>CM070528.1:7313125-8521250 GCA_036346145.1 Olyra latifolia | reverse complement strand
TAGAGTCAAGGAAGGTGGACGGGAGGACCTCGCCGGGGAGGAAAAGATGTAGCCAAAGAGGAAGAAGACAGGGAGGAGCAATGGAGGAAGACGAGGAGCAAAGAGTAGAAGGAAGGAGCACCAGATTTATGTCGGCTAGCCAGCAAAGGACACGAGCTTGGGGAAAAAGCTGGCAGCAGCTGGTGGGTGTGGTGAAGAAACGGGGATTCGGGTTATAGGGAAGAGGATATAAAAGGAAGGGTGGGGGATAGATCTAGTCCGTATAGTCACAAAAAATCAACTGAGATTTGGGAAGTTTTTATGCTACTGTGAGATAGCCGTGCAGTCCCTTATGTATGGATTAGTCTCTGTTTTGGTTTCTACCATTGTGGTTGTTTTGCTGAACATCTAGATTTACCTGAAATGTTGTGTTTCAAAAGCTTTAAAAAGTGCTTTCAAAAAGACAGAATGTTTGGTTCAATTTGGCTTTAAGAGCTTTGAAACGGCTGCAAAATATTTAAGAAACGACTTTAAGAAGCCGGTGCATTTGCATCGAAGAAACTACAAAAACGATGAGTTGTAAGGCATATGCCCGGCAGTAGAGGTGGGAATTGGGCCGGGCCGTGCCGGCACGGCCCGGGCCCATCGTGCCTTGTGCCTAAGTAAATCGGGCTGGTCCGGCCCGACCATCTCTCCGTGCCGTGCCGAGCCAGCCAGCACGGAGGGCCAAAACTAAGGCCCAACATGACCCGAAAGCAGCCGGGCCGCTGTCGGGCCCCCGAGCATGGCACAGGAAAAGATACTGCTGTTTTTTTTTATATAAATTTGTGTGTTACTCAAATAAAAAAGTTGCCTACAGAAAAATGATGCGTCTCGAAATTTTCTTCAACTTTCATGTAGAACTCAAAATCATCCGAGCACTGGAACACCTCGAAAAATGCATATTACCGCGGCAGATAGCGTCGGCCCAATAACTGCAGCACACTAAATAATTTTTTATAAATTCATACGATGCTCGAATGAAAAGTTGTCTACATAAAAAAGATGTGTCTCGAAATTTTCTACAACTTTCATGTAGAATATAAAATCATTCGAGCACGAGAACAACTTGAAAAATACATATTACTGACTCGGGCTGCAAATCGGGCTGTGCTGGCCCAAGCACGGCACGAACGATTGGGCCATGTCGGGTGGCCCATTGTGCCTAGATTCCAGGCACTGCCCGGCCCGGTATTCGGGCCGTGCTGGCCCGACCCATTTAAATTCGGGTCGGGTCGTGCTTCGCGCCACCGATTTCGGGCCGTGCTCATGCTGGTCCACTTAGGCCCACCCCAATTCCTAGGCCTATCCGGCAGTGCGCGCGTCTATCTGCCGAGTCCGGCCATCGGCTACTCCGCCGTGCTTGCATGCATAAGCAATTCTGAATTGATGATCTGGCCGGCCGGCCAGCTAGGTAGCATGGACGCCGACGCATGCAGTGGTAGGGCTGGGCAGAAAGCTCGAGGCTCGCAGCTCGGCTCGGCTCGCGCTGGCTCGTGGCTCGGGGCGAGCCCGAGCCTAGCCCAGTTTTCTGACTCGCAATTTAGGCGAGTCGGCTCGAGCCGAGCCACGAGCAGGCAGAAAGCATGTTGCTATCGGATTGTCTGAAGGCTAAAATGTTCATTATAGGTTTGATGGCTTGGTTGGTCATGGTCATGGTTGTTTCTATGCTTTATTTTGCTATTGTTGTTATATGTTGATCAATGTTGGCTGCTGGATGGCTACTGGAGTGATGCCGTACTTGTGCTGGAGTGCTGGACGGCCTGGCTCGGCGAGCTAGGACCGAGCCGAGCCGTCCTTTCGGGCTCGCTGAATCACCGAGCCGAGCCTGGCTCGGCTCGACTCGTTTCCAGCCCTATGCAGTGGACCGGCCAGTACTACGCAACATGTAGGTAGGCATGTAGCTTAGCTCCTGCTACATCGACTGCAAGTACGCGCAAGGGATGATGTAACATGCATGCAGGCAATTAGAAGAACATAGATATCGGATAGATGGTAATCTTCAGAGATCTACAGGTAATCTATAGTTTCTATAGTTCCAAAATTCTTTAGAGCTCTGGGATCACTTCACTCATACTGATTTTCGCCTAAGCATGGCCTCTGGGTATTGTCCATGTTCAAACGTACTAGAAAAACAGCTTTGTTTGGGCTGTTCGGTTGCTTGCTTTTGGTTTTGCTAGGCACAGCTGATGCAGGCTGGAGGTGTTTGGTTTGCTGAATTCACTGTTGTAGCCAGGTTCAAGTCATGCGATTTCCCTACAGCGGCCAGACCACGGAGAAATGGAAAATAGAACATTTCCGACGAGCCTTACTCGCTGGTGCAGGCATGGTCTCCAGGTTTACCTCCCTATCTTTGTCTCCGCCTAACTCTCGCTCTCATATCTCAACGCCTGTCCCCTCGCTGATGCCAAATCCTCCCTTCCCTTCCCACGGCTGTGCCTTCCCCAGCAACAGTGAGCTCCGCCTTGACCTCTCCCGCGCCGCTGGAGCTCGGTTGCGCCTCCCCGAGCAACAGTGAGCTCCGCCTCGACTCCTTCCAGGTCGCTTGAGCTTGGCCACGCCTTCCCACCCATGGTCATGCCTCCCTGAGCAATGACGAGCTCTGCCTTGACTCCTTCTACACCGCCCGAGCTCGGCCACGCCCTCCCCACCCATGGTCGCGCCGCCCTGAGCCATGGTGACACCTTCCCGCCTACGGACATGCTGTCGCGAACCATGGTGGTGCCTTTCCCATCCCTGGCCATGCTGCCCCAGTGCTCCGCCGTGCTACCGGAGCGCCGCTGCCGAGCTCCCCTAGTATGCACGGTCCACTGCCTCCACATTTTTTTTGCTTCACTCATGCCATTGTTGGTGCATGCAGAGTGTTCGAGGAAATGCAGGCACGGGATGCAGACACTTGCATATGAAACAAAACACACAGTCTTCCACTGACTAGGCTCATGGATGCATGCAACCAACATAGGCATCTTTACGATCTTAGCTTGACTCCTCACTGGCTGAGCTAGCTAGTATGAGCCAACCTCACGTCAGAAGGCAACCAAACAGCCCCGTTCTAAAACTAGCTAGCTAGGGTGTTGTCATGCATGGACATGGAAATATTTTGGAAGCTCATAAGGCTACTATTACAACAATAGCAGATAGGACTACATAGTATTAAGCTAGGACCCACGTCTGGTCTCTAAGTCTTAGAGGCCATTCTCATAGTGCTTATAGTCAAGTACAACATCTAAGATAGGACCCACTACTATGATTAATAAAACTAAAATTTATCATCACTTTAATTTACATGTAGGGTCTTGCATGGAAAAATGCTTAGAAGAGTACGTAGAGGCAACACCAAGCAACCCCATAGAGCGAGTGCTTAGAGACGGTCTTAATTAGATGTTGCACTATATATAGATGCTTTTAAGGAATCACAAAGGTGAACTCTGACTCAGATTCTAGGGAAGAACAAGAGGTTGAGGAGCAGGTTGATCTTATCCCTCCAAAGGGGCTAGCTGGCAATGGCATGCACGCATGCATGGGCTTGCGACCTATAGCGTACGTACGTTGTAAAAACGCAGTGGGGGCACTGGGACTTGGGAGACAGCTGACTCGTCAGTCCAATCGGATACAGCTAGGGATTCTTCGCCGGTGCATCGCATCCGGCGCGCACGCGAGATTTTCACAGCTTTTGGCACGAGATCTTGTGCCTCGTGACTCGTGGTTGCTTAGGCGCGCCGCCGCGCTGCATGCATGTCTGTCGTCGCCACAAGACGACGGCGCTTCGCGAAGCGGATCGATCGGCCCGATCCGATCGAAATCCCGCGACTGTAATGCACTGTACTTTGCCGGGGGGCATCAAGCGAGTGCAGGCTACGTTTGGAACGCGCGCGGTCGGCTGCTAATTACAATGCAGCTCATGTAGACCCGTCGATTGTAAGAAGGAACCTCAATTCCTCCGGTAAAAACAGAACGAATATAAATAGTCCGGAATATGTACAATCAAACAAATATACCGTTGATCAAATATTATATATGCCCTGCTTTGGTCTCGTGGTTGTTTGGCTGAAATGTTGTGTTTCGGGAGCTTTAAAATGATTTCGAGAAGTCTGAACGTTTGGATCAACTAGGATATCGAAGTTTCGAAGTGGCTTTCAGATATTCAAGTAAAGCCGAAACGTTTGCATCATAGAAATTATAAAAAGTTAAGTTGTAAGGTATAAACAAAAGAACTTCGTAGCTTTGTGAATACCTAGGTGTAAAAAATGGAAATTGCACCCAAAAAAAATTTCTTAACATCATCTATAGGCGTATGCGTATGCTTTTTTCTTAAACACCGGTAAGTGTTTCGAGCCATTTGATCAAACTATAATCATACATGCACCTCAATGCTGATCCAAAGAAAACAAAGGAAATCGAATTAGAATTAACAAAAAAAAGACAACTTTTTTATACGACCAAACTATAAGTAACTTTTATTAACTCAGTAATAATAAAAGTTACAAAGAGACCTAAAACAAGAACCAAAGAGTTTAGCGGTGAGAACCACCAAATTCTATAAGGTGACTGTTAGGTTTGGTTTTGATATAAGGTACAGGAGACGTATTTAAGAGATTGGAAGGGGGGAGGGGGGAGCGTTACAGATAGTTTGGAGCATGACCGTGTCTGCAAGCGCAAAAAGTAACCACACGCACCTGGTTAATATGACGTAAGCTGTTAGCTTTTTATGTCATCATTTAGGGTACTGCTCGTCCTACGTACAAAGAATCACACCGCAGCTCGACCTCCCATCTCTCACGCGCATACAGAAGAAACCCTAGAGATCACGGGCCGGCCTTCATTAATTAATGCAAGCTCGCTCTATATAACCGCACTGCTTACAAACCCTAGAGTGCACACTCCCACTCCCCTTCTCCCTCCACCTTCTGCATCAGCACCAGCAGCCATGGAGGCGAGCTCCAAGAAGCTCCGGCCCTTCCTCCTCACTCTCCTGCTGCTGCTCTCCACCGCCGTGACACCCATCCTCTCCTGCGACTGCGACAAGCCCAAGAACCCCAAGCCGTCGCACCCGCCCAAGTCCAAGCCCTCCTACCCGTCCCCCAAGCCCAAGAACCCCAAGCCGCCAAAGGGCCCCACCTACCCATCGCCGGTGACCCGCCCGCCGAAGGGCCCCACCCACCCGTCGCCGGTGACCCGTCCGCCCAAGAGCCCCGCCTACCCGCCGGTCGTCGGCCCGCCGAAGGGTCCGGTCACGCGTCCGCCCATCACCGGCCGGCCTCCGGTCATCGGCCCCCCTGTCAAATACCCGCCGCCGGCGATTAGTCCTCCCACGCCGCCGGTGACGTACCCGCCACCCACGAAGACGCCGCCGGTGAAGTTCCCGCCACCGGCGACGCCGCCGGTGACGTACCCGCCACCCACGACGACGCCGCCGGTGACGTTCCCGCCGCCGGCGACGCCGCCGCCGGTGACGTTCCCGCCACCCTCGACGCCGCCGCCTGTGACGTTCCCGCCACCCTCGACGACGCCGCCAGTGACGTACCCGCCTCCTACGACGCCGCCGGGGACATACCCGCCGCCCACGACGCCGCCGGGGACGTACCCGCCGGGCCCGACCCCGGGAGGCAGCACGCCGTGCCCGCCGCCGCCCCCGCCGCCGCCGTCGTCGCAGAGTTGCCCGGTGGACTCGCTGAAGATCGGCGCGTGCGTGGACCTGCTGGGCGGGCTGGTGCACATCGGGCTGGGCGACCCGGTGGTGAACCAGTGCTGCCCGCTGCTGGAGGGGCTGGTGGAGCTGGAGGCCGCCGTCTGCCTCTGCACCACCATCAAGCTCAAGCTCCTCAACATCAACATCTACCTCCCCCTCGCCCTCCAGCTCCTCCTCACCTGCGGCAAGACCCCGCCCCCTGGCTACACCTGCACCATCTAAGTCACAAGACCATTCACATGTACGTACTTGTTCACCATGTTCATACGATTAACATATCTGAAACTGCAAGTGCGCGCACTCAGATGCTAGGTTACCAGCCAGTTGCCATGCATCAGCAGCATCAGTGTTCAGTGCACGTTTCTGACAACGTTTTGTGGTGCAAATGCAGGGCTTGGTGAGTGCAACTGTGCAAGGGATGTTGCCAATTTGGTTGCTTCGGTTTGGTAGTTGAGTGTGGTGGACATGAGAGGATGTCGCCTGCTAGCTGGCTAGAGGAACAGATCCATGTTTGTTAATTTTCTTGTGGGTTTTAATTAGCTCGTTTGATTGTTTCAGTTTGGTGGTCTGCTCGCGATTTGTGGTGTGGTAATTTGATTGATGCAAGAGGTGTACTGATTAATTGTAATTTGGTCATGGTGAGCAAGGAACAATGAGTAGTATTCCATGTCTTCAATAATAAGAATAAGTAACTGCTAGACTTGTTTGTTAGTGATACGATTCTGCGCTTGGATATTGAGCCTTATCAAGCGAGTTCATCGCTTCATGCACATGTACGTACGACGGTGGATTCTTGTGTATGTAACAATGCCAGTGAGATGTATGGTTCATGATTATGTCGTACGTGTATATATAGTAGTATATGTACATATCTGCTAATGTCGTATTGGATCTATGCTTGATTTTCACGTCAGTGAGAGAGACATTAGATAGTTGGCCGGGCCCCTGGTTCGAAATGTCACACGACACAATAACGTGACATATCACCAAGGGGATCTAATCCTATCTATTGATCTAATCGCTCACGTCGTACGGCGGCGAAACCCTAGGGAATACTTTGACGACGTACTGCTAGCTGCATGCCTGCATGGGCCGCGTGCATGGCTGCCTCTGCAGCCGACCGCCATGATAGGCGCAAAAGCGACGACATAGCATGTGTGCTTTGGCGCTATGTCACCCGTGAAACGAGTGAGTGCTGGCTGGCTACGTAGGCTACGCTCTGTTTGTTTGATATGGCTTGTGAGTGTGACCTTGCTGTCTTCTTGTACAAAAGCCACAAGGCTCTGGCTTGCAACGCGACATGATCAGTACGCCTGAACAATGAACATGCATATATATGTGCTTATGGTTGTGGCCTTGAGCTTTCAGTTAACCTGCAGGCAGGAAGGCCAGGGTCATTGAACATAGTAAATAATCTAGGCAACAATTTAACATGGACTTGGAAGAACCTCTTGGTATGGTGGTGAAGTTGTGATCGTATGACTCCACCGCCAGAGTTTAAATCCTGGTGCCCCACCTTTACCTGCCTCCGTTCGAGCATCTCCAACAAAGCCATCTTAGCTAGCTATAAGGTTTTCACCTCAACATTTTACTTATGTGGAGAACAGAAGAGGAGGAGAGAGACAAGAGCCAGCTCTTAAGCAAGAGTCAGTCTATAACGTTTTTCAAGACAAATGAAGACTACTACACGTGGATCCATATTTAATTTTGAGAGTATGCTATAGTTGGCCTATTAAAAAGTTTATCTACATGCTATCTATAAATGATATGGAGGTTGCTTATAGTTAGTATAGTTGACTCTACTATTGGAGATGCTCTAAGTGCATTCATGGATTTCTCTTGGCCGGCATGTTTGAGCGTGTGCTAATTAAGGAGGCGTCTTAGCGCGTATGTGGCGTGAGTAAGTGCATGCATATGTTCTTTGTCCCTACTATTATATAAATACGAGTTGGTGATGATGGTTTCTCCAATTTCATTTTTTTTACTTTCAACCGCGCGTAGGAGCAGCTCTTGTTCTCGCTTCCCCTTAGCCTGCGTCGCACCACCCTTCTCTCCCTCCACGGACACACCAACCACATTCTACTCCCCTCTCCCCTAAGTGTACCGCCTTCCGTTCCTTCCTCCCCTCCCGTCTCCCCAACCATCGAGGCTTGCTGGATCCTCTTGAGGGCAGTGGTGGCAAGATCTCAGCGAGGCTTTACTGGCCAGAACCTGGTGGATAGCCATGGCGATAGCGAGATCCACCGAAGGACGGCGATGACATGATTCTGGTAGAATGGTTGCGGCGAGATCCAGACGAGGCCTCTGTGACTGTGAGAACATGCACGAGGAGACTTGGCGCGGCAACAACGATTGTGCGGAGAGGCCATGGCAATGGAGCATATGACAATGACACCCTCCGTGAACCCCATTATGCTTCCCTCTACTCCCCATCTCCTCCTCCTCCCAAAACAATCGCCCATCGCTGTAGCAACCTCATCCTCCCTCATCCTCCTCTCCTCTCCTCAAACCCCCAAATGCTCCCTTCTGCTCACCATCTCCTCCTCCTCTCAAAACAGTAGCCCATCACCGTAGCAACATCTTCAGGATATGTGTAGTCATGAACATATGTTACAAAAAAATTGGAATGGTGGTTTTTTACTTTGTTGTAGATGCAGGCACAAATATATGCACATATATAGTTTAATTTAACCAATGTGTTCCCATCTGGCTTCATCATTGCAAGGCAAGTGTGCTGAAACAAATGGCCATATATTTATGGCAGCATATCTTGTGCACATGGGGCACCTGTGCACATGTGGTGCACACCAACTAACAAATGTCACTAAAAATTCTAAAAAAATTTCTACATATACTTCTAATCTTACTCCACCTATGTATAAAATTTTAAGTTCAGATTCATTATACATAAAGAGCAGAAAAAAGAGAAAATTCTAATGAATTTATACTCTTAAAGTGTCAGATTTTTCTCTTTTTTATTACAACTAAAATATAATGAATCTAAACTTGAAATTTTATACATAGGTGGAGTAAGATTAGAAGTATATGTAGAATTTTTTTGGAATTTTTTGTGACATTTGTTAGTTGGTGTGCATCATATGTGCACAAGATATGCTGCCTATATTTATTTACTGTGGTCAATTTGTCAGGCAAGTGTGCTGAAACAAAGATTTGAAGCAGAGTTTTTTTTGGTGTGTGTGTGCGCGCGCACGCACACAGAACTGGGGCAGATTTCCATGAGAGTATCCTCTCTTATATTCCTTGCCATGTGCTAATCAGAATGGTGCATGCCAAATTGAATGGCCTTGAATATTTTCTTTATATATAGTTAGCTAATGAATTGCTTGCCATGATACTACAGGAAAGGAAACGAAGCTCGACGGCTAGACTGTGTTCTTGACGGCCATGGAGCAGCCATCGATACAAGAGTGTCTCTCGACAGCAACAAAATAACCGTCAATACATTGTCACTATTCTCGATGGCCCGAATAGTAACCATCGAGAACTAGGTGAACCACGCACCGGGGACTAAGGGCATCTCCAGCGGTTGGACCAAAGCCGGTTTGCCCCATTACTGTTCGTTGGATGGGGCGAACGCGCGAGCACAGCAGTTGGCCGAAAGTGTGAACAGGGATGGGGCTGCCCAATCCTGGTTCGCTTTCCTCGAGCACGGCGCCAGGCGAGGCACTTTCCTCCCGACGCGGTCTCGGCGGCGTCTCCCTGGCGTGTGCGTCGGGCGGGACGGAGGGCGCGGCGCAGAGGGCGGTTGACGGCGCGCGGGAGCAGCGGAAGATTCGGCGGGGAGGCGTTCGCCAGCCAGGGCGGCGGGGAAAGCGGCAGCAGATCCGGAAAGGTTCGGCGTCGGAGGCGCGCATACACTGGGAAGGCGGCCGGAGAAGGAGGTGATCAGATTCGCCCCGGGCGGCGGTTCGTGCTCAGATCCGTGGAATGGGACGTTGTCGGGACGGCGGGTCGGGCGGAGAGTCCAGGTGGAGGCCGAGGCGGGGAGGAAGACCGCCGTGGGGAGGCGTCTGCAGCGAAGCGGTCGGGAGGCCGGGGAGCACGGCAAGCTTCGGCGGGGAGGCGCCAGCGAGGCGGGAAGACGGGGAAGGGTGCGTCGGGAAATCTAGGAGCTGCGAGCTCGCCGGCGGCACTGGGTTGGGGCGAAGAGGCGACATCGACAGCGCTGCAGGGAGGACCACGACTTTCGGGGGGGACGGCGTGCCGGCGAGGGGTGACGAGGGCTGGCTACGGTCAAGGCATTCAGATCCCGAGTCGGTACATCCAGCACTTGGGACGTCGCCGGCGCCGTCCTGCTGCTCTGTGTCCTCCCCCGTGTCCTGCAGCAGCAGCTCTGCTTCCTGGTATGCATCGCCTATTGCTTTTGTCTTTCTTTTCTTGTGAAATGCCAAGATGAATTTCCATGACGTTTTTATTTTCCATGCACAAAGCTAGCTAGTTCGTTGGTTTAATTGTGCAAGAATTCACAAGCCAGAACCCTTATTCAATCTACTCGCTATTAGGTAGGGCACTACTCCTTGATATGATTTCACATATCCAAAAATCGGGGAGGAATGCATCTATATATCTATGCATTGTGAGAAGATGGTTAATTCTTTTCGAAGTATTACACTATACTGTATAACTTAGGAAAGAATGGTATATGGGTTTTACATAATTTTGGTCGGTGTAAGAACATGTTAACATAAAAAATTCACCATGCCAATTATTGAATCAAGTTAACCTACATATTTCTGGTACCTAGTGACAGCCTTTTCCAAGGAAAAGAGGTTTTTTTTTATGCCCGAGCAAATAGGGTTGATCTTCATGAATATACTATCCTCTATGCTTTTTAGGATAAGAGAAGATGTTTATCTCAAGCACGGTACACACTTGGATTCTCTCAATAAAATTGCTTTTGCCAAATTAAAACCTTCCCTTGTCCTTTTTGTGCTCCTAGTCCAAAGGATCAAATGTCCATCTGATGTCACAGTGGATAGATAAATTAATGCAAGGATTAGCGATGATTACCTAGCATAGTTTGGTAATAACATTAAACTGACATCTCATGAGCTCTTCCTCTCAGAAAACAAAATGAATTGCTGAACTACCACCGTGATTAAAGGAGGTTCCAGATAAGAACAGTACTAGTTTCATTAGTTTACGGTACTATAGTAAGACAGTCTCATATGAAAAAAAAAATATGACACCAAACGAGCAACTCCTTAACTCAGTCCTTATTATTACTAGAGATATGTACAAGCTGGACAATTATAAAGCATCGCCTTCCCTTAATTATGAAGTATATTATGTTTGCAAAAGTATAGAATTTGTCTAATACATGCAATGACCAGACCGATTTAGTTTACAAGCAATCCCTGGTAGTTCAAATGTTGGACGCAATAGATGATTGCATTTGGGGTACATACTATACTGTTTCATATATTCAGTTAGGTTTATACCAGCTGTACAAGCATACTATTATGCATATGTCCTGTGATGAAGTCACTCGCGCGTGACAGTTGTACATCCAAATAAATAACGTAGGTTGAGCTTGCGCTTTTTAGTCATACAGGACATACCTATAATTAGAAGATGTCTGCCGGGGGAGAGGAAAAATCCAGGGTGCTGGAAATTACCTTGGACAATGTGGAAAACATATCAGAGGACCTCCGAAAAATTGTCAATGACAACTTTGATCTAGGGTCTGAGGCCGTAGCTATTGCTTTCAACAGCATCTTGCTGGATGTGGAGGCCATGGCCGACAGGCTTAATTACCTAGCTATGGACGCTCGTGAGGAGATTAAACAGTAGGAGGAAGTCCACGTCAATGAACCTGGGTCTCCCAGTGAGGGTGTCGATCCTGATGATATCATACCCGCCGATCATATGAGACTGTCTTACTATAGTACCAGATAAGAACAGTACTAGTTTCATTAGTTTACGGTACTATAGTAAGACATGTTTCTCGTGGGTTTTACCCTTTTTCTTGAGGGCTTTTGGCCCTCGAGATTGCGACTGATTATTGTAGTGTATATCACTTACACTAAACATCGGTTTGTTTAACAAGACCGTTAAGACAATGATTGGGCGACAATGTGTCCCAAAAAGATCGAGTATACTGATTTCTCTCGACGGTTTACTAATAGTAACGTCGATATTGAGCAGTGTCGACGGTCATATTTACAATAGCCGTCGAGACAGCCAGGGCTTGGAGATGGGTCTAAATCAAAGAACATGCCCTATACCCTCGACCGTGCTACCCTAGCCATTGAGAGTGAGCATAGGGGCAGCGTGGGCCGGCCAAAGAGCTCTCAACCAGTTCCATTGGGCCATTGAGCGTAGACCACGGGCTCTTGACCGTCTTTAATTGCCCGTAGAGAGTAATTAAACGTCTTTAAAGTGGGCTAAATATTTTATCTAAGAGCATGTACAATGGTACAGCTCAGCCGTCTCTAAGTCGTCTCTAAGCCGTGCCACGTCACTTTTTTTGCTGAGATGGATGAGAGAGAGGAAGGAGAGAGAAAAGAGACGTCTCGTGCATGCGAGACGACCGTAGCAACGATACCAATGCGCTAGCAACGACGGGCAACGAGGAAGCAACGAGGTAGCGACGGCTAATTTTCACAGTGACGATCTGGTGCGGCCATATCGCGGGCTCCTTCGCATCTATTCTTTTCATCGCGCGGCGCCCCTGCGAGCTTCTCCACCAGGCTGCTCTGCTCCGCCGCCCCTCGCCTCCATCTTTTCCTCTGCGCGGCGCCCCCGCAAGCTTCTCCACCGGCCGCCCGCCCCCCGCCTCCATCCTTTCCATCACGCGCGCCCAATGAAGCCTCTCCACTGGGCCACTTCGCCGCCCTCATCTTCGCCGCCCTCATCTCCGCCCCCATCTCCGCCGCCCCCATCTTCACCGCCGCAATCTCCGCCCCCATCTTCGCCGCCCCATCTCCACATCTCCGCCGCCATCTGCGCCACCATCTCCCTCCCTCATCTTCGCCGCCATCTCCGCCCCCATCTTCGCCGCCCTATCTCCGCCGCCCCATCTCCACATCTCCGCCCCCATCTTCGCATCCTCAAGGCCGGCACCGCCTCCATCCTCAAGGCCGGCCCTCGCCTCCATCCTCAAGGCCAGCCCTCGCCTCCATCCTCAAGGCCGGCGCCGCCTATATCCTCAAGGCCGGCCCTCGCCTCCATCCTCAAGGCCGGCCCTCGCCTCCATCCTCTCCAAGGCGCCGCAGCAAGCCTCTCCACAGGCGTCGGGTTCATCGATCTCCACCGAGCTGGTCGTGCCGCCTCCATCCAGTAGTGATGTCTGATCAACCATCTCCATCAGATCCAACAAACTGGTAATCTCCCTGTCCTTTACATTCTTCAATATTATTGCCTTGATAAAATTCATAACTTCAACTACATTGCAGTGGTCAGTGTGCAGTTTATGCCTAATTTGAACTGAGGATTATTGTATGAATTCTTAATTACCTCTAGATTGTTATATTAGAATTTGGTTATCTTTTTATGTAGGGCAAAGGATTATCGCCCACCCGAGGGATTTGTTAATTACCTTCAAAATCCATATAATTACCCTTTTCCACAACATAGCCCTCATCAGCCCATGTCACAAAATTCACAGCATGTTCCTCATCAGCCCATCCCACAAAATTCTCACTTTGTTGGCGGCACCATGCACTACACTCCTTTATCACCACTAAAGAACAAATACATCACAAGGTACTCCTATCAACGTTGATAGCAGAGACGATGATGTATAGGGTAGGACTGAGAAGCGTTTGAATTGGACACTTGAGGAGGACGGAAGATTGGTATGTTATCTTTTGTTAGCTTGTATTGTATTTAACTTAATATGCACATGTGGTTTACTATGAGTCTTACTAATGTAGATGAGCGCTTGGTTGAACAATTCAAATGATTCTATCATGGGCAATAACAAAAAAAAAAGACCAGTACTGGAAGGATGTTTTGACATCGTATAACAAAACCACCCCAAAAAGTCGGCACAGACAGTGGAAGCAAGCAAAGGATCGTTGGCATAGACTGAACAAGTTGGTTAATCAATTCTACGCTTCTTGGACGAAAGCTAAAAATATTTATTCTAGTGGACAATCTGATGATCAGTTGATGGACAAGGCTCGTCGATTCTATACAGAAGACTATGGAGGACGGTTATGTATGAAACTATTTAGAAGGTCAGAGAGATAATCCTAAGTGGACATCATACAACAATAATCTTAGTGATGATAACAAAAGAAAAATTGCAGATGTAGGGGAGGCGGTCGATATACATTGCATTGGAGATCTTGATGACATCCCACATCCGAAAGGCAACAAAGCAGCCAAGGCTGAGCGTATGACCAAAAGAAGCAAGGTTGAGGAGAATAAGGAGGCCAAATCAGACTTGGAAGAGCTTGACAAGTTCCTAAATGCGCAGTTGAAACTAACAAAAATCGTAGTAGTTTGATGGAAGTACAACAACGCTCTCTCGCTGAAAAGTTGAATCAATAAACTCAATCATCTAGCCTCACAAGAGAACAAGGCAGCCAAACTGATTGAAAAGGAGTCAAAAATGCTTGATACCTATATGGCACTTATGACTCGTGACATTAGTACAATGACGGATGACATGAAGGCTGAGCACATGAAAGCAATAAAGTTTTTGAGTGCTAAGCTGTTTGGATAGTGATTGAGGTAAGCATGGCTTTCTTTTTTTCTTTTTACTATTGCTAATTTAGCTGCGATGCTAAGCTGTTTGTTAATTTTTGCAGCTCCAACCCCTGTTTGCAGCTGTTGTTGTAAGTTGATGTAAGTTGTCGTGCAGGGTTGCTTATGTTTCCAGTTTTGTTTGTTATCAAAATTCTCAGAATCAAGTTTGATTTTCTAGCTGCTTATTTATATGTAATCCGCTGGAAACACCTAAGAGCCCCCTAGGCTAATTATGTGAATCAGATCATTATGTGAATTAGACACTGACTCACTGGGTTGGACTGATTCTGTGAATCAGATCATTATGCCAAAAAGCAAAATCTTAGATTGTGTTGGATTTTTTATTTAATTATTTCAACAACTGCAACACCACTCTTTTAGTAACTATTTTGCATTAGTAGTTCAAATTTTCAGTTACTTGTATAAATGTGAACGTGGTTGCCAAAAAGTGAAAATGTAGAGCATGAGTTGCTAATTAAAGGTTGTAACCGAAAGTGCAATTTATCGATGTGGTTGGTGTAAGCATCAACACTATATACAATTAGAATATCATAAATCCGAATAGTTTTATGAAGTAATCCTTTGATCGTAATGCCAACACTTAATATGATTTTGCGCTTTCTTTCTTTGCGCTCTCTTTGAGACCTCATTTTTTTACATTCTCGCTTGGTCGAACTTGTTCAGTATCGCTTTAGTTCTGCTTTGTCAAGTCTAACACCACAAGGAAACATGCAGAATGGATATTGCGCGCTACAAGCCTCAAAGCATGATGGAGCCACGTGGTCTGAATCAGCCTTTGTTTTATAGCTTTACTTCGTTGGTGATGTTTTATACCAAAACTGATGTCTTATAACTGATGATCTTGGAACATATGGTGGAGAATCTGTGCTGGTTGATTCGAAGTCTGGAATCTTTTTTTAATCTCGGTTCGGTTGGGTGCTGGTTGATATTGCTCTGACATCTACTTACTTTCACATTGGCATTAGTTCACATATGCTTGCTTTCGAATGGACGTTTTAGTTCACATGGCGTTCTAGTTCACATATGTTTGCTTTCGCATGGACGTTAGTTCACATGGGCGTTCTAGTTCACATATGCTTGCTTTCGTATGGACGTTAGTTCACATCTGCTACATCTATCTATCTATCTATATATATATATATATGACCATGAACAGTGAGCAAACAATCTAGAGAGCCCATAAAAAAATCCAAATCATGTCTTCTCAATCTGATTCTTCCTTAGATGATCCTGACGTTGTAGATCCAACCGAGTTGTACACTATTGAAGATTTCTTCAGTGAGCAAGATGCCTTAGACTCGATCGCCAATCGGATCGGTGTCAAGTTGAAGGAAAAGATAGAGGAAGCAGAGGAATCATCGCGTCGTCGTCGACGACGAAGTGGTCCGAGGAGGTACATACGAAGGGAACGAGAAGCTGCCCATGAGCGGCTTATGGAGAATTACTTCACCGATCATCCTATCTACACCAACGAGATGTTCCGTAGAAGATTTCGTATGAGAAAGCCTCTCTTCCTACGTATTGTAAGTGCTCTTGACCAATAGGATTCCTATTTCACTGATAGGAGAGATGCTAGTAATCAACCGGGTCTCTCACCACTTCAGAAGTGCACGGCCGCAATTCGTATGTTAGCTTATGGCACCTCTGCTGATCAACTTGATGAGGTACTAATGATTGGTGCTAGCACAGCATTGAAATGCTTAGGAAGGTTTGCCCAAGGGGTGATTGAATCCTTTGGTCCCGAGTACTTGCGCCCCCCTACTAGTGATGAATTGGAAAAATTGCTTAAAGTTGGTGAATCTCGTGGGTTTCCTGGTATGATAGGGAGTATAGATTGTATGCACTGGCAATGGAAAAATTGTCCTATCGCGTGGAGGGGCCAATTCACCCATGGTGATCATGGTGTTCCTACTATGATCCTTGAAGCAGTTGCTTCGCAAGACCTTCGGATATGGCATGCATATTTTGGTGTTGCGGGGTCTAACAATGACATCAACGTGCTTAATCAGTCACCATTGTTCACTGAATCACTAAAAGAGGAATCTCCACAAGTGCGTTTCACTGTAAATGGGAGGCAATATGAATGGGCTGTCTTCGTAAAGACAATATCGCTCCCTCAGTCAGAAAAGGATAAATTATTTGCAAAGCACCAAGAAGGGGGAAGGAAAGATGTTGAGCGGGCATTTGGTGTGTTGCAATCTCGCTTTAACATTGTGCGCCGCCCAGCACAGTTCTGGAAACGTGCTACTATTGGCAAAATAATGCAAGCTTGTATCATTCTTCATAATATGATCGTTGAAGATGAACGAGAATTGGTCACCACACCATTGGATTTGAACGAGGCTGCAGGGACATCCTTTGTTCTACCACCGGAAGTGAACGATGGACCTAATATTTGTTTCACGGATGTACTACACAGGAATTCTGCTATTTGTGCTCGACCAACACATGTGCAACTAAAGAAGGATTTAGTTGAACACATTTGGCAACGCTTTGGAAACAATTCAAATATTTAATTATGTATGAGTTATCTTTTTTTAATCTCTATGTTCTACTACCCTTTAAAATTCAACTATGTTAATGTATTTAAATTATCAATTAATTAGATATTTCTCATGTTGCCATGTACTCAAATGATTATTGAAGAATAAAATAGCAATACATAGACTACAAAGAGAACATGCACATTTGATCACCATATTTCTTAAACTCCATACAAGCATTTAATAACTCTATAGACAACTCTATAGACCATCCATTGTATGGGTTGTCTCTAGTGTTGTCTATAGGTGACATGGCAATGGTTAGAAACTCTTGTAGTCTCAACCATTGTACATGCTCAATAGAACCAAGGACCAATGAATGGCCTAATAACAACACCATGAAGAACCGATGAATTCCTAGACTGCTTGGGAAGCCAATCCACCAACTTGATATGATCTGCATGCATGTAAAAGTAAAATTAAAATAGATTAGGGACTTGGTACGTCTGGACAGGTACAAGAGGATTGATGAATTGACATTACTAGAGCCAATCCGCTAATTGATTAAGGCGGACGCATGACGTCATGGTGACGTTATCATGGGAAGTTGGAAAAATAATTACTGAAACTTGAAAAAAGTACTAATAAAACTTGGCTACAGTACCGGTAAAACTTTAAGAAGACCAATGAAACTTAGAGAAATTATTGATGGAACTTAAAAAATGCACTGAAACTTGGCTAAATCCTATTGAAACTTGAAGAAATAACAATGAAACTTGGCTTATATACTCATAAAATTTGAAGTGCTAGTGAAACTTGGCTAACTACTAATGAAACCTCATCTTTCACTATTGTTCAAAAATCATCCGATGCAAAATAAGAAAGTTCACGAAAACAGAAGCAAGGTTTCACCAGTCAAACCCCCAAGTTTCATACGTATAAGCCTCATGTTTTGTGGCAAAAAATAGAGGTACACCTCCTCCTAGTCTTCTTCTTCTCTAGATCCGGCGCACCCCCACACCGATGCAAAAACAAAAAGTTTCGCAAAAACAAGATCCAAGTTTCAGTAGGTACACCTCAACTTACATACGTACATGGTTCAAAGTTCATAGCAAAAATGGGGGTGCACCTCCTCCTAGCCTTCTTCTTTTTCAGATCTGGCGAGTCCTATGCCATGCTTGCCAGATTCGGCAATCAAAGCTCGCCAAGCTCACTCACCGTGTGGAGAGAGGGATGGAGAGAGAAGAAATGAGAAATAGAGAGAGGAAGAGAGATAGAGAAAAAATAGAGTGCACTAGACAGGGGGAGCGCCAGTGGCGGCGTCGGCCGGCCTCGGTCTTGCATGAGCCCTCGCCGGCTGAGCAATGCGGCGACTTCAAGATACGCCTAGACGGCAAAGTCACAAGCATGTACGTGGAAGGAAAAGCAAGTCACAGAGAGGAAAAAGAAGTCACAAGACGATACGTGGAAGAAAAAAGAGTGGTGGAGCGGTAGGGTGGGTGGACGAGCAATGGACTGGATAGCGCGTGGCTTCGCGCTGGTTTTTTGGGCTGGGCCACACACATCCGAGCGGTGTCGGATACCCGTACAGGAGAGTTTCCGATTGATTAATCCATCTTGCCAGCATGCAGCACCGCGCTTTGTCGATGCGGTACGCACCACCTCCGCGGCATGGGCTCGAGCACTCGTTGGCGACGCTGCAGTATATCTCGCACGAGGGCTCACTCAACCACTGTCGGGCACGCGAAGCCGCTGCAATCCGCGGTCTCCATCCACTCTACTCTCCAGGTTTCGTTTCATCATTCGCTCGCGAAAGCAATCGGGGACTGCCTCGGATCACCATGCTGGCCGCGGTCTTGCGCCATGTTGGTGAGAGCCACCCTCTTGTCATCGTCGCCGTCGCCGTCGCCGGGAGCAGCCTGCGATGGTAGCACACATTCATGTTGGATAATGACCTCGGCTAACCGCTAGCACGAGTCTACAGGAGGCTCAACGGCCTCAACTCGCGCCCTGATCGGGGGCGCACAACCGACAGTTGGTTGTGGCCCCCCGATGCGCAGCGCCATATAAAAGGAGGGCGCGGGCTCTTCACTATTGATCCATCGATCTGTGAAAGCGAAGCCTCTCGACACCCAAAACCCTACCGATCTAGGGTGGCGCTGAAGCATTGGGAAGGCCGCCGCCGTACGTCGCCGGAGCACGTCGCCGGAGCGAGGTCGTCACGGCATACCGACTCCCTGCGTCCACTACGTTACTCGGCATCGACTCACCGGCCACGCAGGCTTTTACTACCTAAATCCACTGCTAGATGATGGCATCATCTAGTAACAGTAAGATCCAAAACCCTAATGTGTGATTATGTGTTCATGCAATTAGGCTAATGATTCTATTAGCTTCCGCACTAAGAACCTAAGTCTAACAGTTGGTATCAGAGCCTCTTAGCCTATTCATGAACCCTAATCCGTTCGGTTAATGCCTGATTAAATTGATGATGCCACGGTTAATTGATTTTAGTGGCTAATTAAGTTTCGGTTAACCCAAATTAGTCACTATCATCACTCCTAATGGATATGGGTAGCATTTAGAAGGAGAGGAATAGGCAAATTTAAAGATTCGGGATGAAAAATCCCCAAAACCGAACCCTGTTCTTCCCCCTAAAATTGATTCGTGTTTCAGACTTTGCACCTAAAATTCATGAGATTAAGAGAGGGGAAAGATCGAGAAAACCCCTAATCTAAGAATCCCCGTCGGATTTTGAGCCCAAAATCCCCAAATCCGAAAACCTAGCTACCCAACATCAAGCAAAATCAGATCGCATTTGGGGCGAATCGGGGCACACCTCATGTTCTTGACGCCTATCCGACCCCTAGGCGTCGCCATCGGTCCTCCGAGCCGCCTCGCCGGTGGCTCCTCCTCCACAGCAGCAGCCGTCATGGGTCCTCCGCTTATCGTCGCCGGGCGACGCCGGAACTACTCGACGGAGCTGCCAGCAGCGGAGCACCGCGACACGAAGCGCCGGCGAAGCAGCTCACCACGCCGCACTTGCCGCCGCACCGCATCGCCGCCGCCCGTTTTTCTCTCAGCTCACGCGGGTAAATCGAACCAGACTGGCTAGGGTTACCAGTCGGCCTCGAAACCCGATACTTCAGGGGCGCGGGATACCTCACCGCCGTCCGATCAATCCGACGGCTTGGACTGCGCCGGGCGTTAGCTGGGCCAGCTGCACGCAAAAGCTGGCTGCGGGCATTAGCTGGTCAGCGCGACGCGCGAGGTCGCATGGGCATGGGCAATGAGCGCGCTAGCTAGCTGGCTGCGCGCGAGGTCGTGGGTTTGTGTGGGCGGCGCGCCACTAATTAATTTTCAGTGCATTTTTGGTAGTTAATATTTCCAATTTATATGCACTGATTTAATTAATGTTTTGCCCATTAATTATGCATTAAAATTGATGTTAATTTTCTGATTAAATGGCACAATTTCCTGGAATTAATTTTTGTCTCTGATTAAAATGGAACCAACGAGAAATTTTAATTAGAGATTTATGATGTTAATTTTATGTGTGGCTCATAATTATAATTTTGACCAACGTTAATTTATAATTATGTGTCATTTTTAATACTATTGTTCTTTTTTATTTTCTGCCCAACGGTGATATGAATTGGAACAATAATTTTGCTTGCATGTATTTAATCGCACTCAACGAGATTAAAATCATGCTAAGTATTACTTAATGGTTCTAAATTGTGCCATATCTTTTATATGTCAGCTGTTGATCCCTCCAATGTCGCTTCTGTCATAAGTGGCATAGAGAAGCTGACTGGGAGCAACTTCCATGAGTGGAAGGAGCATATTGACATTGTTCTCACAGTAATGAACTTAGATTATGCTCTCCTTCATAATGCCCCTACTCCCGTCTCGGCCGATGCCACTGAGGTGGCTAAGAAAAATTATGATGAGACTTATGAGAAATGGGAGCGGTCTAACCGCATCTGTCTCAAAATTATGAAGAACTCCATCACCCGTGATATTAGGGGAGCAATCCCTACTACGGAAGGGGATGTGGAGTTGACTGCCAAGGAGTACTTGGGTAGGGTGGAGAGCCATTTCAAGGCCTCCACTAAGACTTATGTCAGCACCTTATTGAACAAGTTGCTGAATAAAAAGTATGATGGCCAAGGGGGAATAAGGAAGCACATCATGTCTTTGATGGAGATGGCATCCACACTCAATGAAATGGATATGCAAATATTCGACAACTTTTTGGTCCATCTCTCATTGGCTTCCTTAGACACTGAGTATACTCCATTCAAAATTAGTTATAACACTAATGAGAAAAAAATGGAGTATAAGTGAGTTGATCTCACACTGTGTGGAGGAGGAAGAAAGGGTCAAGATGGAGAAAAAGGACAATGTCAATTATGTGAGGTCCCCAAATAAGAGGAAGGGCGGGCAAGGTGACAACAAGCCCAACAGAAAACCCAACACCTCTGACAAGGGGAAGCAGCCTGCTGGTCCTAGTAATGCCTCTAATGATGTTTGTCGCTTCTGTAAGAATCCTGTGCATTATCAGAAGGACTGTGCAGGCTTCCTAAAATGGCTTGCTAAGAAAGGTAATGATGTCATTACATTAGTTGATGAATCTTATTATGTTGATTTTCCCTCTAATGCGTGGTGGATTGACTCTGGTGCAATTGTGCACGTATGCAATTCATTACAGGGATTCAGTACCGCGAGCCCTCTCGCAAAGGGTAAGAGAAGCATTACTGTCGCAGACGGAAAGGAAGCTGAAGCCAAGCCCGTTGGATCTTTGAAGTTAATCTTAAATAGCGGCTTTGAACTTCATTTGAATAATGTCATTTATGTACCTTCGCTTAAGCGAAACCTCATTTCAGTATCTCTTTTGGATGATTGTGGTTTTAGCTTTGTGTTTGGTAACAATAAATGTACCTTGATGTTTAAATCTAATAATGTTGGTCTTGCCATCCGACAAGACAAGCTTTATTTGCTTTCCATTTCTGAATCTTCTGTGAATATTTGCTATGGTAATGATAAATGTAATAAAGTCGCCTCATCGAAATTGTGGCACTGTCGTTTAGGCCACATTTCGAGGGGAGAATGGAGCGTCTCATTAAGGACGAGATACTCCAACCTTTAGACCTTAAAGACTTAGAGAATTGCATAGACTGCGTAAAAGAAAAATACGTAAAGCACATTAAGAAAGGTTCCACACGAAGTACGGGACTCTTAGGATTAATTCATACAGATATTTGTGGTCCCTTTCCTGTGACATCTGTAGATGGGTATGACTCATTTATCACCTTTACTGATGACTTCTCCCGCTATGGGTATATCTTTCATATTCGTGATAGATCTGAATCCTTAGATAAATTTAAGATATTCAAAGTTGAAGTAGAAAATCAGCTTAACCTAAAAATTAAAATAGTAAGGTCTGATCGAAGGGGAGAATACTATGGGAGGCATGCCCCTTACGGGCAAATCCCAGGTCCCTTCGCTAAGTTTCTTCAAGAAAATGGCATCGTAGCCTAATATTCGACACCTGGTGAACCTCAACAAAATGGTGTGGCTGAAAGAAGAAATCGTACCCTTATGGATATGGTGTGTAGTATGATCAACCATTCTAGTTTACCAATTAGTCTGTGAATTGAAGCACTTAAGACAGCTGCCCATATACTTAATCAGGTTCCCAATAAATCAGTCATGAAAACACCTTATGAATTATGGACTGAGAAAAAGCCGAGCTTAAAATACTTACGGACATGGGGCTGTCCTGCTGAAGCTAAAATCTTCAATCTACATATTGGGAAATTAGACCCTAAGACCATTAGTTGCCATTTTATTGGATATCCCGATAGATCAAAGGGATATCGATTTTACTGTCCGGATCGTACCACTAAATTTGTGGATACGAGACATGCAGTATTCTGAGAATGCTGAGATCAGTGGGAGCTTGGAGCCTAGGAAGATAGACCTTGACGAGATGTGGGATTCTATTCCGCCATCTATGACTCTTGAGCCTGTTATTTCTTTGGCCCGGGAGGTCATGCCTCTAGTCGATAACACTAGGGCCGCTCCTCCTGTTGAGGAACCTGAGATAACTAACGATTCTCTTCCTCCTGTCGAGGAAGCTGAGACACCTAATGATCCTTCTGATAATGAGCCTCAACAGCCCTCTATTGTACCTATTGAACACTTAAGGAGATCACAACGTGAAAGAAGATCTACGATCAATAATAACTATGTTTATAATGTTGGAGAGATTGATGATTCTACCTCCTATCAGGAGGCTATGGCGAGTGAACATTCACCAAAATGGCTTAAAGCCATGGAGGATGAATTAAAGTCTATGAGCACCAATGATGTATGGGACTTAGTAGTAATTCCTGATGGGGTCAAAACAGTAGGCTGTAAATGGGTCTACAAAACCAAATGTGACTCCAAAGGGAATATCGAAAGGTTCAAGGCGAGGCTCGTAGCAAAAAGGGTTCACTCAAAGGCCAGGGATTGATTATAATGACACTTTCTCTCCTATGTCAACTAAAGATTCTTTTAGAATTGTCATGGCGCTGGTGGCTCATAATGATCTCGAGTTACACCAAATGAATGTTAGAACTGCATTCTTAAATGGTGACTTGCAAGAAAATGTATACATGACTCAACCGGAAGGTTTTGTTGCGGAAGGCAAGGAACATATGGGGTGTAGACTTAAAAAATCAATTTATGGTCTAAAGCAAGCGTCTAGGCAATGGTACCTTAAGTTTGATGAAATTATAAGAAAATTTGGTTTTAAGGAAAATAAAGTGGACAATTGTGTTTATACTAAGTTTAAGGGAAGTAAATACACCATCTTAGTTCTTTATGTGGATGACATTCTCTTAGCCAGCAGCGATAAGGATATACTGTCTGAGACTAAGATGTTTTTGTCCTCCAATTTTGATATGAAGGATCTTGGTGAAGCCTCTTATGTTTTGGGCATGGAAATTCACCGGGATCGAACCAAAGGTTCATTGGGTTTATCCCAAAAGGCATACATAGACAGAGTACTGAAGAGATACAATATGCATAAGTGCTCTGCCTCACCTGCTCCAGTTGTTAAGGGCGATAAGTTTAGGACATTCCAATGTCCAAGGAATCAATATGAATCTGATCAGATGATGACGATTCCTTATACTTCTGCTGTCGAAAGTATCATGTATGCTCAAGTTTGTACACGCCCTGACTTAGCTTTTATAACCGGGATGCTTGGCAGATATCAGTCAAATCCAGGATTAGATCACTGGAATGCTGTTAAGAAAGTCTTGCGCTATATGCAACGCACTAAGGATTACATGATCACATATAAGAAGTCTGAAAGCCTTGAAGTCATTGGCTTTTCAGACACGGATTTTGCGAGGTGTGTGGATACTAAGAAATCCACATCAGATTACATCTTCACCCTCGCTGGAGGAGCTATCTCGTGGAAAAGCTCCAAACAATCACTTACGGCATCTTCTACGATGCAAACTGAGTTTGTGGCATGTTATGAGGCTACCAGGCAGGCGGTATGGCTTAAGAATTTTATACCCGGACTTAGAGTGGTCAACAGCACCTCGAGACCACTAACCTTATACTACGACAACCAATCCGCAGTCTTTTATGCGAGTAACAACAAGTCAAGTGGTGCTACCAAACACATTGACCTTAAGTACCATGTTGTGAAAGATAGAATCCAGAATCAAACTATTAATGTTAAGCATATTGGTACTTAGTTTATGCTTGCGGATCCACTCACAAAAGGCTTGCCACCCAGTGTATTTCGTGATCATGTTGCCGGCACGGGTATATTAGGAAGCCTCTAATTCTGGATATGAGGGCCAAAACACAAACCAACTCCCGTAAGACATAAGTAATTCTGTCAATCGATATAAGATGGTGTACTATAGGCATTGAGGTTTCACTGGCTGATCAATAGCCTTTGCAACGCTTGCCTTGGTATACTGTTTTATTGAGAGAGGACTTATGATGTTAGCCTTTCGATCAAGTGGGAGAATGTTGGATAATGACCTCGGCTAACCTCTAGCCCGAGTCTACAGGAGGCTCAACGGCCTCAACTCGCGCCCTCATCGGGGGCGCATAACCGACAGTTGGTTGTGGCCCCCTGATGCGCAGCGCCTTATAAAAGGAGGGCGCCGGCTCTTCACTATTGATCCATCGATCTGTGAAAGCGAAGCCTCTCGACACTCAAAACCCTACCGATCTAGGGTGGCGCTGAAGCATTGGGAAGGCCGCCGCCGTACGTCGCCGGAGCGAGGTCGTCACGGCATACCGACTCCCTGCGTCCACTACGTTACTCGGCATCGACTCACCGGCCACGCAGGCTTTTACTAGCCTAAATCCACTGCTAGACGATGGCATCATCTAGTAGCAGTAAGATCCAAAACCCTAATGTGTGATTATGTGTTCATGCAATTAGGCTAATGATTCTATTAGCTTCCACACTAAGAACCTCAGTCTAACAATTCACACCTGTGTGGCTGTGGAGAAGCCGGCCACCAGCTGTTGGTGAGAGCTCCTTTCGGTTGCTTGTCTAGTCACACCGTTGAGATCGATCTTACGGGCCGGAACTCCCCATGCATCATAGTACTAATTGAATTTCCATTTATCAAACTACAAAAGAAAATAATTTTTTTAAGGTATCTTAGACTGTTTGGAACCTAAGTAAATTGTTTTCATGTCCTTGTCAGATTTTAATTAATTTCAGAAAATAATTTTAAAATTACTTCTAGCGATTAAGGTTTGATTGCTAATTTTCGATTTCACCGTGGAAAAAAGTTAGTAACTATAAATATAATTATTACTGAGACAACAAACTTTCTTTATTATTTTCATCACTAATTAAAACTTGGATTCTTGTGGCAACATAGTAAATGAAAATGTGACCACATACACTATTTTCCAATCAAGTAATGAGAAGTCAAGAACATAATAGTTCATCACTGTAGAATGGTCACTGCTATAATATGTTCAAGAGAATATTATATTTTATTGCTAATAAATTAAGTTGTGAGAAATCTAATATTAGGTTACTGATAGTCAATAAAATAGTGAGAAAAATTATTTCATCACTGTCTTTTTTGGTTAGTACTTTAGTATCTGGTGGTGATACCGTATTTAGTCACTACCAGTCAATTTTTTGCGACTAGTTTTAGTAACCCCTGTACTACTTTATGGTGATATAGTATTTGGTCACTAGTAATCGATAAAGTTGTGAAGAATTTAGCGTTTGGTTATTAATAATTGATAAACCAGTTAGGAAAATGACGTTAGTCACTACAAACTTCGAAAACAGTGAAAAGTGGGTTTTCATCACTGCTTTATGGTCACTATCGTGCTGTCTTATGGCAATATAGTATTTGGTCACTAATAATGTATAAAGCGGTGAGGAATACAGTGTGTGGTCACTAATAATTTATATAGTGGTGGCAAATTTTGTTTTAGTCCCCATAAACTCTATTATCAGTGACAAATCATGTTTTCATTACTACGTTTTGGTCACTAGATGTGTCATTCCTTGTTGCAGCTAAGTGATGACACCTAAGGTATTAAGTGGCTCTACAATGGTATGTAAGAAATTTTTCGATGCTTTTGTTTGAAGCTAGTTTACAATGAGTTTTTTTTTGGAAAAAAAAGAGGATTTCAAATGTAGAACCTTTCAATTTTTTACTGTCAACGAAATATGACATCTCAGTTGGAGCTGACCTTCATTTAGAGCTCGCAATGCAAGATTTATTACAAGAAAATCAAGCTGGAAAGGAGCAAAGAATTTTGGGATCCCATTGCTTCTAGGGGTAGCTACTAGGGCTATTGGCTTTGTTGTGGATCCGACGGTCTAGAAAGTTGCAGAAAGTCCCAAGATGTAATTAAATGTTGTGAAGCATCATGTATACAACTTCTTTTGACTAAAAACCTATGTTTTTTGTGTAATTTTTCAACGTGATTGTAGCAACATGGGCAAAGATATGTTAGTCATTTATAGGGAACCTTCAACGAGGCACGCGAGTAATTTTCAACTTTGCAATGCTATGCCACCATCTGGATGTATTGCCATGAGAATGATCATCACACAGTTGGTTAAACATGTAATTTGATCTATTTGGGATTCGCTGCAACGCATGGGCACATTACTAGTAACACAATATGTATAAGTTCAAACAACAAATGGTTAAAAATATTTTCCAGTTCGTTTGCAGTTTCGCAGAATGATACTGCACCCCTTGCTTGTATTAGTGCCTATTTTGCCTGCAAGCTCAGCCTTTAAGGGGTACGCACTCATCAATCAACCCATAATTCCAGTGGTTTCCAAGGGAGAAAATAGCATTATCACTGCGCCCCTTGAATTTTCGTAATATAGACCCTGCTTTTTAGCAAGAACTAAAATCACATGAACTCCTCTACAGGTAGAAAGACAAATGTGGGACATGAGGGCAGTAGCCTAGATCTGTTACTGTTCATACCACTCAGAGGGATAGTAGAGCAGAATTTGCTCTAGACGGGAATGGAATGGCTACCTCGTCCAAGAGGCCTCCCCCCTCCATTCATCGCTACAGTAATATAGATTAAAAAAAAGGAGACGATATACATACAAAATTACTGTAAAAATATTTCTAGGGATTCAAAAGATGGCCATTTGTGAGCATCTAATGCAAAAATGCAGAAAATATAAATACACAAAATTACTGTTTGCAAATTAAGCAAGACAAACACAAACTGATCTCTTGCTATCTTTCTTCTGATGCGTTTACTGACGGGGTTTACCTTTGCTCCTTGACGATCTTCTTGCAACCTGATCTGCTTTCTTGCCAACCCTCGTGGTACGTTTCTCCAAACCTTGCACACTGCTGCTACTGGCATGAACTTTGCTTGATTCTGCAGTCTCAGTATCATGTTCAGTGCTACATCCAGTACCAGGTTTCTCCTTGCCAGCCACATTTTTCCTCGCTTGTATGACATGGGCACCTGTAACATTTTTGTTTTGCTGTCCCCTGGCAGTCCTGGAAGTTGCCACTCGCTTTCTAGGTTTCCAGTTACCACCATCTTCTCCATCTGTCTCTGTTTCCTTCGCATCACCATTCTCAGGTACTTGTTCTGGGTAAGCTGCTACCGTTTTACCAGATTGGATTCCAGTCAGTTTTTGCAGTTGTGGCACATAGGCTGTAGTCTGAATAGAGAGAGTAGAAATCAGATGGTAGATACACTTGGGATAGTAGAAGGCCTAATACTGAAGTGATAGTGCTCACCCTGCCACCAGCTGTTATGAATTCAATTTTTTTTCCTGTATGAACCAGAAATTTGATAAATCCATATAGTGCCAAAAGCTGAGAAATGCCCACAAGATTGGAAAGCATGGCTATTAACATCCCAATATTTTAACACAATTGATTGCACTTCATATCAAATATCAGCAAAATGTAGTGAAGGCCATGGCCAATTTTGTTAAAGACAACCACAATGGAACTTGAGGATAAACTTACCATCGACTTTTCCAGGCTTCTTGCCCCAGCGGTGATGAAACAACCATTCCTCTGGAAAGCGGTCACAATCAGAATCAACATCAACTGCATATTCCACAACCTAATGGTTTGTTGGGTTAATACTTGGTATTCTGCAAGGCTACATTGATAGAACACAGTTCTTCAAAGCATATCAAGTTAGCTTCACCTCGTGGATGCTTCGGTGTAGTGCTTCACAACTCTCCTTGGATAAACTTGAAGCAATCTGCAGTGGGTGGGTTCTTGACTGAAAAAGTAACAAGAGCTCAAAGTTTAATTTTGTAAAATTTTCATATTAAAAAGATACGACAATTCATGCAATCTTCGCTAGCTGTTGTACCAATATACCTGATAAAGCACCTCGTCTGCGACCCAGTTACCAATGCCTGATATGAAGCTCTACTCATTACAAAAAATGCAATACGTGTATCATAAAATAATAATGCATGGAGTTCATTTGGTACACAGTAGGGAAAAAATATTTTTAGAGGAAAAAAGTTGATTGGATGGTAATAACCTGATCAAGTAATAGAGCTTTTATTCCAATCTTCTTCCCACTCAGGGCATCCGCAAAATTGTCAACAGACATTGGCTCAACCAGAGCATCTGGGCCAAGCTCAGAAATTGGGGGTACAGTTTCGGGCTGCAAATATATCAAGGAAATCTGTACAAAATTAACAGGACAAGAATCTTTAGATAATTTAGAAAGAACTGGTGAAAGCACCAACATCATCAAGCAACCGAACTCTTGCAAAGCGTCTCTTATCAGTGAAGGAAAACTCCAAGCCATCATCAAGCTGAAAAACAAGATAACAGGCTAGACACATCAAATTTCAAAACCAAAGTCAAATGAGATAAATCCAGCATTTTAGGAAAATAGAATAGCCCAAAACCAAATTGAGATCAAACATCACTGCAATGTTAAAAGCCAGTCACCATACATGCCACAGCTCCTACCAGTCCATCTTCAAAAGAAGCTAACGATGGAGTTTTTTTCTGAGCAAAAACCCATGGGAAAATTCCAAACTTAGTCACATATCCATGCATGACTTGCTTTGATTTTTATTTTGGAGGGAGTTAATTCGTTGATACTCTGGGACCCATTTATAGCTGCAATTCCCCAGGCCCTAAGATGCTAGCTCTAGTCCTGGCGAGTGAGCCGGGACCTCCATATTCTAATGGCTGCAATTCTCCGCATCCTAATTGCTGCATTCTCTCAGAATTTTTTGTGAACATGCAAAAGCCTTGCAAGCTATGCATTAAAGAATTACCAGATAGAAATTTTTTTACAGGACATCCATGGAGCGGAAGCCTTAGCCCAAGCTGGAATTGGAAACTAACTACAGAAATTATACAACCAACCAACACCCTATGATAACAGCATGCGAGAGAAAGAACAACCAGAATCCAATTCATAGGAGAGCTTGGGCTCCTGATGCGATCTAAGATGTAGTTTCATCCCTGATTGAAACTACCAGTGAACCACAATCAGACAATGTTTTGCTCAAACACCCTAGTGTTACACTCCCTACACAGATGCCACACTGTCAGGATGATGAGGGTGTCGTATCTAGAAGGCCAGAACTTATAAGGCTTGCCCTGCCCTGACAAGCAAGTGGGGAACTTTGAAACCTGTGTCATGGGTTTTGTTATGTGATTTGTCATTCGCTCAGCTGAAGATGTGTTTATCCAGCTTGTTATATTATTTTGTTCTTTGAAAAATTACACTCCTTGCTTGCCCTCTAATTGCTATTCTACAATAACCAGCAAAAGTGCGCAAGAAACAAAGAACAGGGGTTTTTATGTCCCTTTGAACTACTGAACTGCTACTTCACATTAAAAATTCATGATATTTTACAAGCACAGCTTCAAAATAAATGCATTGAAATGACGAGTGCCACACTGAAACAAAATTGAATAGAGGTATTGTGTTTCAGCTTATTACTTCAACAAAAAACTTGGAGTACTTAGAGGGCCACTCTTCTGTGGAGCTGACAATAGATCTGCAACCATACGCTTAATTACATTGGAGAAATAACAGAACCACAAGGAATGAAATGGAAATGGTCACTTGCCTCTTGTACTTTGTAACAGGAACACCCTTTATATAGATTGCACCTGTCATTCCTGCAACCCGAACCATGTTCTTATTAACCCCAAGTGCATATCAAATCTTATTAATCGCCAGTGTATGTTATAGTAAAAAAGAACCGTCTTCTTTCCCATCTCTTCAGAGAATTTAATCGATAGCTATCAGTATGTTTATCATCAAAAGGGAAGTTAAACGAATTTAAGTATCAAGCAAGTCTACTTCCAATTGCTGCAGAGCCAAGAAAAAGCAGTAGAACAAAACTGACCGAATTGAAAGGACGGGAAGGGCGGAGCGTCGAGCTGGAGCCAAAGGTTCTTGCCCCTCCGGTGCGCGGCGACGATAGTTCTGCCGACCATGGCGCGCTCGAAGGCCACGCGGGTAACACCGGTGTCGGCCACAACGACCTTGGGGTCATCCGCGACGGCGCAGCGCGCGATGCGCCTGCCCACGCAGTGCGCCTCCAGCGCCCGTCGCGCCGTCTCCACCTCCGGCAGCTCCGGCATCCCGCGCTCCTCTCTCTCCCTCCCCCCTGGGAATCTCTTTCCCCCTCTCTCCCTCTCCCCTCGGAATCTTTTTCCCTCGCTCGGCCCAACGAGCCACCCGCGATGCGCTTCGGCCCAAGTTGCACGACACGGCCAAACCATTAGCAGGCACCGTGGTTTATTGCGGCATCTACGGCAGAGTTTCTAAAACATAATCTTCTCCATATTTAGAGTCTTTTATCCTTCAACAGAGTCTCTATCTCAGCCTCTAAATTTAGAATTTCTCTCTTCCAGCCTCTAAATTTAGACACTCTCTATATCAACCTCTATAGTTTTTCTGGATAGAGACTCTGCTGGAGAGGATGAAAATATTGAGAGCGAATAGTGATTTAGATTGGGTGTATAGAGGCTCGATTTTAGAGCTTTTGGTGGAGATGCCCTTAGTCCCACATCGACAGTTTAAGGAGCAAATACACGGTTTAATAAATATCCCACCTTCCCATACCCATGCGGGGGGGCTTTTTTATATACAAGCACTAAGAACGTTTCAACGAAGACTTAAATTTCTCTTTTATAACACTATTTTTTACAACTCTATTCATCCTCTAAAATTTATTCATATTTTATACTACACTCTAAAAAATTTATTTTCTAATTTTACTCTTCTCATTGGATATGTTTTAGCTCATTTCAGCGGACCACCACCACAATTCTTTTTATCCAAACCGTTATTCTTCTAATTTTATTATATGGGGGCATTTTTCTAATTTTACTCTTCTCATTTTTCCAGGATTCCTTTTCTAATTTTACTCTTCTCATTGGATACGTTTCAGCTCACTTCAGCGGACCACTACCAAAATTCTTTTTATCCAAACCGTTATTCTTCTAATTTTATTTTATGGGTCATTCTTCTAATTTTACTCTTCCCATTTTTGGGGCTATCATCCAGGCGCTATTCTTCTAATTTTTTCGGACTGCCACCACAATCTTTTTATATCCAGACTTCTATTCTTCTAATTTTTCCGGGCCGCCACCAATCTTCTTTTAGGGAAAAATATATTTTACCCTCCTAAGCTTAGAGTAAAGTAAGAAAATTAACCCCGAATCCGGACAACCACCAATCTTTTTTCTATAGACCGCTATTCTTCGAATTGTTTTGGTCTGCCAATATTTTTTATCCAGACAGCTATTCTAATTTTATGATGAAAGAGTATATTTTACCCCTCCTATATTTTTAACCAGGTCACTATTCTATTTTTTAGGGAAAAATATATTTTAGCCGTAAACTTAGAGCAAAGTATGAAAATTAACCCCGAATTGAAAAACATCATATTTAACACCCCTAAAACCTCAAAATCAGCTAAATTACCCCCTCGTCAAACTAAAAGCGGTTTCGTTGCAGTGGAGCTGGCATGACATAAAAAAATTATTCTACAAACTATAATTCAAATATTAAAAATAACAAGCATGCTGTAAAGATTATCAATTTTTTTGTGAAGCCGGTTTTGAGACTTCAGGGGTGTCAAATAAACAATTTTGAAACTGTGGGTTGATTTTCATGCTTTGCTCAAAGTTAAGGCGGGTAAAACAGGATTGACTTGGCCGACAAAAATAAAATTTGAAATTCTCCTGTGGGCTAGGGCACCGACGTGGCAGTCTTATTTTCGTCGGCTTGCCACCTGCCCGTTGTCACATGGCAGCAACATTATCTTCGTTACAATACGTGTATCCCAGGCACCTCTCCAGCCCATCCACGTCGGCCTTTTTTCCCGGCCGTTCGATCAGGCCACAGCTCTAGAAAACGCATTTGCCCTTCAAGTTCGCCGATGTTACGTGCCTCGTGCCATTCATTCCTTGCCCTTGCCCGAACCATGCTCGTGACCCTCCCCGTCATTTCCCTCCTCGGTCCACGACCGCTCCTCCTTCGCCCCCTCGATGCCCAGCCCTAGCCGCCCCCCATGTCCCCGATCGCGTCGCCCCTTCCCTACCTTACCCACGCCGGCGTCGCCACCTCCCTTCCCCACGCCGGCGCTGCCTATCCCCTTCTCCTTTCCGACGGCGCAACCGTCGCCTCTTCGTTGTCATGCCCTCTAATCTTCCATCTGAGCTCCTCCTCACCACCTCTCCTCCTTCCTCCTTCTCTGAGCCCACACCTGGCTCCGCCCTCTGCCTCTACCCCCAGTCCTCTGTCTACCGCACCGCCTCCCACCACAGCGCCGTTGTTCCCTCTCTCTCCTTCTCCGTTGCCCACTGGACTTGATCGCTCCTCCCTCTCCTCCTCCCTTGCCCACCGGATCCTTCCTCTATAGCCATCACCGTCCTAGATCCCATCCTAAATCCAAATCATGAGCAAGAACCAGACTCTCACTCTCCCGATTTCTTCTCCTTCTCCAGATCACGAGCCAGGGAATCGGATCGGATCTGGGCCCGAGGTGTCGGCAACGATGATGCACGGCCGGCCTTCTTCGGCGTCGGACACGACGGCGGCGCTAGAGCTACAGGAGTCCGGGTGGGAGGAGCTGCGGTGGGAGGCGCGGAAGCTAGAGCGCGACCTCGACGTCAAGCTCTCCTCCTACGCGCACCTCGCCGCGCGCTCCTCCTTCGCATCTGTCGCCCCGGCCTCCTTACCCACCGATTGCTCCTCCCGGAAGTCCATGGAGTTTGAGATCCAGGTGCTACTCGACAAGCTGCAGGACGTCAACGAGGCCATGAGCCGTTGCGCCGCCCCCGCCACCCCCACCACCTCCGTCTCCCCGAAGCTCGCGCGCCACCGAGACATTCTGCACGAGTTCACGCAGGTCCCAGCACCTAACTACCTCTACTTCGCCGTTTCAAAATTTCGATAGTTATTCTTCATGAAGTGTGGTTATACTGCTTGCTTGCAGAATGGCCTGAGGTTTTTCTCAGATAAATCAAAAGATCTGATGCACTGGCTCAAGTATTGGCCAAAAAAATGTTTAGAAATTGGTTATTGATCAAATGAACAAGGAAATAAATTGATTTTGAGCTATTCAAATTATGCTGATCTAGAACCCTGGAATACGAGCTATTTATATAAATCTGATGTATTCATGTGGTATGAGCTAGAGTCCCGACTCGGGGTCCACCTGAATGATTTCTGCACTAGTCCCTGGACCAGTACACTAGTGCCGCCTTATGGCATAGCTGGATCAATTTAGCATAAAAACGGTAAAGTACTAAATATTATAGAGAGTACCGCCTTATGGTGATCATTACAGTACAGCCATTTTTGGCCAAAAGATACAACAGCAAAAGAAGGTGCAGAGTTCATGCGGAAGTCTTCAACAAAAGAAAGATCCAACGACTATGCATCTCTGCAAGAGGCTGGAAGGAACGCTCTAAGCTTCGCCCTCGAATTCCTCCTCCTCTTCGAAGCAAGCGTACGGGTCTCCCAAGCAATCTCTATCTAAAGAGTGAATGAGTGTGAGGTTAAATGCGCAATCAAACCGTACTTGCAAGTTAACACCCAACCTATAGTGATATAGGTTTCAAAAGAAAGGCTGAGGTTGTTTTCATTTGTGGAAAGCAAGTTTTGTAATCAAAATCTAAGACTTAGCAATTTTAACTCAAAGTTCTACTGAATAGAGTTTAAGTTCTCAATTCCAACCATAACCCAATCCTACAGTCTTCCTCCTGATACCCACCATCATCTTTCGGGTTGGGCAAACCCGTTGTGAACCATACTCCCATGAAGTGCCCGATCTTCCCTAGTTGGATTGCCAAGCCCGCATTAGAGTCATGGCTCCGAACGACATATGGCCTAGATCATCCTGTGGATGACGATATGATCCTGTCTTTCCCTCAGATTGGGGTTGCCATGGAGCGCTCACGCAACCACTGAGCCCCATATCCGCACTACCGCGCGATGGCAACGCGTTGTGGTGCAAGAAACTAATTCCCGCAGGTAACTGGTCAGCGACTTCCCGCTACGTGCCTCACTGCACGCCCGTCCGATCCACTCTAGGAGTCACTTCGGATCCGACCAGTCCACACTTATCCATATTTTCTTTCTTCCGCTATCATTCCTCCGTGTGACCTGCACACGATGTGGTGGAACCATCCCAGGTGGCAGCGATTGGCAGCTACGCGTGTTGCTCCACGCTCCTCTCAGCACTACATCTGTGAACGTATAGTCCTCTTCTCCACACCATGTAGCCCGAGCTACTTCAGACCCTTATCCACATACCGGGCAACGTCTGCATTCTATAACCACACATACTGGCAAGCTAGGCCCAAAACTCAAAGCTCAAGTTTTTAGAGTAATCATGTCCTGTGAACATCGGTTCACCGTTCCAAGGTGACTAAGCCTAAAAATTTAAGATTAGACCTGAGCAATGATTAAGCAGTTTTAACCCAGACTAAAGAGTCTAAATTATTTTAGTTTAACCTCACAAGGCTAATAAGGGTGATCATCAAGGCAATCATTAATAGAATCAAATGAGGAATGATATTATCAAGGCATCATTCATGGTAGAACAATAACAATCAATTAACAAGACATGATATATCATGATTAAGCAACTAGGCATAAATAACTTAAAGAGCATGCAATTTTATAATTTAAATGAAATATTTTATAAACTAGGTAGCAATATGATCTAACTGGATGTTAACTCGCCTTGTCCTGAGGCTTGGGGGTCTTCTTCGGTGTCTTGGAATCTTCCTTCCGGGTCCTCAACGTCTACTCGAGTAAAAGTCAAATATAAATATGCAGGCAACACATGATGCATGTATGCACGGGAAGAGTCTAATATCGAGACTAGGGTTTTCTTAGGTGTCGACATGACATGAATAATATGCCCAGGTGTCCCATAGTTACTGTTTTCTTTCTAGAAAAATTAAACTTGGGAAATTAGTTTTAAAATCTTAAATATTAATGTAAAGGCATTTATTGGTTTTCAATTTAATAAGGCAATATTATTATACGATAGAGTGGGTTAAATAATTTTAATAATTAGTTTTGAGTTAAAAAGGTTTTTGTAAATTTTTGGCAAATTTTAAAGTTCAGTTGATATTTTAAATAATTCAGAAGGGAAAAGAGTTGTTAATTTATTAGTGGAAATAGGTTTTTAAAGCACTAAATAGTGTACAGTGAACTATAGCCAGGTTAAAAATGTCTAAACATTTTTATTAAATCCTAAAATACATTTAAGGTGTCCTGAAATTTTTCCATGATTTATAAATGTTATTTAATAATTTAATAAACAGATATGCTCTTTTCTTAATTGGGAAAATAAGGCTTTTAAATTATTACACAAGACCAAAATGGTTTACTGTTCAATATTATAATTTTATTATATCCAACTTGCTTTCTAATATTTTTCATAATTTTTCCATAATTTTTAGGGTTGAAATAATATTTTTAGAAAATCCTAAACAGGTGCTAAATTATTTAAAATAGGAAATAGGCTGAAAATCCTACTGGACTTGGGCTGAAAGCAGCGCAGGGGCGGCGCAGGGCGGGTCGGCCTACGTTCAAATGTGGCCCAAAAGGCCCAAGATGAGCTTGGCCTAAGACGCCTTCCCACGGGCGCCTCTTAGTGGGGTGTAGAATACGCTTCCACTAATACTAACGGGTGGGGTCATGGACCCACCTGTCAGTAGCTATTAACGATAAAACGCATGGGATTTAAATCTAATCCATCTGTCACCACGGCCCCACCTATCAGCCAGAGACTGGTGACGAGGCGGAAGCGCACGTGAGGCTCTCCGGCCGAACTCCAGCAAGACCTCGGTGGCCTATCAGCGGCGCTACGGCTACAGTACTATTCAGATTATTTAGTTCATCGCCTCATTCTATTATATGTACTAGCAGACTAACCAAACTGTCCGCAATCCTTAACCATGGGAATAGGAAGGTGAAACCATTCTAGACACATTGCTTAAGGTCATTCTTGTCGTGTGCTCACGCGCATCTCCAACTCCAGCACAAATTAAGCACCGTGTCCCGTAATTAGGTGGACGAGTTGCATCATGCACTAGCTTGTTTTTACCGAGGCTAACATGGAGCAAGTTGCAGACAAGCAAGTTATTTGATTAAAAAATATGGGAATCAACTACAAGACACCGTCCTGATGTTGTACAACGGTACAACCAGTGGACAAAAAGAATCGTGACCGCACGCATTCCTGTCTAGTGTTTCTGCCTTCCCGAGTGTTCCCGCCGTATGTGCCCGTCCTCCTTCTGCGTGTCCCTGTGCTCCCCACCTTCCCGCGTGCTCCCGCGCTACGTGCATGTCTCCCTCCCGTGTGTCCTAACTCTTGACATGTGCACGTTGACTGGGTCTTCACGTGTGTGCTCCTACGACGTCATTTGGGATAAGATTGAATTAGATCAAGAGTCGTAATTAGAGGATAAGATGTTGGTCATGCATGGCATCGATCGATCCTTTAGTCTAGGGTTGTGTGACACGACTTAGGTACAACACTCAAGAGTCAAGGCCGCAATGACACTTAAGACCTTCTCCAAGGGCTTCCTCTTAATTCCCCGGTTCCTATCGTGAAGGGAATCCCGTTCCCTTCATAGCTCCAACATATTCCCTTCGCTATTCCCTTTCGGAAGGGATTTTCTTTTATCCTTTCTCTCTCTCTCTCCCTTTATCACTTAGACCTCATCCATCTCTAACTATTTCCACTGAATAGGACAAAATAAATGTGAACCATAGGTGAATCAGTGTGAACCGTGGGTGAACCAGTGTGGGTGAACTATAGGTAAAGCAGTGAATCATGGGTGAACCTTAGGTGAATCATGGGTGAACAAAAGGTGAATCATAGGTGAACCACGGTGTGAATTAGGGTGAAACAGGGGTGAACCATGGGTGAATCAGGGTGAATCAGAGGTGAAATGGTGTGTTTCAGGGTGTACCATTCATGGTGTGTCATGGCTACGGTATAGAATAGAACAAAATAAATGTGAACTACAGGTGAATCAGTTTGGGTGAATTAGTGTGAACCATGGGTGAACCAAATTGAACCATGGGTGAACCAGTGTGGGTGAACTATAGGTGAACCAGTGAATCATGGGTGAACCACGGGTGAATCATGAGTGAACCACGGGTGAATCATGAGTGAACCACGAGTGAATTAGGGTGAACCATGGGTGAATCAGGGTGAACCAGGAGTAAACCATGAGTGAATCACGAGTGAATTAGGGTAAAAGAAATCGGGATAAAGGTGAACCATGTTTATGAACAATAAGGTGTCAGGTGAACTATGGTGTGTCAGGGGTGAACCATGATATGTCAGAATAAACCATGTTTGTGAACCATAATACATCGGGTGAACCATGGTCTCAGTGTGAACAATGATGTGTCAAAAGGTGAACCATGGTGTCTTTGGTGTAAAACATGGTGTGTCGAGAGATGAATTGTGATGTCTCAGGTGTGAACCATGATGTCTCAGATTGAATCATTTTTATTATTTTCCTACGCCATGGTGTCTCAGGTGTGTGTCGGAATGAACCATGTTTGTGAACCATAATGTGTCGGGTGAACCGTGGTATCTTAGGTGTGAACAATGGTGTGTTGAAAGGTGAACCGTGGTGTCTTGGGTGTGAAATATAGTGTGTCGAGAGGTGAATCGTGGTGTCCCAGATGTAAACCATGATGTCTTGAATTGAACCATTTTTGTCATATTCCTACACCATGGTGTCTCAGGTGTGTATGTCGGGATGAACCATGTTTGTGGACCATCATATGTCGGGTGAACCATGGTGTCTCAGGTATGAACCATGGTGTGTTGAAGGATGAACCGTGGTGTCTCAGGTGTGAAACATGGTGTCGAGAGGTGAATCATGGTGTCTTAGGTGTGAACCATATAGTCTCGAGTTAAACCATTTTTGTCATATTCCTACACCATGGTGTCTTAGATATATGTGTCGGAATAAACCATGTTTGTAAACCATAACGTGTCAGGTCAACCATGATGTGTACTAGATATGCTCTTCTAAGATTTTAGAAAATAATTTCGTTGAATTTGGACTTCATATGAAAATGATATGAATTTTGCAATAGTGAAACAGATACGTACAAACAATAGTTTGTTTATTAGTTACATGCATCAATTTGCAAAATAAAAGAAACGCATGGAAATATTTGGCCCACCTTCACGCACGGCCCAAAGCAAAGGCGACTGATGCGAGCGCAGCAGACATGGACAAGCACATTAACACAAATTATTATCTTTCTCTTAGAGCGTTCACAGTGCTGTTACTATGATCGTTGCTTAGTCTGCCACGTAGAAAAAAAGAGTGACATGGCAAGTATTTAATAAGGAGAGAGAAGCCTATCGTTGCTTGTTTAAGTAACAATAAGCAATCGTTACTTCACATCAATCGAGACACTAGTAATGACTTAGCAACTCACTGTGGTTCTCACTGTTTCTTCCCACAACTTTTCAACCAATCAAGAAACGGTACTAATAAATGTAAGAAACTATCTCAAGTAGCTATGTATTGTGTCTACTGTTTCTTATACTGTTACTTAGATGACATGGCACATGTTGCAATGATTTATAGTAACGGTGCATTGTGAACGCTCTTAAAGCGCTAGCGTTTAGAGCTCAGGGACGGTGTCCACGTCCTTGGTTTTCCCAATGCCATTGAATATGTCGTTTATGCGGTCCGATTTTCTTTCGTGAATGTCGATCGGTTCCACCTGCCCTGCGCTCTGTTGGCTCCGCCCATCGTTTGACCCGCCCGGCTCAGCGGTATGTACGCCCGTGTATGTTTGCACCTAGGTCCTTCAGATTTAGATTTTGTTTTCAACCCGCTTATACATTCTTTGTCTATTTTGGGTCTATTTCTTTCCGCCGTTCTTGCTCTGTGTCCTCTCGCTGTTTTCAGATTTCATTTTTTCCTGTTACGTATCACGTATTGCTCGATCCGTGGGCCTTATCTCAACATCTTCACAAGATACCGCTTCGTTGTCGCCGTAGCCGCCGCTTCGTCCGCAGATCGCTGTGTTCTTTGTTTTCCTCTCGATCTTCGCTAGCTTGCCGTTGTCTTTGCCCGCGAATTATCTCACTCGCCATGCCTTAGGCCGATCCGAATCATCCGCTTTAGCGGCGTCGCCGTCGTGCTTTCATTGCTTCGCCCATGCTCTTTCGCCGCCGCCGCCGCCGCCGCCGCCGAGATCGCTTGCTTCCAAAGGTTTGAAGTTTACGATGACAATCCACGAGCACCTGACCCTCATTCAAGGTATGTACATTGTCGGCATGTTCAGTCCGGTTGTATTGATGATGCTGCATTGAGGATAGGCATTGGAGATGCTCGCGGTGCCGTTGTTGTTCTGCCTGACGTTGGCTCCAGCGCTCTGCACTCTGGCGGTAATGTGTCCGGAGTTGCCGATGGCACCCGTTGTTCCTTTGATGATGTTGCCAGCACCAGTAGCCGGCCATGGATTCTTCGGCGTTCAGATGAGGCATTTGGTAACAACCGACTAGCTCTCAATCTTTTTCATCTTCAGTTTGGATCACTCATGACGTCCTTTTCTTTTTGTCTCAATTGTTTCATCCACTCAGAAGCTAATACTATAGTTAGTATTAAGTGTTATCCTTTAATTTTTTCTCTATCTAGAAGCGGAATAGAATAACCCGGTTGAAGGGCAATGATCATACTATTTCATCCATTGAGACTATAGTTAGCTAACATCCAGATTGACTAACGGCGTACATGGTTTATTTAAGCAATGACTGGAACCTTGTCAGTTGGATACACACTAATTTAGGTTCCAGTAAACAGTAGAGAGCAGTTCATTCCCTGGATCAGTTGTCTCTAGCAGATGTTAACTATATTATATGATGTGTCTCTAGCAGACCTGAAACCTATGCGTTCATGCATTACTTCGAAATACCGTTATCTCCTCCAAAAACTTTCCTCATTATGTTCACTGCCTATAAAAGAAAAAAAAAATAGTAATTCCCATACCAACAATGCCAACGCTAAAGATGACAACAAACAATTAAGATAGCCGCTCGGGGCGCGGGCACGCTAACCACTCTAGTTACTTATTACATTGCATACAAAAGAAGCATAAGAGAAGAAGGATGGATCGCATGATCCACGAGTAAACCCCTGCGGTCGTCGGTTGGAGGAAGCCAAACACTCCCATTTTCTGGTAACTAAACAGAGCAATTCCTGCATCGTGTCTAGTAAAACTACAGCACCTGCTAATCTCCCGGATGTACACGATGCCTCTATCACACTCAAGACAGCCACATGATCGAGTACATGACTTCCCTATACCTCCAAACTTGCTTCACGGGCACCTTGTTCTTTTATGACCATGCTGACAACCTTGATCTTCATCTTACCCTGGAGTACCCCCGGGACAAATCTTTTGGATCGTTGTAATTCACAGCTAATAATGCAGAGATTAGATCCAATGCCAAAACCTTTGCCAAATAATCGACAAGAATTCTGCTTTCCCATGCAATGGCTCATGGATTGTCCGATGAACAAGAATACGTCTGAAAAGGGATCCAGTTATCCAAATGTACCTTTATTGGCAACTTGCAATGGAGTACACTGGAGCCAGAGCCCATAGGTTTGGTGCGTTGCTTCTGCGTAGAGGCAAATTATCTGAATAGATAGAACAGATTTATGAGTGCAGTTAAAAGAGAGCAGACAATTTAACTGAAATTCAATACTGTTTGGTAAGTAGAATATCAGCCATCAAGTAGAGTAAAGCTCTAGCAAAACAGCAGCACGGCATACGCAAAATATAATGATGCCTCATGGCTTATAGCAAGTCATAACTATACATCAATCCAGCTCGATGTTTGGCAAGCCCTATAAACAATAGGCTGCATCCAAAAACAGGGCCGCGAGGACAGACACCTCGGTGGCGCAGAAGAGAAATAAATGGGATACAACAAAAGCTGCCAAAATGTCAGGTCTCAGTGAAGTGATGTCTTGCCGGCGAGATGGAGCAACGCTTGTTTGTGGTAGGCAATGCGGAGCTTCTTGTACTTCTGCACAAAGGTAGGCAGCTCGATTTCCTTTGCCAGGAACTTCTGATGGAGCTCTTCAGACTCCTCATCCAACTTCGCCATCGACCCTGGGCAAGCACCAAGGTAACAAATGTGCATTTCAGTGACGGGTTTGTGTGAGAAATAATATTACACTACTAAAATTCAAGTAATGGTTCAAAAGCAACTAGGCAAGGTTTCTGGAACTGGCACTACCACATGCACCACTGAGCGGCCAAAACGGAAGAATCAGGTCCCGATCATTGGTTGGTACATGAGCGTGGTGCATGCATATCTAACATTCACAAGTTGGTGCACTCATAGCAAACGCGTGCACGAGTGTGGTGTATAACACACATCAAATTCAATTACAAATCACAAAGTAAGCAATCTTAAATGAAAAGGTATTCAACTGACAGGACTTGCAGATGCAATTGTTCAGAGGGCTTACTTTGGAGCTTGTCAAGCAGTGCAGAAGAAGAATAAGATTTCATAATATCGTCCTTTTGCCTTTCCAAATCAGTCAACGTGTCTTGAGCAGCAGCTAGTTCAGTAGTTCTTATTATAGTGCACTGTACAAATCATAGATGCCAATTAGAATGATGTCATGAAAAAAATATGAAGGGCACATAACAGGGGAAAAAAACTTGTGCAAAGCATCACTGTAAGAATTTTGAACAATTATCATTACGAATTTTAATTAAATTTTATAACAATAGATTCAAAATAATGAATAGGATAACTAAAGTAGTTCTTGAGATGGTGGTGAAAGTACTAAACCTGATTCCTGAGCTCCAAGATCCTTTGTTCCTTTTCCAAATTTTCCCCTGCATGTTAGCCATATAACCAATCATATTTCATTTAGAAACAACAATAGGTTGTTTATATTTATCTTCATTCTTCAACCAATAAAAAAATATTGCTGATTTAGAAACACCACACCGATGAGTCGATTCATAGAGAGAGAATGAATAACTCACTTGCAAGTTGCAGTGTCTCTTTTCTAAGCTCATCACGTAACTGAACATTAAGAAAGACCACAGGTGAGCAAATCCACAAGAGAACACTTAGAAGGATTTTCTATGTAGGATATCTACTGCCAATATCTAGCATTCAGTAGAGCTTCTATTTTAAATTAAAATCAATCAGCATCAGATATAAAAAAGGGAAAAATGCTCTCATAGCACTCCACCAAAAGCACTTTAAAAACATACCACTCCAGAAAGTGCAGTCGCTTTAACAGCACTAAAAAAACCCACTGTTCCCTCACTACAGCATTATACCACTAGATCATAAACCAAAGGCCTAGATGTATAATAAGCACCAACATGAATTCCCAAGCCCAATGCCACACAGGAGACATGCTGAAGTTCACAGCCTCACAGATGAGGGACCAAAGTCCCACAAGCGAACAGTTAACATCTGACCTATTCAATAGCAGAGCTCAATCGTAATCGCAAAAAACAAGAGACAAGAAAAGAGCTCGATCAATTTGTTCAATTTAAAAGTAGAAATAACAAAGCTCACAAGAAGGTCTGCAATACATAAGCATCAATTAATTTGTGCACTAGAAAATACATATATAAAAACTTTAAAAAAAATATCTGGCACAAAAGAAAACCAACTTGGGACTGATGTGCAGCAGTTTGCCAGTCTGACAACTTTAACCGACAGGGCAAATAAAATCAGAAGTAGTACCCACGACTACCCAAAAATCTAAATGTATGTCTATATATGCTCAAACAGAAGCACAAATTGGTTTTCTTTTGTTCCATATTGTTACTTTTGCTCTATAATACAAACAGGGAGCCATCATTAGCAATCCAACTTATACGTTACAACTAAGGAAAAAATAATTAAAAATGGTAGCCATTATCTAGAAAAAGGGTGAATTGCAACCATGTTATTATAAAGTTTCCACTTTGCAGAAACTCCACTCATGTTTCTATGACATGTGGGTCTAGGGCCCACATGGCATTGGCCCATGGAGTGGCATTTTTGCAAAACATCGACTTTATAATGGCATGAGTGCAATTTTCCCTTAATAAAGGGCCAAAATTACCACGGTAAAGTCAGAGACACAAATATCAAATGGTGGTACATGCAGCAATAAAGCTTACATTGCTCTGGGTTTTAACTTGATCAAGTGAATTGAAAAAGGCATTATATGCCTCTTTGTCTTTCAACAGCTTCTGCAACTCATCAACGCTGCACAAAAACAAAAGGCAGTATTCCAATTTTCCAAACAAGTATGTACGACCATGTATTAAGGAATACTATGCAAATACACGCACTGTAAACATTTATAAATTAAAAACGCAACATAACCATGTGTAAGTGCTCCTTCCAAAATACTCTTTTAACATTTATCTATTTCCCCTCAAACTTACACCAAATTGTCATGCATTCTGTAGAATGTTTTCTACACATTAGTAATTCAACTATATTATGTAATTTCCCTCAAATCATTCTACACAATCCATCTACTTGGCTCTGGTCATCTGGCTTGAATGCAAACACAAAATAGACAGCATCCAAGAATTTTCCTTTCTTACACAGGTCCATCTGATCTCTATAACGCTAATCTGTGATATGATGGCACATTTTAAAGTAAAAAGAGCCACGCCTACTAGCATCCGCATATTAGAATAACTATATAGCACAGACCATGACAGACAACGTAATCATTTTGCAGCTCGCTAGCAGAACAGCTCAGCGCTGTTCAGCAAGCACTAGCTGCATCAATTTCTCATTTCTAAAGAGTGTAAATAGCATATGCAACAGTGTTGTTATCATTAAATTTGGTGTTTATCAAGCAAATGTGGTTTTGGTAGCTTAAGTAGCATAATCAAAGAATTACAGCTGCTACAGTACCCATAGTAGGAACTAAGAAATTCTTGAAAAAATTGGACGCCTCCTTTACTTCCGAATTGATGGAACAGAAAATGCCAACATGGGTATCATTATTGTATAGCAAAGTAGCAATAGGAACTACTATAAAAAAATTTCTGCTTTAAAAAGAACAATGCTCCAAACATCATTAATTTGCAATTCTGAAGGCACTCAGTTCGAGGATAAACATTGAAATACAGTAAGTGTGGCAGAGCAGTAGTAATTCTTTAATCCATCATGCAAATCAGTCAGTTGAGGTAAAAATTACAAACACAAAGTTCTATATAAAACATCATAGGAAATTACAGAAAAGAAGACCGATCCCTTACCTCTTATCCTTCAAGTGGGCAATTATTCCTGCAGCCTCAGCTGGAGATGGTTGGCCACGTGATGAAGACTGAGGATGATCTGAAGCTCTTTGATGTGGACTAACACCGAATGGGCTGGGCGTGGATGGATGTGAAGATGGACCTACTACCGAGGGAGGGTACCAAGATTGCGTACGGATGTCCTGGAAATTCGTATCAGGTTGCTGCTGCTGTTGAGAGCTGCTATTAGCATGCATTGAGCAGAGCCAAAGTCAGAATATAAGAGAAGTAAAATTTTCAAAGCAACCTTAAGACAAGTCATACTAAATCACGGTGTTGATGTGCAACGCTAATCTTGATGGCTGGCAGTGACAGACACAGTAGCATGAGCAGACAGCTTATTTTTGCACTATTCACACTATTTGGTTTTTAAGGAAAGGCAACTCAATTCTTACAAGAAACAGTAAAAATTAGATCCACCAGGCTGAGAAATGAATGGTCAGGGCTCAGAAATAAGAAGAAGCAACAACACCAAGAATGCTTTCAATGATATTACCCTACCCAAAAAGTGGAAATCTCCAGCTCATTGTAGAAGAGAAATCTGCATGAAAAAAATGAAAAGGTTTATAAATGTCAGTTATGGATGTCAGCCAGACAGCCAGTATATCGATCTGAATTGTAAATTAACATGCGCCAAGTCCTTATCATAATGAACATTGGAGGGAACATCTAGATATATTCTGATGGCAAACAACTTGCCGATGGTAATGATTAGCAAACACTGCTGATGACAGTACTAAACAGCTTGTCTATGGTAATGACTAATGAACGCTGCTGATGACAATACTAGTAGTCGGTTGCATCATCTCTATCTCTACCACTTAAAAATCCTCTTGTGGTGGTGAGAGTCTGAGCGCTGAAAGGTACGTCACTCATCCTCACCGTCCAATCAAGCATCCACGCTCCACGATTTCCTCCTCCCCATCTCTGGACCGCCCGCTCACCCAATCCCTCCCAGCCCAGCGCCCTCTCTGCCTCACACGCCCCATCGCCCCGCCGCCCACGCCACCAATCCCACCCGCTCCTCGAGCTCTCCCCGCCCTACCGCTGGCGGCTTCGTTGCCATGCGCCCTTCCGCCGCCGCCGTTGGTTGGATCTAGCCCCGCCACCGCAGGCTCCGGAGCACCTCCTCTACCCACGTGTGCTTGGTCTTCTCGGCTCGGCTCCCTCCGGTGTCGCTGCGGCCGGCCGGATCCGGTCAAGGTCCGCCATCGGTTGGGGAGGGAACCGGCTCTAGGGAAGAGAGAAGCCGGGCGGCGCCGAAGAGGAGGGGGCAACGCTCGGAGGAGGGGACCGACAGAGGGGGAGAGGAGAGGAGGAGGTCTGAGAAAGAGTTCCCCACCTGGTGCCAGTGCCGCCGTCGCCGCCCCGTACGAGCCTAGATGTCGCCTCTCATGCACGCCGCCGCGCCGGTGGTAGGAGTAGAGGGAGGGAGCGGTGAGGACGACGAGCCGAGGTAGTTCCGGCGGTTGATTGCTGCTGAACCGGCGAGGGATGGGATACCGGGATAGCGAAATCATGTTTCGGAGAGCAGTGTATATTAGGCATCTCCACCGATATGTCCAAGTCTCATGTCCTATCACTGTAGCAATGATAAGACATAGAATAGAAAAAATAGAGTATAGCAATAGTGATGGAGCAGTTGTTAGGAGGTAAATAGGATAGAGTAGCCCTATTTAGTGAGGTGGCACGTGAATAGTGATGGGACAAAAGAGAAATGGAGCAAACTGCTGAAGATGCCCTTAATACAACTCTTTTATAATTTAGACCTGAGACAAAATAACAAATAAAACTGCTATTCAAGTCTCTTAGGGGGTGTTCTTCCCAGCTTATCTAATCTGCTAATCTCACTTATCTCGTAACCTCGAGAATTTCCCGAGATGGCCTCGAGAATCGAATGGCCTTAGTTTTTAGGATTTAGAGAGCTTTTAGACACGTCTATGAGATAAAAAAAGGATTCAAAAAGTAATAAAAAAGTCAGATAAGTCAATATTAGTCAGATAAGTCATGAAATAAGTTAGATAAGAGGTGGCTAATATTGATTTATTTGACCTTTTTATTACTTTAAATTTGTTTTTTTAAATTTCGTAGGCGTGTCTAAAAGCTCCCTAAATCCTAAAAATCAAAGCCATCCGACTCTCTAAAAATCAAGGCTATCCAACTCTCGAGGCCATCTCGGAAAATTCTCAAAGTTACGAGATAAGTCAGATTAGCAGATTAGATAAGCTGGGGAGAACACCCCCTTAGAGTCTATCGGATAGACTGTGCGTTCAGTAAATTCAAAAAATTCGGTTCGGTAAATATGGTATTAGTATTTTGGTATAAATCAATATTTTTATCTAGAATATGGTTCGGTATCATTGAATACCACTCGGTTTTAGCGTAGTGTCCGTATTTGCCATAAATATCAAAGTTGACGCGAACTATATATAGCTTCAAAAGATCAGAGAGCAAATGCTGCAATGGCATGTGGGCAATGTCAATTTTGTAATAGCATGATGCAGCCAGCACCTAGCACCTAGCAATAGCAACAAAGCAACACACATACGGGCTAATTCTTTAAATTCACGGCTAACGATACCTATCATTTTCATATTTTAAAAAAAATTCTTTCATAAAATTACTGCATGTAATCCGATAAAGTATGGTGCTAAATAGACTACAATTAATAAATTCTTATGTATATCCAATATTCCAACATGTCATTATCAATTCGTAATATAAAAACAATAAACAAACGTAAACTGGTAATTACAGCAGCAAATTCAAGATATAATTGTACAAAAGTAATTAACAACAATTAAATAAGCTGTAAATTAAAAATCAGGATCAAAATTCGAAATCATGGAGTGCTTTTATGCTTAGATATGTGTTTTATGAAATTTTAGCAAATCGCGTGGGTTTTATGGAATTTTTAGTGTTCTAAAAATGCTATATAAAATTTCTAGACTTCATATGGGGTTCTGTGCAATTTTCTTAAACTCAGAAAGTATTTCGTGTAATTTCCAAAAATCCAAGAGTCTTTCTTCAAAATTCCATCGGTTGAATAAACTTCATGTATTTTTTCAGAAAATCTGCGTATTAATGGCCACACAGCCCGCGAATTCTTTCTTTCCTTTCTTTTCCCTCCCCCTTATTCAGTCGGTCCCTCCTTTCAAGCCCATGGCGTGGTAGGCCCTCTTGGCCTAGACGGGTCATGGCTTGCGCCTTCTATCACCCGGGACGAGCGACGCTGTAGCGGGGTCGGTAGAGCTACTTCGTGCAGCGTGGCGGCGCGAGGCGACGACGAGCTACGGGCGGCGACGTGGCCTGTGAGGCGCGCATGGCACACTCCGGCGGCGCGACAGTACGTCAACGAGGAGCGCTAGGTGGAGTCGTGTGCGCTGCGTTCTGTCGTTGTTGGCCGGCGGCGTGCTGTGCTTTGCGAGGCTTGCCAGCTACGCGCGACCGCCGCCGCGCGCCGCGTGCTTCGGGCATGGTGGTGCCGACCGGTGGTTCGGCGGGCACTGTGGCGGCGTGGGTCTGCATGCCTGAGGTCGCGCGGCCGAGGCCGGTGGCATTTTTAGTGCACTACCAGGTTCGTTGGTCTCTCGATTGCCGTCCAAAGCCGAGGCAGGTTCATCACAGATCGAATATAGCCCAAAAGAACCATGCACAAAATATAATTCATGCGATTTGATTCAGATTCAATTTATTCATAAATTCATGGATATGATCGACGATTCGTTACCGATCTATTACCTTTCTGGTTGCGTACGTACATCGTTCAAGCCTCGTGCCAGGGATTTGAAACATATCGCATAGGATAGTTTAGCTAGACCGTAGGACCTGCCGACTTTGATGGATCACTGTTGACAACAAGGTAGCCAAAAGCACTAATCCGCAGCTACGAGCAAAGTCGATTCGCGGATCGTCCGAGTTCCTATCTCCTTCTTGCGGTTCGTCCTCACGTTTGTCGCCTGCAAGAGTCCCTCATGCTAATAACATGCCGGGTGTAATATAGGGGTTTTCCGATACGTTCAAGTATTGCAAACACAAATAAGAAAAATAACACACAGACATAGAGGGGATAATGTTTTATAATTTCTCATTAGATCTATTACGATGGGTATCCCTCTCTTTATACAGTATCTTCTTAGGGTTTTGGCATACAATGGTTGTGATCGTGGGGGCGGCGTGCAGCAGCGCCGAGGCAGCGCATGGCCCCAGCGTCCTCGGCCATGGAGTGGTGGTGGCTAGGACAGAGGCGGTAGGCCGATTAGGCATGGTGACACACGACATAGAGGCGGCGATAGGAAGCCAGGTCAAGCCAACGCTCGACTGAGCAGCGGCCGACGATCGGGTCAGGAGGCGTCCAATCCTGGACTAGGGATGGCAATCGAGTTAGGTACCTTCGGGTCCAACCATCTTGGACTTGAACCCGAGACCATTCACGGGTCCAAACCTAGACCTAATGGGTACCCGGACCCGAATAGGGTGCAACCTCAATGTAGTCGCGCGGTAGTCACACAGAGTGAACTTACTCCAGAGAGGCCAAGGGGAGGGGGAGGCTGCAAATGCAAATCTTAGAGAGAGAGAGAGAGTGTCGGTGTGGTGCAAGAGCTCGTGGCTGCCAGATCTAGCAATCCTCTAAGCACACGAGCTCATGGCCACAGGATCGAAGCCATGGCGGAGCGAGGCAGGGGGGGCAGTGGTGAGGTGGAGGCAGTTGCATGGTGACAGGCTGCAGCGAGGTGGAGGGAGGTGGCGCTGTTAAGGACGGCAACGATGTGGATTTGGGACAGGTGGCGCTGTGTTGAGGTGGAAGGGAGAGGGCAGCAAGGTGGAGGCCGGAGGGCAGTGATGCGATGGGGGCGGTGGTGCGGTAGAGGCGGCCGCGATATGGGGGTGGAGGGCAGCTGTGTGGTAGATCTAGGTGGGAGCAGCGCTGTGTTGTCATGTTGAGGTGAAGGGGAGAGATGGCTGGGTTCTAAAGACTAGAGAGTGCACAACAGGAACGGGGAAGAGGAAGAGGAGGGGTTAGGGTTAAGGATAGGATAGGTTACTAGTCCAGGATTGGGCGCGCTAGGTGTAATATCCTCATTTTCAAAAATTTAAAAATGCATGATCATTACATGTGATTTTAAGTATTTCAAAAATCATTTTTGAAAATGTGCATGTTACTATATTTAATTTCCTAAAGCCTAATTAAAAGTTTTGCTTTTAAAATATTTAATTGCTAAAAACCTATTTTAATAATTTATAAATTGATGGTTTCATTTTGAGTTAGGAAATAGCAAATTAAGGAGGTGTTCTTTTGGGCTTATCTAAAAGTCTAATCTGACTTATCTCGTAACTTCGAGAATTTTCCAAGGTGGCCTCGAGAGTCGGATGGCCTTGATTTTTAAGAATTTAAGGAGCTTTTAAACATGCCTACGAGATAAAAAAAAAGGATTCAAAAAGTAATAAAAAAGTCAGATAAGTCAATATTAGCAACGTCTTATCTGACTTATTTCGTGACTTATCTGACAAATATTGACTTATCTGATTTTTTATTACTTTTTTAAACCTTTTTTTTATGTCGGAGACGTGTCTAGAAGCTCCATAAATCCTAAAAATCAAGGCCATCCGACTCTGGAGGCCACCTCAGAAAATTCTCGAAGTTACGAGATAAGTCGGATTAGACTTTTAGATAAGCCCAAAAGAACACCCCATAAACCTAATTTAAGTACAAATTAAATTTCAAATTAAATTGTTTAAGTAAAATAGATTACTAATTTTCCTATTTAACCCTACCCATTTTCTCTATCTTCTCTTTCTCTCTTTGACAGCTGGATCCCACCTGGCATCCTCACTCACATCTCCCACACTGACCTCTCTCTCCTCTTTCTCTCTCCCCTCTCCCTTCCCCCACCGTGGCACACTCTCCCTGCGCAGCTTGCCCCGTGGCAGCGTGGCAGCTTGCTCCTGCTCACCCTCCTAAGCGTCCTCCTTCTTCTGCCCGTACTCCAGCTCCCTGCCCTTTTTCTTTCTTCCCCGTCCTTCTTCTCACACTCCTCCCTCTTCATCCTCACTACCTCCTCTCCAAATCCGCCAGGTGAGTTCGTCCCCGGTTGAACCTCTCCGGCACCTCCTTCCTCTCACTCCCCTCATTCCATTTTGCTACTGCCGCCACACGGAGATCGCGGATTTCACATCGAGTCATAGCTTCTTCATCGTCATACCAGATTGCCTCTCTTCGATTCACCTTCACCGAGTGGTAATCCCTCTCCCTCTCGGCTCTTTCTCCTTCCCTACGTCCCTAGGAGCCTATCTCCCTCGCCGAAGTCGGCCGGCCAGTGTTTCTTCTCCGCTGACCCGCCAGGTGCCACCGCCGCCTCGGTCGGCCTCGCCGCCGCCACCCACCCACGCTCTACCCCACGGTTCAGCACTCGCATCAAGGTCCCTTTCGCCGTTGCTTACGGAGCCACGCTGCGCCCGCGTTCATTTCGCTGCGACGCCACCGCTGCCGCTGCCGCCAGACCGATGGTCTGATCCTACCGGCGAGTTCACCGTGACACCTCTTCCTTCGCCGCCTTTTCCCGCCGCCAAGAGCCACGGAGTGCCTCCGTCGTCGCTTCTCCCGAGCCCGCCGCCTTCCTCTGCTTTGAGTCACCGCCAGCGCTCCTTGTCGACCCGAAGCCAAAGCCGCCACGCGCCTCGCGGTTCGCGTCGCGCCTGCACCATTGGCCGAGCTGGCCGTGCTGCCGCTATGGCAGCGGTCAAGACATCGCCATTGCATACGCTGTCGTCGCCATGCCACCACCTCACTGGGTCACCGTGGGCCGCCACTACCGCTGGGTTGCACGCACGTCTGCTACCGGCACCGACTAGGCCGTTTCATCGGCCGAGTTGGCCGCCATCGCTTGGGCATGCACATCTTAGGGCTACACTGTGCAGGTCGAGAATCAACATGGACGGCTCGGATCGCCACGTGGACGGCTCGGATCGCGTCCGCCACACCGTGTGGCGGATGCTGCACGGGGAGGCCGATCCGGAGGTGATTTCTACAATTCCATCTCGGTGTTGTATTTTTTGCGCATAATATTTTAACTGTTGTATTTTTAAAAAAAATTCCACACTTGTATTGCCTCTTCATTTTTTTTATTTGTTTGTTTCATCTTACAAGAAACGAATGAACGAACAAGGAATCATGACATGAGCTTTCATTTGATGATTCTATGTACATGTTTTCTTCAACTGTAGGTCTGTAGCAACAATGGATTACGGATTGAGCAACTGTAATTAACCACTAGAAAGAAGATGATTAATCTCACCAACGAACGTCGTCTTCTGCGTCTCGCTTGACTTAGACTTCACTTGGCCGGGCACCCCATCTCGTCGCGGGCTCGCAAGAAGACGATGGCCGCGCCGTAGTGGGCGAGCGCGCCGGCGATGACGAAGGCGTGGAAGATCTGGTGGCTCTGCCCGGCGAGGTCGAACATGCCGGGCTTCCACCGCTCGGGCACGCGCGTCAGGTAGAAGGCCGTGCCCGTCAGGTACGAGAACGCCATGGCGCCCTCGTACGCCAGCGTCACGTTCCGGCGAGGCTCGTGCCAGTTCACGACGGCGGCGTGCACGGCGGGGACGATGCCGGACAGGCCCATCCCCACGAACAGCAGCGCGCGGTGGGCGCGGTACCTGGCCGAGCTCAGCCGCGGGGACATGAGCGCGTACACGGTGCCCACCCCCGCCGCGGTGATCGCCGACAGGTACGCCACCTGCCAGTGCGGCTCGCACTGGAAGATGTAGTAGATGGGCGGGAAGAAGGACACCACGATCATGACGGCGATGCCGGTGTAGTCCAGCCGGATGAGGAACAGGTTCAGCCGGTGCGAGTGGCACGACAGCAGGTGGCACGCGCTGCTGCTCAGCAGGCAGAACATGGCGCCGGCGAGGAACACGAAGAACGGCCACCGCGTCGTCTGGGACGCCACGGCCATGCCAGCGGAGTTGATGGCCGGGTTCGTCTGCATCAACGACGCCGCGCCCTGGACACGAAACATCCAGCTCAATTACTTCCATGGCAGTTAAAATGAATGAGCAAGTACATGTCCCAGCTCAATGACAGTTAAACATCTGAAAGCGATGCCCTCCAAACACATCATGAGATTAAGCATCACGTTACTGTCATTTTAATCACAGTGATTGTCATGAATAGCACATCCAACCATATTCAAGCTAAGCAGTAAGCACCATTGTTTGGTCATATGCAGTTGGGAAGCCATGAAAATTAAGCAAGTAGCACTGCAAGTGGAGATTTACTGTATGTGCCCCCAAATGTGAACTAGCATGTCGCGGTCCAAGAATCAAACGGACCGTGTCATCCGAAGAACATTTGTCGATATGATAACAGAAAGGGAGATTCCGCAATGGGAAGATCATTGCGGATTCTCTCTTTCTGTTATCATATCTTGTTCACGCAGATTGCGCTTTGTGCTCCGTTGTTTGGCATTTTCAGAGCCCCAAACCTCTAGCATCCATTTGCTCCAAAAAATTAAAGAAACTCTAGCATCTTTCCTTTCAAGCCTCAAGGACGTTGTGGCTGCATGAGGTGTCTTGCTACTCTTTAGACAGGCAGACGAGAGAATTTCGGTAACGGAAAACGGTGCTCTGGCCTGACGCCGGAGTCGTGTCGTGTGGGCTATGACACCGGAATGAACTTGATCACATCACTAGATCACAACCACATCTTCTGAACGCATCACTAAAGCTTAGCTTGTTGCGATGAAGTGAAGTAACCAACACATCACGGGGCAAAGGCACCATGAAATGTTCATCAAGCGAAGCAATCAGAAGCCCCACCAGCCCTTGCCCTCCAAAGTCCAAACCATGATCGTCAGAACAACACGAGAAAGCAAAACAGCACTGAAAAGTTGAGCCACTCAAAGGAGAAGAGCAGAGAATCTCCTACAACATGTGGATCAACCAAGGCATTTGACGCCGCTCCAGCACTATATCTTCTTGTTATTACCATGGAAATGAAAGGTTTCAAGAAATGGCAGTTACTTACAGAGATGGCATCCCCAATATTGCTGGAGACATTTTCTGCAACCTTTGAGATGGGCCTGCAGTCAAATAACAGCAGAATTGTAACCTCTTAAATCAAGAGCTACTATGCAAGCATAACAGCCACATGATGGCTGAAGCCAAAAATGTATCTTGTCATCATCCGGGTCACGTGTACTGAGACTGAATTCAGTTGGTGAGATTTGTGAATACAGCTAGATTCAATTGGAGAAGAGTGTCAGCACAAACTTTCAGTAATCATAGGTCCATGAATTAGAACCAAGTATGACACATGATTCCTAGTTGAAACCTTATAATATTTCTTCATAACTACTGAAGAACACTCTGTTGTGCTCCTAATGCAGGCAACGCGTTCACCAAAATTCAACCAAATTTGCACTGACATAGACTTGCAAAAGCTCACCAGGAGAGATGCCCGATCAGATCAGCCACCTGAGGGAAGTACTGGGCCAGATGCAGCACGGTGAGGCCAAAGAACACCAAGAACCCCAGAAGGTGCCTAAATCACATGAGCAGCAAAGAGAAAACAAAATCAAAATCAAAGAAAAAGCTGGCGCATGCAGCTGAATCCGAACAGGAGCTAGCTATGGCCGGTGACCGAACCCATACGTACGTCCAGATGTTGATGGTCTCGTTGTGCCAGGAGAAGATGCTGAGGACGGCATTGAGGATGGGCCACTCCGAGCGGTAGTAGTTGAGGATGAACTCGTTCTCCTTCATGTACTCCGGCAGCTCGTGGTAGCTCACGAGCCCGTACTTCTTCCTCCCCCCTCCACTCCTCTGCTTCCTCCTCCTCCCTCCTCCTCCCTTCACCTCCTCCTCCATGGCCGCCGCTTCTTGCTGGGCACTCACTGTGCCCTCACTCTCCATGGCCTCCCTCTCTCTCTCTCTGAAAGAGAGGGGCTACAAAGGCTGGCAGCTCTGGCTGGTGTTAAAAAGGGAAAGAAGGGACAGCACTGGAGAGGAGGTAGTTCTTGCAAAGAAGGCAACAAATCTATATGGGGTTTTCATGTGGAGTCCAAAGGACACGTATGGGCGAATGGCACGGTGCACTGTTGAGTGCAGTGCTATTTAAGCAGTTTCTTTTTCTCTTCCATCATTGCATCCTTGCAGCAACCCGGTTTTATTGCTGAAGAATTATTTGCTGAGATGGAGATGTCCAGGTTATTGGGTATGTTGTTCCAGGGCTCAGGTGTCATTGACACTTCTTTACGTGTTTTTTTAGGTATAATTGTACAAACGAGTGAGGAGGGAATTCATTGCTCTGAAGTGGACACGACAATTAGGGACTATTCTCCACAGCTTATTTGTCTCCTTCTTATTTGCTTATTTGACTTATCTCGTAAGTCGTAACTTCGAAAATTTTTCGAGGTGGTCTTGAGAGCCGGATACCCTTAGTGTTTAGGTTTTAGGGAGTTTTTAAAGACACCTACAAGATAAAAAAACAAATTCAAAAGGTAATAAAAATCAAATAAGTCAAAATAAGCCACGTCTTATCTAACTTATTCTGTGTCTTTTTTGACTTATTTCAACTTATTTGACTTTTTTTTATTACTTCTTCAATCCGTTTTTTATCTCGTAGATATGTGTAAAAACTCCCTAAACCCTAAATACCAAGAACATTGGCTCTTGAGGTCACCTCGGGAAATTCTCGAAGTTACGAGATAAGTCAAATAAGCAAATAAAAATAAGACAAATAAGCTGTGGAGAACAGGCCCTTACTGGTACACCAGGAGAACTGCATCTCAATACTGCTGTTTCTAAAAACATCTCCAGCAGATGCTCTAAAATCGGGTCTCTATACACCCCTTCTAAATCACTATCCGCTCTCTATATTTCCATCCTCTCTAGCAGAACCTGTATCCAGAGAAACTATAGAGATTGATATTGAGAGGCTCCAAATTTAGAGTGTGAGAGAAAAACTCTAAATTTAGAGACTCAGATAGAGACTCTGCTGAATAATGAGACTCTAAATATAGAGAAGATTCTGTTTTACAGACTCTACTGAAGATGCTCTTAAGAAAGAAAAAAATGGACTTTCGTGAATATTTTGAAGAACAAAAACCCACATCAAATACCAGCCAAACAAAATTGTCTGGCATGTGAGCCCTACCATTTAATCTCAAAGTGATTATGCCAATGCCAAATAAATATCAATATGTTGATAAAAGAAATTAGTTTTTCAACTCTTGAGAATATGCTCAGTAATTTTTTTTTGTCTCATGCATATTTTAATACAATGTAATTAAAAATCTTCAGGCATATAACATTTAAATCTTTTTATAAAATGTACCTATGCCTAAATCTTTTCATAAAAAGCACAATAGTCAGGCCAGTGACATATATATCGAAATCTTTTTTTTTCTATAAAGTGCACACATCTGTCTTACATAAATGCAATATTTCTCAGAACAAATCACAAATCAGAAAATAAAGTCCAACAATCCGCCTCTTTTAATCGCGCTAAATATATGCCGTACTTGCCCCCAAATTAAAGGCAAAAGCAGGTGCTTCGCGAGAGGAATTCGGTAGCTGTTGTTTGCTCGGGGTCCCTGTTGAGCTTTGACCCCGTTTAGGTTGTAGGTGTTTGCTGGCCATCCATGATCCATCCATTCAGCCATCTTCCCAACTGTCACAATTGAATTCTCCAGCACTGCGTCCTGTGCTCTTGCCCAGCTTGCAGCTTCTGGTTCTCTCTCCATCCGTGACGTGCTGCCAGCGGCAGCCGTTCAAGCTCTGACGAGAAGACGAGTTCGGCATTCAGATTCAGGTTCAGGTTCAGGTTCAGAGCCATCAGAGTTCAAACCTGATTAGTAGTAGTTGGGAGCTCACAACCAACTCCAGCTAACCTAACCATGATCACAAGTGATTGCGAGTTGCAGACTTGCAGTGCCCGAAATCTGCCTGACTGTGAGCCACGACACCATTTTTTTTTTCTTTCTTGCAGGCATGCAGGTCTGGTTGGTGCGTACGTTGGTATGCATGAATGGCGAACAGGAGAATTCCTCTCTCCTTTCAGGAATCGAGTCAAAGGTGGCTTCCTGTTGCTTGCTTCAGTTCGCGAGGCACAACTCGCATGATGTTTATCTGCTCCTTTTACGGTTTACTGCTTTTAGCCGTGTTTTTTTTAAGGGTACAACACCATGCACACACTTACACCCAATGAACGCAGGGTACATATGCATGCGCGTCCACTAAACTGCTTTGAGCCGTGTTGAGTGCATGTAATATGTGACTCTCAGCCTGTTTTGTTTAGTTGTGGTTTAACAATGAGTTGGAATTTTGAGGTTCGAGAGCTTCAGAAATTTAGAATATTTGTTTCAGAGTAAATTATACCGTAGGTCCTTAAGTTGTACTACGTTTTCGCTTAGATCTAAAACTTCTAAAACGGAATATTTGGGTACACAAAGTTACGTTATCGTTTTAATTAGGTTCAAAGTAGTAAGCTGGTATGGAGAGAGCGGTTTTAATGACATGGGCTACCTAGTCAGCATAATATATGGGCACAAATGACCACGTGTCATCCTAAATCTATAAAAAAAATCAATTCAAATTAAAATTTGTAAAAGAAAATCTAAAATTCTAAAAAGCCCTAGAATTCTTTTAAAATCTTAAGAAATCTTGGAAGTCATAAAAACCTTCAAAAAATTCTAAATTTCATAAAAAGGAAATAAAATCTGAAATTTGTAAAATAACTTAGAAAATCCTTAAAGTAGTAAAAAATATTAGAAAACCCTAAAATTCATTAAAAATTCTAAAATTAATTTTAAAAATCATAGTAAATCCTAAAAACCTTTAAAAACTTCTAATCTTCATAAAAATTTTTAAAAAATAAATAAAATCATAAATCTTCTCCATTGATCTCTCTCTCTCCACTCTTCTCGGCCTTGTCCTCTCTCTGCTCCTAACCACCGCTTGGCCCCTCTTCTCTCGCGTTTTGGTTTTTTTACAAGTTTTAGGTTTTTTTTAAAAAAATTTACTCCTTTTAGAAATTTTTAAGATTTTTGTACAAATTTTAGATAGTTTTAAAGGTTTTTTAGGATTTTCTAACTTTTTTAAACGGATTTTAGATTTTAATTTTTTATGAATTTTAGGATTTTATAATTTTTTATGATATCTGGGATTTTCTATTTTTTTATGGATTTTAGATTTTTTTTTTAAAGCATTTACTTTAGGAATTTTTGGTTTTTTAAAGATTTTTGAAATGAATTTCATGGCTTTTTAGAATTTTAGGTTTTTATGAACTTTTAATTTGAATTCAAATTTTTATGGATTTAAGATGGCATGTGGCCATTTGTGGCCACATATTATACTGATTAGGTAGCCTATGTCATCAAAACCATCCTCTTCATTACCGCTTTGGATCTAATTTAAAATAGTAATGCAACTTAATCTACCCAAATATCTGGTTTTGTAAGTTTTGGATCTAAATGAAACGTGAAACAATTTTAAGAACCTACGGTACAATTTACTCTTTGTTTTAACTGGACGCTGAGAGTTCTGTGAAGCGGTTACAAGACGAGAAAAGGCTTTGAGCAGCCAAAGCATTTGGCTTGGAGAAATGACCACAATCCATAATCCTACCGTCATGAAACGTTGCTGGTGCTTCCAAGCCATAATTTTCTTGTTCATGTTTTGAGGGCAATGCTCATTCCTATAAATTCTTGTAAAGTGAACTGAGAGGCAGCTGCTTGTTCATATCTAAAACAAACAAGCAACAAGCAAGCGCAAGTGTGCAAGGCCGACCTTTCACCAATACAATTCCACTTGCCATTGCTCATTACACAGAAAAGGTGCGACTTTGACTATACATTGTTTTGCGTGTGCATACATGTTCAGCTGCATCAGGATCACAAATTCACAATCCCTGATACGGATGGCCAACCATAAACCGGTAACCGATCTCTCCAACTATACAGCAGTGTTTTTTTTTTAAAAAAAAATGCAACAGGTATAAGCTAACATCAAATTAGTCAAACTCTGTTTTCAGCAATCAAATGAGGAAGTAGACAACACAAAGTCGGTTTATTACTAGTAAACAAGAAAGAGCAATATAAAGACCTAGCAAGTCTCCCCAGTTGGCAAGTAAAAAAGGGTGAAAAGATGCGTACAACCATGAAAAAGAAGAGGCATGAAAGTAATCGCACAAGGAGTGAAGAGAAGAAGAACATGGTGTTAACTGTTGTAGCTACTACACCAAACCAAACTAAGAGCTGCTTTGAGTGCAAGCCATATCCAACAATGATGTTTATCCAGATATAACAGAGGCTTTTACACGGTGAAGTCAAGAGTTGGTGCCTGCATTACAATTGCCACAATAATTTCATAACCACCATCAGCAACAGATGGGTATGGATATTAATGCTATAATTACAAGACAGACTGTTTGAAGAACACAATAGTTAAGGATCAATTCTTCCAGACCAATTATATATGGTAGATCGCTGCTGCACATCCAAGGATAAAACAACGAAACTGCATCAATCTCAGCTGAACGTAAGATATAGATTATGGAATGACAAATCGTGTCAAAGGATACTTGCAAAATCACAAGGTAGCCCTCCTAAAGTTTTTTAAAAAAAGAGTAAACAGGGTTTCAGAGGAATCATATGCCCCACTTCAGTAATAACAGACAACAGTAAGCTTCATTTTTCTTTTAAAAAAATAACCAATTTGTTTCATCTATATTCCTGGATGGACTCATTGTTCACTCCAAAATTTCCACATACGAGGGATTCAATGAGAACATAATTTGAACGTTATTCACATATCGAGGACCACACACATACATTACATGACTTACAGGCAAAATCAGCATTTCCATCAAGTATGGAAATGATAGTATTTGTTCACTATCTTCGTATAGTCCATTTTTTTTTGTCCATATCAACAATAGAATAGGTGGAGTTTGGTGTCATTCTGTTGGTATACCAAGCTGTTTAAGAGCAGACCCGATGTCATTGGTGCTGCAACCCTCAATTCCAATGATGTTTGAGCTATCAAGTGCAACAACATCCTGTAAAGGATACCGTCTGACAGTATGGATTCTATTTGCAGGAGTATTGAATTCACCCTTCAGGATGACTGTCTTGTGGAGACCTCCAAACAGTTCTTCAAAATCTGAATCACCGGTTTCACCAACAAGAATCGCAACATTTGGCAAATCTATGCCCCATCGAACAGATAAGTACCTAGAAGAACAAAACAAAATGCTAATGGCATTAAGCACATGAGGCTACCAGGCGCATACGGGAATTAAATACGAAAAGCATTCCACCAAGCCCATGATCAATGTGAAACAGTTATGATCTGTTGCTTGCTGCTGACCTTTTTTAGGCAGCATCAGATATTTGGCCTAAAGAGCATCTAATGTACGCTCCTTTTTCTTAAAAAAAGTAAGCAGGCAATGCATAATACAACTCAAATATTCGCTGTAGCATGTAGCACTTGAGTTCCTCCATTTTTGTTAAGTTACACATCATTTAGGAGTTTACAATGCCTGTTCTAGCTGGGATTCCCAAACAAAGCAACAAAAATAAAAACCGATGATTGCCCATGCAAAAAAAAATAAAAGATAAAAACCACATCACATTTTGAACCAAATTTAAAAAAAACTACTTCATGCTCAACAATACTGCAACAATTGTACAAACTTCAGAACAGTAAATGAGTGATGTAAGAAAATCAAAGAAAACCTTAGAGCCTGAGACCGTGATGCATGAATTGGAATTACAGATAGCCTGGTAGCGCCATGGTTATACAGAGCATGACAACGGAGTGATTGGATTCTCATCAACTTTTGCAGCTCCTTTAAAGGAGGTAGCTACAATATATAAACAACTAATGATTAAAAAACTTCCATAAAGAACTATCATAAAATGATACACTTGAACAGTCCAGAGCATATATAGGCAAGAAAAATTCCAACCGAACACCAGAAGATTCTGAAAAGAAAAGGCTTACATGATTTGGATTGACCACTTTAAATGCAACACAATATGTCGAAGAGCGTTCTAAGTCTTCGAAAATAACTTGCTTTTCAATTCTTCCCCTTCTTTCTACTACTGAAGAAGCCCACTTCACCAGATACTTTTTTAAACCTTCTCCTCCCCAATGAAACTCGATATGAGATTGATAATTACGGTCTAATGCAAATGTCACACGGAAATTGCTTGCTGTATCTCCAGCCCGTGAAGGGTAATATAAATCACTCCCACTATTGCATATGAAAGCATCAAAATCAGTAGGAAGCATGCCTGCAGAAATTAATAGAGAATGTATCTCTGCTACTGCCAGGGAAGTCGACAACACAAAACCCGTCGAACCGGATAAAGTTTCTGTACGTGTAGCCTCAATGGAATTTCTGATAATATGGACCAGATCTTCCCTACTAACAGAGTCTACAGCAATAACAATGATATGCTTCCTTTCCTTATTAGGTGCCTTAATCTGGTCTTCTTTGCTTGCAAAAGCAGGATATCTTGGGCCAAGAGTTAGTATCCTTGACAAGTAATTTTTGCAATGTTCAGGCCACGAAAATTGGTGTATATTTTTCTGCCCATTCTCCCGGCATCTTGACCAAAGCTGCTTTTCAGAGAGAAGTTTGTAGAGTGCTTCTGCAATTGCATGCTGGTCATGGGGATCAACAAGGAGACCATTGTCCAACACCTGAATTAACAATCACCAGAAATGAGACAATGATCTTCATTCCAGCTACGAGATGATATGATTTTCTTTGCAAAAAAGAAGTTAACATTATTTTGGATTTGACAATGGTACAATATGATACACAAACCTGATGAATTTCAACAGGCGCTCCATTTTTTGTTGCAATCACAGGCAAACCATGCATGGCAGCCTGCTCACGAAAGAACATATTGGTGCTAATTAGAACACAGAAATGGTAATGGCTGCAAATTTGAATTTAAAATTATATGATTGTGACCTCTATCAAGGTGACACCAAATTGTTCAAAGTAAGCCACATTTACAAAAGCACCCTGCATATGTCCAATGGATGATCAGCATCAACATAAAAACAGTACATGATGAGTACTTATAAGTAGCACTGGTGAATTCTGCCTAACATAACAAAGTTGTTGCTATCAGATTTTAACTTAACACAATCAGTTATTGAATCCTTCCAAAATTTGAACAATTTCATTTAATGATTTTGCAACCTATAAGAAACAGAACAAAATAGATGGACAACTGAAGACGCACTTCGTGTGCTATGCAAGTATATATTCAAAACAAGGAAACGAATGGCACCAGCAGTTTCTTGTGCTCAGAAATAACATACCTTCGTTCTCGTTGCTAAACGATAAATATCAGGAACTTCGGAGTGTTTATGATGTTTTGGGTATGCCACTTGACCATATAAATCATACTCATCAATCAATGTAAGTACTGATGTCAAAACAGCTGAACTCATATTGTGCATTTTAGAAATAGCCTCACGGTTGCCCATTATCAATGTCTGAAATCCAACTTAAAAAAGTAAGTACAAAATAAATGTTAGCATTTCAGATAATTAGCAGCTACTAAACTCAACACATTAGATATGATATTTAAATTTATACAAAACATCAAAATGCTAGGTTTTATCTTACTAGGTTAGCAAGCTCCCTCAATGGTCGGCACTCACCAAACGCCTTCACAAGTGTTGTAATATTCTTTTCAGGATAAGGACGAGCAACAGCCAGAATCATAGGTTTCCTAGGATTTGTAAAAAACCGCATTATCTGCCATCGCATAAAAATTATCATCACACAAGCTTGACGACGCAAGATGAATAGGCATAAATAACTAAGTAATAACTGTTATCAATTATGGGATATAAAATCTAGTAAGTTTTAATTTAAAAAGAATACTAGTAAGTGAGATCTTGCATGTGCAAATCTGAAGAAAATTTCACAACCTCAGACCAAATAGGTGGGTCTTCAGAAGCTGGGGATTGGTTATCTTCTTCACCATCCATATCAAAATCATGAATCGTATGGCCAAATTCAACACCTGGAGGAATTATCTGAATAGCAAGGAATAGAGAACTAATAAATACCCAGCTATGAAATATAACTGCCACAATTACCATTGATTATTATGGTAACAAAAAATGAATCAAAGAAATGATGTATACAGTGTACTCACAACCATACGAGGCATATAACGGCCATAGCAGTTAGCACCACGCTTGACTCGTGCACGAAGCTTCCTTGCCAATATGACCTCAAAACCATCATACAAGTTCCACTGCTCTTCTATCTCTTGCCTAGTGCTTGCAATAACTATTTCAGATGCATCAAGAGACAATTCCTCTGCCTCAATTCGACACATTATTTTGTATGTCATATTTATCTGTTCCCTTGTCTGTCTCCCTTGCTTGAGAAGCCCTTCCAACTTATCTTTCCCAAGAAAGTGCCCTGTAAATACCATGGGAACATTAAGTGCTCCAGATAGTAGAGCAGCAGCAACTCCTGCACTGGCATAATGGCCATGAATCACAGCAGGCCACACTGGATGCCCATGGCCAATTTCTTCTCCTATGATTTTTGACATCTGCACTATATGACTGAGTGCACCATCAACAAATTCTTGAATGTAAGGCCAAAGATGTTCTTTAGCTAGATACTTATCATTCGGTCCAAATGGTATTCGGATGATGTATGCACCACTGTTCTCTCCCCTTTCATGTTTAAAATTCTTGCAGCTTGTTGGCACCAGTGTCTCTGCTGGTTCACCATAGCCGCGATCAAAATTTGGTGCTAATATTTGCCTTGTCAGCAGATCAACCCGGTAAACTCCAGGGCATGAACTCAATGCTTTAGCAAGTTCCACAACATATTTGACCTATCAAATGGCACACAACAGATGCAAGTGAAATTATGTAATTATAGGATCCTTTCTGTTGATGGACATTTTAAGAAGGTCAAATGGAAGTAGTAGCTACCCAGTTAACTACAGTATAGGGTTAGAGTTATTCATGTTGGAGAATGAAATGCACTTGCACTCAATTATGTAAGTATATGGAACAACAATACCTGTCCACCAGTATCTGAATCACGCCCAAGCTCCATGTTCTCACCACGGATAAGGCCATGGAGGCTGCAGTACAGTATATCATAAGGAATTAAAAATCGCCATTAATTTGAACACAAAATAATACCAACAACCCTGCAAATTACATCATATATCGAAGTACTGAATATGAACAAGAGGTGATACCACCAATTCTGGGTCTCAACGATTAACCATTAGGCTATATCTGCGAATAGTAATTTCCATTATATCACTCTTTTGCTACAGAAAGGGAAAGCTCTTTGAGCAGGATGGTATAAATATGTTACAATAAAGTCCTTCCCCACTAACTGCGAGGTCATTTTGCATCAGTGAAAAATAGCTCAGTGTAAAATGGGTAAACGTTAGCAGCTTAAGCAGTGTTTAATATGTAATTTTCTTGCATTGCATAACTTGTTTACAAAATGCAATGTGAAGTTATTAAAGAAACTATTCCATACCTGATCAACACTATATAGAGCTTGTCAACTGCACTGATCCTAGGTGTGTTCCCAGCCGAGCTGTCGCCATAGGCAACAGCTGGATCACCAGCATCCTCCCCCTTTTCTCCTTCAAAGAGATCTTCAGACATATCTGCAGTAGTTTCATTCCGTGGCTTCTCTGTCTCCAGACGCCGTTTTAACAAGCGATTGGCTTCCTCAAACTGAGTATTAGAATACTTAAGTAATAAAGAAACCCATAAAAAAGATGAAAGAGATCGAAGAACAAATCCAAGCAAGCATGTAGTTCTTGAACAATGGTGAAATTTCAACATTAAAATTGAACAGGAGAAAGTTTTTTTTTATGAACAACATGGATAGAATAGAAGTGAACGAGATATCAAACGCTCAATAAAAAAAATTATATAATGTGACCGACTTTTCTAATGAGAGGAAACCTATTTAAGTTTTCTTTACAAATCCAAAATAGGACCAACAAACTACTTAAAGTGGGATATATCTCATGTACTTAGTATAGATAGCAACCAGTGAGAAATTTGGAAATAGATGTAAAATATAATGGCTTTCAGATTGTGCAATCTCAAAAGGCCATTTTTTTTGTTTTCTTAACAAGTTAGAACAATTCAAATATTACCTGGCTGTAATAATGGTTCTGGGTCAACCCAACAACCAACAGGTTGTTAAAAGCCCAAAGATATAAAAAGACCGCTTGGTGTATGATCATGCCATATACTGATAATGTATGAAAAAGTGACTGAAAATAGGGACCACCCGTTGCCCCGTTGGTCACCTTTTTCATACAAATTTTACACGCCAGTTTGCATACATGCATCTTTTCCATAAATCAGCTGTATCCAACAGTTGTCTCTGTGTAAATCTTCTTATCGATTGGGCAGTACACTTCATCTTGATTTGAGAAAATTCAATTTCATAGCAATATTCTCATTTGTATGTATCGTTCTTTGCGAAGCTTCAGAGGAGGTGAATGAAATAGCTACTTGAGCTTGAGAGGGAAATTTGGAAAGACCAGATGGTTTTGCAAGTGCCAATGGAACTCTCAAAATTTTCTTGCTTGATGATGAATACTAAAGGCTGCCAGGAACGGGAAAGGTAAATTGGAGTGGTTCGCATGGTGTTTTCCCAACACATAAGGTATCACCTCATTAACTCTGTAACCTCTGTTAGAGATTGAATGGTGCATGGGTCGAAGGGGCAGAAATAAATGTCAAAGTAGAAAATGTGGAACCTGATCAAAGAAACTAGAAGATGTAGGATGCATGTGTAGACCAGATCTACGGCAAAATTCTCTTTTGATAACATGCAATGTTTTTGGTATTTCAGTACCCTGAAACAACCTAAATGGACCTGATACTCCACCCAGACCCTGATGTTCAATGCACTTCTCCACGCATTGTTCTCTTTTTGGAAATAAAGGGCCCCTTTTGAATGCATTGGAGAACACCACATGGGCCACACACTAGTAAACAGCTTGAATGTGGAATAATTACAGATTTTGCAAAAAAGAACAGAGTCGTCAGCACAGTTACATTTTTTGGTGATTTGAACAGTGGTGCGACAAACACATGCTCCATATACTAGATTTATAATACTCTCATGCCAGTCTTCATACTTCTCTGTCATCTATCTGATACGTGGCTACTGAAAATTTAAAATAGAATGCATTTCAAGGATTGCTGAGTATAAAGCTGTGGTATCCAAGCAATCAATATATAGTGATTATATCCCGTGTTCCCAGCATCTGTAATAGCTGTGCGTAGATTCTTTTACATGGCACCATTTTATCAAGCATTGTTTGACAAATTGACAAAATAACCAGGGACAAGAGATGAAGAGCTATGGATCAAGTAATGATGACATCAAACTTAAGAATTATCCACCATACTCGTGATTTCATAGGTGCGCACGTTGTCCCAGCATAATTCGTAATCGGACGAGGCAAGAACCTACCTAGCATTGTAGGCACGCTAACACATTCATGTGGTACTTCTGACTCAAAAGCTCATCAAGAACGGCGAGAGATCAATGAGCATTTCACTAACACATTCCGTCGAATAGATCCCGGTGCTCTCTAAAATGCACCTATGGCAAGATCGATCCAGCCTTTAGTCCTTCCTACGCAAAACCAAACCAATCCAACCCACTGCTCCACTTGCCAGAGCCCCAACTTGTGAACAGAATTATCAATGCCCCCAAGCTCTCCTAGTCCTACCACATCAGAAACTGAAGAACCAGCACGAAGGAAGAAACGAACCAAAAACAAAAGGTCACACCTCCTTCTTCTTCCTGGCGAGGTTCCAGATCCTCCAGGTCATGTTCTCCAGCCGCGTGTTCCTCTCCTGCGGGCTCCGCATCGCGTTAGCCTGCGGCCACACACGGTTCCACACAGATCGATCAAGAGAGCTGCAGATTCACCAGCGGCGAGGGAGGGAAGCGGCAGGATTCGCGTGCTCGGAGCGGGCGGAGCTGCGGGTACGTACGCGGAGCCATGTCTTGTAGAGGTCAGTCTCGTCGTAGCCGGTGATGACCTCCTCGACGAAGTAGCGGGCGGGGGAGAAGTGACCGCGCTCGCGGAGGAGGAGCGAGGGGCGGTCCCCGCCCGCGGCGGTGGCGGCGGCCGCGCACTTGCCGGCATCGAGGATGGCCTCGAGGTAGCTGTTGATCCAGTTGTCGTTGCCGTACATCTCTGGCCGGAAACGCGCGCACGCTGCTCCTCCGGCGGCGGCGAGCGTGGAGGAGGCGGCGGCGGCGCTCGCCGGCGAAATCGAGGAGTGGGAGGCGAATGGGAGCAAGCGATGGGGTGGGGTGGGAAGTGGTGGCGACGAAGAAACAAGTATGGAAATGAATAGAAAATTCGGAAAAGTGCTGTGGTTATTACCACCCACAGTCTTGCGATCTTGACCGTTCCATGTAGATCCAACGGCGCAGATCTAACCATGTCTTGGTGGTCGAATCCGTGGGCTTCTCGTGCGCGTGGGAATTGAAACTGACAGATTCAAATCTTTCACTTATCAATTTTATTAAAATTTTCGTTAAAAAAGTAAGTTAGTTTCTTACCTCTAATAAATTCTAAGTTATACAATATTCACTACTTACTCAAAACGATCGCAATGTATCAAATCAAATAATAGTTTATTCTGGCAATAATATCTTTATTAAGTGAAACTTTAGAAAAGCCTCTTAACCATTGTATTTCTATTGTTTTGACACTCCCCTTCTTTCATAACAAGGCTTTCGGGAGCACTTTGTTGTTTTCTCGAACAATGAAATATTATTAATTGAAGCACAAACACTTGTATCCACTGTACATTTCTTTTTAGTTTTCTCGTAGTCTTCTTCTTGCTAGAACCAGGACGGTTGGTGTCATTTATGAGATGAGCAATTCATAATTGTGCTATTTATATGAGAGAGTCATTTATTACGAAGAACACAATCTGATCAAGATTTTAGTGTGTCTAACCATGATCCTCCTCCAACTTAGTCGATTCTCTCAATATTCATTAGTTACATGATAAGGAGTCCTAAAAACTTGCCCCCGGCATACAGATTTGAAAACTTTCTGGTTCCAAGTAAAGACCTAGGAGTGATATCTTTTTACCTTCCACTTGCCCCTTTTCCCTTCCTGACATTCTCTTATTTTTTTTAAGGATTCTAGAGAGAACATATATAATGGTGCAGACAGCTGCAGTCTATATTTTTTTTCCAAGTCATCTATGAATATATGTATAGAGGACTTGTACAGTGATTCGTCTCTTCATTTATCTCTATAGACAACACAATTATATTTGTATCTAATGCAATTTTCTTTATTCTCATGCTAGAGTCAATTATATGTATAGAGACAATATCTTTATCTCTTTGCTCTCTCTCATCCATATCGTAAAAAGTTAATGTGGCAATTGCTATAGATAGTTTAGGCATACCGTTGTACATGCTGTGACAAATTGAATTTTGACTTATAGGGCAACCCCCTTGCCGTCAATGACCATGTCCCGAATAGGAGAAAGGAAAGACGAGTCTAATTTGCAGACCAAATAATGTTCTTCAAAGTGATAGATAGGAAGTACTACTCCTATATCATATTATGATTATTATCATGTGGAACTCTATTGTGTAATGTGGAGTAGATGGCTTGATGAGGACTATTTTGTTCTTTCGTGGCTCCAAAGGGCAAGTAATAATGATCGGCGTCATTTGGTGAAGAGTCCTTGAGTAGTTCTTTTTTGGGGCCTTATTGATTTGTAGGATTTTTGAAAAACACAAAATAGGAAGAACATAAGATTGCAAGATCTTATTTAGAGATGATTGATAATATGCCTCGAAATATGTAAGTAGGATGCATCTGGACGCATGAAGTTATTTGTGCAACTCTTGTTAAGGAGGCCATATTCATTATCTCTATTAATTTTGATGATGCCAAGTTGATGTGGTGTTCACGTGAATGTAACAAAATAGCATAAGATTAGTTACGAGGACACCTGCTAACTATTAGTAAAAAAAAGCAATAGTTGGGCCCTAGTCAATGTGCTCTTATTTTCTATCTATAGCTTTTTGGCCGGGTAAGAAAAGAAAGTAGTAGTATATCAGGCCGACTAATGGAAATGGACTGACTACCGGAGATATTTGTGTTACTTCGTCTGCACTTGTTTGTACACGAATGCGTGAGTTATACCGAGTACTCAGTAAATTATGGACAACTTCAAATCTTCGTTTTCGAGAGGGATGAACCTCTATGTAAAGAAAGAAAAAGACTCCTTTTGTTTGGAGGTACGGTAGGTTTCAAGTAGCTCTTCCATTACACAAATCTCCCTTCTTTGTGTACTGGAACAGCTACCACTTCCTTAGAACAGCACTAACTTACCGCTCTATACTAAAAAAAAAGAGAATAGATCCTACCAAGCCAGATAAATTATGGCCGATAGGCGCTTTGGATGCTGTCATAGTTGAGGCAATGGCCCGCTTGCTTTGTTTGGAAATGGACTCGATATACCATCTATATTCCAAAGAGTATAGGGTAGCGAGGGGGGGAAGGGGAAGAAAACTCTATGAACCTTTCTTTTTTTCATTAAGTTCAAGTCTGACGAGAGTAATATTCTACAACTAACAACTCATTTATTTTGAGACCGGCCTAGGTTCAATTCCCGTCGTTCACCCATCGCATTATTGCAAATTCCAAAAATGCAATTTTCCATATTCCTAGTTACGTATTTACTTACAGCGACGAAGAATAAAACTATCACTCAAATTGGCCTGGTTCCAAGATGTAGAATCTATGTTGAATCACCACTTAGCGGGGTTATTAGGACTTGGGTCTCTTTCTTGGGCGGACACCAATTCTACTACCTTCATCCTTGGGTGAAGCCGATTGGCTCACCAAACAAGAGGCCTACTGTTAAATCATTGGTAACCATGCCTAACGGCCGGTCATCTAAGCTATCGGCCAAGGGCCTGCGGAAGTAAAGCGTTGTGCTAGATCGGTAGCGAAAAGGGCAGCGTAGCGTTGTAAGTAACTTGGGATAGGTGTTGCAAAGTGACCGAGGTGGTGAATTCTACTCGGATGATTTCATAGAATTTTGCCAAGAACTTGGTATTCGAAAAGTTGCCAATTTTGGTGCAAGTCTAGAGCTTGATGACCATGATATGTGGTTGCAGGATTTTTCAAAGAATATCTGTAATCACTCTCTATAACTCCATATAGCTAACTCTTCAAATTTTTTCTTTTCTATATATATCTTCGAGAGGCTAAATCTACCTCACTATCTTCTTTCTCTTATATTTTAATCGTGAGCTGTAACCGTTGTCAACTACCATAAAATTTTGAATGTGTTATTCAAAACGATAGAATTTGCATCTGTTTGGTTATAGAGAGGTAATATTTCTGAGTGGGAGGAGGAAAGCTCCATAACTTGTACATTAGTAACTTTACGATAACTACTTTGCCAGAACCCAAAAAAAGATCTTATATTAGAACTTGTACATTAGTTTAGCTAATTATTATAATGGCGAAATATGTGGTGCAAACCACTGTTTTGGTGCAAACCCGTGAAAACCATACCTAAAAGTTTTGTAAATTCGTGAAAAAATTACTGGAGATAGAGATAGTCATGAACAATATTATTACCAAATCTCAAGATCAAACTCAACTTCGTTTGAGAGATAAAAAAAGACAAAATTTTGAACAAACAGCGACATGAAACTATTCATTCAAAATTTGTCTTTTTTATAGCTCCCAAACGAAGTTGAATTTGGTCTTGAGATTTGATGATAATATAGTTCATGTCAAGACCTATCTCCAGTAATTTTTTCACGAATTTACAAAACTTTTAGATATGGTTTTTACGGGTTTGCACCAAAACAGTGGTTTACACCACATATTTCGTCTATTATAATAAACTACCTAATCTACTCCTCGAACGATGGCCAACCTAGATCATCCTCAGACTCCTCTATGGTGGCTCTGTCTAAATCGTCCTCAAGCTCACAACAACACCGTAGTAGTCTTCGATGTCAAGGACGAACTCGCAACACCAATGCCTAGGGATGCTTGAGGAAGAGGTGCCTCCGCCGATAGCAAGTCGGCGAGCTTGACACTGACGTTCTGTCAGGATACATATCCACCGCCTACTGTCATAGTTCTTCCGAGCTAAGATTCGGTGATAGAGTTGGTTGGATAGGTGGCAGAGGTGGAGACGCAGTCCGGGCTGGCGGCGGTGGAGGAGGCAGAGTCGAGGCCGGTGGTAGAGGAAGAGGTGCAGTCGGGGCCGGCGCTAGAGGTGTAGGTGGCATCAAAGCGGAGCTAGAGGCGAAGATAGTGTGTCCTAACCTCGACAGCAACAACGATGAGCGAGCCGACAACTGAGACAGACTCGTCATGCTTGCACTGCTCACGAACTGAAACAATCATGGTACATTCAATCACAAATTTTTCAACTACTTTGCATGAACTTCCTCCAGGTTTTAGGACCACGAGTATGACCCCATCAATGATGGATTGATGTTAGGGTACAAAACTACGTGTCCACCCAAATCACCCCTCCAACTTCTAAATAGCGGCAATGACAGAAACCCTAGATCTAGCTCCAAATCGAGTGCATCGGTGAACACGGGACAGAGTTAAAGGGGTATCTTTCAATGCTTGACCTGATGGAGAAGGATGACCTCGATGTGGACGGTGAGGCTATTGTACGCTGATGGCTTGTCCACCACCGGTGATTCGACCGCTGGCTCTAGATTTTCCTCGTCTACGCTTTTGTCTCCATCGAGCATCATAATAGACGAGATAGAAGCGGTCGCAGGTCGTCGCCACTCCGAGAGACACGACACATCGTCGTTGCCTCCACCACCATGAGACGCCGTTGCCTCCACCACCATGAGACGCCATTGCTGCTTCCGCTTCCGCGCAAGAGGAAAGGATTGTTGGCGCCTCACCAACTGCAAGAGGCAATGGTGAGTAGAGAGAGGCTCACGGGATTTGGCTAGCCTCTCTTCGATCACTGTCCCGCTCTGGAGACACGTCCCACTGGCCATCGCTCACCCCTCACCATTCAATAGTGAGCCAAGGCTCAGTGACAAGTCTGCTGGATATGGCCTTAGAGCATCCACATCAGATACTTCAAATTTCTACTCTATAACACTATTCCTTACACACTTTATCCCTCCCTCTAAAATTCCTTCACAATTTACATTATACTCTAAAAGATTTCTTCCCTTCATCAGCTACTCTATCTAGATGAACAGTGTTATAGAGCGTCTGCTACGGATGCTCTTACCAGCTGATTCTATTGGCGACTTCTGTTGAATGTTTAAAGGTTCTTCATTTTTCTAAAATTTTGCTGGGCAGGCCACGGAACCCAGCTAGGGGTGGCAACGGGGGCATTCACAGGGAGTGCCTCCCGTCCCATGACCAAATTTTCCCGTCCGTCCCGTTCCCGTCTCGGGAGAAAATCCCCATCCCATCCCGTTAAGATATCGGGGCCCGTCGAGGACCCATCCCATAAAAATTCACACAAGAAGAGAAGAGCTCTTATAGCCATTTTAACTGTAAAATTATATCAACAGGCAAGGAAAAAAAGAATGCATGCATTCATTGAAGATTATGTTGTCCCGTTCATGAAAATATGAATATGATAGGCTAGAGAATATGTTTGCAATCTAACAATTAAATTGGACTAAACTAAATTCGGTCTCCAACCGGTCCCCATGAAAAAAATTCGGTCCCGTCCCGCCATCCCTGAAGAATGATTTTCCCCGTTTCCATCCCCGCGGGAGACGATTTCTTCCCATACCCGTTCCATTCCCATACCCGTCGCCATCACCGTGTCGTCACCATCCTCGTTAGATATATATTCCCCCATCTGCCAGTAGGCCACTCTCCATCCTCGTCATCCGTCCCGCCCTTCCTGCGCGCCAAGCGGCGTCGTCGTCGTCGTCGGCTTCTTCGCTTCCCTGAGACCGGCACGAGCAGCGGAGCAGGTCAGCGAGCAGCTGCTCAGGTGCTGCATGCTCAGATCCAACGCATCAGTGCTCGCTCTGCTCTCTCCCTGCTAGATTTTTAATCTCGAGGTTTCGGCTCTGACCGAGCACCTGTGGGGGACTAGATTAGTTTAGCTCTGATCTTATCCTGATGGGCTATTAACTATTAAGCCAAAGAAGGGAGGGAGGGAGTAGTATACCTAGATCAGCGGGGGGTGACTGAAACACACAAATTCTACGTTAAACAGTTCAGTTTTCACGCAAATCATATGAAATTCTTGCGTTCCAAATAGACTGTCGGTATTTGTGTACATTGTATCTTATTTTGTTCTCGTCTCGAGATTTTTATTTTTTTCCCCGATGGTTGCTGATTACAGGTTTTCTTCCTGTGCATAAGCTGAATCAATCAACAAAAAAATTTTCTGTGGCTCCTTGGCATCGCTGGTACAAACAAGAAAAAAATATCTTGGCTTGTAATTAAAAAATGCGTATTTGATGCTGCATTGTTCTTTCTGGTTTAAAATCAATTGTGTGTTCTTGATAGGAGACTTGAAGAGCCTAAAAAAATTATAAAAAAATGGTTTGAAGAGTTTCGAGAAGAACCACTAAAAGACTTAAAAAATGGCTACAACGTTTGACTTATAAAAAAGACAAATTTACAATTGTAACTTTAAATTTTAATTTAATCTAAAAAAACTAGTCAATCCGGTGGCGTAGATTGTTGTTGGTGCTAGCTCTCTGCGTAAGAGCATCTACACCAGAAACCTTATTCACACTACTCTAAAACACTATTCATCACAACTTTATCTATCCCATAAAATTCTTTCACACTTTACACCATACCCTAAAAGATTCCTTCACTCTACCAGAAACACTATCCTCGCCAAGTCAGCGCTACAGTATTTATAGGGTTTCTGCTATAGATGGCCAGTTCTCATCGATACGTCGTATGCGTGCTATATGCATGTTTGATCTGGACAATTCATGGAAGGTAGTCAACTATGCAGATGGCATACCACTAGTAGGAAGATGTCGGCTTGGGAGAGCACCAATTAAGAAGTTGAAAACTACTGGTCGAATGGAATCATTCTAACGAATTCCTCGTAATAACTAAAGCCAAGCTATAGCTAAGGAAGGATGCATGAACACGATTGGGCCAGCTCCGCGTTTAAGAATGGTTCGGTTGACCTAACGCGGCTGTCAGCCTCTAATCGCCAGCATGCGTCCGTGTCACTTCAGCTGCCACGACCTGTCACCGAGAAGGAAAGGCAGAGAATAAACACTGCCATACATCACACCGTTAGCTATACCTATCCTCTGTTTTTGCTCATGCTAAGACAATTAATCATGGAATCAACGTCTAAGATTGAGCAATGAAGACGTTGTTACTACTTTTATAAATTTCTTCCTATGATGTAGATTGAATTATTGTTTTTCCTATAAATGAGGACTTGCTGTTGATTCCATGATGGCCGGTTTGGATTGGCTAAAGGACAAGCTTTGTTTTAGTAGCTAAGAGCAAAGACGGAGTATACAAATCTATTGGTGATTCGTGTCCACTGCTAGGCTATGCTAAAATTTATCAATAATAAATTTGTCAAGTTTCTTTTTGTCAGAGATTATGATCATTTCTTTTAAAAAGTTGCTTGCAAATCTCAAAGTCGTTTCTTAAATCTCTCAAGTCTTAAACCCAAGTTGAACAAACAATTCACCTTCCCAATTAAAGTCTAGCTTTTCAATTGTTTAGGCTCGGTAGTAGTCTGCCCGATCCCTCTAGTTCTTTTTTACTCGACAGCTTTCTGCTTCTTATGGATAGGGGTGAAACCGAGCCGAGATTAAGCGAGCTGACTCGGCTCGCTCAAGTGACGGAGTTAGAAAATAGGCTCAGCTCGGGCTCACCGTAAACTCGAGCCAGCTCGTGAGGGCTCGCGAGCTCGTGCCTCCCATGCGCATACCCACACGACAACACTTAGGTCTGCGACGACGCTGCGCTGGACGCTCCGCGACGAGGGGAGATGGCTGGTGTACAGTCTAGGAGATGGAGGTAGGGATGGCAAAATTACCCATGGGTTCGGGTACCTACGGGTACCCGATCCGATTGGTTCGGGTCTGGGTTTCATTTCAAATCCATGGATTTCAGGAATTGGGTTCTGGTCCAAGTCCGGGTTCAGGTTCAGGTTTATTTTTGCACCCATGGGTACCCGAATAATTAATAAAATTAGATAAAATCTTACATGTGGGCACCAATCCATCTGAAATGTTGCTGGGCCACTGGTGTCCTGGTAACCCTAGCCGCACTCCTTAGGGGCACTCGTGACTCCTCACTCCCTAGTCCCCAGCCAAAATTATCCTAGCCGCCGTTCCTCAGATCTGAAATTCTAAATCGGCCGTCGCCGCTCCTCACTCCTCAACCCCTGCAACGTTGCTCGCCGACGCGCCTTAGCGGTAGCGGCTCAGCACCTACTCGCCCCTCGCCGACGTAGGACGCCAACGCTCCTCGAGCTCGACGCGTCTCAGCACCTGCTCGCCACTCACGGACATGCCTTGAGCGAAACGCGCCTCAGCGCCTGCTCGCCACTTGCCATGAGACCCGCCTGCCCGACACGCCTGCTCGCCGCTCCTACCCGACACGCCTGCTCTCCATCGACGCGCCTGCTCCCCGTCAACACGTCGTCATCGACCCCCAACTCTGGATCCACTGCACAGCCTCCTCTACTGGTCTTCTTCACCGGCACCTCGCCACTCCCGTCGGCAAACAAGCACGGTGGCACACGGTCTAAGCTCGGGCTCCATCATCATCTCCACTCTCCAACAAATCCGGCACCTCCTGTCCAGGTTTGATCCTTTGAGCTCTGATGGTGACTCCGGATGACAATGGGTCACAGACAGTGCCATGCTCAGGTGTAGGTGTAGGTGCAGCGCAAGCTCAGAGCTCAAATGTAGCTGCAGCATAAGCTCAGAGCTCAACCATAGGTGCAGCGCATAGTTCAGCCGTAGTGGCACTGTGGCAGTGCTATGTTGTGATGTATTTTAGATTTGCTTATGTATTATGTTGATTGTTGAAGGACTAATCTGTTGTACACTTGTTGCAATGTTGCTTGCTTAATTCGGGTTTGGGTATGGACGTGGGTATATGCCTGTGAAAGAATTCGGGTTCGGGTTAAGATTTTGGGTTTCGGGTTCAAGTATGAGGCAGATGTGCCCGGAGGTACCTGACCCGATTGCCATTCCTAGATGGAGGGCTGGAGGAGCAGGTGAGTTGAAGCTGCAGTCACCCAAGAGCAAATGTGGAAGATGGCAGCCTCCCTCCCGCTCTTCAATCATTTGTGATTTTGCCTGGTGGAACCGTAGAAGCCTAGCAAGTGGAGTCCTTGCCTGACTTGTACGGGACCTTGGGGATGGGCCACATAACAAGATTAGTAGCAGTTGCCAGCAAACGAGAAGATGCACTCGGGGATGGACAAGGCACCAGGCTATAGCGTGTGGCCTGTTACGATGCAGATAGGTTGGGAGGGGCTCCCTGCAAGTGTGAACAAGCTAGCGATCTACGTCTGGTTTGGCTCGGGCTCGCTCAATTGCACCAGCGAGAAAATGGGTTTGGTTCAGGCTTGTTTTTGAACAGGCCTGAGCCAAACCGACGAGTTAGGAGCGAGCCACGAGCTATGAGCTAAGATTCTAGCCCTACTTATGGCATCCGACAGGCAACATTGACTTTTTTACATTCAGATATACGAATAAAAATCATAATATTATAAATGTTATTTAATTGGCAAATCTTTTTTTTTTATAATTTTCATTTATCCATGTAGATTAGTTTTAAAAATACTACTACCAGTCAAACTATATAGGAGGGTATGTCTATCTCAGCTCGTAACCCTTTAGTTAAGGAATTGAATTAATCAAACTAATCAATCCACAGAGTCCAATTAGCAAGACGGCTGCAACATCCTGAAAAGGGCGGGGCAAAGACTATGGACCATTCTGAAATGTTACATGTGTACCGATTATAACTTATCAGATTGCTTTCATCAGACAATACATTGTTCAAAAGTCTGGATCCACAAAATTCTGTGTGATTCCTTGACATGAAATCTGATAGTCTGCCTTGCATTTTGCTTGGTTGATCAAGGCTGCCTCAGAGGCACCTGGCACAGGCAACAGAGCTATTCTGCCACTGCTTCTGAAAGTTTGTGCTGCAATGTTCTGCAAGATCAACACCTAGATTATGGAAATCAAGTTATCAAGGCTCTCGAAACGAAGATGATTCTTCTTGAGTCTCCTGCGACGAGTGTTGCTTGCCCTGTGAAACAATGTCCACTCAGTCAGCTAGATATGCAACAATAGTTAGAAAAGAAACAATGAACTACAAGAGTAATGGTCTGCATATCAGGGCACAACGGCACAACATTACTGCATTAGGCTCGTAAGAGCAAACAATGAACAATTAACTGCTCTGAGATAAAACTATCAACTACTGCACTCACCAGTATTGGTTGTGAAACACCACGTTATCTGCTGGTACATCCTTCCCGTCGTCGTTTCTGTTCCACTGGTAGATAGCATGAGTCCTATTTTTCAGCTGCAAAATTGAATGGCCATAACTAGCCTCCCTGAACGCAGAGTAGTCTGGCTGTGGATCATAAAACCTGCAACGTGTGGAGTTTGACAAGTGAGCAAGCATTAATGCATTATAGGAGTGAAATAAACACAATCTTACCAACAACAAATTTGCTGGTTATTAATTTGATCTTCTTACCTTGAAGCAAGTCCTTCCTGGTTGCCTCCATCACCAACTGTTATGTATACAGGAGCAGATTTATCTGGCACTGGATACCGATTCCCCGATGTTATGTTGTAGTTGATATTAGATATTCGGTACTACAAGGAATTCATATAGAAATGTATCTATGAGAAGTCAACATGCTGAATTTTAGACCAGAACTAACAGATTAGAGTAATTTAATCTGGTTTAACTCTCAAAAACCATATCTACAAAATTCACCAGGTTTTTCATATGGAAAAGTCTATGCTGAAAAAATGAAATGAAGAATTACCGATCTCTCGTAAGCATGAACATGCCCAGCAAATACCAGATCAACCCTGTATTTCACAAACCGTTTTTCAAAAACAGCCCTCATACTCTCACCCTCCATATAATGTGCTTCATTGCTATTGTACATGGGAGCATGCATGAGAACAATTAGCCAAGGTGTCTTCTCCCTGTCAACACGCTTCAATTCATTCTTCAGCCACCACCATTGAGGAGTGTATTTTACTATCGAACATCAGATGTAAGTTCGCCAAAAACATACTTGCATCAGACTAAGGTAAAATATTAAACAAAGTCGATAAATGAGTACACTCAGAAGAGAACCATCCACCTATCAAATCACACACAATTCTAACATACTATTTAGAATGTTCAGGATATGCTGACAAAATAATAATACGCTGTCAATAAAAACAGATTACTTGTATTCATGCAATCATTCAGCATGGCATCTGCACCTTACACACAATATTATAGGTTTTATAAAATATCCTGAAATTAGAAAGGTGTTCTAGACTTCTATTCATGTGTATCGGTTATATGGAACTCAAGCACAATTGTGCACCATTGGGTTTGTTGCACAAAAGCAGACCTGAAAACATTTGCTCAAACACGATATATGGAACACAAAGCCTCAAATGTATGAACATGCCAAAGATGCAAATGTGACTCTAAACTTTCAAGGTATTTTGCAATATTAATTGATTCTTAAGAACAGAATATGATTATATCATAAACTTTTTTTTTTTTTTGACACAATAAACTTCTTTTTTAAAGAGGGCCTTTTACCCCTGCTATTCCCAAGCTTTGAAGCAAGGCCAAGCATTTGGAACCTCCAAGTCATCACCACCAATAATACATTCTAGTGCTTTATCACAAATTTCATGGCAGAAACCAAAAAAAAAAAAGCAATAGGAAAAGAACCTTACCAAATGGAGAATAGCTAGAGAGTACAATAATATGAGCAGATGCGCGCCTTACTGCATACCACATTGGGGAACTGCTCTTTGATGCCAAATATGGCGTTGTATATCGATGCAGGTATGGCTTAAATGTAGAGGTTTCTCCCTGGAAATATCAAATAAGAATAGAGCCTGAGTTAAGAACGGATGAGGACAGCAAGATTTGGTCCTTTCTAAAGCAGCAATGAAGCAAAACAAAGCTCAATACTCATGGGCTCAGCTAATTAAATGTTCAAATGGAAACACAATGTTGTTCCGAACAAAAGATAAGATTCTAAGCATATAGACTTGTAGAGTGTAACAACACCAACCATACTAATGCAGCTAGTCAGCTACAAGCCTACGACCAAAATTGTTTGTCAGCTCATACCAAATTAATAAAAACGTTTCAGTAAAAACAAACTGATAAAAAACATCAATTTGTCACATGTCATTTGCACTTTCTTCAGTGCTCTTTACTGGTCATTTTTTTTTAGCTTTTATTGGTCATCTTCTGACCATACTTAAACAAGGAACAAGATGATTCTCAAAAAGTAATTCCATGAATATTGGTAATATGTGATATGGAGTTTATGAAATAGCAAGAATTTGGAAATTACAATTCAACAGAAGTATATCGCTAAAAAAATATTGTTTTGATACATGATGCATCAAGCATTGCCAATAGCTTTGTTTCAAATGTACAGTTACATTTTGGGCCTTCACTAGCAAAGTTTTACAAAGATGAGAGGAGAGAACATACCAGATCAGGCCTGTATTCTATTTCATGGTTTCCAGCACTCCAAATCCATGGTTGGTAGGCAGTACTACGTTCAACAAATCGACCCCAAGAATCCCAACGAATGCCATCATTATGTTGATATCTGTCAGCATATGACAAGTCCCCAACAAATAAAACAGTCTGTCCTCCACTTTTCTCATAATGTTCAAGAGTTGAGAGAGAATTATATGTTTGCCCCAGATCACCTAGCACAGTAAAACCACAAAAGGTTGAGAACTTAAGAGCAAGCTGATTCCTCAATCGCTGCATCACTAAGTCCCTGTCATTCACTTAGTGGCTGTTATCCTTGAGAACCATTCGGTCATGTAATTTTTTTCATTTGCTTCTTTATCATAAAAGTGACACGACAGCCTCTAGAATTTTTACAGGAAGAGAAAACGCAAGAGGTGGTCAGAACTAGGATATAGCTCAGGCAAAATTGTTAATAATATTGCCTCTATGCTCTCCCAAGAAGTGAAAAACATAAATTTTAAAGCTAGTTGAGGAACTGATTTGCAAACACCCACTGCTCCACCACTAACAATAATGCTATAAAATTTGAGCAATTAGATCTTCAGGATAGCATAGAAGCACAATTCAAATGGTTTGTACCCATGCCCAGCCATTTTATATTATAAGAATAAGATGGTTGAGATCTACATTGTTGTTGCCCTCAAATGCAGCTCTGTGGCTCATGCATGCTAAGCTAGAGCAAATGTTGTAAAGATCCAAAGTAATTCAAAGACAGCATGTCATGAACCAAAAAATATTTAAAGAAAAGACAAACCCATGATGCCAAATGTGTAGGATGCATCTGGATCGATTGCTGGAGGTGTTTCAAACCAAAATTCTCTAGCTGAATCTCCACTTCCAATCTTGTAATAATATTTAGTGTTATACTGCAAACCCAAGAAAATAGTTATCTACATTTCAATTTTACATTGAAACTGGCAACAAATTTAAAATTATGAATAAACAGATCATATTATTGATACACTAGGTTAGAAACAAACTCACAGAAATAAGAAAATGTCTGAAACCAATTTCCTTGTAGGTTTACACAGTGGTTGTCATGTTCAAATAGAATAACCCTTTACCACCAAAATTTTGCTGAAGAATTCTTTTTCTGGTGAGTCTAACTCATGCATAATTCTGACCAAAATAGATCTATCATGAAATTATGGCTGACACAATTGACCAATAGCTACTAAAATATACATTATTTTTAAAAAAGGATTTGATCTCTGGCAAAGAAAGCGCTGTATTTTGAGCTATCATAATTGCCAGGGTAAATACAGTGGTCGGAAAATATTTTATATTTAGCATATATGGATATAATGCAAAGCATAAAGGGCATGACAAAGGAAATCTCTTACCTCAAGGCCCTCAACAAGGCAGTGGTGTGTGTATCCGGAATTATAGTCGTAAAAGGTGTAATTTGTTACTGATCCTTCAGCTTTCTGATCATATTGGTGCTCATTTTTACCATAGAACACCTCACTTGGGCTGGGTTCTGTTACAGTAACCCATGATACTATAACAGCTTTTCCATCATAGTCACCTTGAGTGATATGAACCTGGAAGCAGATTCAGCGGTCAGTATACTACCCATTTACTGATAATGAACTGAAATCTAGCAGCAGATTTTCATACCTGCTGTGGAGCATTATATCCCTTTGGAATTACAAACCATTCGCTTTCTAGAGGTATATCAGTAGATGGGAACTCTGTCCGCACATAAGAGCTTGTGCGGCCAGAGTACACACCATTAACCAAGCACAAAATAGCATGTAACAACAATACCACCAAACTCCAGGCCCTCATTGATTCAGATCAACGCTGATGCCCCTTCAGCCTAAAATCACATGGCAAATTGAAAACGAAATGCTTATAAGTTCACGTTCCACTGCAGAGTAATACAACTTTTCCCATCACCAATAACACAACAGAGACATTATGCTAATGAATCAGTACATGCCAATATGACACTCCCAGAACACAAGGACGATTCATAGATCGAATAAAAGTAGACATCCACGATGTTGTATGCGGGCAGCACTACGTGTAGATTTCATTAGTTTGTACCTAGACACAATGCCACCTACCGTGCTAAGCAAAACTAACATTTGCTCATTGCCTTGTCCTGAAAAACCATTGTGCCACTAATCTTACTTGCAGACTGATTCGTACAAGATTACCAACTCAAAGATCAACACTCAACAGGCAAGATACAACCATAAACGGTCCGACCGTGTGAGCTACCAGTCCATACAAGATTTGCTCTATGCTCAAATTTCACAATAATACCTCCTAATTATAGCTAGTGCGCGGATCCTGGTCTATATTTATACCTTTATGGCACGCATCGAAAGAACTCTTGGATCATCTGATCTGGGCAACTTCTTCTACACAATCTCTAAAAGAACAAGGCCACTAAAACTCCAAACACCACCAATAGATTTCTTGCTACACTAGTACGAGCAGCCGAGCAAGTAGCACAGCGAAATCATCTAGCGGGCCGCTGATCAACATTCAACACCAAGAATGAACAGAAAGAAAGAAAAAAAAATCTGGAACACCCCGAAGAATCTAATCCACTAGAGATGCGGCGAGGAAATCGGAAAGGGAGGGATTCGCTTACGGTGCGAGGGATCGCACGGGTTGGAGAGGGAGAGAAGCGCGTGGGGGTGGAGATCAGCAGCAGGCACCGAGGAGAAGAGGAGATGGCGTGGGGGTGGTGGGGGTGGGGAAGCGCCACAATGGCACGTGCGGCCGAAGAGATTGGTTTTCTTCTTCATTTTTTCAGCTTACTCCTCTGGCTTCCCCTGAATCACAAAGCAGACAGCCGTTTTTCTCCAGCGTTGGTAACGCAAAACATGGTCATATCTAATAATGGTACAGTGTGGGGATTGTATAATATACCCTGACGACGATTGAGCCTCACACACAATTTATCCCTGTGATGTGTATCTAGGAGAACAAGGCGAATATGATAAGCTCAGACTAATACCTTGGCGATTTGTGCTAGGGAATATGTCTCTTTACTTATGGATTGTTATATATGTCATTATGGGTCCTTAAGAGGTAATAAGCATGATCAGCCCAACGCTCCCATTGTCTTGGGAATTCTTCCATATCTAGACCCCAAAGCCTTTTAGATGTAGATGTTTTTGGGATGCAAGTTTGTATGTTTATAGAATATATCTGTAAATCTGATAGGATTTTAAGTTATTCGGATAGGTTTTCCATATCGTATAGGACCCGAACTGCGCCTTTGGATTATATAAACCCCCCATGAGAGGGGGAGGGCATGACAGACATCAAGACTCAATCTCGTCGCAATAACACAAACGCACATGTGAGACTGGAGTAGGGTTATTATCTTTTTTTGAGAGACATGGACAATGATAAATCTTTGTGTCTGATCTACTCAAAATCTCCACGAATCCTTGCATCTACAAGGAAAGCCTTTTAGTAGGAAGGAATTGTTTGGTCCATCGATCAATAAGTAAGCTCGGCAGGGAATTTGTTTCCCAGTCGTCGATAATATCTTTAGAAAATCAATTTAGTTTAGATGATATGTGTTTTGGTTTATGATTTGGTTTGCCTTTGATAAGAAGCGTGCTTGATGGTTATATCTATACCCTACTTTTTTTTATAGGGTGACCATGTTTAGACAGTTATGGTAGTTAAGGATGTGTCAATGGTCCCCTGATGTGAATGTAATAAAAAGAAATATTTGCACTTTTGTGACTCATGGGCACATTTCCAAATACTGTGGGGGAAATCGATGCAAAACGGGATCAAAATGCTGGTTCGAAAAATCAAAGTCAAATTTAAAATTTTAGAAAAATGAAAAAATCCTGAACGATTTCTCATTAAAACCAGGTGATTTCCCATAAAACCTAGCGATTCTCCCAAAACCAAACCAAACGATTTTTTTCGTCTCGTTTTCTCAATGAAACTGAATGATTTTCCGGTAAAACCGGATAATTTTTCAAGAACCTTAGCGAGTTCCTTTTTTTGCCCACTCCGTTCAATTTAATTTTCAAAAATAAAAATTTTGTCAAATTTTAATGAAAAACATGAAAAATAAAAAATGGGTCCAAGTAGGATTTGGAATGAAAATGGGATTTAAAACCCTGCTCATTAGACTTTGGAAGCCTTTGCAAAATTTATAGCATGTTGTTGGTGATTCAGGAGCAATCTTTTCATCGAGCTTACTTCTTGATTTGGTAGGGCCAAAGATCCCCTTTCCTGTACAATGGTATGTCATCTCAGCAACGCGGCCGGAACACAACAAAGTTTTTTTATCCTAGATTGGACATCCCAATATTGGGTATAATAGCCCTACGTCCAGTGTATTGTTGATATTGCCAATATCGTGGAATACAAGATGAAAGAGAAAAAAGAATTGATAAACTAGACACGTGTTTGTAGCTATGTGGATAAAAGTAGGTGTGCATGAGTGTGTCTAATCTCTTAGGCTCGCCTGAAGTTCTACTATGGAGTTTATATAATGCCCACCTAATTGCTTTGATCCTAAAAGGGGCCTACAAGTAGATACATGTCTATGTTCTAGAAAAAATAGATACATGTCTCATCCTAAGTTGGGTGTAATTGGATTGGATATCATCTAAATTATATCCGAATTCATTTGACTTTTTTTGGATGCGGATCAGATAATTGTCGGATTCAAAATCAGATCAGATAATTTTCGGATTCGGAGTCGAATCAGATATTCATTCAATCGAAGTGGATATAGATAATAATCAAATTCTCACTCCTCTACCTCATATTACAATAGTTTTTACCCAATTCAAAAGCTATAAATTAAAACATCACATATTCTTGAAAGTACAACACAAGTTAAACATGATTACAATAGTCCAGTAGACATCAACTCCTCAAAACGAGTATAATGCACAATAATTATTTTAGGGTATTTTGGATTCTACGAATCGAAATCCAACATATTTGAGTAAATCTAAAACTATATTTGATTCCGAAATTCCAATTTCAGAATATATCCGAATTCAAAAATTTTAACTGTTAGTAAAATCAATATCAAATTTTCTAGTTTTCAAATTCAGTAAGCGGATATCCAAAAAATATCCAAAATCTAATCTTCTAAACTCTGATTGTGCCTAGGAGAGGGTCCCTTGCTTCTTCATGTGCTGCATGCTTGGGCGGAGTCTCACTGCTATAGGCAATCAAGGACTTAACCATGGTGCCTCAAAACATCGTTCGGATTCAGATATGCAGTAGTGACCACGAGTCCACACTCATCCTATTTGTGGATCTAGTCAAAGAGAGAGGAACAATCCTCGACACATATATTTACATATTGGGTCATAGTTACTGAAACCAGACCGGACCGATGGTTCGACCGAAAAAACCGCAACTAAGCACTACGTTGGGTCAGTTTGCTTCAAAGACTGCCCATGCATTCGAACAAAAAAAATGGGTCCAACCGGCCAGTTTTTGATTGAACCGGCGAACCGTTTGGTTATTATTGAACCGAACTGTTTTTGTAAGTGACACTTCTACCCTTATATTCATTACATTAGTTGCAATTGAAGCAAGGTAAAATGGGAAAGCTTCAACTCAAAGCATCACTCCTGAGTCCAGATTGGTTTAGCTAAAGCCATGTTCTTGTCAGTTTATAAAGACTTATTTGTCTTATTTGGAGTTAGGACTTATTTTCGTCTAAAATAAAAACGATTTGTTTTTCGAATCCTTTTTTTTCTATCTCAAAGACTTGTTTAAAACCTTTAAAACACAAGTCGAACGAAGCGGATCCAACTCTCGAGGCTATCTCGGGAAGCTCTCGAAGTTAGAAGAAAAGTCAAATAAGACAAATAAATCAGATAAGATAAGTTGACCAGAATAGGGCCTAAGTCCACCGCTCCATCACGATTTAGGGTTTTCTACAACTTGGTGGCAGCAAGGTGAGTTGTGGCAGTGGCGGCTCGGAGACGGCACGACGAGGCGGCGGCAAGGCGAGTCTACCGCGACGGCAAGGCGAGGCGGCGGGGGGCACGAGTCGGTGGGCGAGGCGGCCATGGCACGGGCCTAGCGACGCCGGCACGAGGGCACGGCCCGCCAGCGAGTGAGGTCATGTGCATGAGCATTTCAAGTTTTCAATGGCAACTACTAAGGTGCTTCTTCTTGTTGTGTGCTGTGGCCTGTAACTGTAAGTAGCTTTGCCATTCATGAATCACGAGTGAATAATTGTAGTGCAAACTGGCAAACTGCAAAGCAGTGGCAATCTATTGCATGTTTGTACTTTGTATTTGGTAGCCTATGTGACCCAAGTGCCTGTTTAATTTGATTGGGATCTGGAAGAGTTTGTGAACAAAGTTTTTTTGCTTCTTGCTAATTGCTATGTGTTAAGTGCTAATTGCAGAAGTGCATGACTGTATGGTGTTTGGATTCAAACTTGTTGAACCGGCGGTTCAACTGATCCAACCAGCGGTTGGACCAATGAATCATGAACCGAACCTTACACCGGTTCAATCACTGGTCTGATTTCAATAAATATGTATTGGATGTGTATATGTGTCATCTAAACTCTCTCTTTCTCAAAACATAAATGGCGCAAAGATAATTGGAGTAGGTGTAAGTCTAATTTTAAAATTTTGTTTAGAAATCTAAACTTGTAATCCTATGCACCATGTGTATGTTTACAATTTAAATTAAAGTTCTAAGATTATGCAATGCTTGATACAATATCTCAAAGCCGTCTTATGGCCATTATATGTTATCTGTACTGTGCACCGATAATAAAATTTTAAAAAAGTAACTGCATGCCTATTTCAGAACCATGTTAACAAACAATGAGCACTTCTAGGGACTAGATCGCAAATAAAGTCCTTTGAAAGCATAGATGCAGGGGCGTGCAGAAAAGCGGTAAGCAACGCCGGAATCTTTCGAAGCAAGCGGCAGGGGCAAGCGACCTACCCGCGAGTGACGACACCCGAATGAGCCATGATATGTGGGCCCGATGCACCATCCTCTGTAGACTGTTTTTTAGGCGGTTGCGTTTGCTTATAAGTTAGAAATTTGTTATTTTCGTATAAATCAAACATTTTAACGTTTAATAGCCAATATTTTTGAATCTTACTATTTGTTTTCAAAACTCTTAGGACCTGTTTGGCACAGCTCCAACTCCCAGCTCCACCTCAGAGCTGGAGTTTGTAGGTTAAAATAAAGTGACTTAAGTTTATATTTTTAGTTTAAAATGTAAATAAGATGACTCACCTAAGTATCCTCAATTTACCTACAACTCCAACTCCATGAATTTCTGGAGTTAGGAATAGGGTGCTCCACCAACTCCACCAATTTGGTGGAGCTGGAGCTGTGCCAAACAGGACCTTAAAACCATTTTTCTATAATTTTTTGATCCCTTGGATGTCCTTATCGAGGAGTTACAGATTTCTAACTTATAAGGCCATCTCCAATGGTGGAGCCAACTACTAGCTATAAAAAGTGTCTATGTCATCTATAGATAGCAAAAAGACAATATTTTAAATGGATTAGCTATAATATAGTCTCTATATTTATTATAGGCCCACATGTAATAGTGAACATGCACCTTGGAATCAGTTATAGACCGACTCTTGTTGAAGAGCTAGTCTATATCTTTTTCTATGCCCTCTCTCCTCCATATAAGCAAAAAGCTGATTTTGCACTTTTATACCTAGCTGAAGTGACAGCATTGGAGATGCTCTAAGCAAACGCAAACGCATCCGCTCAAAAGAAAAGTCTGCTAGTATGGTTTGTTGTGTGGACCTGACCGCCACCTGGACCACGACCTCGCATATTCTATTCCGGTATCCGACCCACGCAGATTCCGCGGGCGGAGTGGGCCCTCTCCGTTAGCCAACTGGGTCCACTTTCTTTTAGAAGCCCAACCCAATAGAGCTAATTAAATCTAAGCCCAAACAAGAGCTGTCTACTTGCCGCCTCCGGCTACGAGCCCAGTCTCCAAGAAACTTCGCCGTCTTCTCGAAGCCCACGGCGAGAACACCAAACCAAACCGACCGAACCGAAGGGTTCTCCTCGTCTACTTGGCGACCGCGACGAGCACGACGGCGACGACGACCTCCGCCGCGACGATGGCCGCCCCCTTCCGCTTCCTCGCCTTCGTGCTCGCCGTCGCGTCCGCTTGCCTCGGCGCCGCGGTGGCGCATCAGCCCGGGTAGGTGCCCTCGCCGACGCTCGTTTCATCTGTGATCCAAACAGCCGGAAGCTGACTATGGTCTCTGCCTCCAGATCTGGTGAGGGATACACGATCGCCGGCCGCATCAAGATCGATGGTTAGTCCTCCATCTCTGTTCGGCTATGGTTCGAATAGATTCGCTGGAAAGTTTGGGATACCGGAGATGCGTATTAGGGTTGTCGCTATGTTTGGGATCGCTAGGAATCGTGTCTGCGTAGCTCAGTACAAAATTCGATGCATCTTATATATGCATATGTTTGGGGACGATAGCCTCTGCGATTCAATTTAATGCTCGATTCTGGTCCATTTGATCGGGTTATTTTCGAGATCTGCAGATTTGCTCGTTATTGAAGTAGTGCTAAATGTCTAGACGCTGATCAATAGGTAATGAGAATTACGTGCATAATGCATTCACTAGGTTTGATGTAACCATGTTCTTAATTTAGCTTAGGATGGGTTCTTTTCAGCTTAGCTTAGGGCGGATTGTTATCCAACTTATCTCGTGTCTTATTTGACTTATCTCATTTTTTTATTACTTTTTAAGTCGGTTTTTTTTTTATCTCCTAGGCGTGTCTATAAGCTCTCTAAACCCCAAAATTGAAGACCAACCGGCTTTCGAAACTATCTCGAAAAATTATCGAAGTGACGAGATAAGGCAAATAAGTAGGATAAGAAAAGCTGAAAAGAACCCACCCTTAGTTTTGTGAGTTGTGATATTTTTGAGCAAGATCTGCTCGTAGTGTGCTAGTCTAGCACGAACCTTGAACTGCCATTGTAACCGAACTATTGGGTATTGTAGCAGCTCCTATCATTATAATATTGGTGCTATTTCAAGAATTCACAGGCTACATTGCCTTGATGTGTGCAATTTGATGTGATCTTTATTTTTAGTTGGTTAGGGATCTAATGGACATTGCTTAGGTGGTATTCATATTGGTTGATTTTAGCCATGCCTTTTATTGGGTGGTGTTCATAGTAGCTTATTTTAGCCAAGCTTTGAAAGCTGAAGTTTAGTGGATATCTGAACAGCAAAAGTCTGTGTGCTGTGACTACTCACTGCCTTTGCAACCCTTAGTTTTGAGTAACAGAATCAACAGATGTAGGAAACTATGAGCATGTTTGGAGTGGCTTAAGTTTAACTAAAAAGAAAAATGATTTGGCTTTTTTAGTCTAGTTTTTTTATCACCATGAAGTCACCTCCAAAAGCTCTTAAAAATAACATAAACGAAGTGGACCAGTTTCGAAAAGCAGATCCAAGAACCTCTCGAAGTCGAGCTTAACATTCAGCTCACTTCAGCTCAGCTAGCTTATTCATTTAGCTCAGCCACTCCAAACATGATGTATATCTTAAGTAGTCGTGTGCTTCCAGTAGATAGTAGAAATGCTGCTTTATTGTGTGCATGCTTTTGCATGGCTGTTGAAGCCAATTTTTCTTGGTCAGTCTTATTGGGAACAATTAAAACACAGTAAGCAATAGCTGTTGCAATAATGTTTCCTTGGCAAGTTTGGAGTATCGACTTGCTGAAACCTGAAAGCATTTTTAGCTTGTAGATGGAATCATGTGATTTTCAGTGCTAGATTTTATATAGTACTAAGGTGGGTTACTAGTTAATTTCTTTGAATCCAAATATTGATGATTAGTTTCCATATTTGTGGAGCCAAAAGGTAATATTTGTTCCAGTGATGTCCACCTGATGTTACTTTTATATGTTATGCTTCTAGCTGCGAGTATGAAGGGCTTTGGTCTTCCAGCCAAGACGTCAAACACAAAAGTGATACTTAATGGTGGTCAGAGGGTTACATTCGCCAGACCAGATGGCTACTTTGCATTGTATCCTACGAAAATTGCAATAACACAACCTTTCAGCTCTGTTCCTAATTCCCTGATGGGCGAAATTTACTCATTAAATTCACTCTGTTGTAATTATGTTCATTAGATGTCTCATGACCATATATTTTCCATTTGTTATCAGCAAACTTTGTTTTGAAAAAAAAGGTGCGGGAGAGTTGTGGCATGTTAAGTGAAGAATTTATAGCTCTCATCCATTATTGTTTCTTTTCTTGTAAGCGTTTCCCTGTAGGCAGCCCTAGTGCAATGTTAGCAGAGCATTTTGTGTTGCTTTCATGTTGCTCCTTGACATTTTGTGCTTAAGCCACAACGTGCCAGCTGGGACTCATTTGATTGAGGTTTCCTCAATTGGCTACTTGTTTTCACCAGTAAGTATTTATCACTTATTTTTTGTAAGATGAGCAAAGTGGACATTAACAGTTGATTCTCTATTCTGTGCATGACAGGTTCGAGTGGACATCAGTGCCAGGAATCCTGGGCACATTCAAGCAGCATTGACTGAAACTAGAAGAGTTCTAAATGAACTTGTGTTGGAACCTCTGAGAGAAGAGCAATATTATGAGGTGGATAATGCTACATTTCTTTGTTTACATGTTTCTTCATTGCTTGCTTTTTTTCAAGTACTTTTCTAACAATATATGTATTTTTTTTCCTCTTTCTTTTGGCAGATAAGGGAGCCGTTCTCCGTTATGTCACTTTTGAAGAGCCCCATGGGTTTGATGGTCGGTTTTATGGTCATAATGGTTTTTGTTATGCCCAAGATGATGGAGAACATTGGTAAGTTGTGCACCTTCAACCTTGAATGGGCTACAAACTTTCAGTCAGTACATTATGTGCAAGCAAGTAACAGCCTGGCAGAACAGAATTCATGTGCAATGAGCTGTCTGCACTTGATAATTCGTCAACCTTTTGCAGCAAGATATTATGTTTATTTTGCATTTCTCATTCTGTTCCATTGTTTATAGTTTGAGTCTGCTACTCCGCTTTTGTATCCACAATCCTTTGCTTGTGCTAAATGCATCTACATTTGACCACCTTTTCATTTTTAATACCCTTATTTGACTGCAGTGATATTTCTTGATTAGTCCTGTCAAGGGTGACCCTAGTGGATTAACTTATTTTTCAATATAGTTCGTACTGCTGAGATGATAGTCTGAAACATATTTGTAGTTTAGTTTACTAAATATGTATAAATGAATATTCCCTTGCAATGATTTGTGTTGATCCCATTTCTGTATCTTTGACCGTCTGTTCTGTGCTTGAAGATCCTGAGGAGATAAAGCAAGCTCAAGAACAAATGAGGAACTCCCCTGTTCCATCCTTCTCTGGCCTACTGGCCAGAACACAGGGATGATAATGGTTTACATTTACAATGTGATGGAAGAGCAGCATCTTTCTACTTCATGCTTGAATCGAATTGTCTTTCCCAGGGACAAGGTGGAATCCCCCCATTTTTACTGTATTTTAAGATGTAATAGGTCTGTAATGTAAAACCTTCTGAAACCCCTAGCTGAAGTAGTCATGAACTATTAATTTATAGCTCACATTGAGTTTTTTTTTTGGGTGTGTGTGTGTGATTTTGAATCAGTGGAATTTTGAATCTGTTGTGTATTTCATGCCTTATGGAGTCATTAACTATGGCTGTAGGCATACTTGATGTTGACCTGTGGTTAATCACAAACTTCTTCAGACTTTGAACAAAAGGATATATATTCAACTTAATAAACATGAGGGCAGGTCCATATGTTTACCTCTTATTATCCAGGTTATGTAGGATCGTTATTTCTTGATAAGGTTTAGCAGGTGTGGATTTAACTCCATCTATGATGGGCAATACCAGTTGTGAATAGTCTTGCCATAGGAAGTACGGTGAGGCCTTATTATCAGTCTATCTGTTATGTTTTGTCTACTGTGAAGCCTTATCAATCTGGTATCAGTGCTATGGTTATGCCCTTTTCTTTTTTTCTTTTTGAAAACATCAATCTGTTATGCTGAATCCAAAAAGATTTTGCTTTTAGTATGGGAAGACAGCACGTCTTGCTCGTAGGACATGATTGAGCTTGCCTGTGGGAAGATAAGTACTCTATCCTATTTGATGGCAGGATTGATACCGTAACATGGAACAGAGCACAAAGATGATTGGAAAGTTGATACCCAAATTGATTTATTTTGAACTTTTGAAAATTGTCTAATCCTCGGTGAAATTTATCGCTACCATAAAGATGGTTACGGATTTAGAACATGTGCATATATCTCCTAGAGAAAAGAATGGTTTGCCACCAACTGCGTTGGATTTGTGCACCCCTCTTCATGGCTGCTGAATATGACATTATATTTTTAAAAAACGAGAGCCGAGAATACCTGGCAGGAACTATCTTTTTAATAACGAAGGAAAAAGGCTGCTTAATTCCAGCCAAACAGGGCCTAACCTGGGTTGGTGGTGTAACCCAACAACTAGCCTAGATAGATTGATATATAAAATTATGTAGATTCAGACGTTCACGTCTCTCCTAATGCTTTCTTTTGTACTATTGGTCAAAGTGGATTACCATTGACTTGATCTCTACAGATTTGAAAGAGTTCACGGTATTTAGGTTAATATATCACTGTCCATGTATTACACTTCCTTTTGTAGTCTTTTTTTTTTTTACAGAAAGGGCCATATATTAACTCAGAGAAAGCTTACACCTATTGTTTACATTCTAGACCCATACAAATAAGAAAATTACAACAAAGACTCTACGAGGACCAAAATGTAAAGCCTTGGAAACCCCATCTCTGCACTACCAGTCGCCGGCGAAGGAAGGGCTTATTAGGAAACCTATACGGTTACGGGCTTGCTAAGCCGTACCCGGATAGGTCTATCCGTGGATCTGCCGAATTCTATGAACCAGCACTATAAATAGGAGAGGGATCCATCCATTGTACACACCTGAAAGCAATAAAGAATCTATTCTCTCCCTACATCTGTGTTGATCTATTTTGTGCATCCGTTGTTCTCGCCATCGTTTCTCGTCACAAGATACTGAATCAAGAACCTCGGACTACACCCTAGCGTGGTTGCTTAACACGCTATCGCCACGACACGCCGGAAGGAGGAACCGCAAGCACGAGGAGATCGATCGACTACTACCGTTCGCTCACACCGATTTTCGGCATCGAATCGTCATCACGCCGCTTTCACTCGGATAGTCAAAACAGTCCCTGCGATCGCCGTCCCACGCGACGATCCACGGAATCACGAAGGTTGATCATGTAGATCGAAGGTATTGCATTGAATCAAATTTTGAATAGTAGATCGATCGATTGGAAAGAAAATTAGGATTCTCGCTTGAATCTGAATTTGCAATTGTTCGGTCAACCCAAAGATCGATCGCCGCCATAGGCCACGATCGCGATGCCTTATGCAACAGAGCCGTCTTGGCCGGCCGGTGCTCGCACCACCATCGCACCATCTTGCGATAGCCGCCGCCTCCGCTGCCGCTGTCGCCCGGCCGTCGGCCGTGATCGTGCACGCCTACCGCCAGGCGCTTCGCGCCGCCTCTATGCCGCGCCTCGGCGGCCGGACCGGCCGCCTCACCGCTCGTCACCACCGCGCATCGCGACTCAGCGACCAAGACGGCCTCCTACCCGTCTTGAAAGCACCGCGCAGTCGCCGAGCCGGCCGCCACGAGAAGAAGCCACCGAATCACGAAGCGGGGAAGCGAGCCACCGCCAAGTCACGCCGAACGGGCGGCGGCAGACGAAAGACGCCGAACGGGCCAAGCAGAACGAAAGACGCCGAATGGGCGGCAGAAGTCAAGCAGCCACGCGAGAGAATCGGGTCATTTCAAAGAAATTACAGATCGGGCCACCATTAGCAGTCATGACAGGGAGGAAAAGAAAGGCCGGCCGAGGAAAAGAAACGAAAAAGAAAAAAATATGCGTGGAATTTTGCAAGAAACCCCGTAAAATTAAGTAACTACACAAGAAGAATTCTGGACACCAAATTTTTCAGAGAAGTCCTCGTGACATTGAAAATTTTTGCAAAAGTCCTCGAGACACCGAAATTTTCATAGAAGTCCATGAAATTAGCGTAAATTATAGAAAGGCATATTCGCATAAAACATCTCGAAATTCGAATTTTATTTTACCCCGATAATTATTTTCATACTATTATATGATGAATTAGTCTGTTATAATTATCGGTTTATGCCTGCTTATGAATAGAATTTATGCATATGAATTATGAATGTGAATTTCTGATTATTTGTGGTGTTCGTTCATTACATTTAATCTATGAATTGAAAATAGCATGTTGAATAGTAGAAAACCATGAATTTTATTGAAGAAATATAAGAATATATGCAGATTACATATAGTAGTCATGAATCAACATTGTTATCATAGAAATTGGGCTTGAATTTCATAGAAAGCCCTGAAACCTTTGGGAATTACGTGAAAATTCACCAAAATTAAGAACTTTTGCATAGAAAGCCCAAAAATTAAGAATTTACTGAATGTATATATTCTGGCATATAATTATTCCATGAAATTGCTATTATAATTCTTGTAATAATTATTTTAGCATGTTTATACTGGAAATTTCGAGAATTTATGAATAGATCCATGTCACGCAACACACACTATGATACCCACAGTATCTTATGCAAAGAATTTGAATTATGCAAAATATTTGGCATCGTGAGTCATGTATTTGATGAATTCCGGCTACGCACATGAAGCTCCCCGCACCGCCATTGGCATTGTAGCGAGGGGCAATACCCGAGCACGGAATAATCAAGCACTGCATTTCTTTAAGCACACATGTCCAATACTTTAAAGAATGAATACATGGCAATAGAAAGTGCTATTGATCTTTGGGCCGCACTTAAGAAGCGGTTCGGAAAGCTCAAACACACTATCCTGCCATAAGCACAGTAGGACTGGACAAACCTGAGATATGCAGAAGCTACTAAAGAAGATGATGCCATTATAGAAAAAGAAATTGCTGACACTTTAGAAGTCTATTTTACAGAATCTATTTAGTGCATACATAGCAGCACTAGTCAGCCTTTTTAGTGTGGTTGCATTAGTAGACATTCGTGATCTTATTATGAATGAAGAATTGTGAGCTCCAGGGGGAGCAAACCTTTAATTCTCGTGATCGAATATGCATTTTATTCCCAGTATATTTTTGTGCATGCTTGCAATATGAATGATAGCCTAGTTGAAATTATACGAATTTATGAAGCGCCCATATGAAGGAGATATGCATTATTGATAGCAGAATAGCATCTTAAGAGAGACAAGGTATTTTGTTAAGAAAAAAAAATGGCAGTATAACCACAATTGGAAGAAGTGGCTCGTGTGTGGTAGGCTCCGGTCAAGCCACTATCGTTCTGCTTATGGGTACTTCACTGAAAATTGATGAAACTTTGTTGTACCCTGAATCCACTAGATCTCTCTTAAGCTTTAAAGACATCCGTGCCAACGGTTTCCACGTTGAGACCACCGAAGAAAATGGCAAAGAATTTCTGTGCATTGTGAAGCACGACGGATGTGAAAAAAGAATCTTAGAAAAATTTCCTTCATTTAGAACTGGGCTATACCACACAAGAATTAAAGCACCTGACAAATACACTTCCCTTAAAACTTCTTTTAGGAGTGCTGAACTCTTCTCTCTTTGGTATAATAGACTTGGTCATCCAGGCTTTCGGATAATGAGAAATGTAATTACCAACTCTCAGGGCCATGGAATTAGTGTAAAGAATTTTCCTAACCAAGAAGACTTCATATGTCAGGCATGCGCCACTGGGAAAATGATAACTAGGCCCTCGACCATGAAGGTGCAAGATGAAATCCCTGCGTTCCTTGAGCGCATCCAAGGGGATATTTACGGCCCCATTCAACCCCTATCAGATCCTTTTAGGTACTTCATGGTGCTCATTGATGCTTCCTCGAAGTGGTCAAACGTGAGTTTACTCTCGACAAGAAACCACGCATTCGCAAAGCTGATCTCTCAGATCATGAGAATTAAAAATGCATTCCCGGATCATCACGTGAAGTCCATTCGCTTGGACAATGCCGGCGAATTTACTTCAAAGGCATTTGATGATTACTGCATGGCATCGGGAATCAATGTAGAGCACTCAGTGCCACATGTCCACACTCAGAATGGACTAGCAGAAGCACTAATTAAAAGGATCAAATTCATAGCAAAGCCGCTCTTGCAGGGTTGTAATTTACCAAACACGTGTTGGGGCTACGCCCCGCACGCCGCAAAGATTATTGAACTATAGACCGCCAACAGACAACATCCACTCACCAATGCAACTAGTTCAGGGATCACACCGAAAATTTCCCATTTAAGAAAATTTGGATGCATGGTGTATGTACCGATACCACCACCATAGCGAACAGCTATGGGCTCTCTCCGGAGGCCGGGGATATACGTTGGTTATGAGACAGTGTCCATAATCAAGTATTTAGAACCCTCGACCGGTAATTTGCATACCGCCCGGTTCGCTGATTGCATCTTTGACGAGGATAATTTCGCCATTAGGGAGATAAAGAACCCTTCAGAAGAATGCCGTGAAATCATCCGGCAAGCCACCGCATTCCCGCACATGATCCCCTGCATTAGAGAAGCAAACGAAGAGGTCCACAAAATCCTCGATTTACGTAAATTAGAAAATGAACCGCCCGATCACTTTTGTGATTTGAAGGTGTGATCAAGTCGCATTACTCCTAGTAATGCACCGAGAGGGTTTGAAATACCATAGAAGGTATTCTCATCCTGCTCCGAGGCCTCGAGAAAAGGACAGAAATCTGTTACTCGAATCCCAAGTATCCGGGGCGCTGGAGAAAAGTGGATAAGAGAGCTTATCACAACCGGTCACGAAAGTGCCCCGAAGAAAAAGAAGGGAGCCGTTGAGACCGCAACTCGGTGAGAAGCGACTGCTAGCGAGGCGCCCCAGATTTGAATATACCGGTAATAGAAGAAGAAGCCGATAGAAATACGTGTGCGCACATCGGCAATAATAAGTTAAAGGAACTTGCTCCCGTGATGGGAAATACCGGTGAAGAGCAAGTAGAAATGCACGAAGCACCCCATGACGAAATGGCCATAAACTTTGTAGAATCAGGGGAATGATGAATAGAGCAACAGCCAATGTCGACATTGAAAGTGCATTTAGGCACATAAGTGATTTTGGTGATTAATGACAAACACATAATGACAAGTATTAGTAAATGTGTAAATACTTGGCTAAGTAATTGTCTAGTGACAAACCTCTAATATGATTGTGTTGCTATGAGATTAACATGTTTATTGCCAAGTTGAATATTAGTCTCATCTATTTAGAGAACATCATATATGCCAAGTGGACAATCTATCCATCCTAGCAAGGTAAGTCTCACACATACAAATAGGATGGGTAAGCAAAGATAAGGTATGCAATCTCGGTAACCTTCTCAATATATATTTATTATTGCATTCCTCTTGTGCAAGTGCGTAGTGAGCTTCAAGTAACATATTGATTATATATATGTACATTGGTTGATTTCATATCTATTTGTGCATATATACTTACTTGAGTTCAATATGTGTCTTGTTTCTTGTATGCATGTCTTAATTAGAGTTAAACTTCACATTGGTATAAATTGACTTGGTGCATGCTTGCCTTGTTTATATATCTTCTCATGCACTTTCTTTGGTGAAGTTTAATCTCGAGTTGGATCACATATTTGCTCATGCTCTAAATGTTAAATGTACATGTGTAATTCTTGTATATTTTATCATGTGTATTATTAAGTGAAGATTGTGGTACTTGCCATGGTTTAGTTGTTTCATCATATTGGCAATCGTCACTCTAGTGCATCTAGCTCCATAACATATTCATCGTGGTGCACTTAGTAGAAATATTTTCTATGTCAAGTGTTTCCATTTAATATTGTGCTTATTTATATGAAACACTTGACGTACTTTAATTGCTCACAAACATCAACTTCTTCATATCTATTGACCTTTTGGGACTAATACCTTTCATGGGTGGTTTAGAAAGATTTAGGTCCCATGAGTATGTGTGATGACCAAGGTATGTTAAAGGATGACGGTTAAGCCGAGGTCAACAAGACGACGGTGTCACCAAGAGTTGAGAACTAAGTCAAGATCAACTTGGCGTGGAGATTGTCGGGGAGGATGATCAAGTCAAGGTCGATGGGACGAGAGTCTCATGAGGTGAACCAAGTCAAGGTTGACAAGGTGAAGGCGTCATCAATCATTTGTTGAAGGTCATCACGCACAATGCATCCAAGGAGAAGACGGCATGTAGATTGAATGTAAGACTTAGTTTTCTCGTTTGAATTTGAGTCTAAGGATTGCCGTACTATTAAGAGGGATGCGATAGAGAATAACTTCTAGATGTCTCAAGTGCTCAAGTGATCTATCTTTGTGAAAGATTGAGAGACACAAATCATATCTTGTACACCTAGGTGTAGGTGGTTTGGTGTGAGGGGGAGAAGGGTTGGTGGTGTCGGGAAGTAAGGATTTTGGGCCTCTCTTGGTTTCCTTGTGGTTTCTGCACTTATCCTTTGGGATTTGGGCAGTGAGACCTAGGTGGTTGTGTAGCCCTTGTTCTTAGCTTTCCGTAGAGCCTAAGATCACCCAAAACGGAGTCCAGAGTCAAAAGTTATGTCCGTTTTCGTCGGGATGTGCAGTAGCTGTTTTCAGCATTCGGACTATCCGAGGTTCACTCGGAGTATCCGAATGACTCGGAGTATCCGAAGTTTGTTCGGACTATCCGAGCTGGGTCTCTCTGTTTCCGTTACCTGTAATTACTCGGACTATCCGAACATCACTCGGACTATCCGAACTTATACAGAACTGTCTGTAACGGTCAAAATCCGTGGAAGCCTCTATTTAAACTCCTCTCTCTCCCCACTTGAATAGAGCTGTTGGACCACCATTTTCTTGATCTATCCAAGTGTTCTTGAGCCCTTAGAACTCCTCTACTCTTAGATCTTTGTGATCCCCTTTGGAGAAGGGTTTGGAAGAGTTGGAAGGAGGGATTGAGAGAGATTTGGGAGAAAAGTTGGGAGGTGATTCCTTTGTGGAATTAGTGTGTTCTTGAGCCCTAGTGACCCCTCCACTCTTCGATCTAGGTGATCCCCTTGGGAAGAAGGGTTGGGAAGAGTTGGGAGGAGGTGTGAGTGTGGATTGAGCAAGAGTTGATCTTTGAGCACTTGAGTTCATCTCCAAGTTTATTCTTCGTTGGCATTTGTTACTCTTGGAGATTGAGGACTCCTAGACGGTTAGGAGTTAGTCACGAGCCACCGAGCTTTGTATGGTGCGCCGTGATAAGTTTGTGAAGGCTCGATTTCGCCTCCGCAAGGGAAGAAATCAAAGGAGTGAAGCCGGCGAGTGCATTGTGCAACACCGGTGAGGGAAGGGTTGAAAAAGACCTCGGCTCAAGTATGACCGAGCCGCCTCAACGGAGACGTAGGATCCCCTCAAGGATCCGAACTTCGGGAACAAACATCTTCGCGTCTCCATCTTCATTTCGGTTTTATCCCTTTCACTCTCAAGTTTGAATTACTTGCTTATTTTACAATTGAATTGATTATCTTGTCTTGTGTGATACTGCTACACCTATACTTGCTTGTAAGCTATCTTTGGTGCAGGTGGTATCATTAAATTTGTGATATTTGAGTTGAATTCGAAATCACTCTGTATCATTCGGACTATCCGAATAGACTTCGGACTATCTCGAGTACTTCGGACGATCGAGATGAACTCTGACGATCCAACATATTGTTTCCGCCGTGTTTTAATTTAGTGTTTAAATTTTGTAATCGCCTATTCACCCCCCTCTAGGCGACATCCCGGTCCTTTCAGACATATACTTTGCTAAAATGATTGCTGCTTAATAGATCCCGATCCGAGCCATCTCTTCTTCGAGTGTAAGCACCCACCAGTTAGGCGGAATGGAAGAAAGCAATCACCATGAACTAATCTCATTGAACAAAAGAGAAGTGTTTGGACCTGTGTGCCTTACACCCTCCCATATACGTCCTGTGGGCTATAAATGGGTTTTTGTTCGGAAGAGAAATAAAAATAATGAAGTGGTACGGTACAAAGCAAGGCTGTTAGCTCAAGGTTTCTCTCAGCGCCCAGGCGTTGATTATGAAGAAATCTATTCTCCGGTCATGGGTGGTATAACCTTTAGATATCTAATCTCAATGGCAGTGAATATAAACTTAAGAATGAAATTGATGGATGTGGTCACAGCTTATCTTTACTAGTAACTCGGACTCAATTGTACATGAAAGTACCGACGGCATGCCAACCCCGAATAAAGAGAAGAAAAAATTATATTGTGTAAAATTGCAGAAATCCTTATATGGATTAAAGCAGTCAGGAAGAATGTGGTATAATCGCTTGAGCAAGTTCTTGAGCAAGAAAGGCTATACGAATAATGAAGACTGTCCATGCGTTTTTATACAACGATCACAAGATGGTTTTGTATAATTTCAGTTTACGTGGATGATTTGAACATCATTGGCACTGCTGATGAAATTAAAGAAGTAAGCTCATATTTGAAATCTGAATTTGAAATGAAAGATTTGGGTAAAAAACCAAATTTTGCTTAGGCCTTCAGCTTGAGCATATGCCAGATGGAATACTCAGACACTGTCGCCTACACCTAAAAGGTGTTGGAGAGGTTTAGTTTTGAGAAGGCGACGATCAAGAACCCCGATGGTTGGAAGGTCATTACAAGCAGACCAAGACCCATATCGACCTAGAGAAGAGGGGGAGGAAGTCCTGAGATCGGAATTTCCATATTTAAGTGCCATAGGAGCGCTCATGTACCTAGCAAACAGTACACGGCCTGACATTGCATTCGCCGTAAACTTATTAGCGAGGTATAGTGCAGAGCCAACGAAAGGGCATTGGAAAGGGTAAAGGACATCTTCCGCTACCTACGGGGAACAATCGATCTTGGACTATTTTATAGAAGGAATCAAGATATGACTTTGGTCGGATATGCAGATGCGGGTTATCTTTCAGATCCGCACACCGGTAAATCCCATACAGGATATGTTTTTCTGTGTGGAGGGACCGCGGTATCATGGAAGTCGTCAAAGCAGACACTTGTGTCAACATCGACTAACCATTCAGAAATCATTGCATTGTATGAGGCAGCACGTGAATGTGCATGGTTTCGAAAAATGACATTCCACATTCTCTAGTCATGTGGATTGCAAATAGAACAAACCCCCACTATCATTTATGAAGATAATGCAGCATGTATCGCACAAGTACAGACTGGATATGTGAAGAGCAACCTCACTAAGCATATAAACCCCAAGTATTTTTATGCACATGAGATGCATAAGATGAATAAAATCAATATTCAGCACACTAAGTCGTGCGAGAATCTCGCAGATTTATTCACTAAGTCCCTACCTGCATCTACCTTTGAAAGATGCATTAAAGGCATAGGAATGATGAGACTTAGAGAAGTGCAGAACTCAGGGGGAGAAACTTCACATATTTTTAATTAAATCTTGAACCAGAAGTTCAAGTACCCAACTATTATATTAAAGTAATGAAGCAATGTTGGGTGGATTTGTACTCTTTTTCCCTTAAGTGAGTTTTCAAGGAAGTTTCTCACATAAGGTTTTTAACGAGGCATATCCGTGCACACAGCAAGCGTATGTTATGTATTCTTTCTCCAAGAATTTTTTCCACTGGGTTTTTATGGAGTTTTGATGAGGCATATGCATTACGTGGCAAGGTCCAAGGGGGAGTATTAGGAAACCTATACGGTTACGGGCTTGCTAAGCCGTACCCGGATAGGTCTATCCGTGGACCTGCCGAACTCTATGAACCAGCACTATAAATAGGAGAGGGATCCATTCATTGTACACACCTGAAAGCAATAAAGAATCTATTCTCTTCCTATATCTGTGTTTCATCTACTTGTGTATCTGTCGATCTTGTTCTCCGTCTACGTCTTGCGTACGAATCAACAACCTCGGGCTACACCCGGTAGCGTGGTTGCTTAACAGGGCTAAGCCACTCGGCGAACTCCACACCGTAACCTGCGTCATCAGCATTTGTCCACTCTAGGATAATATTGGGAAGCCAAACCACAAGGAAAGTAATCGTCAAAGAATCGAGGCTCCCAAACCATACCGATGAAAACAAGCAGGGAAAGCAGCAACAAAATGTCGACGAGATTCGTCCCCCTTGGCCAGAGCAAAGAGCAAAGGTAGAGAAGAGCACCAAAACAAGAACTAAGCTTCTCCCCTTTCCCTAACATACCTGCCTCCAACACGGAGCTTTGAAGAAAACAGACACAACGTTCCCCCAAACTCTAGCACTAAAGCTCTAGAACTTCCTCCTCTGCGCCGCCCAGTAGATCTGAGCACCCACGGAGAGGTCTACCCACCTGTTACACACAAAACCAGAGATGACGCCAGCCGTAGCCATCATGGAGTCGCCACGAAGAAGCTCTGCCACCGTCTGAGGACGTTTATCGGCTAAGCCTAGGCTACCTCTACTATCCTATACACAACCCGCCGCCACCCCTACCCTCCCCCACTGCTCTCCCTCCCGTGACTGACTGACGGCCGTCAAGAAGAAGAGATGGCGGATCCACTATGAAACGAATACTTTGCTTTTCTAGTCTTAATTTGACATTAACAGGAAAGAATTCTGTATGAAATCGCTTAACTGTTTGACACTTATTTTATGCTCCCAGCAAGATCAATTTCAAGACTGATTCGAAATGTTGCAATGTTTTGCTGTCCTCCTTGACCAAAGTTAATTGCTTGAACACTTGATACCACTCTTTACATTAGCATATAGGGAAAAGCGTCCATTTGGTTCTTGAACCATCACCCTTAAACCATTTTGATCCCTAGGGTGCAAAATCGAGATAGACCGATTCCTGAATTATCGAAACCATACAGAATGGGTCCTTGACCAATCAAACCTTGCTTAAGAGCGGTTTTGGGTGACGTGGACGCTGATATGGCCGATTTTGCACGCATGGACAAACATCTCTTTTCATTCTCTTTCCTCTCTCTCACTTCACACTGTCTCCTCTCTCTCGGTGTATAGGGCAGCGAGTGGGTTGGGCTGCGCTAACCATCGGCGAGAGGGGAAGCAAATAGGGACCAGCCGTCGGCGAGGACAAGGTGGCCGGAGGCGAGCGACCGGGGAATGGCGTGGTCCAAGAGAGGCGGCACCCGGCCGGCCGGGACGACGAGCAGGCCGCTCTCCCCATTGGTCGGCAGGTCGTCCTCATGCGCGTCCTCGAGGCACGGCACGCCAGCTCGCGCACGAACTGCACCATAGCGAGCGATGCGTTCTCACCGGCGAGCCGCGCTCTGTGCTCCGTGCAGGCGTCCTTAATCTGCGCCAGGAGCTCCTCCGTGCTTGACCCGGCGGCGTCGCCCGTCATGCCGGACACGATCACCATGCACGCGTGCCGCGCGAACATTTCGGCGATCCGCCCATAGACGCCTTAGAGCCTAGCGGAGGCCTCCACGAAGCGCGACCGGCGATGCAAGAACGGCACCTTGGCGAACAGCTCGACAGGCTTGCGTGCAGCTTCAATCGTGCCAGCATGTGCTTGTCGTAGCACTTGAACTCGCTGTGGCTTCAAAGAAGAGTCATTTATACTAATATGGGGGTGAAATCGAAATTAAGCACGGCAAAACGTTCTTGCATTTGTCTTGCCGTAATGGTATAGCCCAATAGGTGTAGCTACGGAAGAAGGCCTGGTATGTCTCCAGGGGGGATTTTCCGACGAGCACCAGGAGCTTGCATCCATAGCGGCGGTTCCCGAAGCGGTCGGTGAAGAGGATGTCGGGATCGGCCATGGCGCCGTCACTGCGCGGCCGGGCGGAGCTACTAGCAGCGGCAGCACACGTCCATGGGGTAGGGGGTCACCGTCGCATGCCACGGCGTGGGGCCCTCTGCTCTCTCTTTGCTGCTCACATTGAGCGGAAGTAGAAGCAACTGGCGAGACAGAAAGATGGGGGAGAGTAGATATGCCGGGCAGGCCGGGTTTCAGGTTTGGAAAAGCCTAGTCACCTAGACGCAATCACGCAACCCTAAGTCTGGCTTGGCCCAATTTTTCTCACCAAGACAGAGCCCTAGCCCGACTCGGTTATAAGCCCGAAGCCCAAAAGCCTAGCCCAAAGCCCAACAACTTCATGGATTTTTCCTCACTAAGACAAAGCTCGAGCCCGAGCCGGTCAAAAGCCCAAAGCCCGAAAGCCCAGTCCAAACCTTAATTTGGGCTAGCAACAGGGCCCGAGCCTGGCCCGGTGTGCAAGCTCAGCTCGGTCCAGCCCATGATCAGTTCTAGGGGAGAGAGATAGCAAGGAAGAAGAAGAGATAGGGCACACATACACGTCAGCAAAGCCCACATCACCATGGAGGTGGTAGTCCAGCTTGGTGTCTACACTTGCAAAATCGGTCATATCAGCATTCACGTCACCCAAAACACCTTTTAAAGCACGTTTGACTAGTCAGGGACCAGATCGACACGGTTTCGATAATTTGAGGACCGGTTTAATCCAGTTTTGCACCTTAGAGACCAAAATTATTCAAAGGTGATAATTTAGGGACTAAACTGACACTTTTCCTACCATATATCTCTTAAACTTTTTTTTTGAAAAAAAACATTGGTCAAGAGTTCTTGCATTCACTCAAGTCCATGTTTGAATAGACAGGGATTATCTGCAGTCCACTTTGGATCATTGGAAAATTCGATTTAATAATTTAAACTAAAATCTCTCTCAATCCAAAGCGATCCTAGCCAGGATTAAGCTTCTCAAACAAAACATACAAAGAGGGAGGTGGGCACCTAGATGGTACACTGCTACAGAAATGGCTATTAGATCTGGTTCTAAACGGGCAATAGTGTCGGTTTTTGAACCGACACAATACAACAGGCGCGCTGATGTGCCCGATCATCTATGTCATTTATAAACCGGCACAGATAACCCATTATCTATACCGGTTTATGACTAGAACCGGCACAGATATATTTTAAAAATATTTTTTAAAATAGCTAGTTACTAGCTAGCTACATCTATACACTATACCCTATTGCTACATCCACCGGTCGTCATCGATGTTGTAGTCATCGTAACCGCCGCCCCTCGTTTTGGGGTAGTCGGGAGAGAAGTCGTTGTCACCAGGCAGGATAGGGTTGTCCGGGGATTGAAGGAGGTGTCCCCGTCCTCAGACGGCCATCGGGCCCATCCGACCGCCTCCTCCTCTGACTCATCCTCGGACGACATGACGGGGATGAGATGTTTGTCCTCCTCTTCCTTCTCCTTCTCCTCCTCCTTGGGCAAAGTGGCTTGCTGCCGCTTGGGCGTCGACTCCTCATTGCAGGGCTCCTCACTGGCCGATGGCTTCTTCTCGCGGGGCTCCTTGCCGACGGGCTCCTCCTCGCGAGGCGCTGGATCGACCATGGTGAGGCTGGTCGCGGTTCTCCCTCGTAGGACGCCGGATCGCCAGCAGGCCATGGTGGCCATGGTGTGGCCGGCCATGGCCTACAGAGAGGGCATCGCTGTGGTGGCAAGGTGGGTGTTGGAGAGGGCAGCGACGACGAGGCTGGTGGAGAGGGCATCGGCGACAAGGGGAAATGAAAAAGCAGAGCGAGGCCTTGTCCATTCGGCAAAGAAAAAGGAAAGAGGATGAATCATGGGGCCTGCAGGATTAGCGATGGGGGCGCAGCTCAAGACGAGAGTAAAAATCGGCAAGGCGCGTCTAGTGGTGTAGACGTCCCTCAAGGTCGGCGATCCTTGCATGAAGATGCCCAATGTAGCAATCCACGGCCATTGGGAAGGAATCGTCCATCCATTTCGTAAAGCCGTAGTCATCCGTCTGGATGTCGCAAGAAAAGCAGTATTAACTTAAGAAGGATGTGATTTAATATGAATTTGTAAGCACGCACCTCGTATGATGCGCATCGGTAGAATCTGCTATCAGTCCATCCTTTCGCAATGTTGTCGAATGTTTGGACGACGGCGTCCGATCCATGCAAGTACCACGGCCATCCCCTATAAAAGTTTGGGTCGCGTAGCATAATAGGCTCAGTGTTGTAGCTCACCCTTGTTTTGTTAGGCAAGTCTTCCTTTGGTGGGTGTTAGTGGACTCTCGGCCAGCCATGCGTGACCTCCCTGATGCCATATGAGAAGAGGCTGCACAAATAGTCACAAACTATTTGTGCCATTGGGGATTTGACAAGTACATAGTCAACGCATGTACATCACAAAACAATGCATGTATTATCATTTATTGAAATATGATTATTGGCATAAAAATAATGGAAGAGTACTATCATTTATTTGAACGCATATTGAACCCTACCATCGCAGTTTTTTCCCATCGCCCATATGTCCTTACTTGAAGCTATCGTTGCCTCGCCCATATGTCCTTGGGGGTGTAAGCGTCGCGTGGGCAAGCGACGCCCAAAAGTGACAAGTCGAGTAGGGTGAGATGTAGTGTTTTGGATCCCCTACACGAGCAGTGATTCCTACACGCACCACAAAATGAGGGATAGACGAGAGTGACAGGTCATTGAGTGTTTTTTACAGTGACCGGTCATCCAATGTTACTGTGTTACGATGAAGAATGTACTACAATGAAAACATCAAATGAAAGCAACGATGGGTTGAAGGCAAATAGGCGAACACTGGTTTATTGAAGGACACTACGCAGTACAAGGAGTCGCGTCGTGTCTTTAGGGGAATTAAAAATAAGAGTATATTGGGGCTCTAGTTATCTCCTCGGCGACGGGCTTGTTGCCTTGTAATGTAGCCAGAAGGAGTGTATGTCTGAGGCGGCGTGTGTCTCTCCTCCCTACTGCCTGTGACGAGCCTTGACAATAGTCATGCTGCCTTTGGCATCGTCGTCCTGGTGCCCAGAGTGTCCTGTAACGAAGGTGTAGTCAAGTCCGCTTTGACGACCCTGCATGTACCATGACAATGGATCTTCCATAGGCAGCGGGGTTGTGTGCAACACGTGCTCCTCAGGTGCCTATTGTGTATCTGTGGCCCGCTCAGGGCACTAGTTTGACCCGCCTGCTTGTTCTGGGCCTGGTGGTGTGACTTGCATTCCTAGGAGCGAAGTAAATGCTTGTCCTAGGTCCGAGAGACAATCCTAGTTGAATACGTCATGGGCACTCCATTTAGGGGTCGACGCCACGGGCACATTCACATCATTGGGCCCCTGCGAAGATATGGGGTTCGCGGTAACAAGGGGCCTTGTGAATAGAGTGGGCTGAATCTTGGTGTCCTCCTGCACCGGCGAAGCCTGCCCCACCCAGCTCGGAGTGTGTAGGGGCAGTAGCGGAGGGGGTGCCGCATGTCTACAAGTGCCCGCTTATCAGCAAGTGGGCCGCATCCCAACCCGCTTCGTGCCTCCACATCTGCCAGGTGGAGCACCTCTTCCCAACGGCCCTTCGCTGCCGCCTCTACACACTCCAAGCTGGGTAGGGCAGGCTCCGCCGGTGCAGGCACCGAGGACCCTGAGATTCTGCCCACTCTGTTCACAAGGCCCCTTGTTACCACGAACCCCATATCTTCGCAGGGCCCCGATGACGTGAACGTGCCCGTGGCGCCGACCCCCAAATGGAGTGCCCATGATGTATTCGACTGGGTTTTTCTCTCGGACCCAGGACAGGCATTTATTTCGATCCTAGGAATGCAGGTCACACCACTAGGCTCGGAGCAAGCAGGCGGGTCGAACCGGTGCCCTAAACAGGCCACAGATACATAGCAGGCACCTGAGAAGCATGTGTTGCACACAACCCCGTTGCCTACGGAAGATCTGTCAGCATTGTACATGCAGGGTCATCAAAGCGGACTCGACTACACCTTTGTTATAGGTAGGGATGTAATCGGATCGGATATCACATAAATCATATCCGGATTCGTTTAGCTTTTTTCGGATTCGGATTCAGATCGGATAATTTTCGGATTCGGAGTTGGATCGGATATTTTTCGGATTCGGAGTCGGATATTTAATTAATCGGATCGGATACGGATACTAATCAAATTATCTCTCTTCTACCTCATATTACAGTAGTTTTACCAAATTTAAAAGCAACAAATTAAAACACAACATATTCTTAAATGTATAGTACAAGTTTGATAGAAATACAATGCCAGTTATACATGAAAACAACATTCCAGTAGCTACCAGCCACTTAAAACAAGTGTAGTGCACAGTAATTTTTTCGGATATCCGAATCCGAAAATATCCGACTAAATCTGAAATCATATCCGAATCCGAATCCGAAATTTCAATTTCGGATAATATCCGAATCCGAATAACTAATCGGATGCCAAATTCAGTATCAAATTTGCTTATTTTCGGATTCGGTAAGCGGATATCCGAAAATATCCGAAATCCGATTACACCCCTAGTTACAGGACACACTGGGCGCCAGGACGATGATGGCCAAAGGTAGCATGAGTATCTTCAGGGCCCGTCACAGGCAGCAAGGAAGAGAGACACACGCCTACCTTAGACATACACTCCTTCTAATTACATTACAAGACAACAAGCCCGTCGCCGAGAAGGGGACTAGACCCCCAATGTACTCTTATTCTTAATTCCCCTAAAGACGCGACGCGACTCCTTGTACTGCGTAGTGTCCTTCAATAAAGCAGTATTCACCTATTTACCTTCAACCCATCGTTACTTTCATTTGATGTTTTCATTGTAGTGTATTTTTCATCGTAACGAGTAACATTAGATGACCGGCCACTGCAAGAAAACACTCAATGACCTGTCACTCTCTTCTATCCCTTATTCTGTGGCGCGCGTGGGAATCACTGCTCACGTAGGGGATCCAAAGCATTGCTATCTCACCCTACTCGACATGTCACTTTTGGGCGTGACTCGCGTCACTTGCCTACTCGACGCTTAAACCCCTAGGGGACATATGGGCGAGGTGACGATAGCTTCAAGTAAGGACATATGGACTATGGGAAAAAAAAACTGAGATGGTGGGGTTCAATATGCGTTCAAATAAATGATAGTACTCTTCCGTTATTTTTATGCCAATAACCATATTCTAATAATTGATAGTACATGCGCTAACTACGTACTTGTCAAATCCCGGACGCCACAAATTGTTTGTGACCATTTGTGTAGGCTCTTCTCATACAGCTTTAGGGAGGTCACGTATGGCTGGCCGAGGGTCCACTAACGCATACAGTAGACAACATTGGTGGGAATCTTTAGGTCCTGGGAGTAAAGCACACCGGCCAAAGGAAGAATTGTCTATCAAAACAAGGGCGAGCTACAACACCAAGTCTACCATGCTACACTAACCAAACTTTTATAGGAGATGGCCACGGTGCTCGCATGGATCGGAAGTCGTCATCCAAACATTCGATAACATTGCGGGGGGATGGACCGGTCGCAGATTCTATCGCTGCATGTCATATGATGTGCGGGCTCAGAAATTCACATAGAATTACATTCTTCTTAAGACAATACTGCTTTTCTTACTTGTGACGTCCAGACGGATGACTGCGGCTTCACGAAATGGATGGACGACCCCTTCCCATTAGCCGCAGATTGCTACATCGTGCATCTTCATGCAAGGATCGCCGACCTTAAGGAGCGTCTACACCACCAGACACGCCTTGCCGATTTTTACTCTCGTCTCAAGCAGCGCCCCTGTCGCTAATCCTGCAGGCCCCATGATTCACGAAAAATCTTTTAGACAGCCCACACAGTACGATCGGTGTAGGTTTTCCCTGCAAATTTCTCCATGTAATAAATGGCAGCACATTTCTACACAGACTGCAATGCCGAGATTGATGCTTCTTGGAATATCTTCTAAAATAAATCCTTCCTTCTATCATTATCAACATATCATAATTCATATAATTTGGACAATTACATTTCCCTCTTTTCCTTCATACAATGTGCATTTATGTACAAATGACTAACAAAAAAGCGCAAAAACATTGTTGCCTAGGGACTTCAGGGCTCTGAACAATCTCTCTTTAGTTCTTCCCCAACATCTCACCTATCCTATCTCTCAACGACTGTGTCGCTTTTATAACTGTACTTCATGACCCAACGCTTTCACCTTTCTGTCTCTCAGTCTATGTTTTGCAAGATTCATGTACAGAGCTGACAAGACCCGTTACTGCAAACTCAATTAATTGCCCTGCCGTTGCAGTAACATTGGATGATGGGTCACTGCGAAAGCACTCAATGACCTATCACTGTCATCTGTCCCTCATTCTGTGGCACGTGCGAGATTACTGCTCACACAGGGGATCCAAAGCACTGCTATGTCACCCTACTCGACCTATCACTTTTTGTAAAGGTGTGCCCGTATGGGTATTGTCCAAAGTTGGACGAATACGACCTGTTTGTTCAAAGCCACTCGACCCCTCATGTTTCACTAAAGTGTTGCCCCCACGCAGTTTTGTTGACCGATCATGTTTCAATATGTATCTGCTCTGGTGCAAGAGCGATGGACACAAGCCGGATGTCTACGAGTGCCCGTTTATCGGTAGGTGGGCCGTATCCTAACCTAGTTCGTGCCTCCACATCTGCCAGGCGGGGCATCTCTTCCCGGCGGCCCTCCGCTGCTGCCCCTACACGCTCTGAGCTAGGTGGGGTAGGCTCCGCCGGTGCAAGCATCGAGGACCCCTAGATTCTGCACACTTCGAGTGAAGGAGTTGGTGGCGCACCAAACAGAGCTCAAGTGAGGGAGGAGGCGTCGCTAGGAAGCTGAGGAGCCATCGTGCAAAAGAGGTAGGGGAGAGTAAGACAGCCAGGCAAGTGATGAATGAGGGAGGAGGAAGAAGACAACAAGGGCATTTTTGGCAAAAATTTATTGGGCAGTGAGGACAAAAAAATATCTATAATAGCATTTTTTAATATATCTTACTTAGTGATGGCAGCCAACAGATTTCACACTTTATAATAATTTTTTTTTGGAACCGGCTGCTTTACGGTGCACGTACCTAAATTAACCCTTTTTTTTACATTTCCATGCAAAAGAGTAACAAATACATGCACCAACATGCTGTCCAATTGTCCATGGCCTGAGGATCGATCCCAGCCTCCCAGGGAGACATGAACCGTGTATCTATTCTATTGATTCTTTGTGTCTACACGACCTAAACTATCTAATTGAGTCTTTTTATTAAAAAAAATCTCTATTTAGCCTTTTTTGGTCGAGGTTGGAGATGAGAAGGGCCATGATGCTTGGGACCGTGATCGTTTGTGCTAGCTATTGCAATTTGCAAGTGAGACGTGTCTTCTTGGATGGCGTCCCATGCAAGCTAAGCTAGCTACGTGCAGAAGGAATTTGGCATATATTTTTCCTTCCGCTTTACTCCCCAATTTACTGCCTTTTTCTTTTGTTGGAATATGCCTTTCAAAAAAGATCTCAAGAGTATATATGAAAAAGAGAAACCCACCTGCAGCAGTGAAGGCTGTGATAAGGAAAGGGAGATAGTAATAGAGAAAAAAAAAGGTTTTTAAAAGAAGTGATAGAGAAAAAAAAAGTATTTTCTTAGTTGTACAAATAGCTCCTTTAAGTCATACATAACGCTAGCCTTATTCTGGTTCTATTCTATACTGGTTGTATTTTATTCCCAACATAATGTTGGTTTTATCCTGGCCCTATTTTATATCTCTATTATATTTTACTTCTAACCCTATTTTCACTATTTACGACCATATTTCTACAGTAATAAGGCTAAAAAATAGTGCTACGATTAAACGTGCCCTTGTGCCACTTGCCATGCACTGACAATGCACGTCCTAATGACGACTGGGATTTGTGTCGCAAGAACATGCCACACTTGTTTGTAGTAGTAACAATTAGCAAAAGCATAGCAGCAATTAATCAGCAGAAAATGGATTAATTTTCTTCTTGTCTAGCCAGCATGGATAATTAAACTGAACGGGAATTGTAACTGGTTGGACAGACACTCTTAAACCTGAATTATTACGCCAAAGCTGGCCAACTGGAGGTGCTGTATTTACCCTCTGTACCTTTGTTTACTGTTTCCTTGCTGGGAAGAAAGTGTCGGCAACACCTCGATGGAAATGCGCTGCCTGCTTCCATGAATCCAGAAGGTACAGGCATATAGCATCACCATCAAATGCCTCACCTACCATTACATCAAGACAAGACTATGATTAATTAACTAATCAATCAAACAAAGTAAACATGGAGGAAATTATTTCCTAAAGAGACCTGCCTACCATCCATGATTCAACATACTGACATAGTGGTGTGTGAAAGATCAGACCATCTTTGGACAAATGTGAACAATACCGGCCCTAGACCAGAATTCACTTTTGTGTTAATATATAGTATGAGATTACTTAGTCATACTAATTAATCCAAAAGCATCTGCTCACATGTGAAGGGGATCCTCTTGATCCCATTTCCTTCCTTGCACCCAACCACCTCTGAAGTGTTGCATTCATTGCACAAAGCTTGCAATGATTCTTTCCTTCTTCTTGCACAGTTGCACTACAGGGAATGCATGATTGTCGCTGATTAGATCTATTGTTTCGAAGGCGCCATCGGGTCGCATTCGGATGAGATCCGTCAGATTAAACATTGCAAGATACAACTCAGTGCCAACTGTAATGAGAATGCAGTATGGTGCTCACAAACTTTGTGTTTAAAACGTTTGAACTCAGTTAGAGCAGTTGCAATGGATGGACATAATTGTTTGTTTGTGTTTATGTTTGAATAATCATCACGGATCACGGATGATGGATTATGACCGGTTCTCCGAGCCCAAGATTTCAGTGCAAGAAATATGCGGATCGATGGCCATTTTCTGTTTAGGAAGATATATAAGTAGTGATCATGAAAATAAATACGATGTTTTTGCATTTGCTATCAGCTGAATCAGCTGATCCCTGTATGATTATAGTCTGAAATAAATTGGACATATGGTCTCATTAATCTGGACTTAGATCTACCTAATGTTAGGACAACTGTTTCTATTCCAGAGATGCAGCTGATGTCTCCTCCAGAACAACAAATGGGAGCCTTCGTAAAAATAATAACTCATCACCGGCATGTGATAATATCCTTCCATCTCCTCACTACTCCCACCTTAACCACCACCTGATCAGTCCAACTAGTCAAGTATAATTAAGCCACTAATCAGCTTTGCAGGTCAGTACACATGCTGCTCTGTCTTTACGAAGCATAGGGCACATTAAGGGTGTGAAAGTACCGGATAAGCATATAAATCCATATTTTTTATTGGATATGGATACACATAAGAATAGTGACGGACACGGATACAAACATGGATATTGTCACATATGGACATAAATAGTGTTGAATATGGATGCAGATAATAAAAATTGATATTATCGGATATAGTTCGGAACGGATACTACTTGGATAATATGTAAAAATGCATATTTGAAAAATCATCTATATAATACGCGCTCAGATGGGTGTTGTCCAGTGTAAAGTAGTGTCGGCCACCTGTGAGTCCAATAGTATCCGTCGGATACTATCTATATTTTTTCGGATATTATTCATCATTATCTGTATCCGTATCCGCAAAATAGCCAGATATCAGTAAAACTATCTAGATCACTATTCAAATTGATTCGGTCGGTTGGTCAGAAAATATCCATACATTTCCACCCCTAGGGCACATGCATTGTGTATAGTAGCAGAGTGGTGTATAACTGATTTGATATGACCTGCTACTTAATTTCTTCCTATAAGAAATACACAATTGAGCCAGATCCAGCTCAAATCCACTCACTTCCCCGTGCCTCCATGGATCCAATGTGTTGTGCGAATGACATATGCGTTCCAAGACATACAGAGTCTTACACATGTACGCTAGGATAGCTTTATAAGCTTTACCATGTAAAATATAAAATAATGCGATGATGAGAGATGAAGTATATAGAATTAGGTCGTCTCTAACATGACAGTTGATTGTAGCAAAAAAAATGGATATTCTTCATGAAAGAGCTATAGATATATCTAGCGCCGCAGCGAGTGGATATGGGTGCGTCGGCCAGGCCAGTGGAGAGGGCAGTGGCGACAAGGGAGAGGAAGAGGATTGTTGGGCGGCCATGGCGGAGAGTGTGGGAGAGGCGGCGGAGATCATGGCGGTGAGAGTGTGGGAAAGGAAGGGGATCAAATCGAATAGTCGGAGTGGAATAGGGATCAATTAGGTATATAAATGTGACGGGGTTAAAAAAGCCCGCGAAACATTATATGTTCCGGGTCCCTACACGAACCGGCACATATAATATTTAGTCTATGCCGGTTGGTAGTTATCACCGACACATCTAAAATTTTTGTCATGCATCCTTTGAAGAATCGGCACAAGTAATCTTATTTGTGTCGATCCTACATGAATCGACACTAATGTACCGGTATATATGACCTGTTTGATGTAGTGAGAGACACGCAAAAAGTATAGAATTTATATTTACCGGTGTTTTAGATGATATATTAGAGCATGGCTAGCTGGCAGGGTCTCCTTTTTTTCTAGTCATCGGAAACACAAAACCCATAGCCAGGATGGGTTAGATATGTAGGGTATGGTTTTTTTTGTTGGGCAGGCAGTAGAATTATTTAAAAGAGAATCTCCTCTATATTTAGAGACTTTCATTCCCTATATCGCTCCAACGGAGTCTCCATATCAGTCTCTAAATTTAGAGATTCTTTCTCTGAGTCTCTATATTTAGATATTTTTTCTCATGTCTTTATATTTTTTTAAGAGTAGAGACTCTGCTGAAGATGATGAAAATATAAAGAAAAAATAGTGATATAGAGAAGAGAATATAAAGCACTGAATACAGAGAACCTACATATGCTCTTCGCATACAAATGCAAAATAGTCGTCTTAATTATGCTACTGTTACGTGTCCTCACGACTCACGAGCGAGCTAGCTAGCGCCGACATTGACCTGTGAGCTACTGACAAGTAGTGCAAATAGTGGAGTAGAAGAACTACAATTAAGAACAATAGTACCTAACACATGCGGTTGAGTGTGCTCCAAGTGAGGAGAGTATTTGGTAGATGCATGCAGATAGATAATCATAGCGCGCGCAAATCATTAAGTCCAAAAATCAAAATATTGGATTTCACGACCTAGATATTAGGAAAAACCAGTCCAATTAATCTACTCGCTCAGTTCAGAAATATAAGATGTATTTTAAAAAAATTAGGAAAGAAAATTACTTGGACATCCTCTATAATTGTCTTGAAAAAAGGGAGAGAATACTACTCTCTCCGGTCACAAATATTTGATGTTTTTAATTTTGCATAGTCTCCAAAATACAACTTTGACCACTAATTACTATTTAATTTACTTTAAAATCCTACTAAAATTATAATATTATTTAAGTACCTTTTGAGATGAATATACACATATAATTTTTATGTACGCAATCTAATTATTTAGCAAAATATTAATGATCCAAATTTTAAAACTTTGACTGTCACGTATCTCAAACATCAATTATTTGTGATAAGAGGGAGTATACAGTGGAAATAGATGGAAATGATTTAGAGAGAATTAATAAAGGTATAGTAGGACACATGCATCTCATTAAACTAAATCTATATACATATCTTATATTTCTGAATAATTAAGCTAGCTTCAACTATATATAGACCTTATATTTCTGAACGCAGGCAGTGCTATACTAGCATTTTTATCTCACGCTTGTTGATAAACGGTGGCTTAACTTAATTTTGCAAAAGTGATCTAATAGATGGAATTACTTCATCCGGTTCAAAAAACTTGATATTTTGGTCATTGACATGGTATCTAAGGTGTGGTTCTTTTTAGCTTATCTTATCAGCTTATTTGACTTATCTCGTAACTTCAAGAATTTTCCGAGGTGGCCTCGAGAGCCGGGTGCCCTTTGTGTTTTAGGGTTTGGGGAGCTTTTAGACATACATACGAGATAAAAAAAAAAGGATTTAAAAATTAATAAAAAATGAGATATGTAAAATAAGACACATAAATCTGACTTATTTGACTTATTTACGTGTCTTATTTGACTTATCTCACTTTTTTAATTAATTTTTGAATTTCTTTTTTATCTCGTAGGCGTGTCTAAAAGCTCCATAAACCCTAAACATAGAGCGCATACAGCTCTTGAGGCCAACTCGAAAAATTCTCGAAGTTACGAGATAAGTCAAATAAGCTGATAAGATAAGATGAAAAGAACCCACACAAATACAACATTGACCTCTAATTAAATATTGGAATTTATATATAACATTTACTAAAACTATGGTATTACGGAATTGCTTTTCAAAACGAATCTATATATATGATTTTTATATATTCAATCTAAATTATTTAAAAGATTTTCAATGATAAAATTTTAGAACTTTGGCTTTAATTACGTATATTTCAAATGTACTGCAATTTTGGCCGGTTGTACATGATCCACATATGCTAATTTCTACTTTATAGTACTACTCCAGCGTAGTCAAGATGAAATCGACGCCTAGAACACGTGTAGTCAAATTCTGTTGAGCGAATTTAGCCGGGAAATTAAACAAGATGACCTTATCCGATGCATGCAACCTCGTCCATTAACTAACATGAGTCAGTGGTGACTCATCACCCAGCCGACTAGCTATGGCCTTTCCTTCCGTGTGATGCATGCTACTATTAAATGCTAGTAGCTTGCCACACGCCTCTTGCATCACACAGAAAGTTCTACCCATATTTTCTCTCTTTTATACTCTATTTTTTCTCTCTATTACTTTAAAATTCTTTTCACATTTTTACATTCTGTATAAAGATTCCTTCCTCCACCGTAAACTTTATCTCAAAACTCTATTTCTATACTACTATGGGGTTTCTGCTACGGATGCTTCTAGAGATAGAGTTTACGGTGGAGGAAGGAATCTTTTAAGCCAGTAGTGTAAAATGTGAAGAATTTTAGAAAGAATTGGAGAAAAATAAAATAGAAGAGAGAGAGAAAATAGGGATAGAGCTTCTGGTGTGGATGCTCTTATCACTTTAATTTTCTTGTTGGATGAGAAGCTTGGCAGCCCTACTCTCCAGGTCACAAAGACTTGATATTTTGAATATCAATATAGGCTCTAAACTACATTTTTTATCACTAATTACTATTACAATTTATATAGAAATTTCAGTAAAACTATGATATCATAGAAGTGTTTTTCGAGACGAAAATCTATATGTATAATTTCCATGCATGCTCAAAAGATATTTATAGATAAAATTTTAAAATTTTGACTTGCACGTGTCTCAAACGTTATTGTTTTGAGAATAAGAGGGAGTGCTATTTGTATACTCGTAGTAAAGCTTAGGTGAACTGCCGAAAACCCGAACTTGGACAGAAACGCCTTCGAAAAATTGAAAATTTTGTAACAGCTTGATTTCATTTTAAATAGTCATGGCCGAGAAACCACTGGCTTTACTTGACGAGAACGGCCTATCATAACAGGAGCCTAAAAAGGACGGATAGTATTGGAAAAAAATATTGTTTAATGTACCACATCTCTGTGAGCCTATTTTTTCCAAAGTAAACAAACACCAAAAGGTTTTTTTTTCACCAAAACCATGCAAGGGCGTCTTTGTTTATATGACTTTGCATTTCTGAGTCATTTACACGGTTGGATTAGTTAGTTTTGTTACCCTAAACATGGTAAAAAAAAAAGGGCGACGGAGATGAGGTGATCCAAAAAGCCATGAATCCAGGCGAACAGTGCCACCCCTTAAACGTTAGTATGATTTTATAGTAAAATATAATCGATCAGATTTCGAAACCTTCCCAATTTTAATCCAACGATCTCTCCAACGCTACAACTCAGGCAAATAAAAAAAATTTGATCATGAACGTTCAACACTGCAGCTCTCCGACTAATATTACTTACAAGTTAAAAAACGCTGCAACTTAACATCAATTAGTAAAAGCTAATCACAACCGTAATTATCCTAACACATTTTTAAACACAGTAACGGCCATCTGGATAAAATCGATTTTTTTTACCTTTTTACCAGGAAAAGAAAATAAACAAGACCGAAAATTACGGAAATACCCTTCGTCCCCAACCCCCACTCTCTCTCCTCCGCCTTGCCAGTGGCCAGTGGCGTCTCCTACCTATAAAACCGTGCCCCCTTGCACCTCCCGTCTCCTCTCTCCTCTCTTCTTCGTGCGTGCGAACTGCGAAGTGCGAGCCAGTCTGTGCGGGAAGTAGCGTCCGGATCGATCTCGCCGCAGGCAATGGCCGCGTCGGCGATCCTGCCCGAAGTGGTCACGCAGGTGGTCGTGCCGGTGGCGGCCGCGGTGGGCATCGCGTTCGCGGTGCTGCAGTGGCTCCTGGTCTCGAAGGTGCGACTCTCGCCGGAGCGGCGCGGGGAGGGGGGCCCCCCCGGGGCGGCCGGCGGCGCGGGCAAGGACGGCGGCGCCGCCAGCGAGTACCTCATCGAGGAGGAGGAGGGGCTCAACGAGCACAACGTCGTCGTCAAGTGCGCCGAGATCCAGAACGCCATCTCCGAAGGTGAGTGAGGAGAGCTCGATCTGGTGGCGCCTAGCCGTAGATCTCGAGACCCTTGGTATCCTAGTGGATGCTGGGTCGTACTGCTTCCGAATTAGGCGCTGATTTTGATTATTTCGTTTGCTTGTGGCGTGAAACCTGCGGAAAAGAACCTTTTTTTTTGGTCATGAGGCATGGACTTGCTCCCGTTAGAATTTGTATTGTTGTGAGAAATATTAGATTCTTTTGCGTTTCTTAGAGAGTCCATGCTAAAAAGTATTTCTTTTCATCAAACGATGTTACATATCTTGCAGTAATCATCTATGTTCTTTGACAGTTTGATGCATGGATTCATGTTCGTGTTGTGTTCTCTGTCTTTTTTTTTGCTCCCCTGTAGGTCTCTAGTAATATCTTAAATTTACCCTGTGCCTGGATTATAGTAATATATATCAACTGTTTTATTAGTTCTACTCGTCGGTTGGATCTACACAAACGCTAAACTATCCATGCCCTCACTTTATGCAACACACTTATAATAATTCTCAGTCAGTGTGCGCTGATTGCAGTTAATTAATCATTTCTTGCCCCCACCAAGATGTTTTTTTGGGAGATATTTGTGGTGGGGTGAGGGGTGGTCATGGATCAGAACTGGAAGCGCTCTATTCTTGAGTCTTGAGAGGTCCCCATGTAAATCCCTGCAGCGACCATGCTGTGGGGATAGGATTAGTTACTGAAGGGATAGGATAGGTTCTTGCACCTGTGGTCCTCTCTGCTCCTCTTGGTAGGATAAGAAGATAGCAAATTTTCTGTGCACTTGCGTTGCTGTAGCTGGTAGGAATTAGTTTCCCTGCAATCGGATGCTCATACGCATCCTCTCATCTTGGAAGGAATCCTAGACGCGGCGCACATGGATGATTTTGTGGTCCGTCCATCGCCGTTTTGTGTAAGGCAATTATTGGAGGACTGTCGCGGTCTGAAGGCATTGCTGATTTAGTACTTTGTCTCATGTGAGGTGCCTGCACCGTTGGCAGGTTTAATTTCTTTGTGATGTTGGTTCGTTTTAAGATCATTGCAGTGCTTAGGTTATATTCATACCTGTGTTAGTAAACTGTAAAACATAAAATCTGAGAAGTATGTGACCCCGCAGTGGAGCTGTTGTGCACAGCTGTATGTAGTCTGTTTCACAGAAAAGTGCCCCAAACTTATGCATTTTCTGAGTTCATACAATTTCATCCTCATAATTTGTTAAGCCTATTAGACATTTCAGTATTGTTATTGCCTTCTATGCAAGCCTTTCTTGTGAAATATGATGCAGCTTTTGATTCCATTGGGTTTTGCTGAGATAGGAGGTTTTGAATATTTCTAGACGGACAACTTGATGGATTTAGTTATGATTACTTCTTCTATTGACCAGTGGTCAAACTAATTCTTAATCTTTTTTTAGCCCTTTGTTTTCAGTTATTTATGTAGTCCTCATTTTCATATTTTGATGTTGACGTGCTTCTTCAGTTCAATGCTAGCATCACAAATAGAAAACTGGATTTAGGCACTTAGCTCTTACCAGAATCTCACCGTACTTTTTCATTGTTAGCTTGTTCCTAACTTCGGTATTTGATATTGCTGTCAATATTTCGTTATTGATACTCTTTCTTGTCAGTCATTAATATATTACTTTGTTGTGTTTGTATTTACAGATTAAGTAATCTTGCTTTGTTGTAAACAGGAGCAACTTCTTTCCTTTTCACTGAATACAAGTATGTTGGACTATTCATGGGCGTTTTTGCCATCCTGATCTTCCTCTTCCTGGGCTCTGTCGAGGGCTTCAGCACAAAAAGTCAACCTTGCCACTACAGCAAGGACAAGACATGCAAGCCTGCTCTTGCTAATGCCATCTTCAGCACAATTGCCTTCGTGCTTGGTGCAGTCACTTCTCTTGTGTCTGGTTTTCTCGGAATGAAGATTGCAACTTATGCAAATGCCAGGACAACGCTTGAGGCAAGGAAGGGTGTTGGGAAGGCATTCATTACTGCTTTTCGCTCTGGTGCTGTGATGGGCTTCCTTCTTGCTGCAAGTGGCCTTCTTGTTCTCTACATCGCAATTAACTTGTTCGAATTTTATTATGGTGATGACTGGGAGGGTCTTTTTGAGTCTATCACCGGTTATGGTCTTGGCGGTTCTTCTATGGCTCTTTTTGGCCGTGTAGGTGGTGGGATTTACACTAAAGCTGCTGATGTTGGTGCTGACCTTGTTGGGAAAGTAGAAAGGAACATCCCTGAAGATGACCCGAGAAACCCAGCTGTAAGAGTTCTTACACTGCATTTTAAAGACCTGTGTATTTTCCAATCCTCTGTATTGAAGTTTCTCAATATTTCATTTTGTCAACCTGACTCAACCATAGTATTAACTTTCTGATAGGTATTTGTATCTGCATGCAACAATGATCACATTTATTCCTTCCATTTCTCGCAGGTCATTGCGGATAATGTTGGTGATAATGTTGGAGATATCGCTGGAATGGGGTCAGATCTCTTTGGCTCCTATGCTGAGTCATCTTGCGCTGCTCTTGTCGTCGCTTCAATCTCTTCTTTCGGAATCAATCATGAATTTACCCCTATGCTATACCCACTCCTAATTAGCTCTGTGGGTATAATAGCTTGTTTGATAACCACTCTTTTTGCAACCGATTTCTTTGAGATTAAGGCTGTAGATGAAATAGAGCCTGCCCTGAAGAAACAGCTTATAATTTCCACTATCGTGATGACTGTTGGAATTGCACTCGTCAGTTGGTTGGGCCTCCCATATACCTTCACAATCTTCAACTTTGGTGCCCAGAAGACGGTGTATAGCTGGTATTTCTATTAATTGGAATTTCCATTTGTTGTTTAGAACTGACTTTCATGATGATCTCACTTTTCTCTAAATTTGATAGGCAATTATTCTTATGTGTGGCGGTTGGTCTTTGGGCTGGTCTTATCATTGGATTTGTTACAGAGTACTACACAAGCAATGCATACAGGTACTTGCGATTTTGATAATATTTAATATTGGTTGAATGTTTGTAACTACTATAGATTTTCTTCAAGTCCCTGACAATTTGATTTTTCCCCTTCCAGTCCTGTACAGGATGTTGCTGATTCCTGCAGAACTGGAGCTGCTACTAATGTCATCTTTGGCCTTGCTCTGGGATACAAATCAGTCATTATCCCTATTTTTGCTATCGCTGTTAGTATTTTCCTTAGCTTCAGCCTTGCTGCAATGTACGGTGTTGCTGTTGCTGCTCTTGGAATGCTCAGCACGATTGCTACTGGTCTTGCCATTGATGCATATGGCCCTATCAGCGATAATGCTGGAGGAATTGCTGAAATGGCTGGCATGAGCCATAGAATTCGTGAGAGAACCGATGCTCTGGATGCTGCAGGAAACACCACTGCTGCCATTGGGAAGGTACACATGCCTAACTGAGCATACTTTGTTGCATGTGTTTGATTTCTAGAGATAGATCACATTTAGGACGTTTGGTCCATTGTAATTGGATTGATAGTTCAATTTTTTTTTTTCATGAAATTCACTTCCAAAGTACTAATATTCACATTCCTGTGGTTCTGTGCTTTAGGGTTTTGCCATTGGCTCTGCTGCTTTGGTGTCCCTTGCTCTCTTTGGTGCTTTCGTGAGCCGTGCTGCGATCTCAACTGTCGATGTCCTGACGCCTAAAGTTTTCATTGGACTGATTGTTGGTGCTATGCTCCCATACTGGTTCTCTGCAATGACCATGAAGAGTGTTGGCAGTGCAGCGCTCAAGATGGTGGAGGAAGTCCGGAGGCAGTTCAATAACATCCCTGGGCTCATGGAGGGCACCACCAAGCCTGACTATGCGACATGTGTTAAGATCTCCACTGATGCGTCCATCAAGGAGATGATCCCCCCTGGTGCCCTTGTAATGCTCACACCTCTTATTGTCGGAATCTTGTTTGGTGTTGAGACCCTCTCTGGAGTCCTTGCTGGTGCTCTTGTTTCTGGTGTTCAGGTATGTACACACATTTTTCTGGGACTATGCTTCCATCATTGTATTATCTTACCTTCTTCAGTTCATAAATATGCTGTTTCCATTCAGATTGCTATCTCTGCTTCAAACACGGGTGGTGCCTGGGACAATGCGAAGAAGTACATTGAGGTAAAACCTTTGATGACATTAACACCTGTCAGCCATTCTTCTCCCTCTATTTGCCAAACATCATTAACTTCTGTTCTTTCTTGGTTTTAGGCTGGTGCATCTGAGCATGCAAGAAGCCTTGGCCCAAAAGGCTCGGACTGCCACAAGGCCGCGGTGATTGGTGACACCATTGGAGACCCTCTGAAGGACACCTCGGGCCCCTCCCTGAACATCCTCATCAAGCTCATGGCCGTCGAGTCCCTCGTGTTCGCCCCCTTCTTCGCCACCCACGGAGGCATCCTCTTCAAATGGCTTTAGATGGAGGAGATGAGATAACTTTAATTTTGCCAGGGGAAGAGAGCTCTTTCAGTTGACCCATGTTATGTCCATTTTTTTTTCTGCGTTATGTTCTTGCTGTCATGTTGAATGTATCAGAAACAAACTGTAGTTTTGGTTGAGTCTGGTAGTAGCACGTAGCTGAGGGGACTCGAGCAAATCTCCAGGCCATTCTGCAGGTTTGGAGTGTATTGGGACTTCAATTTTCCCTGTTGATAGGATGATGATGATGATTCTCTGCGGATTCCCTTGTTTCTTATGAAACGTTTCTCCAGAGCTTCTGTTTTTATCATGTGCCATGTTATCTGCTGCTGTTTTTTTTTTTTTGCCCGTGGGCCTCCTGCGCGCGAACGCCTGACGTGTCGCTGGTAAATTCTTCTCTCCTCCCAGGACCTCCTCGCCCTTTTCTCTGCAAGCGGCAATGAATAGGGCTAGAACTCTAGCTCGGGGCCTCGGGCTTATGAGCTGGCTCGAGCTCGAGCCGTAAACGAGCCCAAGACGAGCCTCCTCCTCAGCTCGGTCATCTAACCGAACCCGAGCCGAGCCAAAGCGAGCTCATTTGGAGCTCATTCCAGATGGAAGCAAGGAAGACCACCTCATCCCTACGGGATTCCCAAGTCCTAACTCCCATTTCTCCCAACTCCCATCCGGCCGCGCCTCCGTCCGCCTCCTCCTGGAGCTTCGGCCGTGCCCCTGCCCGTCTCTGCCTCGAGCTCCGGCCGCGCCCTCCCTAGCTCGTCCGCGCCCTGCCTCTCTCGCCTCGAGCTCGGCCACGCCCGCCTCTCTGCCTCGAGCTCAGTTGCGCCCAGCCTCCTCCGCTCGAGCTCGGCCATGCCCTGTCCCAGCCCCAGCCCATCGCGTGCCCATGCCTCCTGCGACCCCATTCCAGCTCGGCCATGACCTGAAGGCCATGAAGCTGGACTGAGTTTCAGAGATCGAGTCCGAGCCGAAGCCGCTGGCTCGCTGCCGTCTGATTGAGCGGACCGAGCTCGCTCAGGCTCGGCTCGTGTCCAGCCCTAGCAATAAAGCGATCCGTCACTTGTACCCTTTATAACTAGACATGCATTTTTTTTAAACGTGTCAAGCATTGCTAACGTGTGAAGCAATCGATTTTTTTTGTCAACATGTGAAGCATTGCTTCTGATGAAGAGGATGTTCGGGATTTTTTTTTGTTAACATGTGAAGCATTGCTTCTGATGAAGAGAATATTTGGAGTGGTTAAGTTAAATGAATAAACTAACTGAGCTAAATGTTAAGTTTAACTTTGAGAGGCCGGCCGCGAAGCTTATCCAGGGGATGTTTTTTAATTTGTATTCACACCTTTTGGAAGGGGCCGCTAAATTAAATTCTCTTTTAGGCGAAGGAAGTATGACCAAGTGGTAAGATAGGGGACTGCAAATCCTTTATCCCCAATTCAAATCTAGGTGCCACTTGATCAACAAAATACTTAGGCTCATAGTACTGATCGAACTCGACAAATTTGTACCCCGCATAAGTTGGGGCAAGAGAGTAACTAGGTCTGGAGATGCTGGATTTTGAGCTAAATGTTAAGCTGAACTTCGAGAGGTTTTTGAATCTACTTGTCAAAGCTAGTCGGCTTTGTTTATGTTATTTTTAAGAGCTTTATAGGTGGCTTCCTGATAAAAAAAAGGATGATTTAGATAAATGTCACTGTAGAATTATAAGTTTAGAAATTTGCTACTCATATGTCAATGACATTTGGGACATAGACCTACATGTCATTGACACATAAGGTGGTAAACCTCTAATTTTACAACTCTGTAGTGCAGTGACATATATCCAATTAACCCTTGAAAAAATAGATTAAAAAAGCCAAAGCGTTTAGTTTTCAATTCAGCTAAACTTAAGCTTTAAGACTAAGTCAAGCTGAATTGAATAATGTTGAAACATTCACGAAGTACTGATAAAATATTGTTGAAATACTAATGAAACATCGTCGAAGTAAATGCTCCCGCAGTTATTCAAAGATATTTTACCTTATACATGCAAATGCTTCACAAGAGTAAAAAAAAAGTTTCACAAAGAGTGAAAACAATGTCTCACCATGTGTCGCGGGTGGTTTACCAGACAAAACAAAATGTTTCACTGAAGCAAATAACATGTTTCACATGAGTAAAACAAAAATGTTTCACATTTTTAGCGGATGTTTCACCGGAACAAACATAATGTTCCATACATACTGAGACAATGTTTCAAGTCAAATTGCATTGTATCTTTCTCATCTAGCTCTTTCCGATGGAGAGAGGAGAGAAGATAGAGAGAGAGAGGGGGAGGGGCCTCATGGGAGGAGAGCGATGGAATATAAAGAGGGTTGGTGGTAGTAGCATGCTAGGAACGCATCGGAGAGAGGGGACATCAGAACCAGCAGCATAGAGCCGATTGGTAGGAATAGCGCAAAGGGTAGCCAGGTAGAGGCCCCTGCATGCTCTCTCTCTCTCTCCCTCTTTTTTCTCTTATTAGGAGGAAGCACAGTGGGTTGGGTGTAGGCGTTGCCCCCCTCTCTGCATCTCTCCTCTCTTCACAGTGGAGGAGTGGGTTGGGTGTAGGCGTTGCCCCCCTCTCTGCATCTCTCCTCTCTTCACAGTGGAGGAGGAGGTGGAGCTTAGAAAGATTCAGATTCTCTACCTTTAGAAATCTCTGCCTTACTTCCATCCAACCATTCATTTTTCATTTAACAAATCTCTCCTACTTCCCCGCTCTCCTCTCTCCTCCCCTCCTCACTGGGAGATGACTGGATCCGCGTCCAGCTCAGAATAGTTTTATTCTTTCTAGTTTGCTTTTTTGGGCTTTGGTACTGTAAGCCACTGAGTATCTCTAACAAACACTCTATAACACTGTTTATCTGACTTTTTAGGGATAGAGTAACTGCTAGATGAAAAGAATCTTTTAAAGTGTATAAAAGGTGTGAAGAAATTTTAGAGGATGGATAAAGTGTGTTGGGAATAGTGTAGAGTAGAAATCTGAAGTGACTGCTGGCGATGCTCTACTCTGCATTTTTTTTCTCGAGGATGAAGACGTGTAGGGAATAGTTTTATAGAGTAGCAATTCCGCAATTTTTAATTTTGCTCTTTTTTTCAGAGTTGGCAGCCCGACAGCCCGGCACCAACCTACACTAGCTTCCTGATGGCCGCGGTGGGTGGGTATGAATTTCGGGGTCAGAATTCGTGGGATCTCGGTTCGGTATCCCACCAAAGAAACCGTTTTCAAATTTAAAATTTCCAATTTGAACATAAAATTGGAAAAACAGAATTTTGAAGATTCTGCTTAGAATTTTGAAGTTACGAACATATTGGCTTTGCGAAGATTTCATTTGGAACTTCAAAGATCTCACTTGGGGTTTCGGTAACCCTAGCAAAATTTTGTTTTCAATCGGCCGTTGATCTCAAAATTTTGATTTCAAATTTTCAGTTCCATGGAATTTTGCTCAAAATTTTTGAAATTTCGAATTTAGCTAAGGAATGGGTTTTGGGGGCATAACAAAATTGTGAACCCTAGTCCCTTCTCAATACAAATTTATAAATTGACAAGCATAGTAGGCATGGTAGATTGGCAGGCGAACGCCGATAGGAGAAGGACAATAAGTTGTGGGGATGGAGAGGCGACCTGAGAGGTGAAGCTGCCTGGGGCGGGGAGGAGTAGAGGCTATGTGGAGGCTCCATCAGCGCCGGCAATGTCGGGGAAAGGGCTGGGTGGTCGAGCAAGCACGCGAAGGAAAAGAAGGACGATGTGATTAGAGAGCATCGTCCAAAAGGTCCGGACGTCTTTATTATTGCAGGCAAAGGAAATAACAAGGGCGATGTGACCAGAGAGCAGCATCCCACCATCTCCCACCATCTCTTTGGAGAAAACTTTCCCTTACTACAAGATCACGGTCTAGACATCTTTAAAGAAGGCTTTCCCTTGCTACGGGCGAAAGAAATAAGAAGGACGATGTGGCTGGAGAGGAGTGTCCAACTGGTCAGTGGCCTGAATATCTTCAAAGAAGACTTTTCCTTGCTGCGGGGATCCGACAATTCAGTCCAATAGCTATAACACACCCAAAAAAATAAAACCCAGATTTTTATCTTCCCATGAGAGAACTGGAACTCGGTGGTGGGTTTTACAACCAAACCACCTTCGTGCCAACCCTAAGGCCAGTTCTCATTTCTAGAATCTATCCACTTGTGTCTGTACAGACCTGCCAGCCTGCCAGGTCTCCTCAAGGAGAGGCTATCCACGTCCTCAACAATTCTTTGGACTTTAGATGGCAATCGAATGGCCCAGATAGCAACATATCTAGTGCTAAAGGGTAATTAGGTACTAAGGCGTTAACTTGGAAGCAGACCATCGGATCTAGAGCGTATAGCTGAGATCAAGGCAGGTGGAATCCCCCCATCCCACATAAATCATATTTTTCACAAAACCCCCAAACGCCTTCCACTTTTTTCACTGACTACACCCGGTCGTCCTCCCCAGACTCCCTCGCCCCTGTGAATCAAAGCACAACAGATGAATTTATGGTTCAATTCGAAATTGGATGATTTTTCTATGCCCAACTTATGGATGATTTCTGGTTGTGGTCAGGTTGATTTGTTGAAGACGGTCACATGTACGAGTATATATATCACCGTAGCGAGGGAAGCAGGAAGCTGGCAAAAAAACAAAAGTTTGTAACTAAGAATGAATGTCTCTGTTTTCTGTAACGTTGTTTCATCGATACTGAGAGAGTCCTGTAATTTGTGAAATTCGCGAACTGAATTCTGGAATAAAGAGTTCGTGTTGAAATCCAAAGATGTGCTTATTTCATCCTGGGATAATTCTGACAGACTTCATTTGTGACTTCAGATACATTTGCTATCGTCGTCCATATTTCTTTTTTACCTTTTTTTTTCAAGATCATAAATATGATGCCTTTTCAAGGATTACACTACTGTGTCAGGGTAAGAAAACATGGATGAATTGCATAAAATTCTTGTCCTTCTCCTTTTCTTTTTCCTTTTTATGGAATAATTGTCCTCATTGCCGTTGATAAGGTAGCATAGGGTGAATCTGTATAATAGCGATTTAATGTATGTGTTCTGAATTTTTTTAGGAACATATATATATGGCAAACCATGGTAAGGTTGTTACTATCACCCTATCCAATACCGATTCAAACCTTGTTATGATACCAATTGTTTGTTGCATAGCTGGAACAGTGGAACCAAGGCACTGGCAATGTACATCAACATTGGGTGCCCCTTACAATTGTATCATATTAAAGGATTAATTGCATACGTGCCATTATAAAACGTCGATTTCGCAGAAATGGTATTACAAAACCCGATATTATTTAGATGCCATTACAAGTCTGAGTTTATTCAAAACTGTCATACGAATCTTTTCTTACATATACGGGCTCAAACTACATCTTAAAACACGATATGACATGTGGGTCCCACCTATCATTCACTCCTCTTCTTCTTCCTCCTCCCTTCCCCCTTCTTCTTCTTCTTCTTCTTCTTCTTCTTCTCCTTCCTCCCTCCTCCTTTGTTCTCCCACCCGGCACCCGTTGCACGTCGGCGAGCTCGCCGCCAAGCTCATCCTCGGCTTCACCGCCGCCCTTGTCCACCCTGCTTACCACTGAGCCCGCCTCGAGCCCCGCCGTGGCCTAGGCATCGCCGTCGCCCACGCCGAGCTCGCCATCGCCTGCTCCAAGCTCGCCGTCGCCTGCATGCCGCCTCAGCATGGGCTGGCCAGTGGCAGCGCAGGCCCGAGGTGGTGGAGGTGGATCGCCGGAGTTCTCGTCGGAGTCAAGGGAAAAGGGGAAGGGAGGAAGAAGAAGAGGAGTGAATGACAGGTGGGACCCACCTGTTATATCGTATTTTAGGATTTATTTTGAGCTCGAATATGCAAGAAAAGGTCCGTAAAGACAGTTTTGAAATCAACCCAAACTTGTAATGGCATCTAAATAATATCGAGTTTTGTAATAGCATTTCTGCGGAATCGACATTCTATAATGGCACGTATGCAATTAACCCCATACTAAAAGCCTCTTTCCCACTCTCTGAATAATATCCAACATTGTGATTGGCAATGTCAATCACACAAAAGGCATATGCTTCATGAGAGAACTGTAGACCTCTGTAACAGAAATATGAACGGAAACCTAAGCGATGTTACATTCACAACATTCTCAGTAATACATCATATATCCAAAACCACATTCTCAGTTACAAGACTATGAACAAAGGAAAAATAATGAACTGAGACATTTATCTCAATACATACATCATGTACGACAGTGTAAGACTAGAAACAAAAATAAAATCCCGAGACCATCCTTCTAACCACTTCTCCAGTAGCCTCCTCAATACTTCTTTGTTCACCTATTGTCTCTGTTCTCATTATCTAGTAGCATGCTATGATCAAATTCTCTGCCTCTTTGCCTTCTGTTCTCACATTCGTAAAAAACAACGGCGTATGTTTCAAATGCATTCTCAATTCAAACAATGGTCAGTAAAAGTCAAACAAAATCTCACTTGCATAGAACATACTGCTCAAATTCCACTGGGTGATACAAATTTGCTCGGAGTGTTATATTCGCAGCATTATTGGTGCACTAGTAATATGATGTCAAATTCAGGTTTACCAAACTGCACTGTCAGATGGAAAATTTATAGGACGTGAGCCGCATTGGAGTGGACGTTGGGCCTGGAGCGGTGAGATCGGTCGCAGGCTGCCGAGAACGAGAGGACGACGGTGGCGTCAAGGGGACGACAACATCCTGGGCATGGAGATGAATGAGTTGATCCCATCCCATCCTTGGCGGTGACCTGGACCGGGGTGGTAGCTGCATAGGAGGGGAGGGCGTGGAGATGAGTTAGGGCACACGGTGGCGGCGGTGGAATGGAAGATGAGTACAACAACGGTGGGTTGTATCAGAGGGGGGGGAGGGTGTTGGGATTGGGATTACTGCTAGGGCACGGAGGGAGGTGGGATTGTGGGTGTTGTGAAAAAATGGGCACATGAGTTCTGTGAAAAAGTGTTAGCATGGGGATTTCTTGACCTCAACCATACGCTTTAGATCCGATGGTCCTGCTTTTAAGTTAACACCTAATTACCCTTTAGCACTAGACATGATGCCGGCTAAGATAGACTAAGGGTGTGTTTGGTTTGTAGTCTTGGGCTATCTTACCAATGAATTGGTCACGACCAATTAAGGACATGACCAATTCATTGGCAAACTTTTGTTGTTTGGATTGAAACCAAAAGATAGTAACCAAAATTTGGTAAGGTGAATGTTTGGTTTGAAGCCAATTTGGTAGCTAAAATTTTAATTTACCAATAAAAAATGAAAAATAATTCAAAATTACAATAAAATTTAATAGTTTTAAAATGGGTAGATTAGGATTTTAGATGAATTATGGAATTTGTTTCGTGTAATTTGGACATGGAATGAAATAGATATAAAAATAGAAAAATCAAAAGATTTGAAATAAACAAGGTGAAACTGCTCTGTGCTCTGGTCGTTGGCTCGCCAATGCGCAAAGACGTCCAATTCCTAGGACGCGTATCGTCTGACTTTAGTTTTGTCTGACGTTCTCTGTAGTGACCTGATCGAGCCGTCCATCAATGAATCAACGTCTCACTCGACTCACTGCATCCCCTCGCCTCCGAGCACGAGCACGAGCAACGCAGCGCGCCCTGACGCCGCAGCCGCCTCCGGTCCCGTGTCGGTGTTGACGCCGGGAAGTTGACCGCCATGGACCTGCCCTTCCCGCCCCCGGCGCCGTCTTCCGTTGGCGACGGCGGTGGAGGCGGAGGTGGTCCCCATGGGCACCGACGGGCAGCTCACATGAGGAGCCTCTCTGTGAAGCTAACCACGGCGAACAGAGGGGGGGTGAATGAGAGGCTCGAATTTTTACGGCCGTTCTTTTTCGAATTCATCGGCACCCCAAAATGTGAACAACTTGACAACTATGTGTACCCCTAGCATGAATGAGAGTCATGGAATATGTGGGGATTTTTCACACACAATCCTGGTTGTCAAGTGTCCAAAAGAGAAGAATCAATTCAAACCTTACTTTAAGAAAGGAGATCAAGCCAAATAACCAAAGTGACTTTCAGAAAAGCAAAAAGCAGATTTGTTCTCACTTGGAGGAGATGGATGGTGGCTTTCTGGTGCTCATCAAATTTTGGGAATTTTTCTCCCTATTTCTCAATGGGTCGTGCACAACTTTACCAAAAATCATCTCAAAACTCCATGTAGATAAATCATGAAAATTCAAACATCACAAGCTGCTTTCTGGAAAGCAAAAAACAGAAACCCCAGAGTTTGTTTCCACTTGGAGCAGAGGGATGGTGGGTTTCTGGTGCTTCTCAATGTTTGGAAATTTTTCTTCCGATTAATCAATAAGTCATGAAGCATTCCACCAGAAATCTCCTCAAAACTCCTTTTACAGAAAATATGAAAAATCAAAAACCACGAGCTGTCAAGAACATCGAGCAGAAAGTTTGGGGCTCGGTTTTCACCTCACTGCTCTCAAACGGTGCAAGAACAGGACTCCAAATTTTTATAGTGAATAGATATATGAGTCACGCACCTTTTCCAATAAGAATCACTCAAAAATGATTTTTCTAGATTTTTATAAAAATCAAACACTGCCTGCTGCGCGGAGAACAAGACAGGAACTTCAAGAACAGACTTGAGCCATCAAAGCATATAGAATAGAAAAGGAGGCACGGGAGTTTTTCAGGGATGGCTCAAGATCGAAACAAGAACACAAGATCATTTCACTCTACGGCATTTAAATGCTGAAAGTAAGTGCAAGAACGATATAAAAACGCTGATCTATTAGCTCATGAACAGAACTACTGATCGGGGACCCTAAGACGCAGCCCCACACTCACACAGAGACGCAGCTCCTCAACTCACACCTATGTTGGCTGGCTACAAATGGCTCAAGGGACTCCCTCCAAGTGAAGCCTTGGGGTCCTATTTATAGCCCAAGCCACACATTTGTGAAGAACACCCTGAGGCGGCCGAAACCCCGAAAACACACTCCGGTCTCTCTCGCACGAATCCTGGCATTGCCAACCACCTCCAGCGCTCCGATGCTCCCAAGACTTCGACGAGGTCGTGCACGCGCGACGTCCAGTGCGGGCGCCAAAAACCTCCACCGCAGACTCGCGACCGGCCCTCCAGACCACCGCCCGACCCACTGGCCGGTTCTTTCAGCGGTGCCAAGCTGCATTGAGACCATCACTGCGTACACGAGAACAACACGAACACAAGGAAACAAACCGATTTCCGATCGGGTTACGGTTCATCGAGCGATGAAAACATAGAATACCACGACAATCGGTGGCCGACGGGACGTTGTCCGGTGATCTAGGAGCGATTCGACACGGGAACCAGAGGTTCCGTGGACCGTTAAGCAACGTCTAAGTGCAAGCTCCAACTGCAGGGGTTCAAAACCGCAAGAATCAAATTTGTAACATGCCAAATCAAAAGTGGATTTGAATTTTGAATTTAAACGAAAACCACCACATGCTCATCACTCATGACTTCACACTCTCACTCGACGCCGCCTTCTTCGATAGCTTTGCGTTGCAGCAGGGTGGTGGCAGGGCCAGCCACAAGAGGAGCGATCCATGGATGGAGTGACCTCGCCGTTCGAGGGCGAGTCCGCGCCGCCGGGCAGGCTTTTGGACTACGCAAAGAAGGCCATGCCCGCTGATAAGCTGGCCGAGCTCTCGCTCCTGGACCCCAAGCACGCAAAGAGGTCCCAAGATTCTATTCTTACTATCATTTCCCTCCATTTTTCGTATCCTGTGATGCTTCTTAGATCCAAAGGAGTGAGCTTTCGAGCTCACTAGCGTTCCCTGCTAGTTCTTGTGTCCTGCCCTTTTTGACATCTAGCTTCTTGCTGAGCCAATTTTGAGCTTCTAGGTATTCCAGTGGCGTAATCGAGCTGTAATTTTGATTAAAAATCGTGTTTTTTCATGGTGGTGGTCACTAGCGCGTAGGATTCAGCGAACCGTGATCGGCGGCGAGGTCAAGGAGAGGAAGATCAAGTACACGGTGAGTGGAGAGGAAGGTGCAGACGTTGCGAGACAGAGCGACCACGCTTTCGGCGGAAGGGTGGCCGGCGGCTGACGAACGGAAGACCTCGCCTCGCCCCGCCAATCTGGAAGACGGCAGCCGGGGAAGGAAGGGCGAGTCCATGGCGGTCAACTCCTCGGCATCAACGCCAGCGCGGGACGGGAGGCGGCTGCGGCGTCGGGGGCGCGGCGTTGCTCGTGCTCGTGCTTGGAGGCGAGGGGATGCAGTATTGCAGTGAATCGAGTGGGATGTCGATTCATTGATGGACACCTCGATCAGGTCACTACAGAGAACGTCAAACAAAACTAAAGTCAGACGATACGCATCCTCAATTCCTATGCCCTCGTCTTGTCCTCAATCTATATACAAATCTAACAAATTTTTGGTACGGTAGCCGAGGGTACGAGCCTAACGCTCAAATAAAAAAAGTTAAAAAAAATCCCACGGCAGGCTCACCCTCATCGTCTCCGCTTGGCTCGTGCTCCCCTCAGCTTCACTCATCTTCTCACTACTCAGTCCTCACCCCCGCTCCTCCCCGTCTCGCCGCCGCCGCGGCCTCCCACCTCTCCGTCCTGCGCCCTGCCTCCCCGCGCTGCCACTTCGACCACGCCCACGAAACTTGCGTCGTCTCTGCTCTCCGCCCGTGTAAAAGATGGAGGCTTTCCTCGCCAGCTTCAGGGCGCCCTCTCGAGCTCACGCCGTATCCACCACCTCCCGGAGCCCGCCTCCAAGCCCGTCCTTCTACGGCAGGCGGCGCAAGAAGCCCTCCTCCTCGGTGGTATGCATGGCGGTAAGGTCTTTCTTGTCCACTAAAAAAATCCGTGCCTGTGGTACTTGAAACGAAACCAATATATGGATGGCCTTATTACTAATCCTTTTCGATGCTTTGTGTAGGAGCCCTATCTCATAACAAAATTGGATTCTGCAGAGAAGGCTTGGAAAGAAATGTCGGTATGGTTCTTTGTCCAGTGTTCACCTTGAATTCTTTTATCCTTTTAAAATAGGAAACCATCTATGGATTGTGTTGGCAATCATTTATATAGTTTTTAAATCTCCGTTCCTTGTCTCGTGTATCATTACTTTTACAACTAAGACCGGTTCTTTAAAAATACTAAAAGAGGTTATAAACTTTTGATTACCCTTTCCTGGGTATGCAATGTGTACTGTGTAGACAATGTACTCTGTAATGCTTTCATACTGCTATGTCAAATTTCCAATCTGATTCTCATTTTATATTTAGTTACCAAACACGGAAATATGATGAATGAATATCTTCTCAGGTTAGATTGGCTGATCCTGACATTGTCTCAGATCCCAGCGAGTACCAAAAACTTGCACAGTCTGTTGCTGAACTAGATGAGGTATTTGACAAAACTCCAATGGCATTTTCTTTTGGTCACTTATAATATGTCCATGCGAATGTAATGAACCTCAGCAGAATTTTTTTTCTGTTTCATCACAATTTTTATGAAAAATACACAGGTTGTAACCACGTACAGGCAGTTTAAGGATTATGAGAGGCAAATTGAAGAAACAAAAGGTTAGCGTGCTGCAAATTTTTCAATGTCTGGGATTAAGTACTAGACTCTTACAAACTTTCTTGTAATGGACAACATGATAGCTTTGCAAAAAGAGAATGAAGATGACCCGGATATGGCAGAGATGATAGCTTCAGAGCTGGAGTCTCTATCAAACCAGCTTGCAGAGCTTGAGGAAAAACTGAAGGTGGGTATAATAGATATAAGTATTACACATTAGACATGTTGGAGTGCTTCCCATTACTCTTGTTTCTCATGTTAGGTGCTACTGCTTCCCAGCGATCCTCTAGATTCACGCAACATCTTACTTGAAGGTATGACCCAGGTTTTCAATTTTACATTTGAACTCTTCAGCTTCATGATATGGCTAGCCAGTCTTTTCACCTTATGTAAACGCACAATTACATAACTACTATATGTTGAGGTAGGTAAAAAATTAGCTTCAGCATTTTTTTAGTTATTTCATTCTTTTCAATTCAATTCAGGAACCACAAGTACTCAACTTCTAATATTTTAATTACTTCAGTTCTAGTTCTAGTTTTGGAATTGAGAACCTATGTTTTTTTCATTTCTGCAGTAAGAGCAGGTGCTGGCGGTGATGAAGCTGGAATTTGGGCTGGTGATCTTGTAGGTAGATGATACTTTATACAAATTGAGTATGATTTAGCAACTGAGATAGTTTATTTTTTTTATTTGGTCTAAATAATAGCATATCGAAACTTGAGGAATAGAATTTGATGAGTTATGTGGAGAGCAGCATTACAGTTACTGAATGTTCAAGAGGGATTTTGAATTTTGGCAACATAACTCCAACTTTGTTCATTTCACTATTGTTTCATCGTTTATAATCTCAACATCACAGTGCATTACATTTATGACTTTATTAATCTACAACTAAGTATGTAAATGGCTGTTCTGCAGGTACGCATGTATCAAAAATATTGCGAGCGCAACTCTTGGAAATTTAAGCCGGTTTCTAGCTCAGAAGTATGCACTCGCGACTTTAACCTAAGTATTGAATAACAATATGGTGCTCAAGAATTAGAGCCTTTCAGGCAGAAAAGGGTGGATATAAGACATATGTGATGGAGGTGAAGGGCAAACAAGTCTACAGTAAACTTAAGTTTGATTCAGGCGTGCACCGAGTTCAACGTGTTCCCCAGACAGAGACTATGGGCCGGGTTCACACGTCAACCGCAACTGTAGCTATTATGCCAGAGGTGACTATTAGATGTCATTTTTATGGCTTAAATTTTTCTTCTTTCTTTCTAATGTTGTTTGATGACATCATAGGCTGACGAAGTTGATGTGGTTATTGATCCAAAAGACATTGAACTCAAAACTGCAAGATCTGGTGGAGCTGGAGGTATATCACTTATCGACTGTCTTTTCTTTCTATTTCATGCAAGGAGGGAAACCCAACCCGGTTACATTTATTGAAACCAAAGATTAGCTGCTTCTTACAAACTGGGTTCTACTTTTGAATGGGATCAGCCCCTTTATTTTTTCTTGCAGCAAGTTAGTGGTCCCATAGTTTAACTTTCTGAAGGGAAGATACCTAGATGGAAATCATCAAATATTTCTTTCAAGTCATGTTTGATAACATCCAAAAAATGTTGTAGAATCCTGCAGGAAAACCATCAGTGAGCTTTACGATGCTCCATTGGAACACAGCTGCTAATTTCAATGTATGTTACAAACTACTGCTGATTTTTACTCTTGTATTCCCTCTACACTCAACCAATACAGGGCAGAATGTTAACAAGGTGGAAACGGCTGTTGACCTTATTCACAAACCTACGGGAATACGGATATTCTGTACAGAAGAAAGATCACAACTTCAAAATAGAGAACGCGCATTCCAATTACTGAGAGCAAAACTGTTAAGTTTCGATCACCTAAATTATCCTCGTTATTGTGTAGTCTTCAAATCTGTGTGTTAATTGTGTCCATATACTCCTTTTCATCTCATTTTTCTTGCTTGTAAAGATGTTCTTTGACAATAAGACGGTAGGACCATAGCTGCATTGCTAACTCTCCCTGTTTTGGAAGGAAAAATTGCACGCACTCCAGGAGTCAGTTGCAGTTTAATGTACCCTTCGACAAGTACTTTTGTAGCACATGCCCCCACAAGTACTTGCTTGTTTGACATGAACCCTGGTTGCTTCCCTTCCTGCTAACTCAGCTCGGCTATTTTTTTGTTGATGTGTACTCCATAGCATTGGTCTGAAGCATTCTGCCATAGCCTGTGAGGTTAAGTTGTGCAGCTCAGATTGAGATAGGGAAGAAGACTAAGGTTCATGTTTGTTTTCCTTCGTAGTTGAGTTGAATCAAGACAAGGGAAGGCCATATACAGGGGCAGTTGGAAGGAACAAGGATATGGGTTGGGTCCAATTAACCACTACACGTAGTCCATGGCTGAGGTTATATGTCACTGAGTCTAGTTTTTCCACACAGACACACACACCAAAAGAAAAAGAATAGCCGAGACAGTCGGAAAGGGGGACCTGGGGACATGTTAAAAAAAGCCATGCACTTGTTGGGGGGCATGCGCTTCAAAAATACGTGTAGCGGTTAAATCAAACTCCCACCTGATATTTGCAATTCCCCATTTTTTTTTATAAGAATTGATAAGAATTTTTTGGCAAGGAAATGATATGATTTTATGGCTTAAAATAGATTAAACTTGTATTTATTCTGCTCATTTGTTAATGTTTTTAAATGATAGGTTGTAATATAATAGTTGTTTTCATCCTTATGTGATTTTATTTCCCATATGTTATCTACCATATACTCTACAGATATGAGATAAAGTTAAGGGAACAACAAGAGTCGATAAGAAACCAGAGGAAACTGCAGGTATGATGTCCATTCTCTTTAGTCAGATGTTGCAATGGTCATAGTTGTCAGATCCAATTGAAAGTAGTGGGAATCTGTTTTCTAGATGATAAATGTTCAAACTCGGTGCAAAAGTCATTCACATGGTAATGGACTATGTGCATGATGAGATTGAAATAGATGAGATTTAATTGTTGGTATGAATAATAGACACTATGACACGATTACAAAAGGAAGTACCTTTCTTTAGTTCACACGTGGGAAAAAGTTCTCTTATAACAAAGTTTGGAATATCCTTTGTTGAATTCACTAATGCTATTAGTGATTGAAGGTTGGTACCGGTGCCCGCTCTGAGAAGATAAGGACTTACAATTACAAGGTACCTATACATCTCTTATCACATGTCATGCCACTGACACATGTTTATGTTGGGAACACTGGGAATATTTGTAGACATGTGGTAAATTTGAGTCTTATATGTTTGCTTACAGGACAACAGAGTGACTGACCATAGGTTGAAGATGAACTTTGAACTGACTAGCTTCCTTTTAGGAGATATCGACTCAGCTGTTGAGGTACATTTTGTATCAAGAATCAATATGTATGAACTTTGCGACATGCTACTACTTTTGCAAAAAAAAAATGGAAAAAGGAAATAATGCAGAGCATGAGTGCATGACACAGATCCATTTCTCATGTTGAGTTCTTTCGTGGCTGTAATCTACAGTCCTGTGTCGCATTGGAGCAGAAGGAACTTTTGGAGGAACTGGCCACATCTGTGGGTGCGGTGAAGGTATGATCAGCACAATTGGTCCCTCTCCTTCCATCAGATCATCAAACATAAATCATAGAACAGAAGATATGCTGAAATGGATGGGGGCATGGATGGACAAGCTGTACATGAAGAAACCCGGCGGTTTGGATTCCACATACATAGTTGTTTCTGCTGTTCATGATCATGACTAACGTCGGAAAACATACTGTTGTATTTGAGCTTCCCTGATGGCATCAGATTTTGAGTAGATGGAAACAGGCATGCTGTATACAACTCAGCGGTTGCATAGTTACAACTACAGTATTCAACATGCACAATTCTGTTGCTCAGAAGAAAAAAAAAAAAACATGCACAATTCAACGCGGTATAACATTTCCTGTCCCGGCTAGGACGCAGTCTTTATCTTGGATCCAACCATCTACCTTATCCCCCTCGCCCTAAAATAATTACATCTCCTTGGGTATTTTCTGGAAAAATAAGGCATAGAAACAGCATTGCGATAATGTTCATCTATGTCGAAAATTGCTAAACCTTGTTTGAATGGAAATGCATTTGCATGCTCTGCATATCTACGTATTATTATGGGTAAACCACATATTAAAATGATACTTTTTCCTAGCTGACTTCAAGGCATCTTATTCTTTTTAGCTCGTGCAAACCTCAAACGGCAAGCCAAATTTCTCCATACACAAGCTGATCTTGCATAGTTGCATAGTGCTATATATCAGCGGTTGGATCAATATCGAACGAACGAGATCGACGGTAAGTACTGTAGAGGCGCTGTAACCAGACACCGTTTTGTGCTGTGGCATCAGTACTCCTGGACCAGATCTGGGCCGTCCATTTTTTATTCAACCGGACAGATTAGACAAGGACGGTGCATCACTTCTTCCTCAGGGACAGGACGATGACGGCGTACTTGGCCCGCGCCGTCTCGAGGTGCCTCGCGACGCGGGACGCGTACTCCGCGAACAGCGCGTCGAGTACGCCTTCCCCGAGCCCGAAGTGGCTCGCTATCAGGGACTCCGTCACCGCCCTGATGCACCTCGCGACGTTCGCGCCGCCGCCGCCGCCGTCCTGCGCAGCGTCGCCGTGCTTGGAGTCGTCGTCGTAGGGATCCCAGTTCAGGTGGAAGAGCTGGACATGATCCACGGTGAAGAGCCCCGTCTGCTTCACCGCCGCCCTCGCCTCCGCCACCGACGGTCCGTACATCGGCAGGTTGAAGGAGTCCAGCTTTTGCTTCTCCACGAGGCCCTGCCATGATCAAGATCAGTGATTTTTTATCGTCTGGTTATCACCGATTATCGACGGTAATCGGATCTATCGGTCCTCCTAAGATAATCAAACCGGTTCTGAAATGTCTCATTTGAATGAATTTTGTCAAGGAAAAAGGTCGATATTTACCGATATTTTTTGTCAATTATCGCCAACAAAATTTTTGAATTCAAGTTTTGTTTGAAACTACCGGCTGATAATCGCCGATAAAAACTGATCATCAGCAAAATCGCTTCTATGGTTGCTGTAAATCTGAGCATATTATCACAAAACTGATCAGCATTCAAAGATTCATTCAGATTTCACTACTTGCCAGCTTGTTTTTTTGACAAACTGATGAAAAATTCGTTAGGATTCCATTGTGTTTACCTCTGCGACGAGGGACTGCAGGGATGCCGTGAGCAGCTCGAAGAGACGGCTGAAGTCTCCAGTGAACGCGTCCTGGTTCTTCCTCCCGGGAAACGTCAGCACCATCCGCCCGCCGGAGACGAGCTCCTCATGGCGGAGCTTGAGGAAGAGGGAGAGGTCGTTGCGGAACTGCTCCTGGAAGAGCTTCACCACGGCCGGCGGCGTCTTCTTGGTGATGTAGACGTTGCCTTCATTCAGGCACGTTTCTCTCCCGGCCTCCAGCCCCTCCGGCACCTGCTAGCTCCATTCAGAACGTCGTCATGAACAAATCGTAGGAGAAGTTGCCGCGAGAAAGCTTGAGATCATGAGCGCGCTACCTACCTTGGAGCGCCATTGGAGGCAGTAGGAGGAGTGGAAGAGGTGGACGCTCCGGCGAGGGAAGAGCCTGGTGTAGTAGGAGCCAGGCAGCCCAAGAACGTAGTACGGAGGCGGCGGCGGCGCTCCGGCCAGCTCGTGGCTTCTCGCCGTCGACTTGCCGAACTGCTCGAGCGAGCGGAAGAGCTGGTTAAAGTCGTTGCCCGGCAGGTCGTTCAGGAAGAACTGGAGCTGGACATGGCCGCGGCGGCCGAGCTCGTCGCAGTGGCCGGCTATTGTGGTGAGCACCTCGCGGACGAAGAGCAGCGTGTTCGGCCCGGACGAGCAGCCGAGGTCGGCGACGACCATGGTCTCGGGGAGATGAGCCGCGTATGCTTCCCTCGTGACCTTTGCGAGGATGGGCTTGACCTTGGACATGGCTTTCTCCTAGTAAAATTCGAAGAGAAACAGATTTAGTTCTCATAGTTTTCTGAAGCTAGCTAGGATCACGTTTTTTTGTTACGTCTAGCAATATTATGGGATTCCTCCTTTTACTCTTATAGTAGATGGATGATGATACAGGACCAAGATCCTCTAACTTCATACAGTCAATGCAATCAGCCCCACTAATAAGGATGGTACCGATTGTATAAAGTTAGAGAATTCGTCATCGAATAGCCTGCATTTCGTTGACAACCCTAACATGCCCATACTATCACCCAACAGGTTTTGGGACAATAAAAGACATAGCTCGAATACACAACAAAGCCAAGGATGTGGAAGCACTATGCACAGCACAGTCAAATGCGGAATCGGATTTAAGGGCATAATTAGCCAAACATATAAATACGACGTGGTGGAATAAGAGGTAATCTTATATAAAAACCATTATATATGGGAGATCTAGTAGTCGTGCGTGAAAGTGTGTGAGAGAGAGAGAGTGGGGAAACACTTGAGACCTAGAATTATATTTGGGAGATCTAATTGTGCATGAGTGTGTGTGAGAGCAAGCAGAGAAATACTTGGAGCTTAGAATTCTTGGCGTAGCTAGCCTCTCCATCCCCTTCGATCATGTGAAGGTCGCGCTCTATGTTTACCATGGCCATTGACTAGCACTTAAGATTAGCTCCTCTTCTTCGGTAGGAAGGAGGCGGCAATGCAGAGCGTACGTGCATCTTCCTTCCCTGTGATGGTGCTACATTTATAGGGTGGAATATCGCCAGCTCGCCACGGTTGTGCCCAGTGCCCGTGTCCGCGGTAGCGACGGTACGTGGCGCCTGGACCAAGCCCTGCCATCACGTGCGAAGATCGATCGATTTGTGTGCCTCCCGTTTAGAGCACGTGCAAACATTATGGATCGGTTGTTAATTTATATATATATATATATATATATATATATATATATATATATATATATATAATGATGATGATGATATAACTAGGGAGAAAACACGCATAGAAGCTGAGGTGTCTATAATACAATTGTCGACAATTTTTTTAAGATAATAGAAATATTCTAGTCTCTAAATCGAAAAATATATACAACCACTGCAATCTGACTACGTCAATCAAAACAAAGTTCAACAACAATATTGTCATTCAACTAAACCTATGTCTATTGTTTAATTTCTAGCCATGGTTGCTAAAGAAAAACATGATCACCACCTTCAATGAGAGACATATCCCCGCTCGTTCATCCTCCTTTTGAAGTGCCGTGTAACCAATATGCTTCCCTAAAAATCACCTATATAAAAGAGAAATCTTTGAATTTTTTTAAAAATCATTTTGAGAAAGCCAAGTGGCCGGACCAAATCAAAGTGCACATCCGGCTATTATCGATATTTTATTTCATCCTAATTCCCAGAAGCCAACTTGCAAGCAAATGAGCACAAGTACTTGGAGGACAGAATCCTAATACAATTTGGACTAATCGCCAAACTGACGTAGAAAGTTGACAATCAAAGAAAAGATGAATTGTCTCATTAGAGCTAAAAAACAACACTTCCGACTCCTCGCCAATTTCTTTTAGCCAGATTATCTTTGGTTAAGATCACGCCATGACTTAAATACAAAAAAACTCATTGTAAATTTATCTATAGCACGAACAAAAAAACATGAAATAGCCGTCTATAACAATATGCAAAGAGCCAGTTCATTGTATATGTTATCTATACTAGCTGAATGCCCGTATTTTATAACGGAATATCAAAAATAATAAAATTCTAAATCATTTATTGTAATATTAGATCGCATCTAGAGAAGATGCCTTGCAACAGAATCTCAAGGTTAAAATAACAAATCGAAACATACTATCCAAGTAAAGTGCAAAACAAAGAGTCACTAAAACATGGAGCGTAGAATGGCATGATGGGTAATCTCTACTATTAAAAAGGCTCTTGTGGTGGTGGTGGTGGTTGTTTCACCAACTTTAAATCACAGCCGTCGAATCTCACCCCCATGGTCCAGATCAACTTTCCTCCCACTCCCCCACTTCTGCGCACTAGCCCAAACCCTAACGTGCCCCCAACGGCCCAACCCCGCTCGAGCCGCTCACCAGTCACCACCTCCACCAGTCAGATACGTATCCACCGCCTCTCCTCCTCCAATCCTCCTCTCCTCCACCCGTCCCGCCGCCGCCTCTAGCCGCCGCCTGCCTCCAGCCGCCGACCGTCCCCTCTCTTCCCCCTCCCGTTGCTGCCCTCCCATCTCCCACGGCCCCCGCTCGTCCGCCCCCTCTCCTCCTCCTATCCCGACGCCGCCTCCAACCGTCACTACCTCCCAATGCGTTCACCGTCGTCGTCGCCTCCTCCTCCTCGAGCGTGTCGGGACCCAACGGTCGCCTCCCCCTTCCTCCTCCCCTTCTCCAAAAAGCTTCCAATCCCCCATCCATTTCATTCTTCTCTCTCTCTAGCTTTCCTCCCCCTCAAATCCCTCGCACGGGCGGGCAGCGCAGGGAGATTGTCCCCGCTGTCTCTCTCTTCGAATTGGAGGTTGTGCGTGTGGGCGGCGAATTTGGGTGTTCAGCGAGTGAGTCATGGAAGAGGGGGACAGCCAGGATCGATCCAGTGGTGTCTCGCCGGGGAGGGACAAGGACGCAGCGATCAGGAAGACGGTCAAGATGTCCGAGACCTGCAACTTCATCCCCTACGTCGGCGACGACGACGGCACCAACAGAGACGGTACGTGCCCCCCGCGCTTGCTCGCGGATCTCTGGTTCTGCTCTGCTGTCTTGAGGATTTCATTGGATCCTTTTTTTTCCTGCGGTTGATTTGAGCCATCAGAGGATTCCGAATCCTTGGGGTCTACGGGTGCGGCGATGCCGCCATCTTCCGCGCAGCCGCTAGACGTCACCAGCTGCACCGGCTCATCGGACGTCCCGTGCGAGGGGATGCAGGACACGCCCGATGAGCCGGGTGTCCTTTATGTTTAGGGTTTAGGGATCGAGCTTTTAGACACGCCTACGAGATAAAAAAAATAAATTCAAAAATTAATAAAAAAAAGTAAGATAAGTCAAATAAGTCACGTCTTATCTGACTTATTTGACTTATTTCTCTTCTTTATAAATTTTTCTTAGCCAGATCATTTGATTATCATCCTGAACACTTTGACTGTTTGAAGCCTTTTTTTCAAAAATCTTGAAGTCGTAAAATAAACAATCCCGAATCCATATCCTATTATTAGTTCCGGCTTCTCAATTCAAGTTTAGACCTAGCAAATAATAAAATAATTTCGGTAGACAACACCTTTTCTAGTTTGCGCCTTGGGCAGTAGTAACTGAAATATTAATTTTCCCCGTCTCACCGGTGTAAAATCTTTGTCTTGAACCTGTAGAACATCTCGGCTGGGGGCTTCCAGCCAGGATCTCCCTCGGTGCATGTATTCTTTTCCTCTCTATTAATGATAGGCATGTAGAGCTCCTGCCATTTACATAAAAAAAAAAGAATGATAAGCTTCTCTTGAGAGTGTATGTATGCATCGAAGCGTTTTAAACGTTCATAGACAGAAATTGACGCTGATCGGTCGGGGAGACCCACAATTTCGTAAGGTTTTGTGGAGTCTTTTTCAGTGTTGCTCTCTTAGCTTGAACGTTAAGTTGCTGTCTATCTTCCGCTTGCTAGCTAGCTAGCTGCCGGTGAGGGACCTGCATCTGCATGCATTATGCCCCATCTCAGGTGCGGTCCAAACGTGGGTGACACATCTTTTGGGGTTTTGTCCTCGCTTTGCTGGATTTACCAGAAGTGTTATGTTTTTGGCAATCAGTGGTTATAAGCTAATGAAATGCTGGGTGACTGACAATGTGGTGGTGTTACACGAGATAAAAACTCTACAAACCAAGTTAAACAAACATATTTATCAAAGCCCCTTTTAAACCTCTCAAAGTCCGGTTTTAGTAAATAATCAAATAATTTCAGCACCGCAAATCGCCTCGGTCATCCACGCCAACCCAACCGTAGACAGCACGTCAGCACTGTAAACAGCTCTTTTTTTAACAGGCTACAAAGCGCAGCACTGAACTTCTTGAAAACTATAGCATACCATAGTAACATGCATACTATCCAAACGGATGCAGCCCCTGCCGTAGCAATGCTTGTGAGGAGCTAGAAGAGAGAGAAAATGACAGAGGAGAGAGAAGGGAGAGAGGTAGACTGTTCAAGAGATGATGGATGAGCTGAACGTACGACAGGGCATCTGCATCCACTACTAGGAAAACGGCCTTTAGTCCCGATTGAAAACGGGCTTTAGTCCCGGTTTCCAAACCGGGACAAGCCATCTGGGACTAAAGGTATGTGACCTTTAGTCCAAGTTTCCCTAACCGGTATTAAAACGTAGAAAATATCTAAAAAATAAAGCGAACCCAAGACTCGAACCTAGGACTCATGCTACCACGTGACTCCTCCACTCACTCTTCTAACCAACCCATCCACCCACATGTATTTAATAGACTAAGATATGCATTCCTTTTGAAGTATGCTGGAATGAGTGCCTGTGCTAGCTAGCATGTACCCGCTTGCCAAAGCCACCTTTAGTACCGGTTCGTGTTACGAATCGGTACTAATGTGAGCGAAAAATCTTACTTTTAGCATTGTAGCCACGAACCGGGACTATTGTCACATCAGTCCCGATTCGTGGCTAACCGGGACTGATGTGCCGATATGAAAGACCATTTCTCTGGTAGTGATCCTATCCAAACCGGTGAGCAACACACGAGAGAGACATGGAGGATGGAGCTGCGAGCCTCAAGTTGACGGTACAGTAATAGCAGGAGCACGCACGTGGTGACGTGGACGTACCGGATAGCGGAGAACATTACTCCAACGCACGATGAGGTTGGGGCGGAATCTTTCTCCTTTTTTTTTTTTGGCATAAGTGCATGGTTCGATCGATCGATCATGCATGAGAGACTAGCTAGCACAGACGTTGCTGTTTAATTCTCTTCCCAATCCGTTTTTCGGTAAGTGGTCTGATCGGTCGCCACTCGCCGATGACACACATGCATGCGGCCTAAACGGGCCCATTCACTTGTGCCATGCTAAACACATGCGGTAACATGATGATCGAAATGAGAAGGACGCGCAGATCCCATGCCGCGGTTGGGCAGCTGGGCTGTGCGTTCAGCTGAATGCTTGGCGCTTGCTGGGGGCTGTGGTTTGGTCGATCCATGCGTCGCGGAGTGAGAAGTTTCAGAATCTTGGCTACTCTCTCTGCCTCTCTCTCTCTCTCGAGATTAGCCAATAGGCCAGGCGGTGTATCGCAGGACGCTTTGCATGCTTGAGATTGCTCGATCGACCATCAAATCTACTAGTTGTTCTCATTTTTTTTCTGTCTTGTTTCTTCCTCGTCTTTCCTTCAGATATATTACCCGCCATTTACATGGTAGAGCCTATGAAGAATACTGTGCCATTGCGATGCCTGCCTAGCTATGGACTGGACCATGAGAGAAGCCCACGGCCACTGGCGAGGGGGAGAACCGACAGGGGATACCATTGGGCCACGATGGAAATGGACAGTACCCACGCGAGCAATAAATTTTTTAATATTTTATATTTAAAAATAATTCAAAATAAAAAATAATATTCCTTTTTAAAAATTAAAAAATAGGCGCCTGTCGCCACTTCAAAGGGCGGGAAATAAAAATCGCCCTTTAGGGTGGCGATATTTGGCTGGAACCTGCTCTCCCTTCCCAGAATCCAGGATAGATTTAAATCGCCCTTCGAAAGAGTGAGAATTAATCCCGCCTTTTGAAAAGACGAGATTTGATTTAATTTTGGCCAAAATAGCAAAGAAAAGATATTTTATTTTTGCCCAAAAAACATAATATGGAAATGGTCATATTTTTTCATCTGTCTAGCTGCACGGTAACTCCCGTCCGCTATATATATATTTTGCAACCGCGCCGTTTTGGCCTCTCATTTCGTTCATTTTTTACCAAAAAAATTAATAAGCCCTCTCATTTGGTTCTTTTTTTAAAAAAAATATGGAAATACCCAAGTTGCCGCGCAGAAAATTTTCTTTTGTATGTACTATAAAAATAAGTTCAAAATCATAATAATTACATCTTTACATGGAAAATTTTACTAATAACCCAGAAAATATTACTTTAACATCTATATCTAAATAAATAAGCCAAACTCTGAACCTACCTAATCACATATATACATAAAAATTATGTAATCTAAAATCAATTAAGACCAGTCATAATAACTTAAAAACTTTATATAAGAAATTACATTCTCTTTTCCAATTTTATCCAAAATCCTCACCTTAATTTTTATAACCCTTTAATAAACTATATAAACAATCCTAAATATAAACCCTTATTGCTCTAAGAAAGAATAAACTTAAAATTTCAATAAACTAAACAATTATACAAAATTTTAGAAGAAGGTCAACCATATTTAAATTCAAGTCTCATATTTCCAAAAATACAAATCTAAGTAAAAGATATATCTTTATACCCTATTGTCGGCGACCAAGAGGCGAACCTCCGCGGGCCATCTAGTGTTAAGGTGCTAACATGCTGTGAAAAATGTATCTATATGTGATGGCCATCTAGTGTTAAGGTGCTAACATACGATGCAGGCCATCAGATCTATCATGTGCGGGTGAGATCCATTAAGGTGAAAACTTCCTTTCTGACTTAAACCATTTTTCACAAAACCCCCTGGAATTTCAGATCTATCATGTGCTTCCACCTATGTAGATCTCAACCATACATGATGGATCTAAAGGCTCTGATTTAAAGTTAGCATGTTAGTACTAAATTGACATTAGCACTGGATATGTTGCCTATATATATATATATACACACACACAAACCGGTAACAAAAGTTACATTTTAAAATCGTGCTGACATCTAGCTCAAAATTGTCACCGCTGACATCTAGCTCAAAATTGTCACCGTAACAAGTTTTTTCTTTAGGAAAAACTTATATTTTTATCCTAAACTACAGCCGATGTCTGCTTCCAGTCCCTAAAGTATAATACCGAGTAAAAGTCTTTCCCTATGAAAACTGTTCATTGGTAAGGCCCTATTTAGTAACAAAGTGTTGGGAAAAGTACATGGCCCATGGGGACACGACCCATTTTACCTGTCTTTGGTCTAAGGAAGGACCCGCGCGAGCTTGCGCCCGAGCTTCCCAATCCAGGCCCCCGAGCTTCTTAGCTCCTGAGCTTCCAAAGCTCGGGACAGGGCTCAGGCCCCAACGCGGACTGTGCCACGCCGCGCAGGACGCCGCGGGCCCCGCACGTCACCGCAAGTTAAATGCGGCCGTAGTACCGATGCACGCCTGCAACGGCCGCTGGTAGGTTGGTCGCCAGTCACGTCAAAGGTCAGTTTGCCCGCTCGCCCCTAAAAAGAAAGACACGCACTGTTGCTCAGCAGTCGGGACGCCAAGCCCGACGAGTAGGGAAAGCATGCCCAATGACCAGCGGATTCTAAAGATCAGCTACGCCAAAACCTGGCAAGATGGAAGAGCACGACCAGTGACCAAAAGACGGTAAGGTGCTCCGCACCGAACCGAAGTCAGACTACAGTGGCTGAAGGCCGCCTATAAAAGAGGGCGCAGACCACAAGCGACGCAACAACAGACGCGCGAAGAAGCAGCAGCACCCAGCCACCATATAACAGGAACACTTGCACCTATGTAGGATTCATAGTTCTAGACGGTAGTTCTCCGCGTCCAGTCATTTTAGGAACACACATGGTGTCTTGAGCACTTATTGTACTTGAGCCCAAGCTTCCCGAAGCTCGACCTCACCCCCTGTACTCGTTTAACCCCGATAATGAACGAGCACTGGACGTAGGGCTGTTATCCAGCAATGAAGGCCCGAACCAAGATAAAAACACCCGCGTCACCACCATCGTCGACAACACCTTCCCTTGCACCAAGGCTTCGGTCGAGGGGGCAGGGCCGCTCTCGGGTCTCACACCCTACTCTTGCATATCGGTCTGCGGAGCTCGTCTCCCAGACGCCAACACAAAGTATTTTCATAGTTTTCAGATAAAATCATGGTTTATGAGATTACCTCGGTTTTCAATACCATTGGGTGTTTGGATACTTAAAAAACTCCGTTTTCAAAACTCTGGGTTGATAGAAACTATGGTTTTTAGAGTATTTGAAACTCCATTCCTGACTAAAGTTTTCATGGTTTGGCTCTTACTAGCTCTTGTGTTTAGTCAAGTTTATCATCCTAAAAACCATATATCCAAACAGGTGATGGTTCCAATGAATATTAAACTTTAATGAAGTTTGGTGAAACCATGGTTTTCATATATACACAATTGTAAACTCTATATATATTATAAAACCATGTATCTAAAGGGGTGTTTGGCAGAGCTCCAACTCTCAACTCCGCCGCAGAGCAGTGCCAAACGCTCTAACACCACGTAACTCTAGAGCAGGCAACTCCATAGAGCAGCCTCCCTCGCAGTTCATTTTTGTGGAGTAGCTTGAAGGGTGCTACGCGGAGTTGTGGATCTACTCCATATTTGATCTGCTTCACAGTGGAGTTGTGAAGCAGAGCTGAAAAATTGGAGCTGGAGCCTTGCCAAACACCCCCATAAATAGACCCTAAGTCTTTTTTGCGGAATCAAATGTGGTTTTGACCAAAGTAATACATGTTTGATCTAGTTTTTTTAATAATTTTTTTCAATTTAAACTAACTTGCATATTTGAGTTCTCGGTAATTTTACTTGCTCATTAGAATTTTTTTCCAAATTTTGTAGCATTTTATAATTGTTCTATAATTTTCTTGAATTTTTCGGTAGTCTAAAAATTTATAATGCTGGGAATTTGTAGAGAAATCAAAAAATTTTAGGAGAATTTTCATGAACTCATATAGTTATGAAAAACTCAAGTATATAATTTAATTCTTATTAACAATTTCAATGAAAAGCTCAAGGTCAAATAAATGTTACTTTGGTCAAAACTGTTGTTAACCCGATCAAAGGACTAATGGTGTGGTTTCCACGGTTGGAGAACAGCATCCACAATTCAACGAGCAAGTATATAGTCTTTACTTTTTTTTATTTCTATAACTAATTGTTCATAGTTGAATGCCGAGTGTTTATTTCTATCATTCAAGAATAAAACAAGATATATATTTAACATTGTGATAGCTTTTCAAAAGCATTTGTTTATTATTATTTCTAGAGTTACAGACCCACAACTAGTTAAAACAATCTTTTTAGCTGTGTTTGGCTTAATGCATAAGGCTGTTGCCTCGAACTTGCCTGGCCTTTTAGCCATGTGTTTAATTCAATTCTATAGATATTATCCGGCGCAATTTTTTAGCTTATTTGTTCACATGTCATAGACTTTAAGGACTTGTTTTGCAACGTAGTGTTTTTATGGTTTTCATACAAAATTATGGTTTCTTATATTACCATGGTTTAGAAAACTCTATGGCATTTTGATACAAAATAAAAACCATTCCAAAACAGTCATAGTCGTAACCATGATTTTTTTTTTAGAGTTTTGCAACTCCACTCCATACCTTTTTTTTTTCAAATTTTAACTTGCGGTAATCTCACTTGAGCGTTACCCCTTTTCTCTTCTGAACTCGTCTCTCCCTCTTTTGCCGCTCATGCCAGACTAGAAACATTGCCTCGCTTCCCTCCGTCTCCTGCTCATGAGAAGAATTTCTTCTAGCGAAATACCGGTTGATGATCTCCAATTCTTGTTGTGCCTTCGTTTTTGACTGAAGAAATTTCTCTATGTCATATTAGTATGTGTCGGCGATTGGGAAATAACTTCCCTACCGAGCTTACTTCCTGAATGACGAATCAATAGGGTCCTTTTTTGCTAAGGTGTGGCTTTGGAAACACTATGAACTCACTAGATGCTCGAACGAGTGAGAGACGGTGGTTATCTTGGTTCGGACCTCTCTTAGCGGAGATAATAACCCTACTCAAGTGTATTTTTTTATATGCCAGTTTGCTACAACAGTGTGTCCTCCTTTTCTTTGAAGATGACACGGGGGGGGTACTTCTAGCTACATAAGGAGGTAACAGCCCTAGCGCACTAATGTCGATATTTTGTCGTGTCGGTTATAGATAATCATGGCAGTAACTGCGCCATAAACACATATTAAAGCTAATGCCAGATCCTCATCGTGGCTACGACTCCAAGATTGCAGGTATCATAGGTGTTGTGTTTGTATCGTTCGGTTCGGCCGTTATGCCCAGGCATAAGCCTTCGAGATTGTTCACCGTTGCGCTTGGTCGTCCCTTTTAGTCCTTGCCATGGTACGAACATGCATGCTCCACAAGCACGTGTTAAATAGAGTCCACCTAGGGGGGGGCTCACCCACCGGCTTCTCGAGCTCTCCTTGGGCATAGCTTCTAAGGACACGTCTCAGGGCTTCCGAGCTAGCTGCCAGGGGTACTTTAGCCACCATGTAATTCATCCAATCCCCGACAGCATGTGAAGTTCCCAAACTCATCAACTCTTCATGTTGTATATATAGGCTGAGAGGGAGAAAGATTGAGGTATAATTCTATTTTTCTTCCTTGGTCAACATTTTGGTCTAGTTTGTCATCCTCAAAATCGTGCAATTAAATGAAGTTGATTGAAACCATAATTACACACACATTTGGAAATGATATATATTAAAACTATGGTTTCTCCTAATTATGTTGTCAAACAAGTCTTAGGCCCTATTCTTTTGGGCTTATCTAATCTGACTTATTTGACTTATCTCGAACTTCGAGAATTTTCCGAGGTGGTCTCGAGAGTCGGATGGCCTTGATTTTTAGGATTTAGGGAGCTTTTAGACTCGCCTACGAGATAAAAAAAACGGATTCAAAAAGTAATAAAAAAAGTTAGATAAGTCAATATTAGTCAGATAAGTAAGTCTGGCTAATATTGACTTATCTGATTTTTTTATTACTTTTGAATCCTTTTTTTTATCTCGTAGGCGAGTCTAAAAGCTCCCTAAATCCTAAAAATCAAGGCCATCCGACTCTTGAGGACACCTCGAAAAATTCTTAAAGTTCAAGATAAGTCAGATTAGATAAGGCCAAAAGAACAGGGCCTTAGTTTCTTATGTAACTTTGCGTAACTTGGAACTATCATTTTGTTCACCATAATTTTTTTGTGCTATGCCACACTTTAGTCAAAAATTTTTTAGCAAACTTAACCGATAACGAAACACATCATAAACCAATAAAATGTTCCTTGAATTATTGAAAACTCCCATTACTATATAACATGGCACATCACAATAAGAGCAAACTGATATTTATGGCTAAAGCACCACATTAGTGCCTTTTAAGCTGGGAGGTTTTAGCCACTGAGTCCAAACTACAGAGATATCAAGTTTGCTATTCGTCAAATTTGTGCATTATTAACCTTTTGTCATAATTTATAAGTGGAGTAAGTACCCATCATTTTATCATACAGAGAGAGCATACTAGATATGATACTCCTTAAAATTTGATGGTAAAGAAGAGGCTCGATATTCCTGCCTTTGCTTCCAAAGGCAGAGTTTGTATTTGCATCATCTTATCCATCTATCTCATAATCAACTACGAACGTCCTTTATCCAAAATCTCAAAGCTATCACTTGAAAAATAAATGTTTAATGCATCCATAATTTAATTAGAAAATGGATGGATAGGATGATACAAATGAAAAAACAGAGGCGCAAAAATATCTGGTGGAACGCGCGGCCTCTCCCTGACCGGCGGTACGTGTTTATATGAGCGAGAAAAATCCTCTCGCGTGGATTACAAAGAAACAAACTCCACCGGCAGCTGCGGCTTAATAGCAGCAAACTAACCGGCTACCGGCTATACATATCTATACATGGAGTATATGGTATAGAATACAAAGTTATCTACACAATCTAACATTCCCCCTCAATCACAACCGTGCTAGGTTGAGATTGTGCTTGAAATTTTCTAACTGCTTGACCGTAAGTGCCTTTGTAAATCCATCGCAACTTTGATCTCTGAAGGAACAAAATCAATGTTTAGCAGTTTCCTAGTAACTCGTTCTCTGACGAAGTGATAATCAACCTCAATATGTTTAGTACGAGCATGGAAGACAGGATTGGTAGAAAGATATTTTGCCCCAATATTATCACACCACAAAGTAGCAGCTGGAGGACAATATATCCCCAATTCCTTTAACAATGTCTGAATCCACATTATTTCTGCAGTGGCATTTGCAACTGCCTTATATTCACCTCAGACTAGACACGAAAGCAGTTGCACGCTTCGTGCACTCCATGAAACTAAATTATTCCCAAAGAAAATGGCAAAACCCCTAGTTGATCTTCTGTCATCTAAGGAGCCTGCCCAATCTGCATCAGAAAATCCACTGACGAGAGAGGACTTGGACTTACTTATTTTTAGTCCAATATTAGTGCACTGTTTCAAGTATCTCAAGATTCTCTTTACGGCCGCCCAATGAGTAACTGTAGGCGCATGCAAAAACTGACAAACTTTGTTTACAGCAAAAGCAATATCAGGTCTAGTGAGAGTCAAATACTGTAGAGCACCAACTATGCTTCTATAGTGTGTAGCATCATTAACACCCAAAGGCATACCTTCAAAAGCAGATAATTTTTCACTAACTAACAATGGAGTATTGACTGACTTGCAATCTGACATGCCTACTTTCTTCAACAGATCAGAAGCGTATTTATCTTGAGTCAAAATGATTCCATCATTTGCCTTGTTGACTTCAATGCCCAAAAAATAGTGCAAATTCCCCAAGTCTTTTAATGCAAATTCTTGCTTTAAACTGTATAGCAGGCCTTCTGTTGCTTCTGGTGTTGAGCTTGCAACAATGATATCATCCACATAAACCAAAACAAAAACGATTACTTTACCGTTATTAAAATAAAACAAAGATGTATCTGCCTTTGAAGCACTGAAGCCAAGTTCATATAATTTGGTGCTAAGACGAGAATACCACGCACGCGGCGCTTGTTTTAAACCATATAAAGCCTTGTTCAATTTGCAAACATAACTGGGCATAACTTTGTTTTCATAGCCAGGAGGCTGTTTCATATAGACCTCTTCTTCTAAAACACCATGAAGAAAAGCATTTTGAACATCTAATTGCCTTAGGCTCTAACCTCTTGAAACAGCAATAGACAGAATAACTCGAATGGTAGCAGATTTAACCACAGGGCTAAATGTATCTTTATAATCTATGCCATACCTTTGTTTATACCCCTTGGCAACCAAACGAGCTTTATATTTTTCTAAACTCCCATCAGCTTTACGTTTAATCTTATAGACCTATTTACAATCTATAATGTTTCTTCTTTTTTAGGAGGCACAAGATACCAGGTTTTGTTTTTTATTAATGCATCATATTCGATGTCCATAGCCTGCTTCCAATTCTGATCACTCAAAGCCTCATTAACAGATTGTGGTTCACCGGATAGCGTGAGACACCCATACCTGACTGTTCCATCTGTATATGTTTTAGGCTTGCGAATTCCTGATTGGAGACGTGTTCGGGACACAGGCTGCAGACTCACCAGTATACTTGTCATTGTTCTCCGCCGCATGTTGGTCCCAATGCAACCACATCATCGGCCGCACCTTGAATCACATCGGCAGCAATAGTCTCTTCGCCCATCACGTCACCGGAGACAAGATTCGTGTCATTGTTGGGACCGCTGCTGTGTCACCAAAAACTGCTGGTGTTGCTGCCGTGTCACCGGGAGAAGAGGCCAGCGCTGGTGCCGTACCAGACAGAGGTAAAATCCCGCCCACTGGTATGCTTGTACCAGGAGGTAATTCGATATTATCTGTTTCTTCAGAGAAACCATTAGTACTAGCATCATTAGCATTATTAGACATATAATCTTCTACAGATTCATCCCTAGAAACTAGATTAATCAAGGTTGAAGGAAGGAGTGAAATTTCTGAACGTAAACGAGCACAAGCATTTGGATGTAGTTTTGAGAAAGGAAAAATATTCTCATCAAATATAACATCTCGAGAGATATAAACACGGCCTGTGGCCACGTCAAGACACTTGAAACCTTTGTGCAAGATGCTGTATCCAAGAAAGACACACTCCTTTGAACGAAACTGAAGTTTACGGCTATTATAAGGACAAAGATTTGGCCAACAAGCACATCCAAAAACTCGTAAGGACGAGTAATCAGGTTTAATATGAAACAATCGTTCTAAAGGAGTGGTGTAATCAAGAATTTTGCTGGGAGTGCGGTTGATCAAAAAAGTAGCTGCAAGAAACGCTTCATCCCAGAACTTTAAAGGCATATGGGCATGAGCTAAAAGAGATAATCCTACTTCCACAATGTGTCTATGTTTTCTTTCAGCCGCACCGTTTTGCTGATGTGCATGTGGACAGGAAACAAAGTGAGTCACTCCAATTTTAGTAAAAAAGGAGTGAAGTTTTTCATATTCACCGCCTAATCAGATTATGCGAAATAATTTTTCATTAAACATCCTTTCAACTTGAGTCCGAAATTCTGAAATTTTGAGAGACCTCATACTTATATTTTAAGGATAAATCCAAATGAATTTACTGAAATCATCAATAAAGCTCACATAGTACTTATATCGACCAACAGACTCAGGTGCTGGACCCCAGACATCGGAAAATACAAGTTGTAAAGGATGACTGGATATACTAGTGGACTGAGGGTATGGTAACTGATGACTCTTTGCTTGTTGACAAGCATCACACACAGAGTTTTTATTTGACTCATGAAAACAAGGGAGATTAAAATCCTTAACTACCCTTTGAACAATAGGTGTAGCAGGATGACCTAAGCGATTATGCCATCTATTAAGTGATGGTTTATTGACTCCAAAAGCATGCTTTGCTGGTGGCGCAACAGGAAGAGGATACAGCCCCTTTCGACATGATCCTCTAAGTAGAATGTTCCTCGTGTCCTGATCCTTTATCAAGAAGAAATTGGGGTGAAACTCAAGAAACACATTATTATCAGTGGTAAGACGATGAACGGATACAAGATTTTTCTTGGCCTCCGGAACATGCAAGATATTATGAAGATTAAGATTGCGACTGGGGGTATGAATAGTAGATTGGCCAATATGTCTAATGTGCATACCTGCACCACTTGCGGTGTGAATCTGATCGTTGCCATTGTATTTGTCACGAACAGCGAGCTTCTCCAGTTCCCCAGTTATGTGATCCGTAGCCCCCGTATCGGTATACCAATTGGTGTCTACATTGTATGCTGCAGACACATTTCTTTCATCAGATGTATAATTTTCATCATACCTGTGCTAGCAATCCAAAGCAGTGTACCCCCTTTTGAAGCAAACTTGACACAACGGTCGTTGATCACGGTTTCCCCCGCGATTGTTGTTGTAGTTGAAGCCGCTGCCGCTGTTTCTGAGACTGCCGCCGCTGTTGTTTGTGTTGTTGCGCTGGTTTCCAGTGAAGGGTCCACGGCCACGGTTCATGACACCATGGCCGCCGCGGGCGCTTCTACCTCCACGGCCGCGACTTGCACCACCGCCGCCGCGATTGCCTCGGCCTGCTATGTTGGCGGAAGACTGATATCCGGTGTGCATAAGATTCATCCGGGTTTCAAAATTCAGAAGTTGTGAATAAAGCTCCTGAACTGTGATTTGTTCAGGTCGCGCAACAACGCCTGAAACGATCGGGCTAAAGTCGGTGTCGAGCCCGGTGAGGATATACTCAACCAGTTCTTCGTCGTCGAGCGGCCTTCCTGCAGCAGCCATCTCGTCGCCGAGTGTCTTCATCTTTCCGACGTACTCTGTGACTATCATATTCCCTTTGTGGGTAGTTGACAGAGCAATGCGCGTGTTTACCGCGCGAGCACGAGTTTGTGAACTATATATGTCCACAATGGTCTTCCGATCATGGTGAAGTTTTCTTGGCCGCCACTTGCGTGAGGACATCCACGACACAGAGGCGATGAGATATCCAAGGACTTGTCGATCTTTGACGACCCATTCTTCGTATCTTTGGGTTCGGAGCTTGACTTCCTTGCCATCCGACTTGCCATCTATCTCAGAACCGTGCTGCAGCCGTTCGATGAGAAACCTTCGAGACGAGCGCCACGAGCAATTGCTAGCACTGCGCTTCCCAGCGCATGGTTTCCTTGCCCGGCTTCTCGGATCTGACTTGGCGAACAAGGGATTGAAGCTTGGAGGTGAAGAGGAGGAAGAAGAGGCCATGATGTAGATTGGATCTATACGCTCTGATACCATGAAAATACAGAGGCGCAAAAATATCTGGTGGAACGCGCGGCCTCTCCTTGACCGGCGGTACGTGTTTATATGAGCGAGAAAAATCCTCTCGCGTGGATTACAAAGAAACAAACTCCACCGGCAGCTGCGGCTTAATAGCAGCAAACTAACTGGCTACCGGCTATACATATCTATACATGGAGTATACGGTATAGAATACAAAGTTATCTACACAATCTAACAACAAATGCAAAGACGAATGAATAGTATAATACAAAGACAAACTTTGCCTTTGGGGTAGAGGTACCAATCCCAAAGAGGAAATGACCTATTCAATGACATAAAATTTATTTGATTATTTGCAAAATTGGGCTTTGAGAGTTTCAAAATATGGCTTTGAGAAATTGAAGTTGCTAATCAAGTTAGGTACGAGAGTTTTTATCTTGCTACTTTGAAATTTTAAAGAAAAATTTCAAAAAGTTAAAGCAAACAGAATGTTAATTAAACAATTTAAGGTGGCATGTATTAAGGTATCAAGCTTGACCTACGGGCTACGAGCCTACTAGTAGCCTACGACGCGCGACAAAAGACCGCAAAGCAAAGGCCAAAACTAGAAGCTGACGTAGAAAATCCCACGTTCCCCTTCTCCCTTCCCCCTCTCGTTCTCCGCCTCCGGCCAACCAGACCAGCTCGCGAGTCGCGAGGCACACAGAATTCCCGATTCCAACACCCAGTCAAACACTCCAACTCCCCCCTCCCCCTCCCCGCCTCCCGGAGCCCCGCCCCGATCCCACCCATGGCGTCGGAGATCGAGGTGCTCGAGGACACCACCGCCTCCGCCACCACGCCCGCGGCGGCGGCGGCGTCCACGGCCCCGCCCGGCGGCGGCCGGCGCGGAGGGGCCGGCGGCGGAGGACGAGCCGCTGAAGGACGACGTGTACACAGGCGCGGCGTACGGCGATCTGGAGAAGCTGCAGCGGCTGGTGGAGGCCGAGGGCCGGCCGGTCACTGAGCCTGACGGCCTCGGCTACCACGCGCTCCAGTGGGCCGCGCTCAACAACCGCGTCGCCGCCGCGCAGTACATCCTAGAGGTTCCTTCCTCCCGCGCGAACGCTCTGTGTAATTTGCTCTACATAGTTGGTGTCGGCGTCTGCTGGTGTTGGGGGCAGATTAGGGTAGGTTGCGTCGTGATCGAAGCAATGTGCTTTCTTTAGCTGCGCTGTTCATATAGCAGAACCGCTTGCTGCTTGCTAGATTGTGCTCGGAGGTCTGGGCCTTTGGCAGTCGTCAATGTCTACCAAGGATGTCTCCCGGTTTGTGAGCAATTGCGCTGCGGTGAACTGAATGCTTGTCGTGGTGCTGGGTTTGGATTCCTGAATTGCTTGATGCAGAGAGATCAGTGTAGGTTGTTTCTATAACCGGAATTCGGTATGAGCCTTTGGAGAGGTTGATGGAGCTTGAGATGTTGCCACGGAAGGTTTTTCATTTGTTCATTTGGCGTGTTGAATGCAATCAGTTGAATGTCTCGGCCGGGGTCAGAGAGTCATGATACCAGCGAGGCTTTGCGATGCATGATTTAATCCCAAATTCTCTTGCGGGCTTGTATCCGAGTTTGCTAAATGTTAACTGCGCCCATCTGTCGATTGCGGAATCATTGAGGACATCAACATACTGGTTATTGTAATAAGGCAGTTCAGGGTGATTATAGATGGCTTGTATGGCATCCACCAGTTTTCCCATCTCGGTCTTCTGCCTTTTCAGTTTTAAGCGAATGAGTGTATGGTAGCCTCAAGATATAGTCTACTTGTCCAACTTAGAGTCTACTTGAAGATGATTACTTATAATATGCCTATTAATTGCTTGAATGAACTTTCTCACAGCATACTTATACTGTGAAGATATTATGTCTATCTTGATGTCGTAGTAGAAGTTAATATGTATATGTTGTTCTTCTCAGGTAGTTCACATACAGCTGATTTTGTTTGCTGACTCCTGTAAATGATGTCATCTGCATCGTGTGAATATCCTTTGTTTCATTGGGCGATGCTTTTGTGCTTGGTCTTTGGACAGCATGGAGCGGATGTAAATGCCATGGATCACACTGGGCAAACAGCACTTCATTGGAGCACTGTACGTGGTCATATCCAAGTTGCTGAACTACTTCTGAAAGAAGGAGCTAAGGTGGATACTGCTGATTTATATGGTTATCAGGTCAGCACCCTGACATCTCTTCTGTGTGGTCGGTCCTTGTTTTGCCATCGTGTTTGCTTTGGGTTGTCCAATTGGGTCACACCTGAATCCTGAAAACCAACCGTGTATTGTTGGGAGTTCATGTGCCAAATTGGTCAATTATTCATATTTTGTTATCTCCAAGTAACAGGATCAGAGATATAAAGTAGGCAAAAAAACTTGATCCACATAAAAATAAAGTCAGGAATCAGTGGCATTCAATCACACATGGTAACAAATTTATTCAAGTCAATATACCTCTATTTGCAGGCCACACATGTTGCAGCACAATATGGTCAAACATCATTTCTTTATCATATTGTTGCAAAATGGAATGCTGATCCAGATGTCCCTGATAACGATGGAAGAAGCCCATTGCACTGGTTTGTACCTTGTACTCTATGTTGCTCATCAGCCTAGTAATTTCTGCTGGTGTACTTTGTAATGTACTGCCCCACAGAACTTCAATATCACTTCTCATATTTCTTTTTTGTTTTTGTGTATTACCTTGCAGGGCTGCTTACAAGGGATTTGCAGATTCGATACGTCTCCTTTTATATTTGGATGCTTATAGGGGGCGGCAGGATAAAGAAGGCATGTGCTAAATTTTTCTACCGCTTTTATTACCTGTACACAGAACACATCAGCTTAGCCATATCCCCCAATTATATTGGTTTACTTTGAAGCTTGAGATTTATTTATTTACTTCAAATACTTCCCTAGGTTGTACTCCTTTACATTGGGCTGCCATTCGGGGGAATCTGGAGGCATGCACCGTATTAGTTCAGGCTGGGAAAAAGGATGACTTAATGGTGAAAGACAAAACTGGTTTAACACCAGCTCAGCTTGCTGCTGATAAGAATCATCGACAAGTTGCATTTTTTCTCGTGAGTAACGTGAACTACGCCATTTCCATTTTTGTATTCTACTTGATCTATTCTTTTGCAGCACCTCAGTCTCAATGCAATAACAATATTGTTTAATAGGGATCCTGCCAAGTTTCTTAAACCTTAAGATGATTTGCATAAAGACATGTACTAATAAAGTAACAGGCAATATTTATTTGCATCAATTTTGATTTTGTATGCCTTCTACCTTGTCAATTGTTAGAAACTGATTGGGAGGAACTGAGTTTCATGATGAGGTATTATATATAATTTATTAAATGTGGCATATACATAATTTGTGGACCCGGAAATGCCCTGAAGACCTGATATAAGTACCAGCCAAATGGCATGACTATTCTTACCACAAGAAACAGATGTTTTTTTCCCAGAGAACATCATTAACTAGTAAAGTACATACATAGAGGTAATCAAGGAGGAAATAGTCATTTATATTTTGTAGATTCCATGTGAGCTTCAGAATTGAAACGGTCAGCTAATGATTTGTAATTGCATTTGTATATTAATACCTTTTCACACAAAATATCTGTGATCACTCTTGTAGATCAATACCTTTTCACTAAGCTTCCAATATCTGGCTAAGAGCAACCATATTGACCTTTACCTGAAAAGTCTTGTATTGCTCATTTTTCAACAGGAAAAAAATTTTGTTGGAACTTGATTTTCTTGTTATGTTGAAGAGAAACAAAAGATTTGATTTGCTTGATTCCTAACAGGACAATGCTAGAAGGGTATATGACAGAGGATGTGATGGGAATACCAATTTTGGGAAGCTATCAAAATTAGGGCTTGCTCCTCTTCTTTGGTGTATTATTATTGGCTTGCTTGCTTCATATATACACTCCGTTATATCAGGTAAGCAGCAATCTTAATGTCTCTCACTCACTGTGAATCGTGATCTTCCGTAATGTGGTGCTTACTATATTTCCGTCTTTTCAGGACAATATGTCATGAATATGACAGCACCTTTTGGGCTGTTTGCATGGTCAGGAGTTTTCCTTGCAACTGCTGGGTTGGTCATGTTTTATAAATGTAGCAGGTACTTCTGAAAAAAATCATTTGGCTAATGGTTATGAAGAGTTGAAAACGAAAATGAAGGGCAGGCACATATTGCCAGCAAGTTGATTTTTTGCCAATTATTACTGCTTGACAAAATTTTGAGACAGCAACAAATTAACAATGTTTGTCATATATCTTGCATATTTGCGCATGTTTGAATCATTTGACATCCTATTTATTCCAACTCCTATATGTGTTAGATACATTACAAATTATTGAAACCATTATACTCTTCTGTTCTTGTCATGCATCTGTTTAAATTTTGTTATATGCAAATATCCTGCTACTTTCGCATTGCCCCCCAGATAGAGATATGCAGCCTTCATCAATTACCATTTAGCAACACCATGACATTGGCATTTGCTTTCTACAGGAAAGATCCTGGCTACATCAAAACAAATCTAAGAAACTCACAAAATCAAAGGGATGATGTAAGTTTGAAATATTTCTGAGTTTAATGTTGTATTCTTCAATCCTTCTGTTTGAACTTTGGTGATTCTAGATTGATACATTTTCAAACCTAAGGCCATACCAAAATCCAAAATTTTGCAATCTTAATAATGATAATTTGTGCCTTTAGGAACCATTGTTGAGGATGGATTTAGACAATCCTACTCTTCTGTCTGGTAATTGGTCACAGCTTTGTATAACCTGCAAAGTAAGTAGTATATCATCTATTCATCCAGCACAATTTAGTTCTCTCTTTTGTAGAATTCATTGCTAATCTTAGGCCTCTGATTTGTTAACTTCTTGTCACTTAACAGATTGTCAGACCTGTTCGTTCAAAACATTGCTCTACATGTGACCGCTGTGTTGAGCAGTTTGATCATCACTGCCCTTGGGTATCTAATTGTGTTGGCAAGGTATTTGGATCTTCCGTTATTTTATACTTGCTTAGTTGTGATCAAATTTAGTCATCATCTCTTCTGGAGATGAATTGACAAATTATATTGCATCCTGAATTTTATTGAGACAGAAGACTATGCTTTTGTAGAAAGTAGTATCCCTGCAACATAATGAAGAGTACCACGCACTGCATTTGCTGAATTGTTTCTTCTGTTTGAATTTATTCTTTTGAACATATGCTTGTCATTTGGTCTGATCTATAGTGGACTGTAACTGCAGAAGAACAAATGGGAATTCTTCATGTTCATCACTCTAGAAGTTTTTGCAATGATCATTACTGGTTCTGCTGCCATTATAAGTATTGTCTAAGTCCTTCGTGGCTTTGTCCTTATAATTTGGATTGGAAGTTTTCCATGAGCTTCAATGTTGTTTCTGTCACAGGGATTGTAAGCGATCCAGCTTCTCCACCATCCTTTGGTGCTTGGCTGAGCTATTCTGCTGTTCACCATCCTGGGGCAGTTTCCTTTTTCGTAATGGACCTCTTCCTTTTCTTCGGTGTTGCAGGTCTAACAGTAATTCAAGCATCGCAGGTTTGTAAAAGTTTGATATATTTTTTACCCAAGATACCAGGTTACTCTGTTTCTAAAATTTTGAAGTCACTGGAATTTCTGTTTATTGTCTGTATAGCCATCAATGTTGTTTGATTACCAAGTGGAACATAAACTTCAATAAAACAACCTGAATTTGAAAAGGGAACTGCTCTGCTGTCTTTTTTGTGGTATGCCACAAATATATGTGAAGCCTTGTTGGATTTGTCAAATCCACATGCTGTTATCAGCTTGTTCATGAGTGTATGACCTCTCAAAACTGTGGAACTAACATTAAAGTTGGGGAGTAAAACTAAATATTAGACAACAAAACTGATATTTTGAATTCAGCAGGAAAGTTGAGAACCCAGTTACTAAAATGGAGCTAAAATCAAGATAGGATGAGAAATGTTGTCTTCTTATTTGATATATTAATTAGCTTTCTGCAAGGTTTTGATGTGGGAAAATGCTTTCCATCCTAACCTTCCCAGAATATACTAGGTGTGTGTCTCTGCACAGTTTATGCTGTATTCATGCCTTGCTTCCATATCCATTGCAGATTGCAAGGAACATTACAACAAATGAAATCGCAAATTCCATGAGATACAGTTATCTAAGAGGTCCAGGTGGCAGATTCAGAAACCCGTTTGACCATGGGGTGCGCAAGAACTGCTCAGACTTCTGGTTAAATGGATACCATGAGGACACTGAGCGGCTTGAACATACATCACACACTGACGAGGAAATGGGAATGATACAGTTGACAAGTTCAGTTTCACAGAATGGTGGGGGCCCTTCCCATCATGGTAATGGCACTGACCATGCTTGTGCTGATTCACATACTAACTCCAAATCTCACGGTCAAGCAAGTTCATCTCAGTGTTGTGACCACAGTAAGAAAACTGATAGGACACCATTGGGCCTAGGGTTTGGCCTTGGACGAAACAATGCTTCCCGACAGTATGTCCGGTCTCTTCTCCCATTGTGATTCATCACGTGTTTTTGCTGTGCTGTAGTGTAGATTGTATGTGTCCACTGCTCAGGCTCCATTCGTTTAGCTGCTTGTGACTTTTTACCATATATAGCGTTGGCAAGTTTGGGATCCGCTGATCTGCAGTTCGGAAATGTCTTGTAGTTCCTTTGTTTGGGATCCGCTGATCTGCAGCTCGGAAATGTCTTGTAGCCCCAGCAAGAAAGGATAACAATTTTGTATAGATGCGGCATCATGAAATATCCTCACTTCTGCTGTATCCATCAGTGTCGGCGGTACTCCTGTTGTCCAGCACCATACAGCTTTGGAAAATGTAGTTGTAAATTTAGAGAATTGTAAATTGATTAGTAGTAATTCAGTGCAGCATAAGCTGCTTTCATGTTTTTCATTCATTTTCTTGCTTAGGATATTCTTACGTATGATGAGAAGGTTTTTGCGGGTGTTGCATCGTGATACCCAGTTTATCTTTTTTTATGCCTTGTTGTATGTAAGGGTACAATTGCTGGGCTGTTTTAGGATACACTTAGTAGGGAGCCGTGTTCCAAACTGCCATGATCGAACTGTATTGATGGTCGAGAAAGTTTTGCAAGGAAATATCTGTACTTTTGACGTGATTACAATATTTTTTAAGTCATCAGTATATTTTTGCACTTCCAACATCTGGCAGTGCGCTTCTTTACAGCTTGTCTCTAAATTTTGAGAGAAAATTTGTTGACTTAACCTTTTTTTAAAAAATAAAAAATAAAAGTTGCATGTGACAGCCATCCCTATAATTTAAAGATCATCAATATTATTATTATTTTTTGCTATTGTCGAGCTTTTCCTTTATTGAAAGCTGAAACATCCAGCCTAACTAAAACTGAAAAGGAGGCGTATTTCCAAAAAAGAAAAAGTGGAATAGAGAACCTCTAGCTATACTGCCTACTGTTGGCCTTTTTTTTATATTTCTCTTGTTTTGATCAAGCATTTATAGCATGCGTGATACAATGTTTGGGAATATATCCTGTGCAATCAAGACTACGATGCAATCATCGTGTATCCGAACCAGGGTTCAAAATCTCGGTTTAGGTCCCGAACCCGCCTACTCACCGGGACGAGAAACCAGTAAAACCCGGTGGAATCCGGCCAAAACCGAAAAAAACCTAGACAAATTTAAATCCGAATGAACTGGGCCAGCCGGGCGGGTTGAGGGCGGGTTTGACCGGGTTCCCGAGCGGGTTGACCGGTTTCCCGACGGGTTTGTGCGAGAAACCAGTAGAAAAACTAGAAATTGGAAAAATTGAAAAGATGCAGGAAAAAAATTTACAAAAATATGAAAAAAAATCATATATGCCTAGGATATATGTCATGGTAATTTGTATAAATGTAAAAAAAAATTGGCATGACCTATGCTAAAAATTAATGTTTGGAACATATGTACATATGACATATTATACATAACATATATTGCAATACAAATATTTAGACATTAGACATAGAAATATATGTCTCAAAACCGGTATGATTCATACATACATATATTGCAATACAAATATTTAGAAATTAGACAATGTTTCCATGAAACACATATATTATACATGAACACATCATATTTCCATCTAAATATTTATACCTTTTGAGCAATATGACCATTTGCATTTTGAGCAACATGAACTCGGCGGCGGGCCGGCCGGCGGATGGCCGGGATTTGGCGGGGTAGGGCGCGGGCGGCTAGGAGAACGTGGCTTGGAGGCTAGAAGACAGAAGAGAAGTGGAGGCAGGAAGGGGATCGGTGAGAGAGGAAATATCTCTCTCGGGGGCAATTTCGTAATTTCACCAAAAAGGGCATTGGGTTGCTTTTGTAATGCTGCAAAGCCCTAGATCCAGCCCATTTGTAACATTTTGGACTATCCATATTTTTTAAACACATCGAAAATTTTACCACATCTTTGATTTGAAATTTAAGCATGAAAATGATGTAGATTTGAAATTTTGCTTTGTACAAGTGGTTTTAAAAAACTCCTAGTTTTTTTACAATTTTTTTTCTTCTGAATTTTCACATTTTTACAAATTTAAATTTGAAACTCCGAATTTCCTCGGGCAAAAACCGGTGGGTCCCGAAGCCGGCCCGCACCAGGTCGCCGAGAACCCGCCGGTTTTTCCGGGTTCCCAACGGGTTTGCGAACCCTGATCCGAACTAACAAAAGTTCTGAAAAAAATCTGAAAAAATTTATGGATGCACTTTATTGTTTACTCCACCTATATATAAAATTTATTATATGCTAGAAGTTACAAAAAAGAGAAAGTTATGACAAATTTGAACTATTCAAATTTGTTAGAATTTTCTCTTTTTTATTACTCTTAACATAGAATGAATTTGATCTTAAAATTTTATACATAGATATGGTAAGTTCAAATGTATATCCACAAATTGTTTTAGATTTTTTCATGACTTTTATTAGTTCGGGTGCACGATGATTACATCGTAGTCTTGATTGCACAGGATATGTTCCCACAATGTTTTTATTAGCATCATATTAGAAATTTTACGCACGTTCTGAAAGACATGTTTTTTCCTTGCAGAGATAATGCACGAATAGGGGCGAAACTTTAGCTCGAGCTCGCGAGCAGCTCGGGCTCGGCTCGGTTCCAGGCTCGGCTCGTTGCTAAACGAGCCCGAGCCGAGCCTCTTTCCTGGCTCGCACCCTGTACCGAGCCCGAACGAGCCAGCCCAAGCTCGCTCGCGGCTCGTTCGTGGCTCGGCCATCCTGAGTCCTGACCCCCCCGGTCCAAGACGCAACTTGATCCCGCCCGTCGGCCCGTGCCCGTGCGGCCGTGCCCATGCCCCCGCTTTCGAAGTCTCGAGTCCTTCCCAATCCCAACTCAGTCCCGACCCCCGACACGAGTCTGACCCCGGTCCTCCCTCCCCAGCGGAGCCCCCAACCCGGCAACCCTAGGTCCCACTCCGCCGCCGCCCGCCCCGCCACAAGCGCTCGCTGCCGTCGGACCGCTCTCCGCCTTGTCCATCCACCCGTGGAGTTGCTCGTCCCTCTCGTCTGAGTCGTCTCCCCCACATCGCGATTACGCTCGACGCCACCTACCTGCAAAGCTCCCTCGCCAGCGTCCTCTACGTGCTCTGCCACGCCGTCTTCCCGAGGAGTGCTCGCCGCGGTGTTCCCCATGCTCCCGGCGACGGTCCACCGCTTCGACGCCCGACTCGTCCGCGGCAAGATCTCCACCTCCGTCCGCCGTGCCCTCGACCAGCCCCTCAAGGCCTCAACTACGCCGGCATCTACCTTGCCGACCTCCTCCGCCGCTCCGTCTCCCGCGTCCTCTACCTCGACTCCGACCTCCTCGTTGTCGATGACGTCGCGTGCCTCTGGGCCACTGACCTCGGCCCCGACGCCGCCCTCGCCGCCCTCGAGTACTGCCACACCAACTTCACATCCTACTTCACTGACGCCTTCTGGAGCCACCCTGAGTAGTGAGTACTCTTCCATCTTCGCCATTCCTGTGCTGCTGCTGGCTTGCTGGTTTCTAGCGTGCAGTTGTGTTCAGGCTCGCGAGCCTGCTCGAGCCAGCTCGAGCTTCGGCCGAGCCCGAGCCGAGCTCCACTACGAGCTCGTGCTTCCTAGCGAGCCGAGCCGAGCTGGCTCGTTGCCACGACCGAGCCCGAACGAGCTGGACCGAGCTCGCTCGGGCTCGGCTCGTTTCCACCCCTATGCACGAACATCTCAATCCAACTCCTTCATTGTTCTTCTCTGACCTGCCTCCATCAACCGTATTTACAGATCGATAAAAGTATCTGATGTCATCATGGAGAGAAACTCTATACACTAACCCGACACAAAACTTTCACCATAGGGGAAGACAAATCCCAATAGCCCACAAATAGATCGAGGACCATGAATACCAATCCTAACAAAGAAAACCTTCATTTTACTATGCTACACAAAGTCACTTAGCTCGACTTTAATTAAGAGAGTATTGTAGGAGGTCATCAAAGACAAATACCACGCCGCGAAATCTTGGAAGGGAGCTCATTATCATACTAAACTACTTTGTCATCGACACCTCCACGAAGGGCGGGATGGACAGCAAACCCTAATCTAAAAAACTAGATCCAAATAAAAAGCTGAAGCTTCAAGACGATAAGAGGGTTCACATCACCTCCCTAGACCTGATCATGGGCAGCCTAGCCTGGACCTGGCCCGATTTTTTCGGGCCAGGTCGGGCTCGGAGAAAAACAAAAAACCAGTGCAAAGTCTGGCTTCGGGCCGGGCTTTTGCCGAGCTTTCGGGCTTCGGGTCGGGCTCGGACCCGGCCCGACAAAAAAAATTTCGGACCGGACCGGGCTCGGGCTCGGGTCAAAGTGACCGGGCTTTTCCAAGCACGGCCCGAAGCTCGGCCCGGCCCGGAGTATGATCAGGTCTACACCTTCCCAACTCGAGCGAGATCACCGGAGTTAGGTTGGCGAGAAGGCCGGCAAGCTTTGGCTGCCGGACGCCCGGTCCCTGTTGAGTCACCACCTCGTCATTTTTCCTTCGTCGCCTCAGCCCTCGACCGAAACCTCTATAGAGGTACTGTTGGCCTATTGGGCACCTGGCCTCAGTCCAACACCCTAGACCCGATTAGGTCCATATGTTTACGAGCTAAGAAAAAATTTATCTTTAATTGATCGCATCTATCTATCATTAAATTTCTACCCAAAAAACCTTTAGTGGTGGTAGTTGGCGACAAGTAAAATTACCCACTATGCCACCGTTATAATAAATCCATCTTATCCACTAAAACTACACAACATACTACCTATTGTAATAAATCCATCTTATCCACTAAAATTACTCATTATGCTATTGGACGCACCAGACATACGCTGAGAAAACACTTGTGTGGTCGCTTGCGCGTCACGATACATGGCATCTTGCGCATGGCGCGCATGGCGAAGCCGAAGGCGTATAACTCGCTCTCTCATAATATCGATGGTGGAATTTAGATTTTCTTGTAGCAAAGCATGGGCACTCGACTAGTCTCTACTATTAAAAAGCCTCTAGTGATGGTCATTGGTGGTCGGCATCACACTTCAGTGAAATTACCCACCATGTCATCTGTTATAATAAATCCATCTTATAACTAAAATTACACACCGCACCATTCATTGTAATAAATCCATATTATCCTCTACTATTAAAAACCTTTAGTGGTGGTCGTCGGTGGTCGGCGTCACACTTCAATGAAATTATCCACCAGACCATCCGTTATAACAAAGGGTAAATTGCATCCACGCCACTTGAAAGTTGCTTATCTCAGAAATGCCACCGCAAAGTGTGAAATTGCTCAAATGCTATTATAAAGTTAGATTCATTGTAAATATGCCATTATGTTGCTTTTCCATCATTTTGACCAAAATGCCACTCCCTCCTTCAACCTCTAGCTTCTCTTCTCCTCCAAATCAAACATCACTGCTATAGCAGCAATGTCGCCATCCCCGACCATTTGTAAAGCTGCCAACGAGCTGCAGCAGGCCTCCTCCTCCGCTCCCCAACATCTTCTTCTGCTCGACCTTTGCGCGCCGCCATTTTTGCCGCCAGCCTTCTCCGTTGCGTGGCCACCATCGCCGCCGGCACCGCCCGCTCACGTGTGCGTCGCCACCGCCGCCACCGCCCCCCTCTCTCTCACGCACCATCGCTAGTGCGTTGCTGCTGGCCGGACCATCGCTGCCGCCACCGCGGGTGACGTGTTCAGAGAGGAGGAACCCCCGGTGACGAGTTCGGAGAGGAGGAAGGGAGGAAGCAAAGATAAGGTGAAGGAATGGCATTTCAATCGTAATTTTTAATGGAAGGAAGGACAAAAGAGTCCATCGTGGCATATTTGTAACGAACCTGACTTCATAATGGCATCTGAACAATTTCGCACTTTGCAGTGGCATTTATGAGATAAAGTAACTTTCGAGTGGCATGGATGCAATTTACCCTATAATAAATTCATCTTGTCCACTTTATCTACTAAAATTACACACCATACCATTTATTATAATAAATCCATCTTATCCACTAAACATCTATCATGCTATCGGGCGCAACAGGCATACACTGAAAAAACACTCGCGCGCTCGCTTATGAGTAGCGATACATTGCATTGTGCACACGATGAAGCTGAAGGCGTATGACTCGCTCTCCCATATTCTCGATGGTGAAATTTAGATTTTCTTATAGTAAAGCACGAGCACTCGACTAGTCATGGAAAAATGGCTAGAGAGGACCGTAAAAATAACGATATCTAATTGAGTGACACATATACAGTGACACATAAGATTCCTTAGTAGCACAATACCAATTACCCCTTAAATCAATGGTGCATAGAGATGATGCTACCATCTAGTGATATAGGTGGAATCTACGTGTAATAGAGTTAAAAGACAAACTTTGCTCTTTTTAGCTGAGAAAGTGTTGTGGATTATAATTTAAAATGTTGTTTTTTGATTGGGGTTTACAAAGACCGAAAATTATTAAAAATTATTTTTAAAAGCATGGAGAAGAAATAACTACTATATATAAAGAGCAAGAGATCTCTTCCTTGCGAAATCGGCCACGTCGCCTGGATTTCGTCCGCCGTCGGATCGCGTGGTCGGCTAGATCTAGTCGTCCAGCGCGGACGTTTTTGCAAAAAAAGCCCCTGCGGTTCTCGCGAATTGGTCCGCCGTCCTAATTTCCACCTTCTGGATGGACGGGGCCTAGCCCCATCCGTTCATTTGCTTCTTCCCTTCCCCACTCCAGCCGCCGCTCCTCTCTCCGCCGCCGTGCTGCTTCCGCACCGCTGCCCTCGCCTCACGCCTCCCCCTCCTCTCTTCCCTACCACGTCGTCTCCACACCACCGGCGTCGTGTTCCCCATCGCCGCCCCTCACTCCTCCTCCTCCGTCGCCGCCATCGCGCCTCCCCCTCCTCTCTTCCCCACCACGCCGCCTCCACACCGCCCCTCCTCCTCCGGCACCGCCCTCGCCGCCCCTCCTCCTCCGCCACTGTCGTCACCGCCCCTCCTCCTTCGCCACCGCCGCCGCCTCTCCTCTCTCCGCGTCGCGCCTCCCTCTCCTCTCTTCCGCACTGCCGCCCTCGCCTCGCGCCTCCTCCTCCTCTCATCGCCGCCCCTCGCTCCTCCTCCTCCGTCACCGTCGTCGCGCCTCCCCCTCCTCTCTTCCTCACCAAGCCGCCTCCACACCGTCCCTCCTCCTCCGCCACCGCCCTCGCCGCCCCTCTTCGCGTCGCGCCTCCCTCTCCTCTCTTCCCCACCACGACGCCTCCACACCACAGGCGTTGCGTTCCCCATCATCCCTCTCGCCGCTGCCTTTTCCTTCTTCGCCGTCCTGCCCGTGCCGCTGCCACCATCCTGGCCGCGCTCTCCCACCCCCTCACACCATTCCCCATCGGTGCTCCTCCTCCTCCACCACCGCTGTCGCACCTCCGCCTCCTCTTTTCCCCAGCACACTGCCTCCACACCGCCGGCGTCGCGTTCCCCATCGGCGGAGCCCCTTCTCCTCCGCCACCGCTGTCGCCCCTCCTTTCTCCGCCGCCACGCTGCCTCCACGCTGCAGGGCGGTGAAGAAGAGGTGAAACCCAGGAACAGGCTCCACCACCGCTGTCACGCCTCCCCCTCCTCTTTTCCCCACCACACTGCCTCCACACAGCCGGCGTCACGTTTCCCATCGGCAGCGCCCCTTCTCCTCTGCCACCGTCGTCGTCCCTCCTTTCTCTGCCACCACGCCACCTTCACGCTGCAGGGCGGTGAAGAAGAGGTGGAACCTAGGAACAGGCTGGTCAAAAAACCTCTCTAAAATTTTGGGTTTAGTTGTGACAAGAATACTGTACTTTCTTCATGCCCTGTTTTGCAAAATATTACAAAACAAAACTATGTAGATTCTACCCTCTTTTTCATGTTATACTTTATACTTATTCATAGTGATTTTTTTCCAATTATAAGTAGTCATTTCAGCATCTCATTCTTTGGTTAGCACCTTCCCATTATACAATGGCATGCTCTCCCTAAGAATATTACCTACCATATTGATTTTTTATGGTTTCCATTGTGCGTTGTTTGAACATCTCATCTTTGGTTAGTGCCATTGGTTAAAACACACTGTGGATCAGATTATATATGCCATTGCATATACCAGATTTTGTTAATCCGGCAATGCTACATCTCACCTAGCTTGGTTTTCTTTGTTCTCTGTAATATTGGTAGCTGTCTAGCTCGATAGCAGAACTACCCATTACACATTGTCACCTTTTCTTTACTCTACGAATTATACGACATAACTGTCGACCTTTTGTTTGTTTAGGTGTGCATCGAATGCCTATATAGAATGATTAGTTCATGATCTCATGATTTGTATGGACAGTTGGTTTACCTCTTGTGTTCATTGTTCGTTGTATGTATGGATTTCATTTGCATGGAGCCATGCCGCTTCACCTTGCATGATATTTTCCTACTTGCTAATCAACATAGGGAGATTGCATGGAGCCATGCCGGTTCACTTTGCATGATATTTTTCTATTTGCTGATCAACATAGGGACATACCATCATTTCTCTTAGAGATGACATAACAGAGTAATTGTATTGGTTATAGCCTGATAGTGCACATGGACTGAGTGTGGTCCTTGGGACCAATTCATCTTGCATGACATTTTGTCGTGTAGTGATCAAAAGAGTCATATGTATCTTGCTCACAAAGTAATTGTAGATATAACCTGATAGTGCACATGTCCTGAGTGTGGTCCTTGGGACCAATTCATCTTGCATGACATTTTGTCGTGTAGTGATCAAAGGAGTCATATGTATCTTGCTCACAGCAGTTTCCATTAATTCCATTTACTTTCAAAACCTATTGTATCATGCTGTTTACTTATTTTAACAGGATTTTCTATCTCCTCTGTTGAAGGAAAAATATGGAAGTCATCTCACAGCAGTTTCCATTAATTCCATTTCCTTTCAAAACCTATTATGTCATGCTGTTTACTTCTTTTAGCAGGATTTTCTATTTCCTTTGTTGAATACTGTTTGAAACGTCTTGCTTGTGCCCTGTTTACACTGGCACTGCCTCCTGCAAACCCTGATATAGAAAGTCCAAGGATCAGATATTATAGGAAGTGACCAGCTGAAATTACGCCGCTGTCTTACTGTTATGTATGTAAGTTCATTTTCTATAACTTTAAATTAATTTTCGATGTGTTACATATGTAGGTTACTTGAATGTTATAGGGCGATCACTGCCTATTTGCCTACGATTTACCTCAGCTGAAAGATGTGCTGAAAGATCTCCCTTCTCTTCCTACTGAAATGTACAAAATTTTGTTGCTGTATGTGCTTAGAAGCTAGGATACATATTGTTTTACCTAATAGTTGAAGGCTTTCTACGTTTACTTTGTGCTAGAATGCTTGTTTACATAGTATTTGTTCATCTCACTTCTTTTGATTTCTTCCATAACAGGATAATGCCATCGTCTGTAGACCTCAGGAAGGCCTCTTACATTACATTGATGTTGGGATCTGCTTCTATGCCCATGTTAGCTCTCTAGGCATAGGTCACAGTAGGATTTATAGATGAGACAACAATACTGTTTTCGGAGTCAAATATGGTCTATTATTCCCCTGATGTCTTATCTACGAAGGGATACATATTTTTGGAACCAATTCTTTGTCTGTGTAAATTTGAAATTTCCAGATTATAAGAAAGTGCAAATTCATGAATGGTTCTTGTCATTTTTGAGCCATTTCTTCTTTCCTGTTGTGCATTTGTGTGGATAATCACCACCTACAATTATTTATCTTGCGGCCTGTGCATATTGGATACTTTGTTTCTTCATGGTTGGGATTTGTTTTGTCTAGATTGAACATAGGTTTCTCATAATACAATTGGCACAGGTGCTACCTCATTTGTTTACATAGATTAAATTTGCCATTGTCCTTATACTGTTGCCGAATTTTCAGTACATGTTAGCCAGAAATGCTCATCCGTATATGCTATAATAGGCCATGTCCGCTCAGCCTATACGTCAACATGCACATTCCGTTTCCATGGATGTTGCGCGTGAGAGTAGAAAAAAACGGCGCGCTCAGTTGTTGGCCAGAAATGCCACCAAGAAAAGTATTTGTCATCTCTTATGTTTCTTATCCATTTATTTTCGTTCTTTCGTTCCACCATTTTCTGATTGTGTATTACGCTTGGCCATGCATTGATATCGTTTTTAAGGATGCTTCCACCTTATGTGTTACCTCCTACAACACTCACTTTCGACTTACCTATGACGTTTGAGCCTTCCTCCTCAGGTGTCCATTTCTTCCCTTCGATGCAGCATGCATTGTTTACGGCTTTCCCGTTTGTTGTCTCTTTGTTTACTTCTATGTTGTTGCATTTTTCCCTCTTTCTTTCTCCTCCTTTACATTGTATTTCTCTGTTATGCTTTGTGTAGTCCAGGATATTTGCATGACAGATGACCGTTCTACAAACAACTACGCATCTGCTATACTTCTATTTCAGTTGTCAATTATTTAATCACATGTTCATCACACATCATGACCAACGCGTGCCGGGCGCGCGGCTACCTTCTAGTGGCTATAAAGTGCTAAAATATTTAGGTTACATAAAAATGACAAAATTTTCGCCGTACATTTTAATCTGAATTTAAGCTAAGGATACGGATCCGACATTCCGGCCCGATCCGGCCCACATCGCATCACACGGAAGAATCGCCCAAACTGACCTACCCGGCCGCACCAAACCTTCTCCCGCCGCCGCCCCGAAAACCCCCTCTAAAACCCTCGCCGCCGGCACGCCCACCCGCCTCATCCCCTTCGAACCACAGCAGCCAAGCCCCGGAGGAGGAGGGGACAAAGCCGCTGCCGCCGCCGCCGCCGCCGGAGAGGGACGGAGAGATGGGTATCTTCGAGCCGTTCCGTGCGATTGGGTACATCACGGCGGGCGGCGTGCCCTTCTCCGTGCAGCGCCTCGGCACCGAGACCTTCGTCACCGTCAGTGTCGGCAAGGCCTTCCACGTCTACAACGTAAGCCCCCACCTTACAACCCGCAACCCCCTCGCCTCCCATCGGTATAAAAAATTTCACTTGGGATTGGGTGCTCGCTTCTCTGCGGCGTAAATCGCGGGAGCTCGCAGGAGCCTGCTGCTACCTCTGTTGGAATTTAGAATCTCAGATGCTAGGAGCAGTGATTGTGTGGTGAATCCTATGGAGCTTATGATCTAGTTACTGGTTGCTACTATGAGGTTACTGTAATGTGCTCATGAGCTTGCGACAATCGAGCTGCTTGTTGTCCACATAAGCATTACTCTACCTCTGTGACTGAATCAATGTCCATTTTAGGAACTCACTGTACTTGTTTTGATTTTGTTGCTTTTGTTTTGCAGTGTGCTAAATTGAACTTGGTCCTTGCTGGTAAGCCTGTTGTCTGGTATATGTTGTTCCTTAGGTTCAGTGTTTTTTTTTTGGTGGTTTATAAACTTTTATTATGTGAGCAAAGGACCTCAACTGCCCAAGAAGATTCATGCTCTTGCATCCTACAAGATATATACAATTGCTGCCTATGGAAGTGATATTGCCGTTTTCAGACGAACTGATCAGGTAAGGAAGCTACTGTGCTTGCCATAGTTGAATTTGTGTTATCTGTCATGCTATTTATTCAGCCATCGTGGCTATAAATGTAGATATTTCATTATTGGAACAGTTAGGATGTTTCATTTTGAAATGCTACTGTAATATCAGAAGTTGAAATTTTTATATAGTGCTTAATATTTTTTTTTTCTAACTTCCAAAAGGGAGATCCAGACCTTCCCATATTATGGCCATCAACTGCTAAACTGCATGTCTGCTACTGAGTACTGACACAAACAGTTTTTTTTAATCTTCTCACTTAATCTCTTTTAATCAGGTGGTTACATGGAGTAGACATGAAGACAAGGTCAACATGTTATACCTGTTTGGGGAATACATTCTAAGTGCAGATATTAGAGGTAACATATTTATATGGGCCTTCAGAGGAGCAGAACCAAACAGTGAACCTGTTGGGAACATATCATTGGGAGACAATTTTACTCCAACATGCGTTATGCATCCTGATACTTATCTAAATAAGGTGCCTGAGTTATCTGAAGTTTTTTCGTTGCTCTGGAGATAGTTTACATTCCAAACATGTGCATTCAATTTCTTTTCTGTTAACTAGTCTGATCTGTTCCTAAATCAGGTCATCATTGGTAGTGAAGAAGGTTCCTTGCAGCTGTGGAATATCAGTACAAAGAAAAAACTCTACGATTTCAATGGTTGGAACTCACCGGTGCGTTGTTGTGTTTCTTCACCTGCACTGGATGTAGTTGCAGTCGGATGCTCTGATGGAGCAATTCATGTTCACAATATACGATATGATGAAGAGTTGATGTCTTTCAACCATCAAATTCGTGGCGCTATAACTGCACTGTCATTTCGAACAGGTGATTTGCCCAACTTTTTTATAAGTTAGAACCTCATTTTTTTCATGCTTGTTGGTTCAAGCCCTCTATTTTGTTCTTGATTATGATGTATGAATATGGGTATTACTTTTTGTGTGCATATCAAATTTAGGATTGGCATAGGCACCACCTAGTTCATTAGTATCTTAGATCCAGTTTAGGAAATTTAGCTGCCAAATTTATTTTGACTAAGGATTTTCACTCTGATATTTTGAAGATGTATTAAGCTTGAACAAGTTTTACTCTCTATGGAATTCCAACATTTGAATAAAACAGTTGTTAATATGATTCAATAGAAGTCGAAAAGCACGATTAATTTATTATTGGAATGCATCTGAATTTTCCAATTGTATTAGATACTTTACTGGTATCAAGGTGTTTTTATTGGCTATAGAGGACGTTGACTTTCCCTTTAAAGGGACACAAAAGGCGCATCCTTACAGTGCTACCTCTTTTCCATATCAAGCTGAGTGTTTCCAAATTTACTTCTTTTGCTAGATGGGCAACCTCTTCTAGCCTCTGGAGGTTCTTCGGGTGTTATTAGCATATGGAATCTTGAGAAGAGACGGCTGCATTCTGTGATTCGGGAGGCACATGATGGTTCTATAGTTTCCCTTCATTTTTTTGCCAATGAACCTATTCTGATGAGCTCAGCTGCTGATAATTCAATAAAAGTAAGTGTATATTGTTTTTTTTATTATGTCCTTGCATTGCAAGGGGCAAAAGTGCTCAGCTTATATCTGTTGTACAGTAAAATACAAAAGGTTGAAAGCTGCATGCATCTTGTAATTATCTATTTGTATGGACATCACCTGTGCATCTGGTAGCTGTGAACTTGTGCACACTGTCTCCCCAAATCCCAATGGTGCAATGCATTGGAACTGTCCAAACCTTTGTTCTTCACCAATGACCAACTGGTTGTATTTTCTAGCATTTTTGTGATATTTCATTGTTAGCCCTACCTTATGTTATTTTTATGGAAGTCAATAAGGGTCCTCCTAGCATGTCCAGCTTAACATCATACTAATAAGTTACATATTAGCCTAAAAAGACGTCAATACTGATCTCAAATTAGTATTGCAATAAATTTAAGCTGCTGCAACACCTTACTAAAGTTAAACTTTGAAGTCCAGTAATCTTATATATTCTGTACCAGATGTGGATATTTGATAGTAATGATGGAGATGCTCGCCTATTAAGATTTCGAAGTGGCCATAGTGCTCCACCTCGCTGCATAAGGTGACAATGCCTTCTATCATATCTTGTTTTTTACTTTTAGTTGAGTTGTGCTTTTGGTCAGTCAACCTATTTTTGTCATTAGATTCTATGGCAATGGAAAATGCATCTTATCTGCTGGTCAAGACCGTGCCTTTCGCCTTTTCTCAGTTGTCCAGGTAACCAGTGTTAGTAACATTCTTTATACAGTAGCACATATGTTGTGATCTCAAAGCTGACAGGAGCATGGGAATGAGATACCTTTTTATTAACGTTATATATTTAATATGTTTAGTTGTTTACTGTTTGAGCAAAAAAACAGTTTGTGCTTTGTCTCTTTGTGCAAAAAAACCTTAATATGTTTACTGTTTAATCCTATTGAAGTTACTATGTAACAGGATCAACAAAGCAGAGAGCTTTCTCAGAGGCATGTGTCAAAAAGAGCAAAAAGGCTTAGAATAAAAGTACAAATTTTGTTTATATTTATTGACTGTCTTCTTTCATCATTGCCATGTTTAAGGTGTTAAAAAATTATTATTATTTTTTAATGCAGGAGGAAGAGATCAAGCTAAAACCAGTGATTACATTTGATTGCGGTATTCTTTTGGTCTTCACAATGTTTCTGAATGATTTTCGTAATCTCATATAGCATTCTTCTGCTTGTCTTTCTGGATGAATCTCTTTTACTGGTATTGATGACATTAATTTGTATTTGGTCATGAAAAGCAATATTACAGACTATGCTATGCTACTGGAAACAACTGCACTACCACAATTATGTCATATAACAGGATATTCTAATCATGCCTTTACAAAAACGTGGATCTCAAATATTGGAGCGATGAGGAGATAAGCAGCTGAAATATGAGTTGAAGAACTGGAGAAACTTTAGCAGCGAGAAGCTTAGACTGCCTTCTTCACATAAGACAAACCACATCCCATAGTGTTGTCACATTTAGGCCTTTTGAATATTCTGATGATTCTGCTAATAATAGGACAACATAGTCATCAAGGTCATAGTCATGTAAAATGTGACCTCTGATGATTTTCCAGTTTGAGGCTTCTAATATTGCTTGTTAATCTGTTGTGCTGCTGATAAGATACTAGAGCATTGCTATAGTGCATTTGTTGGGTAAGGCTTTGTTGGCATTGGAGGTGCAATCAAGAGAACTCCATTTCACATGCCAATTTTCTATCTGCTCATTTGCTTATTGATTATGTAACAAAACCGTCTTACTAAATGTGGCAATTTACTTGCCTACCATAGTCTACACTGCAATCCCAACTAGTACTTAAATGGATTAGTAGAATTTGTGGATCATATATAGTAGCTATACATCTTTTACCTATGACTGTAAGCTATTTGGCATCTTGGCACCCTTTTCTGTTTTTCTGTTTGTCAGTTTGTCTATACAAAAGCAATAACCTTTAGGGTGAACCTTCTGTTTTCAGCTGAAATACGTGCACGTGATTGGTGTAATGTTGTTACATGCCACATGGATACTCCGCAGGCATATGTATGGCGTCTTCAGAACTTTGTTATTGGTGAGCATATTCTGACCCCATCATCAGGCACTGGATCACCAGTTAAGGTAGTGCTTGTTTTTGTAGTTTTTAGTATAATTCAACCTTTCTTAGGACCACTAAGATTCAGAAGTTAATTGCTAAAAGTATTTGCCTATTTGTTTTTTAAGTAATGTTTTCTTTTTTCTGACAGGCTTGTGTGATAAGTGCATGTGGTAATTTTACTGTATTGGGCACTGAAGGTGGTTGGATCGAAAAATTTAACCTTCAGTCAGGCATTAGTCGTGGTAGTTACATTGACACTTCGTTGGCACTGCAATGTGCACATGATGGGGAAGTTGTTGGATTAGCTTGTGATGCTACAAATGGCTCTCTGATTAGTGCTGGATACCATGGTGATATCAAGGTTTGATGCTCTCTGTTGCACTTCAGCTCAGTTATATTTAGTTCTGCACCATGTTTAGTAGGCTTATAAGCAGCTTGTACATTATTCCATACTTCATCTTCTATGCCCTTATCAACCGGTTTAAATGTTTTTTTTAATGCTACTCTTTTTGTTGTACGATCAAGAATACCTGTGTATTGCACCACCAGCATTTTCTGTAAATCTACTTTTGACTCCTTTACAAGTATGAGTGAACCTTTTTTTTTTTTTCCAGAATTGCATTACTTAGCTATAGAATTGTGTCCTATTGCAGGTGTGGGATTTTAAAAGTTGTAACCTAAGATCCAGACTGAATGTTGGTAAATCTGTCACTAAGATTGCATATCACCGGACAAATGGTACTATTTGACATATTTGGTTATTCCCTTCCAGGATTCTATGGATATAACTAACAGCTTTGCTAATTTATGGCAGGCCTTCTTGCTACTGTAGCAGATGACATGGTACTTATACTGTTTGATACAGTGGCCATGAAAATGGTTCGCAGATTCAAAGGTCACACAGACCGTATCACCGATTTGTGTTTCAGCGAGGATGGAAAATGGCTGGTCTCATCTAGTATGGATGGGACTCTTAGAGTATGGGACATCAGTTTAGCAAGACAGATAGATGCAATGCATGTTGATGTGTCTGTAACGTCTGTCTCTATGTCTCCTAATATGGATGTGTTGGCAACCACCCACGTCGATCAAAATGGGCTGTATCTTTGGTAAGTTTCTGTTGCATCTCCTTTTGCTCACTTGTTAATCATGTAGCTACATATTTCTGCAAAATATCATCAAGATGATATTCTCAATTGTAATTTCTATAAAATTATGACACATAGTCACATATATAGGCAAATGATTACTTTTTTCTGTCCATCTTGTACCAATCCATACCATCACATGCAAGTAACCAAACAAACCACCTGCACAGGGTCATAAAGGATGAGCTCATCCCTGCACAATCTACCTTTTGTTTTCGAAATATTTACTCTGTTGTGTTAGCACAACTATGCCAAAGCTCAAGAGTATGGCAGTATAGTAAGGTTGACAGCATTATCAATTGCTGCCAACTAGTTGCTAGATTGAACAGCTTAAATTTGGCTTTGAAAAGTCAGCCCCCAACATGCGGTTTTGGGCCCCATTTTGGTTATCAAATTGTGCAAAGCTTTTTCAGCCATCTCATAAAACAAACTTAGTCATACACATTTGCAGTTTTGTTTTCCAACATGAAATGTTCTCCCCTAAAGTAATCTTTGCAAATATGATAGTCTGCAAAATTACCATTGATGTTGTGTAAAACAAGTTGAATACATAGAACACTGGCAATTTTGAATACTCAAGATGGATAACTTCAATTTTTCTTTTTTGAGTTGCCAAGCTCATTTCTGTGATGTTTGTACTTTGTAATATTCTGCCATATTGGATAAGAAGCATAGTATGTAGTGTTCTGCCATTTATTCTGTCTCATATATGATCTCATTTTTTTATTACTATCTTTGATAGGGTTAATCAAGCTCTATTCTCAGCTTCAACAAATGTTGATGATTTCGCAAGTGGTAAACATATCAGGAATGTGCGCTTGCCAACTGTTTCATCAACAAAAAGTTCTGAAGAAGAACCTGTTCATAATTCAGAAGATTCAAATCAATCTAATGCTAAATCTTTTGTCATATCGGATCACCAAATACCCAATATGGTCACCCTCTCTTTACTTCCAAGGAGTCAATGGCAAAGTTTGACGAATCTTGACATTATAAAAGTAATATACTTTTGTTTTCATTTTAATCCTCAAATTTCTAAATTACCCTCTCTTTACTTCCAAGGTGTCAATGGCAAAGTTTGACGAAGATTGACATTATAAAAGTAATATACTTTTGTTTTCATTTTAATCCTCAAATTTCTAAATTACCCTCTTTTTACTTCCAAGGTGTCAATGGCAAAGTTTGACGAAGATTGACATTATAAAAGTAATATACTTTTGTTTTCATTTTAATCCTCAAATTTCTAAATTGCAAAGTAATAAATTATGTGGCCTGCTTTACTATGTTAACTTTTAAGCTAGTATGTTTGTTTTGTGTTAAGCAAACAACTTAATTTAAGTGCTTATCATGATATTTTTTTTGTCTTCAGGTTCGAAATAAACCAATTGAGCCACCAAAGAAACCAGAGAAGGCACCTTTTTTCTTACCCTCTGTTCCATCCCTATCTTGGGAGATATTGTTTGAGGCCCCTGCTAGCAGTAAAGGATCAGACAGCAGCACTACTGAGAACACAAGCCATAAAAAGATGGTCGATCTCTCCTCTCACTTTAGTCAATTGTTACAATCCTGTGGAGAAACAAAAAACTGTGAGTTTTTTTGTTGCTGTCACGTTGTTGCTCAGAATACTTCTTTTCTATTTCAGTTCTATTATTGTAATGCCATAACTCCCAACCAGAAATAAGGCTGATAATCTGGTGATATACATTATTTTTGTGCCCAGTGCTGATGCTGGTGATGGCAAGCACTAAGTTCTGGCTCACAATCTGTTTTTGCAGATTCAGCATTTACTGACTACCTAAAGGGCCTATCGCCATCATCTTTAGATATGGAACTACGAGTGCTACAGATAATTGATGAGTTGGAAGATTTGGAGCAGAGACCTGAGCTCCAATCCATTTCAGTGCTGTTGGATTACTTCATTCATGAGCTATCCTGCAGGAATAACTTTGAGTTTGTTCAGGCTGTTCTGAAATTGTTTTTGAAGGTATATGATGCGTATTTCAGTCTGTTCTGGAATTGTTTTTTAGGGTATTTGATATGCATATGCCGTCTTAACCAATCAGGTTTGTACTTGAAATATTTAATCTTTCTTGGAAGCAGATACATGGTGAAACAATACGACATCACTCACTGCTTCAGAGCAAAGTGAAGAAGCTTCTAGATGTCCAGAGCATTGTTTGGCAGAAGATAGATAAAATGTTTCAGAGTGCACGATGCATGGTTACATTTCTCAGCAACTCACAGTTTTAATAGCAGGTGATTTCTTATCATTCAGTTTGTTAAATGGATTAACTTCATTTACTGTCTCAGGTTTTTTTTTTTTGCCTTAAGATTTATTATGCTGTAGTACTTAGTTGGAACTAAAATATTTTCAGAGCTATACTCTCCCACATTGTAGTTGCCTGGTTGAGTTTTTTTTAAAGAAAAAGTTGTGAAAGGTGGTTTCTTCTGCGGCAGTCGTCAGTAACTCAATACTCCGTTGCTTATCCCCTGCAGATTCAAATCTCTGCAAAACAATGCATATAAACTCAAGACTCTGTTGCTTATCCCCTGCAGATTCAAATCTCTGCAAAACAATGCATACGTGGTGTTTATGTGGCTGTATCTCTGCAAAACAATGCATACGTGGTGTCTATGTGGCTGTACCATTCCCCTGTATCTTACCATATTGTTCGTGGCGGCGAAGTTGCAAGGCCTCTGCGTGGTGCTAACAGCGGCATGCACCAACAGTACTCCACACCAAGAGGATGACAATTTTGTAGTTTTATATTTTATAATTTATTTTCGTACTCTTCTGTAACATACTGATGTATCAACACCATTTTGCAAGAATATTAGAATTCTCTGAAGTGTTTTGTCAGCATTGTTTGTCTTGAGTGCGATACAAATTTTATAGACACTGGCGACTGCAAAATATCAAGTTATTTTCTTGTTTACATACAGGTGTTAATGAGCATAGATGCAGACATGAAACTGATGCAATTCAATCCAGCGGCAAAGAAAAGAAGATTTCCAGGCTCTAGCCACTAGCAAATAAACACACAAATGGCAAATATACCAAATGATTCTGAGTGAGTGCCTTGCATCAATCATATAAAAAATGGCAAATATGAACTTCCTGAATGTGACTTGGATCAATCATATAAGGGCAATTTCCACTTCAGTACAACTAGAACCAGCTTCTTGTATACCCTTTATAACAAAAAAAAAATGGCGCCAGGAATCACTCGAGTAAACAAAACAAATACATCAAAGAATCTGGCCCCGAAGTACCAAAAAAACTTTTAAGAATGGTTGGATCCTGCACATCTGAATATGGTAAGCAAAATGTTTTGAGCTTTGCTCAAGCAGTATCCATGCTGACTAGTGTCTACTGATACAATCTCTGTGTGTCTGTCACTGCAACAAAACCATATCTCATGTTGTAATGCATCTAGTCCTACTAGGTTGTCCATCTTGATAGATCACTCAGACTTGCTCCTCAGGCTGTACACATTTCCAACGACTCCGACAACGCTAACCACTATGGCCAGCCCCAGCATCACAAGTGACAGGAGCTTCTCTCCATGCCCCAAGCACTTCGTTTCCTTGTCCAGTCTCAATGCTACCAGGGCCGGGAACATGAACCCCAATGCAAGCCCTGTCGTCGCGCCAGTGAACTTGAAGGCCATCCAGATGTTGGGTATCATCGTCGAGCCGAGATAGATCAGTGCCAATAGCACCACAGTCAAGCTGAGCATCTTCTTCCTGTTGTGGGGTGCTGACTCGCCAAAGATCAACGAGTCCACCGTCTGCCTTAGGGAGAAGTGGACGACTGGGAAGACGAGGACCAGGTGGATGACATACCCAATCCTGACAATGTAGTTGAGGACAGAGCTGAATCTGATCCCGAGGTCCTTGTCGAAGTTGGTGAGCACATCGGATTCCGTGTCATTGCCGAATAAGAGGTACCCTGATATGGCGGTCAGTGCATATACAACCACACATAGTATGGTAGTGATCCTCCCAATGTTGTACATGTTGCGAGGTGTCTTCACCTTGAGCTCATTGTAGATTGGCTGGACATTGAAATGGCAGATGTAGGCATTCGTCATAATCGGTATCACCACGAGCAAATCAAGCATCGCTGCTCTTGAGCTGAAATCTGGCCCCATCCTCGGCATACTGATTTTGCCCTCGATGAGCTTGACCAACGCGATGATGCAGGACACAACCACGAAAACAACAGCTAGTGCGACAGATGCAGCAGACGACAAGCTCAGTGAATCAATCTTCTCAAGTGCGCACAATGGCGCGAGAAAGATCACCAGTACAACCAAGATCAGCAGCCTCCGGTTATCCCACTCGCCATGACCAATCAACTGATCCATCACTCCAATGTGCTTCAATGATCCTGACATGACATCTCCGATGATGATGAGATACACCACGAGGATCCCGGCATTGTTGATGATGACACACATCTGCGCCACAATGCTCGCCGGACGGCCAAGCGCCTTGTGCACCACCTCACCGTACGACAGCGCGCGGCAGTACACCGAGAACCTGACGAGCAGCTCGATGGTGATCTCGGACAGAATCCCCATGACCAGAATCGAGACGAGCCCGACGGCGACGCCAAGAACCTTCATGGTGGCCGGGAGGGCCATAATGCCGGCGCCGATGATGGAGGTCGCGAGGTTGAACACCGCGCCGGGAACGCCGGACCCCTCGGGGGCCCCGGCGGGGCCGTCGCCGATGAGCGGCAGCTCGTCGTGCTCGCCGGCGGCGCCGTCTTCCTCCTCGCCCAAAAACGAATCTTGCTTGGAGATCTTGGCGTGGCCGTTGTAGGCGCCATTGGTGTCGCTGGATTTGAGCTGGCCGGATTGGAGCTCGATGGAGGGAGAGGTCAATGGGAGCGCCGAGTAATTCGTGCTCATCTTGGCGCATCAAAGATGGGTCAAACAAACCAAGAAAAAGCCCAGGGAAAGAATCTTGGTGGAAGGGAGGAGGAACAAATAATACTAAAAATACGGAGGAAACCCTTAAATCTCAATGCGTAATCCAACCAAGAAAATGGGAGGACATCTATCCAATAATCCAATTCAGTGATCCAAGAACACAAAATTGCACTCAAGGGGGAGGAGATTCTGAAGACCCTTGTATCGATAATCTCAGATAAACTCGGTGGGCATTGGTGATTGCTGCTTCGTCCTCTCTCCCTTTCCTGCCGAGATTTGGGTGCAGAACCAGGAGCTAAAAATCTGCCTCCTTTACTGGACCAAAGATTGGAGCACACACAGCCAGAGGAAGCAGAGAAATCTTGGGGGAGATGATACCTGGGGATTGGAATTGGATTGGCAGAGCTCAGAAGAGATCTGAGTTTTATCTCTCTCTCTTAAATTATTTTTTTCCTGTTCATTTCCACTCCTCCGAGTTCTGTTCTTGCTTCTCTCCCATAAAAGTATCTGCTAAAACCAGTCAATTTACGTTAATTCCGAGCAAGGACAGCTGCACCCACCACCCGACCCCGTACATATAGATACTCAATGACTTGTGGGTCCGCAAGGTATGTGGGGCCGGAGTATCAGTGAGGAACAGCCAGCGCTCCGTGAACACTACCTCGCCCCAGCTCTCACGCGTGACGCGTCCGGCCACGTGGGAGGCGCCGACGCGGGGATACGAGTATACCACTCTTCGATTTGATTGGCCCGCGGCCACTGGGTACCGCGTACCGCGTGGCCCACCTGTCAGTGATGGGTGAATGTCCTCACCGCTAGTAGCAAAGTTTTCTTATTGTGAGCATAGCATTTGCAGTGCAGTACAATGGTAAGCTAACGAAGAAGTCATCAGATTCAGAGATGATCTTTCATCACGTTTGATTTGGTTTGGTTTGGTTTGGTATGACCAAGAAATTAGAAGATTCAATTAAACTATCTTTGGTTGACCAAGGACAGCACGAAACTTTCTTTGAAGAAACGTATCTAGTGGGGATTTTTTTTTTAAAAAAAAGAGCAACTAGTGTAAATTGGCAATTGTGACAGTGCCAAGCATTTTGCCTTGTTTGACTACGAGGCTGCCTTGAAATCTACCCTCTGAAACCCTCCAGATATCAAATTTCAGTCTTCTTCGCAAGGGCATCTCCGGCGGTCCACCTCATCTCCTTTTTGTTCCATCTTTATTCACGTGCCATCTCACCAAATAGGACTGCCTCATCGCTATTTACCTCATCAACAACTGCCCTATCACTATTCCTACACTCTACTTTTCATATTTCATGTCCCATCACTGTTTGCTACAGTGATGGAGTGTGGACTTGAACACATTGATGAAGATGCCCTAAGTTTGTCAAGAGTTTCCCTAGAGATGTGGCTTCATTTCTAAGCGCTGAAGCACATGCTTCTAGGGCTCGGTATGACGCGAAGTTACCAAACACAAACTGTCAAGAACTACCAGAAGCACACAATTCTCGCTCGGCCTCTGAGTTGCCTTGATCTGCAACCAAAAACACACACATTTGCTCTCAACTTTCCAAGCTTATTCTTCAATCGGTAACTACCTGTGTATTTTGTATTGAAAAGTTGCTTACACTGGCAAATCACTGCATTATCGTTTATAAACGTTTCAAGGAAATGTTAGTGTCTACAGACTGCCATTGTCAGATCTCGAATTCTTTCCTTTACTAATATAGAAAAGCCCTCTTCACTCGTTACATTCCTCTTTGATCAGTGTTAGTCTGAATTAACCCAACCTGGTTCAGGCGAATACGCTCAAAGAGCACCACGTACCACTGTGGTTAGGGTCAAAGAAAACCAAGGGATTATGCTGCTCAGCTGCCAACTTGACATAGTTCCTCCAAAATGATGGTTTCTTCACTAGATGAGGATAATACACTTGGTGAGTAATCAGGTAGCATAAGCTGCAAAACCATGCGATTCATCTGGATCTGGAATGATGGAGTTCTGGGCTTCTTTCGGAAGGGAGTCATCCTCCGCAGTAGCTTTGGCTTCTGTAAGCAACTCATTGCAGTGGATGGAGAGGTTGCGTTTTTCTTGCTGAAATAACCTGCAAGCGGAACAAGATAATGAGCTGAGATCATGCAAAGATATAGAGAAGATTATTAAGAGATAGATGTTAGTACTAACGGGTTCTTGCAAAGCATTGGGCTTTGAACTGTCAAAACATATTTGCAGGAAGATATTTCCTTAATTGAGCTGATCAATACAGTGGCCTCCGAACAAACAAATCTAACCTGCAAGAAGGAGAGGTGTGAGCAGTCAAATATATTGCTCCATAACACATTATAGTGATAGATGTGCTTGAATATGGAAACACAACAACAAATATTATCTTAGCATTTTTTTTTCTGTTTTTCTTACCTCTGTTTCCCGTGGTGCATCTGTGAGATCACAGACAGTCCCATTTGTGTACAGGTGGACATGATACCTGCAGCAAAGCAGAAAAAATATTAAAACAATTATTCATTCAAGTGAGTCTTGCTTCCAGACACAATTTATTGCTCTGTGTCCTCACTTTCAAGAGATTCTAGTACATTACCTCTTTGAAATATCTTTCAGGTTATTGTCTTCATCCAAAGATTCAGAGGTGTGGTTTTCATGGTAAGCATCAGTTGCATCAGCATCATATTCACCTAGAACATATTCTTGAATAACCTGCAGCAAATGAAATACACTTTACAGAGCAGTTCAAGAGCTTTAGCAATTATAAACTACATATATAAAAAAGTCAAAGCATAAAGATGCAAAATTGAAGCTACAGCTATATTATCCAAACTGAATTTTTTAAAAAAATGTATTTGAGTTCAGAACTTGTCTCTCCTGTAATCCTGTTAAAGCTAGCAATACCTAGATTGGAAATATTAATTTTGTTTGACATGGTAGATAGAAAGATAAACAGAAATACGGTAATAATGAACCTCACCAACAAAAGAAAGAAACAAACCAAAAGGGAAAATAACAGCTTACCTTTTCACCCTCTACATGAACCTGTCGGATTTTCCCATAATAACAGAATTCATAAGACCACCAACCTTCATGCTGTGACAAAAATAATAATAATATTCAGTTTTTTTTGCAGGCATTCATTTTACTGTACATCATATGTGCTCATGCATAAAGAAAGGGTTGTATGCCCACCCTGTAGAAGCACTGATCCTTGAGAAACTCCAGCAATTCATCTGGCTCCTTTGGCTTAATTCTACGCTCGCTTTCTATGATAATGTTAGTTGCATTTTGTGGGAGAATTGACTTCATGGTTTTAGTTTCTTCAACAGGTAGGAAGCATGTATAATGCTTTCCGTCATGGTTTGTCATTTGTACAGATTCCTGGCCATTCTCCTGCAGACATACCATATAAGTAATAATTATGAAACAGCACATACGTTTGAAACTTGGAATTATGCCCAACAGCAATCTTTGCAGCAAGCACTTAACATAGAGGACTTATAATAAGCTTTTCTCACAAAAACAGAATGAAATACACATGATTAGATAGAAACATGATGAATTAACATTGCTTGTATCATAATTACTAATTCGTTATAGCCAACCAAAAAAAAGAGATTATGCAGGAAGAACCGTGTCTTCTAATTTTTTCCAACTCCTAGCTACTTGAAAAGTTCAAGAACTGGTTGTTTGGTTTGAATATTACTGTGGCTTCAATTTTAGTTCACTGTAAAGTTCAATCTTTGCTAACTGAGGTCTAGCCATAGTATCCATAACCCAAGTGTGCAAAATCAGTGAGAACTACCGAAAGCTGATGTATTGCTACAACTAGAAAACAGAAAAAAAAAAAAAAAAAAACGAAATTCTGCAGGAAACTGACACACTACTCTGTTATTAATTGAAGAAGAAGAAGACTGAGAGAGTTTGTAACAGAAACTTACTGGATGAAATGGCGAATCAACGGGATGAAACTCCACACGGTACCTCGGGTCACGCGAATTTCGCCCAAACGGCACACCTGCCATTGGGCAAGAATTGTGATCAATTCCTCTTCTTAGCGTGGCAATTCGATTGCAGTTCAGCAAGAAACAATAGCAAATCATGGGGATAACGAACTAAGTACCAACAAACTACCAGTCCATTAGCAATTCTAGATCACAAGCACATGGAGGAAGAGGCTTTGCAGCTACGGAGCGCTGGATCTGGTCAATGAATGTACAGAGGACACTAAGAAACTCGCAACAGCTGATCGAAACCCGAGAAAGTTCTTGAATTAGGAAGCAAGCCATCAAAGAATACCGAGAAGCGCATCAAGATAGTGGTAGATTTGGATTCAGAAAGACGGGAAGAACAGGCGCGGGGTTGAAGGGAGCCCGAGTGAGTGATCCAGGCTCCGATGCGGTTACCTGAAGTGGTGAAGATCTGATCGGCGGCGGCGGCGGTTCCGGTCATCAGGAGGAAGAGAAGCAGCAGGCAGTCCCGGCCGGCGAAACCCATCGGCGACGATGGGGTTGGTTTCTGCACTCCTCAGTGTTTTTGTCTCCTCACGTACTAGAGTCAGGCGTGGTTGTTTTCGGCTTATTTCATTTGATTATCTCGTTTGCTTATTTGTTTTCCAACGTGACTTCCAAAATCGGATCCGCTTGTTCAACTTGTGTTAGAGAGATTTTATACACGTCTTCAAAATAGAAAAAAGGAATCCAAAATTAAAAAAAATCCACCTTTGTATGCTCGCTTTTTCTACAATGGTCACGTAATTTAGGGAATTCCCCCTTCCCGTGGGAGGAACGAGAGAAGGGAAAATATTACACCCATGTTGCCACGCAGGAGACAAGGCGGATTCAGTGCAGGGGCGAGAGCTGGGCGGATTCAGTGCAGGGGCGAGAGCTGGACAGGGATTTTACGGAATTGCATATGGTGGATAATTTTAGTGACGATGAAGGTCTTATAGAAAACAAAATCCATGTATACCGCTCTAAAGAATGACATTATATGATTTGCCACTTTGAGAGAGTGGAATTTAGGGTATACCACTCCAAACAATAGTCATCCCATTATTGCCATTTTTGCAACTTAGATTGATTTTCCTCCTTTCTGCCCATTTAAATGACCAATCTATCCTCGTTGGCCGGAGTTGGAGGAGAAGAGGAGGTGGGGGTAGCTGGCCAAAGCTAGGGGAGAAGGAGAGGGAAGCGAGGGATAGAACCATCGTTGAATGTCAAGGAAGGGGGAGGAGGCAGGGGTCAGCGAAGATCTGGACAAGGGCGCCGCTCACACCTCCACTTTATCTCTAACTGGTCACCGCCGTCTACACCACAACTCTCCTCCCCATCAGTCTGCCACTCGGTCTCATGCCTACCCTTCCCTTTCCCGCCTCTGGCTGGGGATCTCCTCATGCTACCCCTCCGCCTCTAGCCGCCACCGCCCACTCTGCTTCACAGGTGTGGAGTTGGCTGGAGCTAGGTTAGCGGAGGAGGAGACGATGCTGGCGTGTCAGTGTGGATTGTGGTACGGCGGATTCTAGTGGATAGCAGGGAAGGAGAGGGCAGACTTTAGCATTGACGACTGGCCAAAGGTGGAGGCAGTGCCAGGTGGGAGCTATGGTGCAAGGATGGTCTAGAGAGAAGAGATAGTCAATGGAAAGAGTGAGAGAGCTAAGAGACGCAGAGGGGTAGTTTCGTACATTCACATAGATAAAAGGTTTAGAAAAATTAGAGATGGGCTTAATCAGCAAAAGTGACAAATAATGGGATAACTATTGCTTGGAGTGGCATATACTAGATTTCACTCTTTAGAGTGGCAAATCCTAAAATTCCACTCTTTGGATAGTATACGATGGATTTTCTCTTTATGGAATGATATATGGTGGGTAACCTTAATAGCAGTGGAGGTGGATTTTATATGATGGTATATGATGAGTAATTTTAGTGGCAGTGGAGGAAGATTTTATGAGATGATATAAGATAAGTGATTTTAGTGTTGTTGAAGGATGATTATGTAGGATAATATATGGTGAATAATTTTAGCAAAAGGTGATCACAACCATTACCACTCATCACCACTAGACTTTTCTTCATAGGAAGACCAGTAGGCTTGGCATTTAGTTTCCTAGGTTTGGTTTTTTGGGGTTTTCTAAATTTTTTAATATTAAAGGTCGATTTAATCTTGAAAATAACGAAATATTCGGTTTCTTCGTTCCTCGGCTGGTTCACATGAAATTGGGCAGTAACGGCGTTGAGAATCAAGCACTAGATGGAGATTGGAGAATTTCGTTTGGGTGCGTGTGCGGCCTCTTCTGCAACTCCGCCTGAAGACTCTAACCCACACGTCTCACTCACAGCAGCGGGCTTCAGGTCGTGGTGTGGGGCTCTTCCCGGCGGTAGCGGAACTAGGCGTAGCCGACCTTGCGGGATGAGTAGTACGGCGCGCGGCCTGGCCTCGAGGACCAAAGCTACGCGCCGCTCGTGCAACACTCCCGCCCGGACCAAGCAAGCCATGGTGGCAGCTCGCCACCTGCCCGCCAGCAGTAACAACAAATTTAGGATATACTAGAAATGTTAGCGCGCCCATGGCGAGCCGCTGTTCTCCATTGTTTTGTTTTTGGTTTTGGCTGGTCGCGCCATGACAACCTACTTAAACTTTCACAACCGCTTACTATATATGGTAATAACTATCTACTAAATAAAATATTTTATTGTATTAACTGAATTCAAGTACCAAACACAACATGTTCTTTTCAAAACTGAGAGAACCGTATAATTTCATTCTCATCTCTTCAAAAACTGTTGTTTCAAATAATATATAGTTGTTAAAAAATGTAACATCCAAATCCTATGCTTGGAGAAATTGAGCACGATGTATGATAACATGGCATAGTGTCAACATATAGTTCCAAACTAAAATGTTCATGTACATGCACCAAGTAACTTAACATGCATAACTGGAGAATAAAGCAATGGGATCATGGTTATGCACCTAAATTACGTGTATAGGATTATTAGAACTGAAAGAATGCCTAAGACATGCAAAATCAAAAGGCTTATCACCTGATTACATCGAATGATAATCCACTATAAATTTGTGGTGTGGAAGAGGACATTGTGGTGAATTTTTATATATAGATGATAATCAACACAGATATGGCTTATATGCTAGTACATAAAAGGCTTATCACCTGATTACATGGAATGATAATCCACTATAAATTTGTGGTGTGGAAGCGGGCATTGTGGTGAATTTTTATATATAGATGATAATTAACACTGACGGGGTTTGGAGGGATGTCCGGGATATCCCCTTGTTCTTTCTCTTGGGCAGAATGCCGATCCCCCCCCCTCCCCCGAGCACGCCATCCTTGCCCCGGGCCCAGGCAAGATCCTATCTTGCCCGGAAAGGGGCTCGGGTCATCCCTTTCCCGGCTAAGCAACGATTACATGCATCTTTTTACCCGCTGTAATAAATGCTCTGACACCCTCATGACTATAACGTCCCGTCCGACGTATCGGAGACCGTGGCTACCTGCCCGGGTCTTGTTTCACTGTCTCCGTTCCGCCCTTCCGTCATCACGAATGAAGGCGAAGACTGCTCCAGTACGGCGCGCCCAAGGACGGCCTTCGGACCGCTGGATATTGGACCGTATGCTCATTAGTATATTGTTCACATTCATGTATAAATAGGCCACATTGCTGTGCATAGAGAGAGAGGTTAGCTGTTAAACACTATACACATACGAGAGCTTCGGTGGAAGCAAGAGCAAGTCGAAGCTCCCGTCTCCCTCCTAAGAAGCCCGAGCCCCCCTTCGCTAGGGAGGCTCGGAACTCCCTTTGTAATCTTTTCCTATGTCCCCTCAATACTGAGATCCTTTGGGCGTAGGGTCATTACCTCTCCTGAGGGGCCCAACGAGCTAAAATCCTTTGTTCCCCCCGTTTTCGGCTGCTTGATCGAGTTCGCTTTCCCAAACGCCCCCGAAGCTATAGGGAAGAGGTCGGTTGATCCTTACACTAAACAAATAAGCTCGGCACGTGGGAGCTCCGTACTCCTAACCGTCGACAGCTGGCGCCTTCCGTGGGGATCGTCGATTAGCTTCTGCAGCAAAGGTCCTTGAGAATGGCGAACTCTCAGGACAACCAAGATATCCGCTTCGACGATCTCGACGATTTCGACGAGTATTGGTCCGATACCGAGGTCGCCCGGATCATCGATCCGGAAGGACACACCATGGCGGAATCCCCTTCCCCCATGGATGTCTGCCGCCTCGAGGGCGATGATACGAGCTCGGGGTACATTCCCGAGCCCCTTCAGTTCCGAGAGATACCGGAACGGGAGACGCTCGCGACGTGCGAAGGCTCCGATTCATATGAGGGAGTTGACATCCCCGACGTCCCGTATGAATTCGACCATGAGACTGCCTCCTGTGGGGACACGGTCATGACCCCTTCATGTCCGATGCTCCCGCAGGAAGTCAACATGGCGGACACCAACGATGTACCCGCTCCTGCAGCCCGGGAAGATGAGTCGCGCCGCCGCTGAAGCCGTCTGGGGCTGGTGGCCGCTCGATCGGCCGAGCTCTGGCGACCGTTCATGATGACCAGTCCGAGCACCCGGCCGACTCCCCATTCACCACGCCCGGGGTCTCCGCCGCCATCCCGCTCATCCGATCCGAACGGCAGGAGCCGCCAGCGCCTTCGGGCCTTGGCGCATGTGGTGCGGGACCTCCGGCCGGACCTCGACCGGGCTGTCGAACTGGGCGTCGCCGTGGCCGAAAGGCTGGAGCAATTGGCGGGCGACCTCCCCCATGCCGCCGTCTCTCGGAGTATTTCCCGGGAGAGCCGCACCCCAAGGGGTAACCGCTCTCGCCAGGACCTTCGCAAGGATCTTGATCGGCGAAGGAATGACAGGGCTTCCCGCCGACACGACGATCGCCCTTCATCCGTTGGTTGGCGAAATGAGCATCGTCGTAACGGCGGCTCGACCCATGATTCCGCCCGGGACCGGGGACACGCCGAATCCCTGGTGAGAGGCGGTCGCAGCGAGCGTCGTCGCCACAACGACCAAAGCGATACCCCCTCGGGTACCACGGAGCTTTGGCGTGGCGACGTCTTCTCGCGCCTTGGCCCCCTCCGGGGGCGCGACGGCCTTGACATTCGTGACCACGATGCCCGGGTGAACCACGGGTGTCCCACTTTCTCCCATACACTACAAAGGGCGGCGTGGCCACCAAAGTTTAAGCCGGGCCACATCGAACGGTTCGACGGGACTCAGAACCCGGACGAATTTCTCTCGGTGTATGCTACCAACGTCACTGCCGCGAGCGGTGATGAAGGAGTAATGGTCAATTACTTCCCCGCCGTGTTGGAAGGGTCTGCTCGGACATGGCTCTTCAACCAACGGGAGGGTTCTATCCACAACCGGGGCGGCTACGTGGCGTCTGCGGGCAAATTTCGAGTCTTGCCCTCCACGGAAGGCCGCAGGACCTCAAGCGGGTAGTCCAGATGGAGGACGAAAGCTTGCGCGACTAGTTCGAAGGTTCATCCTGGTGCGGAACACCATTCCGAGTATCTTTGATGAGACGGTCGTTGAAGCCTTCACCGAAGGCGTCAAAAACGTCCGTTTCACCCAGGATCTCGAGATATTCTCCGGCTCCTCGGCCAGTGAGCTGTTCCAGGCAGCAGAACGCTACATTAATGCCAAGGAGGTCGTCGAACGGAAGCGGCTCCTTAGGGCCGGCCAGGCACCTCCACAGCCAGGTGTGGAACCCTCGGACAAGAAGAAATCCGACAAGAAGGCCAAGAAGAAGAAAAAAGCAAAGGCAGCCAAAATGGTGGCCGCCATCCCGGAGCCGTCGTCCCCGCCTCAGACGCCGAGGCCCAAGAAACTTCGCCCCTCCCCGGGCAAGATAGGCGGTCAGCGCCCGGGTAAATCCGATCGAACGCGGTCGCGAGCTCCTCCAAAGAACTGCCGCCATCGCACCAGTGCATGGGCATGACCTCCGCAACTGTCGTACCTAGATCGCTCGTCTCGAGGACTTCTACAACGACCGAGGCCCTATGCCCGTCCTTCCGGACGTCGGAAAGGGCGGTTCCGACCGGAGATCTGACCAACACACCGACCCACAGGGTCGAGATAGCGAAGAATACCACGAGCCGAGCCATCACATCGCGGTAATCTTCGGAGGTTCCGCGGCCTACTCCTCCCGGCGAGAACTGAAGGCCGCGACACGGGGAGTTTGCCGCGCCGACCGGGGGGGTCCTGCTCCTGAGCACGTTCGATGGTCGGAAACGACCATCTCTTTCTCCCGGGAAGATTGTCCCTCAGGAATGACCAAGCCTCAGAAGCTCCCTCTAGTACTCTGCCCGACCATCAGTAACATGAGGATCGCGCGGGTGCTCATCGACCGGGGGAGCGCTCTTGACTTGATATCCGCCCGGGTCTTGGACGAGATGCAGATCCCTTGATCCAAGATCAAAAATATCGCCATGCCCTTCCACGGCATTATCCGGGGCACTTCCATGACCCCCTTGGGTAGATCGTCCTACCGGTGACCTTCGGCAGTCCGAGCAATTCCGGACTGAGTTGGTCACCTTCGAGGTAGTTGACTTCGCGTCGGCCTACAACTCCATCCTCGGTAGGCCGGCTCTTGCGAAATTCATGGCAGCTACACATCATGCGTATCACTGCCTCAAGCTCTTAGGGCCGAAGGGGGTAATCACCGTCAGGGGCAGTCACAAGGCTGCCCTGGAATGTGATGAGATGGCGCTGGCCTTGGTCGGCCAGCTCCCTGAGCGCGAGCCCGAGTAGGACTCTCGTAAATCCGCTCGGCCCAAGGTGATACTCCAGCCCCAAGAGCAGACAAAGGAGATCCCGGTCTCCTCCGAGGATCCGACCAGGGTGGTCCACATTGGGGCCGCCCTGGACCCGAAATAGGAAGACGAGCTCGTCACCTTCCTCCGGGCAAACACGGACGTTTTCGCATGGGAACCGTTCGATATGCCCGGGGTTCCAAGGGAGGTGATCGAGCACAGGCTGGCGGTTCAGCCTGGCAAAAAACCAATGCGCCAAGCACTGAGGAGGTTCCCACAATGGAAGGCCGACATCATCAAGGAGCAACTGGACAAGCTGTTGAAAGCCGGCTTCATCCGTGAAGTCGAGCACTCCGAGTGGTTGGCAAATCCAGTTGTGGTCTGGAAAAAGAACGGAAAGTGGCGTATGTGCGTTGATCACACCAATATCAACGGCTCGTGCCCAAAGGGACGCTTTCCTCTCCTCGCATAGACCAAATTGTCGACGCGACTACGGAGGCGGAAACCGGTGATGAGCTTTACGGGCCAGTACTCGGGTACCACCAGATAAGCCTGTCACGAGAAGATGAAGAGAAGACTGCCTTCTTCACGCCTTTCGGTACCTTCTGCTACACGACCATGTCCTTCGGTCTAAAAAATGCAGGGGCTACTTTCTAACGCCTGATGCAGAAGACCTTCCCCGACCAGATCGGGCGAAACCTAGAAGTTTATGTAGACGACATAGTCGTCAAAAGTAATCTAGCCGAGGCATATATCCGGGACCTCGAGGAAACCTTTTGTAATCTAAGAAAACATCGAGTAAAGCTGAATCCCGAAAAATGCGTTTTCGATGTGCGGACGGGCATGGTGCTCGGTATGTAATCAGGTCATCAGGCATTGGGGCGAATCCTGAGAAGATCGAGGCCATCGAAAAGATGCAGGCCCTTTCGAGTATAAAGAAAGTCCAATCACTCACTGGGCGAATGGCGGCCCCCAGCTGCTTTATCTCTCGGCTAGGCGAGCGTGGATTGCCCTTCTTCAGAGCCTTGCGCAAGCACGAAGGTTTCGCCTGGATCGAAGAAGCCGACAATGCCTTCAAGGAACTCAAGAGGTACCTGTCGAGCCTGCCCGTCCTGGTCACCCCAAGGGAGCAAGAGCCTCTGCTGCTCTATCTGGCGGCCTCACCCCAAGCAGTAAGCGCCGTGCTCGTGGCCGAGCGCGAGGGGATTCAGCGGCCAATATACTATGTGAGCGAGGTGCTTCACGGACCAAAGGAGCGCTACCCTGAGGTACAAAAGCTTCTCTATGTCTTGCTCATGGCTTCTAAAAAGCTCCGTCACTATTTTTTGGCACACCCAATCACAATCCTGACCAGTTTCCCGCTAAGAGAGGTCCTCAGAAATCCCGACGCCTCTGGACGAATCGCCAAGTGGGCGGTAGAACTCGGGGAATTTGACCTCAAGTTCGCCGCACGAACAGCGATCAAGTCCCAAATACTAGCGGACTTCGTGGCGGAATGGACGAATCCCCCCGGACCGAGCAAAGAGCCGGGCACGTCGAAGCCCCCCGCTGGATGATGTTCTTTGACGGCTCGCGCTCCTTCAAACGCTCGGGGGTTGGCGTTGTTCTAATCTCCCCCACAAGGAGAGCAACTCCAGTACGTCATACAACTACACTTCGTCGCAACCAACAACGCGGTAGAGTATGAGGGCATCTTGGCCAGGCTCCGAGCATGCTCTGCGCTCGGGGTCCAACGACTGACTGTGAAAGGGGATTCACTGTTGGTCGTAAACCAGGTTCACAAGGAGTTTCAGTGTTCCGACGACTCAATGGTGCATTACCTGGTCGAGGTGAGGAAGTTGGAAAGGAACTTCAAGAATTTCGAAGTCCTTTACGTGCCCAGGAGAGCAAATACCCTGGCCGACCAACTTGCCAAGTTAGGCACCTCACAAGAACCCGCGCCGGCGGGGTGCTCGTTGAGCACCTACTAAAGCCCTCTATTCCCTCCGGAGAAGAGGCGAACGAGACGCACGGCAACGTCTCCCTCCTCGAGCAAAGCGTCACCTGGATGACGCCATTCATCCAGTTCTTAGCGCATGGGACATTGCCCGAGGATAAGGCCGAGAAATCCCGGCTTATCAGGAGAGCTCCACTATATAGGCTAGTGGAGGGTACCCTGTAACAAAGAGGCGCACTCGGAGTTCTATCCAAGTGCATCTCCCAGGAGGAGGGGAAGTTCCTGCTAAATGATTTACACGAGGGTATCTGCGGAGCTCACTCGTCCTACAGAACAATCGTTGAGAAGGCCTTCAGGATGGGCTACTCTTGGCCTGGCGTTGGGTGGCCTTCATGAGATCGTCGACGCGTCGCATGTCAATTCCATGCGGCGGTGCATCGGCCACCACGCCTCCGGACTATTCCCTCACTGGCCATTTTCTACCCGAAATTTGGACATATTGGGTCCATTCCCGGATGGGCGAAGGATCGCATACCTCTTCGTTGCCATAGATCGTTCACCAAATGGATAGAAAATTGAACCGGTCTCGGCATTACTGTTTCAAAGCGCCAAGAAATTCTTCCGCAATAACGTGGTGACACGGTTTGGCGTTCCCAGCCGACTGATCATGGACAACGGAACTCAATTCACCAGTGAACTATTTCAAGAGTATTGCGAAGACATTGGCACCAAGATCTGCTTCGCTTCTGTGGCTCATCCATAGAGCAACGGGGCTTTCGAGTGAGCCAATGGGCAGATCCTCCTAGGGATCAAGAAGCAGGTCTTCGACCGGCTTGCCAGGCTATGACAAAACTGGGTTGACGAGCTTTCCTCCATCTTGTAGTCTGTCCGCACCACCCCCAGAAGAGCCACGGACAAAACGTCCTTCCGGCTTGTATACGGCAATGAAGCCAAGCTTCTCACCGAAATAACTCTGAGATCACCTCGCGTGGACCTTGCGGAGATGGCCGATGATCACCAAAGCCGACTGCTCGATCTCGACCTGTCCGAGGAGAAGCGCGAGCAAGCCATCATCCGATCGGCAACCTACCTGCAGGCTCTACGCAGACACGCGGCCCGATCGGTCTGACCAAGGACCCTGCAAAATGGCGATCTAGTCTTACGACGCATCCAAGACTTATCGCACGCCAACAAGCTAACCCCCAGGTGGGAGGGTCCGTTCACGGTCGTCTCGTCTTCACGTCCGGGGGCCGTTCGTCTCGCCTTCCCGGACGGCCGAGTCCTTAGCAGCTCGTGGAACATCGCCCAGCTATGCAGGTTCTACGCATAATATCGCTCCTTTTTAGCTTTTTTTTCTTTTCCAACCTATCCCTCCTTATTTAACCAAGGGATCTTCGAATGACTTCTTCTCGAAATTCCTGAACCTATTAAATAAAAGAGAAAGGTAACCTAAATTCTCTTCGCATGATTCTTTAGAATCTTCTTTTTCGCTGTCCCGCCCAAGTACGATCTCTTGTTGTTAAAACCGATTTCCAAGGCGGTCAACAGATCTGAAAATGCGTCCCGCCCTGAATTCCACTGCTCGGATAAGCCGATAGCACATCGCTCCAGCAGGTTCTTGTCGGTGCCTCGCAGACTTCGATCTCATGACCCAACCGAATTCTGGAACTAAGTCCAACTTATGTACGCTTCGTGCGCCGGGTCTTTGCTCGCAATCAGGGGCAAAGACTTGGCCGCACGAGGGGGCTGGACATCGCTTTTTGCGCGCACCGGCCGCTTTCCGCTTGCGTGTCCGGTCTTTGCTCTGTCGGGGGCAAAGACTTGGCCAAACGAGGGGGCTGGACATCGCCTTTTGCGCGTACCCGGCTGCTCGGCTGCTTCGTGTGCCCGGTCTTTACTCGCAATCTGGGGGCAAAGACTTGGCCGCACGAGGGGGCTGGACATCATTTTTTCCACGCACCCGGCTGCTCGGCTGTTTCGTGTGCCCAGTCTTTGCTCGCAATCAGGGGCAAAGACTTGGCCACACGAGGGGGCTGGACATCGACTTTTGCGCGCACCCGGCTACTTCGTGCGCCCAGTCTTTGCTCGCAATCAGGGGCAAAGACTTGGCCGCACGATGGGGCTGGACATCGCTTTTTGCGCACACCCGGTTGCTCGGCTGCTTCGTGTGCCCAGTCTTTGCTCGCAATCAGGGGCATAGACTTGGTCGCACGAGGGGCTGGACATCGCCTTTTGTGCGCACCCGGCTGCTCGGCTGCTTCGTGTGCCTGGTCTTTGCTCGCAATTAAGGACAAAGACTTGGCCACACGAGGGGGCTGGACATCGCTTTTTGCGCGCACCCGGTTGCTCGGCTGCTTCGTGTGCCCGGTCTTTGCTCGCAATTAGGGGCAAGGACTTGGCCACACGAGGGGGCTGGATATCGCCTTTTGCGCGCACCCGGCTGCTCGGCTGCTTCGTGTGCCCGGTCTTTGCTCGCAATCAGGGGCAAATATATCTGGCCACACGAGAGGGCTGGGTGGACAAGTGGTTGCATATATGATTTCCCCTGAGCTCCCTTCTCAGAATTATGTAAGCACGCATAACAGGAGTAAAAGGAGTGTAAAAACCTCTTGTATTAGATAAAAACATTTGTTACAAACACATGTAACACTACACACACGGTTCTAGTTCCTAGATCTACCCTTCAAAGTGTCGAGCTCCGCCTCTGCATCTTCAAGATGGCTCCGGAGCTGGAGCACCTCGATCTGGGCTTCGCGCCCCGGGCGGATCTCCTCGCGAAGCTTCGCTACCTGCTCGGCGGCCCGACGAGCCTTCTCAGCCCCTGCCTCCACCAGGCTTGCGCAACGCCGCCTCTCCTGCTCGAGTTCCTTACGGACCCGCTCAAGTTCCTTCTCGGCCCGGGTATTCCTCTCAAGGCCCCGAGCAAACTCCAGAGCTCGCTCAAGTTCCTCCCGGACCTAGACGAGCTCCGTCTGAGCTTCGCCCAGCTCGGAGCGCACCGCCGCCACCTTGGCTCGGCATCGAGTTTCCATGCTCACGACCCGATCGTCCAGGGCAGCGCCCAACTACAACAAAGAAGGCGTCAGCAGCACCACCACACCACGAGCAACATCATCCGCAGAAAAAATTACCTCGTGGCGGTGGCGCTCAAGCAACACCCTTAGCCCGGGCCACGGACCGACCCGGACATCCCCCGTACTTGAAGATGCGGCCGGCTCTTCCTCCGCAGCCTCAGCCCGAGCATCCTCCATGCTTGAGGCCCGGGCCGCCTCGGCCGCCTCTTCCTCCGCAGCCCCGGGCCGAGCATCCTCCATGCTCGAGGCCCGGGCCGCCTCGTCCTTCGCAGCCCCGGCCCGAGCATCCTCCATGCTCGAGGCCCAGGCCGCCTCGGCCGCCTCTTCCTCCGCAGCCCTGGCCCGAGCATCCTCCATGCTCGAGGACTGGGTCGCCTCGGCCACCTCTTGCTCCGCCGCCTCGGTCCGAGCATCCTCCGTGCTCGGGGGCTGGGCTGCCTTGGCTATCTCCGCCAAAGGGACCTACCCCTCCGCAAGGTCACCTTGGCTGCACCCCACGCTCAGCGACAGAGCCGCCTCAACAGCCTTAGCCCGAGCTATCTCCACGCTCGGAGGCTGTGTCGTTTCTTCCTCCACCACGATTCGAGCAGAGGACCTGCTCGGAGTCCGCTCCTCGCTCCCCCGCGGAGCGATCGGGCCACCACTCGGCGTCGCCCCTCTTCGACGCCTGACCACCAAGGGAGCGGAGTCCGAGCTTGAGTCCCCCAGGGGTTCCTCCCCCTCGCCCTGCTCGGCCGAACCATCCCCCGGGATCGGCTCCTCCACGATCATCGCCGCCAGGTCTGCAATAATGCGGGACGCTGCGGTTTGAAATGCCTCGACAATCAGAACTCTAACCGCCGCCCCCTACGGGCACAGGGGGTCTTCTCCCCCACAGGCCCTTGACTACGTTCAAAAAAGATAAAGATCAAGACCGCGGAAACTCGCGACCAGACAGAAAAAAGTACAGAGCAGGAAGCTTACTTTCTTCCTCGACGTCCTCCGAACTTCGTCCGGCCTCAGCATCCCCCGCCCGGGGCTCCTCGCGCGCCTTCGTCTTGCTGGCCAGGGCCTTCGTCCTTGGCCGCCTTGGCGCCGAAGAAACAGCTTCCCCCTCCATGCTCGGGCCAGCTCCGACCCGGGCAAGACTCGCCGCCTCAAGCCACTCCGGGTGGTGCTCTTTCGCCCACTGAAGAAAGCCCTTTAAAGCTTCCTCAGTCTCCGCCCCGGGGCCGACGTCCCTCGGGCCTTCGAGCCGCGAGGAAAACGTCGCACCCGCCAAGTCCAGGTCCGCCTGGACGCTTCCTCCGGCGTCCTTTTCCCGTTGGGCCCGCCGCTCGGCTCGACAGAAGTCGGCCGCGGTCTGCAACAGCCACGCAGTATGATAGGGGTGGTCCTCGGAATACTGTGCGAACCAGGCTGACAACTCTTGTACCTAGTCCGCGTACTCCAGATGAGGCCGTGGCGGGTTGTGCCTCGGCGGTACGCGCATCCTGGATGATCGGGGCGCACGTCCGCGAGGGCCGCCCGCCGGAGGAACCGCGCGCAACGATCGCTTCGGCCGTGGCTCTTCCTTATCGTCGGCTACCCGCGGGTTCGCCCTCGTCTTTGAAGCAACCTTCTTCACCATAGGCTGCTTCCCTCTGTCCTTGGCCGGCTGCTCGGCCGCCAGCACGGCCTCCAGGGCAGCTCGGTCCTAAGAGAAGAAAAAGGGCCGTTAGAACGAAGAACCTTCCCACCCGAACACATAGCTCGGCGGGGAACGTGCCTGCTCTGAGCGGTCAAGGACGTTCTTCGGCCCTCTCCTGCCCAACTCCGGGTTCACCTCCTTCCCCAACGCGAAAAGTTCCGCGACCCGTGTGTCGACCCACCGATCATCAGGAGCTTCAGGAAGAACCCGGCGGTTAGTAAAAAAACAACAAACAACAAACATCAACATGATCACTCGAGCAAGAATGCTTACCGGTGTTTGCCTCATGGGTGATGTCGCTCCAGCCCGCGATTTCGAAGAACGGGTGCTCCCGGTGTCGCAGCGGGGACACCCGGTTCCTCAGGAAGTCCCGGACAATAACATGCCCGGTCAGGCCACGGTCACTCAGCACCTGGATGGTACTGAGGATCTTCTCCTCCTCTGGTTCCACACGCGGTCGAGGGAGATCCTTCTTCTCTGGTTGCCCGTGGCGGAAGTGGAATCATGATCCGCCCCTTCTTCACGAACCACCACCGTTCGCCCGGTAGAGATTTGAGTCCTTCAGTGTGGCGGCGAGATATACGCATCTGTTCCGCAGTTCCGACAGTACACGCACCCCACCGCCGACGAGCCTCCAGTGTGGTGGAGCATATAAAAGTGGAGGAACAGGCTTACCGTCGGCTGGACGCCGATGAAGCCCTCGCAGAGATGCGAGAAGATGTTGACGATAAGGATGGAGTTGGGGTGAAGGTTGGTAGTCTCCAGGGCGCAGCGGGTGAGAACCGTGGCCATGAACTCTGACTCCGGAGCACGGAGCCCATTGATGGCATAGAGCTCATAGCTCACGAACTCGTCCTCCGCCGGCGTCGGAGGGCCTTGTCGTCGGGAACGCGCCAAGATCTGGGGTCGAGATGCCCCCGCACTTCGAGGTCCTTCAAGCGCGCGGAGGTGGTTCGCGAAGGAACGAACTTTGCCATGGAAGATGAGAATGAAGACGGCGGCAACAAGAGAGGGAAGAGGAAGCGGAAGCGGAAGCGGAAGCAAAAGAGACGGTGGCTTAGTGGTGGGAGGAGAAGGGCAAGGGTTTTATCCTCTCCCCACCAACAAAACCGCCCTAGAAATCTCAGGAACTGGCGCGCGTGAGGCTGTCACGTCGCCTTAAAGGACAACTGCAAACGCATTCACCAAGAAATAACCGTTGGAATCCGACGTTTGAAATCCTGCCTTGCTCGGCTAACCCGAAGTCCTGCTCGGGTATCTCTTGCTCGTCTAACCCAAAGTTCTGCTCAGGTAACTCTTGCTCGGTTAACTGAAGTCTGCCGGATAGCCTCTTTCGGCTAGCAGAAGTCTGCTTTCGGATAGCCCTCGCCGCTAACAGGAAGTCTTCTTTCGGCTAGCCTGTTCGCTAACCGGAGGTCCTGCTCGGGTAGCTCCTGCTCGGCTAACCGGAAGTTCTGCTCGGATAGCCCTTGCTCGGCTAACCCGAAATCCTGCTCGGGTTGCTCTTGCTCGGCTAACCTGAAGTCCTACTCGGGTGACCATCTCCCGACCGGCCTCCGAAGCCTTCGATACACAATTAAAAACCTTAAGGGGGGACTTGATTGTCTCTCCACTTAAGGCTCGGGGGCTAGATGACGGGGTTTGGAGGGATGTCCGGGATATCCCCTTGTTCTTTCTTTTGGGCAGAATGCCGATCCCTCCCGAGCACGCCATCCTTGCCCCGGGCCCAGGCAGGTCATCCCTTTCCCGGCTAAGCAATGATTACATGCATCTTTTTACCCACTATAATAAATGCTCTGACACCCTCACGACTATAACGTCCCGTCTGACGTATCGGAGACCGTGGCTACCTGCCCAGGTCTTGTTTCACTGTCTCCGTTCCGCCCTTCCATCATCACGAATGACGGCGAAGACTGCTCTAGTACGTCGCGCCCAAGGACGGCCTTTAGACCGCTGGATATTGGACCGTATGCTCATTAGTATATTGTTCACATTCATGTATAAATAGGCCACATTGCTGTGCATAGAGAGAGAGGTTAGCTGTTAGACACTATACACATACGAGAGCTTCGGCGGAAGCAAGAGCAAGTCGAAGCTCCCGTCTCCCCCCTAAGAAGCCCGAGCCCCCCTTCGCTAGGGAGGCTTGGGACTCCCTTTGTAATCTTTTCCTGTGTCCTCCTGAATACAGATCACTGGACGTAGGGCTGTTACCTCTCCTTGAGGGGCCCGAACCAGGCTAAAATCCTTTGCTCCCCCGTTTTCGGCTGCTTGATCGAGTTCGCTTTCCCAAACGCCCCCGAAGCTATAGGGAAGAGGTCGGTTGATCCTTACACTCAACAAATAAGCTCGGCACATGGGAGCTCCGTACTCCCAACTGTCGACAAACACAGATATGGCTTATATGCTAGTACATGGGATTATGCCATGGGAATGTGTATAAGTTTACTGTGCTGGATACCCACACCAAAAAGAAAGCCATGGTTCCCTGCTGTGCCTGTCCCCCAAATGGTCAAGTCAGCCAAGTCTCCATCCCACCTCGTCTCATTGTTCATGGTCAGGAACATCTAACCTTTTTTTGTCATAAACTCACTGAAAAACTATAGTAGAAACCCTTAATAAATGCATGCACAAGCCAACTTTGACTATTATATCTACATCAATTTTAAAGTTCACCGCTTCATAATTCTGTTTATTCTGCAATTCTTGATCAAACAATGGAGCTTCGATGTGTGGTATTTGGTATCTTCTCAAGCACCATGCATTCAAGTTCAAAACTAAAGCAAACACTATGAAACAGAAGGTCATCAACCGGAAGAGACTCCATTTTCTGAAAAGGAAGAATGGTTTATCATTATGAAGCTTACATCTGACCGTATCTTACCGTTGTAAATACCAAATAAATTTAAAATTATCTAATGGATCTAAAAAAATGAATTACTCTAGAACGACAAACCTAGATAACTTTCACTCATGGCTGTATGAAGCTCATGTGCAAGGTTTAATGGGTTCTGGATAGGCATGTAGATTCATCAAATGATCAACTAATTAGTTGGTCAATGCATACCACAAAGCAAATTCTAGCCAGAAGTACCTTTCTGGCCAGTGTATTTCTGAAAGCAAAATTCTATTTCTGCCCAATACATACCAAAAACTATGATCAAGAAAAAAAACTGTAGTAGACTAAGAAAATATTATATGCACCATTTGTTCTTATAAAGAAATAGCTCCCATAGCCAGGCGTTTCTTTGTTGATTTGAAGAAAATTAGAATACATGGGATTTGCAACCTTACGAAAGAATTCATCAAATAAGGTAAATCAGGTAAAACTGAGGACATTTCAGTAATCTGAGCTATGTTGGCAAACATTACATTTATCTATGAGAAAATTCGAGGGTCAGAATTCCTTCCAATTCAAAAGTCCCAAATAATCCGAGGGGGCGGAAAGAGAGGGATTCGAACCCTCGGCAAAATTCTTCCTTTTCATAACTGGGTATTTGGGTATCTGAAACCTTGTGATGCCATCATTACTTACTTTCAGGTAGCCTGTCTTCTCTAATAATTATTGTCTACAGATAACTGCAACGATGAATGTACTGGCTAGCGTTGGATCCTGACCGTTCTTGGTCTTCACACCCATGGCCGGCGGCATGGTGAAGGGGACAGCAGCACGGGCATTAGGCCGTCGACCCGAGGAAGGTGAAGAGGGGGAAGAGGTGATGGCGGCATGTACCATCGGCGGGGAGGGTGTCGCGGCCGGATCCATCACAGGTCGTCATCGTTCTGCCCGCTGCCATAGCCGGATCGAACCATCCCGGGTCGGCCACAATGACAAATGGCACAAAGAAGGGCAGCCCTTTTTTCCGTACACGAAAAGCTTATGGTCCAGGACGGCGGTAGAACGTCGTTGAATGTAACATGTGCTACCTTCTATTCTTAAACTATAATGACTACCAAAGTCAACATACAAAGCATGGGTTGTTACATGAATATGAACTTGGCAGGTCAAGTTGTAGCATGGGACGCCTAGATCCGACGCCACGGTGGCTCTCAAGGCTGAATCTGGCGAGGGGCGGTGATGGCGACGTGCTGGAGGAAGGAAAGCAGTGCCGGCAAGAGAAGAGGAAAGGAGAGGGGACGAAGCAAGGGATGGGCAACGCTGGCAGGGGAAAGGACGGCGGCGGTAGGAGGAGGGGCCGACGCCGAGCCCTAGCTGCGGATAAGAGAGGGCGGTAGAAACGGGAGGAGGAGACACCTCAAGTGGTAGGGAAGGAGCACGGCGGGGGCGACGACGGGAAGAGAAAGGGCAGGGGCAGCGCTAAAGGGAGCGGAGGGAGAGGCAGGAGCTAGTGGCAAAGGGCAGGCTAGGTTGGTTTGCGACATGACGACGGATTTGCTAGAGGGTTGGAGATGCGGCACTAGCGGAAGGAGAAGGGAGCGCCGGGGGCGAAGGCGAGGAGAGACGGCACGGTGGGAGGTAGGATGACGTGCAAGAAAGGGACAGGCCAGGCTAGGGTTTGACCTGGAGGGCAGGATGGGGAGGACGGCGGGTTGAGCTCTGAAAATCGTGGGGAGGTAAACATAAAACACAACTTAGTGAGAGCCGTTTGCTCAGTTGATTAGACAGTCCTGGTGATGTAGGACACCCGCGCGTAAAATAAAAAACTTTTGGGTTTTTTTGCATAAACACTCCGGTGAGGAAACGGATGGCCAGATCGGCTTGGACAGCGTGAGAGGACGGCTGACTTTTTTCGACGACGTGGACACTGTGGCAATGCGCCATTCCTTACGGCTATAGGAAATAGATAAAATATGCTATCTACTATTAAAAAATGGAGGCTTCGCCATGTGCAACAACAAATTTAGGATATATGGTACTATACGTATAGTTTCATGGTAAACAATCCAATTTTTCGAGGTGCCACATGTAAATTTATTCAGCTTCTTAAACTATAGACTTTATAGTTTGTGTATACACTTGTATTTTGCATTTTTTATTTTTTCTAGTTTGTCTTGTTTCTTTTAATGAGTGAACGGTATACAAACGACATATAGGGTTGTATATCCAAAATGGGAGGGGCTAGTGCCTGGACATCCGTTGGAAGCATAGCCTGTACGTGTGTTCTGTGGTGCATAGTGAGTGTTCCTTTCCATGTTACAACTGCTTTTTAGCGGTAGGTTATAATCTGAAAAGTTGAAAGTCCTTGAAAAGAGGCTAAAAAATATAGTAAAAAATAGTTTTTGGAATTTTGAGAAAACCACAAAAAGCCTTAAAAAAATGTTACAAAGCACTACAACGTTTCGCTTGTGAAAAAATAATAAATTTCTAATTGTGCATTTTAATTTAAGATGAAGAGAACAAGGTCTTTGCTCACTCATATGTCTGTTGTCTCTGGCTCGTCCTTACAACGAAACCTCATTTTGTTAGTGGTAGATCTTCAATGTCAAAAAGTGTCTTATGCTAAGTGATGGCTTATCGACGATTTGCGTCGGCAATGTATTTATAAGGCTATGCGAGAGATCACAACTCGATGGTAGCACAGGGGACAGGATTTTTACAGGTTCGGGCTCTCCGTGAGAGGTAACACCATACTCCTGTGCTCGTGGATTGTATTGTGGGGGTTGATTACAAAGTATGTTCTCGTCGGGATAGCACGAGAACAAACAATGATCTGGGATGTGTATGATGAGATGATTGAATCAAGATGTTCTAACTAGGAGCCCTCGACCCCCTTTATATAGTGCAAGGGTCGGGTTACAGATAGGTTCCCTAATCCGTATAAGGAACATGGAGATATAACCGGGTTAGTCACGTCTATCTCCATGTAATCGAATAGGAAACGAGTTCGTTTCCTTGTAGAGTAAGTCGGGCCGCGACAGCCTCCTAGCCCGTCTCCTGGAAGATCCATGCGACTTGACCCAAAGTGGTGGTACGTCCAATTGTATATCTTGGAATATCCGGGCCCATGTTGTCCACATGACTGATGAATGATGATGCCTACTACCAATCCCAACCATCACTTGTTCATCTAGAGGTCCATACATCATAAACATACTTTTCATTTATTTACACTGCTTTCTTGTTTTTGTGCGCTATATTTTTGTAGCTTTCGATTAGCAAGAATGTTTACTATTAATTTGAATTGCTTTCCTTTTTTACTTTTATTATATGAAGCTTTCAATAGCACTCATGACAAAAATAATCTGTTTCGAGAGTATATAGGTGTGGTACAATTAAGCATAGAAGCATAGTTGATTTTTTTTAGCAATAAAATGGTGGTATGATATTTATTCGTGGCTAAGCAGGAGCATTCAGCTAGTCTCGTAAGAAAATAAGGATTACTGAAAAAGAGATGTTACGGATTAGAAACTCCAATGTTGCCACGTAAAATCATTATTATATATAGCACATACACATTTTGAATTTCTAATTTTTCTAAATGTCCATAGTTTTTTTTTCTAAAATTTAATCATAATTACTTATGAAAATAGTGGCATCAGTTAAGTTTGAACCGCGTTTTTTAAAATGCGTCAACTTCACGGTGACACGGATCTAATTCATCCAAGTTTTCTACTTTGGGCAGCATCAGCAAGCATGCACGCTTTTTAAAAAAACGAAAAAAAGAAAAGAAGAAGAACTGGAGAAGCAAGGATGCACGCGCACTGCACGTGAACTCTAGCTCTAAACCCTTCTCCTCTCAAGCACGAGCATAACTCCTTTTCCCATCGCCGCCGCCGTCGCCTCACACAAAATCCTAGCCCCATCCGCCGACCGCCGCCGCGCCGCTGCGGAGGCCATGGAGGACGTATGCGAGGGGAAGGATTTCTCTTTCCCGGCGGCGGAGGAGCGCGTGCTCCGGCTGTGGTCGGTGCTCGACGCCTTCCACGAGCAGCTCCGCCGCACGAAGGGCGGCGAGGAGTTCATCTTCTACGACGGGCCCCCCTTCGCCACCGGCCTGCCCCACTACGGCCACATCCTCGCCGGCACGATCAAGGACGTGGTCACCCGGCACCAGTCGATGCGCGGCCGCCACGTCGCGCGCCGCTTCGGATGGGACTGCCACGGCCTCCCCGTGGAGTTCGAGATCGACAAGGCCCTCGGCATCACCAACCGGCAGCAGGTGCTCGACCTCGGCATCGGTAAGTACAACGAGACCTGCCGGGGCATCGTCACCAAGTACGTCGCCGAGTGGGAGGCCGTCGTCACGCGCACCGGGAGGTGGATCGATTTCAAGGACGACTACAAGACAATGGATATCAAGTTCATGGAGAGCGTCTGGTGGGTTTTCTCCCAGCTCTGGGAGAAAGACCTCGTGTACAAGGGTTTCAAGGTCAAATCCCCTACTCTCACCCTAGTTCATTTTTGAGTCTGTGCTTGCTTACCATATTGTAAGTTTGCTATACAAAGCTGGACACGATCAGGCTTCAGGGAAATTAAACCTCATGGTGTTTAGAGCTACGTCGAGGCTGACTGTTTGATTTATTTGGAATCCCCAATTCTGAATACGGAATTTCCCTGTGTGAAATATGAAGCTTGTTCTGAGTTTTGTGTATGAAAAGGCAAGCTTAGGCTTCAGGGAAATGCAGATTTCATGTTGTTCAGAGCTATGCTAGTATTCCGTGACGTACTGTTTGATTAATTTAGAATTTGAAATTTCTGTGTGCAAAAACACTTGAATTATAGCTCAATTGTTACAACAATTTCTATGTGAGTAACTGTTCTTATGTTGCAATTTCTGTATGAGAAACTGTTATTACATTGCAATTTCTGTACTAGTGCCTTGTACCTAGCGCCTAATTGCTGATTAGGCTGCCCTAGGTGGGGCTTGGCGGCCGCCTAGGCGGGATAAATCAGCTTGTACGGCAAGGACGGGAGGGTGTTATCTAATGCCTAGGCACCACCTAGGTGGGCTAGGCGCCTGCCTTTTGGAATATTGTCTAAAAAATCCATGGAAAATTGCTTTTCATTCCATAGTTAAAACTGTTGTGATGACATAATTCTGTAACTGTTTACCTTTATCTATTGGTTCTGTTGAGGGGACGATCCATTTCTTGTGTGGTGAGTTGGGTCATGGCAGGAGCTAAATTAGATTGTGTATTAGTTCTAATGTAGTTGCTGCACTGAAGTTGCCTTTTCCTCTTATGCACAGCAAGGTTTTTTTTTTTTTGGGGGTAGGAGTTGTCTCTTAGTTCTTTCCAATAGAGGGAAAGAAGTAGACACATAAAGTATTGCACGATCCTATTTGTCCTATCTAAAAGGAGGAAGTGGATCAGAGTTTTCTTCTTGTTTATTCTAGTGTGAGAAATCTTTTAAAGTTTAAAACCTCTGAACTCTTGTTCTTGTTTCAGGTGATGCCTTACAGCACAGGCTGCAAAACAGCCTTGTCAAACTTCGAGGCAGGGCTGGACTATAGGGTTGGTTATTGGCTCTGTACCCTTTTTAGCTCATATTTTGCTGTTGCAGTTTGTAGTAACAGTTTCTTTTATGGTGTCATAGACTGTTCCAGACCCAGCGGTGATGGTGTCTTTCCCTATTGTCGGTGATGTGGACAATGCAGCTTTTGTTGCATGGACTACAACGCCCTGGACACTTCCGAGCAACCTAGCATTGTGTGTCAATGAGAATCTTATGTATGCCAAGGTTAGTACTTCTTTTTTTTACTCAGTTCTTTTGGCATTTTGTAATGCTATGAACTATAGTTGTTGATTTTCCTGACTGTTAGCAGTAATTCATACTTTAAAACTTGATTTTAGTTTTTACATCGAAGAGTGCTATAATGAAAATAAATAAAGAAAATTCAGTGAAGATACTGATGAATCTTCTCAGTTCTCACTCCAACAATAACTTGAAGTTCTGGATTTGGGTGTTCACCTAAATTTAGGCATAATGCAAGCTTTACGTGAGCCTGTCAGTCAGCTTCTTTGATGGTATGTTATACATGGTAGATTGGCAGTCTTTGATTATTGTACTTTTGAATCACTATGCCTCGTTCGCAATTTCTGTGTTGATTTTTCCTGTGCATACATCCTATTATCCTCAACTCCTTATGTCCGTATATCTACTGGGCCTAATATGAGTTGCCCACCAATTATTTGGTTGCATGTCTGGTTAATTCCATATGTATCAATATTGGAGAAGCATGTACCAGGCATTCCAGCAATGGCAAGTGCCCATTTTTTTTTTATAGTTTGAGTCAACTTAATGTTGTAATGATGAGAATATCCAACTGGATCAAGTTGGTTGTATAAGAGAGCATATTTATTATGCTGTCTGTCTATTCCAGTGTTACCGGGGCACGTGTATCTGAAATGTTTTTGCCATGTTGACGCACATCCACCCGTCGACTCGCGTCAGACACAGCAGGACTCACATCGGACACTTCTTAGGCAGCAAACGTCGCTGGCACTGAGAAGAACCAGCATGGCAGGGAAGCAGACGCCTCTGAAGAAGGGAGAGAGGGAACGGCATGGGGATGGAGGAGAGGGGGCCGCGCATAGAGCCAGGGAGAGGGAGGGAGGATAGCCGGTGGTGCGGAGGAGTGCAAGTGGCCGGCGTGGAGGACAGCAGGCGATGTGCGGGAGGGATGGAGATGCACGAGTGGCCCTTAGGGAGTAAGCGGGGAGGGAGAGGAGAGAGGAGGCGGCATATGGTGAGGGAACCAGTTGAGAGAAAGGTTGTAAAATGTGGAGGGTGTTAAATTAGGGTTAGGAGTTGGGCTAGGCCACTGGGGGTTGGGCCAGACCTGTTGGGTAAGGTTAACCTAGAAATTTGGTTTTTTACTTCATATTATTTTTGTGATAAAATTATATATATATTAGATGAATCCCTGAATCCTATTTTCTAGAGCTTACCGAATCGGACATCCAAACCCGTGTCAGAATCGGACACGTGTTACCGGGACACAAAAAATTTTGCCACGTCGATACGCGCCAGGACGCGCATCTGGCACCTCCCAGTCCCAGGAACAGGACGATCCATCACAGATGATGATGGCGATGCCGAGGGGAAGCAACATGGCGGCAAAAGCAAGCGCTGCTGACTTCAAGAGGAACTAGTGCCGCTGGGGTTGCCGCCGCTGCCGCGGAAAGATGTCAGCTGTGGCTGATTCACCTCGTCCGGAGAGGCTGAAGCAGCGGCGTCCTCCGTTGGCTGGTCTGGCCTCGTCGTGGTCACAACCAGGGTCAAGTCCAAGCCATGGGAAGCAAGAAGGCAGAGCTCAAGCAGAAGAAAAGGGGAAGAAGAGATGTGGAAGAGAAGAGACTGGAGAGTCGAGATTAGAGAGAGGTCGGTGGTGAAGAAAGAAGGCCAGGTGGGTTTGTCCCCTTTGTGAGTTTGTGAGAAGTGAGCAAGAAGGGGGCGGCGCATGATGTTAGCGGGGGCGGGGGGGGGGGGGAGCAGGGAGCTGCTGCAGTAGTATAGTGCAGTGCTGCCTGCCTTCTAGGGTTAGGATTTAGGGGTTAGGAGTAGAGATTGGGCTTGGGCCATGCATGTTAGACCAGGCTGGCCAATAAGAGTAGCCTAATAGGTAGTTTCTTCTTTATATCTTCTTATTTTTGTGATAAAATTTCCTAAATTTTACCTATATTAGACAAATCCCTGAATCCTAATTTATAGAGCTTACCGAATCAGACACTCGATCCCGTGTCGGAATTGGACACCCATGTCCGTGTCCCAGTAACACAGTCGGACACCCGTGTCGGTGTCCCGGTAACACAAGTCTATTCTGCTCAGACCATGCAAGTTATTATGTCACAGCTCACAAGAGAATTATATTGCTGACACTCCTCTATTTGTAAACTGCTATTTTGTTCTGTTTGAGGATGTGTACTCTGTTGCAAACAGGTTAAGGACAAGTCAAATGGAACAGTATACATCGTTGCAGAATCTAGGCTTGGGCAATTGCCAGTTAAGGCCAAAGTTTCTGGAAAGAAACAAACACCTTCTAAGGGAAGCACCGTCGCTGCTGTTCAGGGTGGTTTGGATACTGAATCATATGAGTTGTTGGCAAAGATTCCTGGCTCATCCTTAGTAGGCCTAAAGTAAGTGCTCTTCTTTTAATTGATTTTATGTTTTCTTCACAGCGCATGGGATTAATTATCCACAGCATAATGAAAATTATTATTACACTATCAATTGTCTGTACTTGGAAGTGTTTATTAGAACTAGTGAACTGAATTTTTCCAAAAATAACTGTGAGACTTAGCTAAAAGTAGGACTAAAATTAGAACTAAAAGTAGTCCTAAAGTTATGGCCGAAAGCCTGGAAGATAATGCTTTTCCTTAAACTTAGCTGCTTTTCATTTATCTCTTTGTTAACCATGAGTTGGTTTTGTCAGACTTCACTGTTATTTATTGGCAGAGAATAACCTACATCAAGTTTAATTTGTATTTTCAAGTCAAATACTTTAAAGTTTTCTGCATTTGGCGAGATTTGTTTCTTGCTACACTCGAGCAGTGTGTTTCACTTCCATAATCTACTAAAGTTTTATGATCCGTGGACATTTTTTTTTTTGAAGTAGTATCAATAATGGCTGATCTTGGTTCTTGCTTACTGAGAGGTTTTTGAGCAACTCCAAGCATTCCATAGCCAATGATATTTGAGTATCTGGACCTTTTTCATGTTTTCGCTGTTACTTTTATCTGGTTGCAGATACACCCCTCTATTTGATTTTTTCTCAGAGTTTCAAGAGACTGCTTTTAAGGTGATTGCGGATAACTATGTAACCGATGATAGTGGTACCGGTATTGTCCATTGTGCTCCTGCTTTCGGTGAAGATGATCATCGAGTCTGCCTTGCTGCTGGGATAATTGAGGTTGGAATAATTCTCCTTTACTATCTGAATATTGTTATATTGTTTACTTACATGCTGCCAAGGCCTTGGGGGTTGAGAGAAAGAGAGTACACCAGTCAAACTACTTATTTTTATTGAATGAAGGGTACTGTACATGAGTGCAATTTCTCCTAATGTCAGTTTTTCTTGTAGTTTAGAACAGGTATATGTTTTTCTCCTACTTAGCATTGTAAAACTGCTGAATTTATCTAAGGGAAACGGAGTATAGGCTGATTGTACGAAAACCATCTGTTTGGTGATGGCAAGCAGTGGTGTCATCTGATCTCTTGTTTCTCAATTGGGAGGATGTTGGCATGCTTGATGCCTCCTAGATTTGTGGCTTGTTACCTCTATTTAGCTATCTCTTAAAGGAAATAAGGAATGGCCTTTGAACTGTGACATTCAACGTTGCCATATCATGTGTTTCATTTTAACCCAAAGCATGACAGACTTCTTTGTTTTAATATTTTTCTTTTCTTCTTTTCCTGATGGCTCCTTCACATCCAGGCTAGTGGACTTGTTGTTGCTGTTGATGATGATGGCTGCTTTACAGAAAAGATTTCTGAGTTCAAAGGGCGACATGTCAAAGAGGCTGACAAGGATATCATCAGCGCTGTCAAGGCAAGTTGTTTCAATGTCCAATGGGCTCTTAACTGTAAATAGCACATTTGCATTAGTTTTTTTTTAGAAGGCACGATTGCATTAGTTGCTTGCTCAGCATTTCTGGAAACCACTCTTTACAGGTTTTGGAGTTGAGTAATAAACTAGTGCGATAAAATAATACATTATGTAGAGCTCCTATAGTATATCTCAGAACAATCTTAGAAGTTGCATATGTGTTTTGATGCCTTATCATGCTGTTTATCCGGATAATCTTCAACGGGATACAAGCACAAGGAAATCAGATGTATAGCATGGGCATTTTATGGCTATATCATTGTATTATGTGTAATACACTATTAGTGTAGTTTTGCTTTCTTATATCTTAGATTTATTTTGTGCACATTGATGAAATTCATTGTATGCATTGCATAATTTTTATTTCCCTAAAGATTGCATTCTGGAATTGATAAACTGCATGAACAGGATAAAGAAAGACTTGTTAGTAAAGGCAGCATCGAACACTCTTATCCATTTTGTTGGCGCTCGGGTACTCCTCTTATTTACCGGGCCGTTCCAAGCTGGTAAACATCTTCTGCTACTACTATGTAAATCTATTCTGTCTGTGTGTTTACGATTAATGTTTTCACTGTTCTGCTTGCTTTAAGTTAGTACCAATGCTTTTGTCTTTCCTAGTTCTAATGAGTACACATGACACTCATGTCCATATGCTACTTGGTCCTCTTAGTGCATGGAGCAATTACTTTATGAAATCTGACTTCATCGTGTTGTAGGTCCATCCAGATGCCCAAATAAAGCTTTTGTTGAACCTTTTGGATTTCCATTTTGTTAATTTTGTTCCTCTGCTTTTATGTTCCTATTGCGTGTTCTTATTGAGGAATGCAGGTCTGAAAGAGCTTTTCTATAGGTTTGTCAAGGTTGAAAAGATCAGGGACCAGCTGCTGGAGTGTAACAAGGAGACATATTGGGTTCCAGATTATGTTAAGGTATATTATTGTTTCCTGCCTGTGACACAGTGCTTTCAGGAAGAAACTTTTTTTGGGACATAACCCATGTGGAGATGCCTCTCGTAGCCACCCTATCGTTTGTTGAGATTCACATGATCATGTTCAGACAGCTGAGGGGCATCCTCACTTGGGTACTACCCTATATACGTTCTTTCTATGCTTTCAATACTTGATGATGATGTAAATCTAATGCACATAAACTATGTATGAATGGCATTCAATGCTAAGTATTCCAATCATTAGGCATTTGGTACTATGGTTTGGTATGGTACTGTTTTCATACCTTAGAATCATTTTAGCTATACTTCTTGAAGGACTTGTGGTTGTACATTACCATAAATGTTTATACAGATTTGATAGCGTCCGTTGTTGGGCAGAGCAAATTGTGAGTTTTCCCTAAATGTTTTTGCAAGTTCAGAACCCTTTGTAAGTGTTATCTCAAATTCACTTATGAAGGTGGTTTTGCATATTCAAACAGTATAAAACGTTAAGGTAATTTGCTGCACCCACCTATCAAACAGTATCCCGTTAAATTCACTTTAGGAGAAAAGTCAGTAGTGTTTGCAATTGATAAACCACAACACTGGTCTTTATATTTTTATAATTTGATGGAAATTCAAGGTGTCTATTAGGGAAAAAGAAGACTATTTGAGCTTCCCTATATTTCCATCAGCATCCCACATCCTGTTTTCTTGCATTAACCAAGGTAGTTAGCCCATGGTTGTTTGTAAAGGAGGGTTAATCAGTGATTCAGGCAATACAGCTATAATCTAATAGAATCTCTAAGAACAAGGGATCAATGCCTGGATTTGTAGTGGAGAGCAGGATTGCCTAAACATAACTGAAATTCTTCCAAGTTACGCTGAGCTGTGGTAAATTCACAGTGGCTCTTTGAAGAATTTGTAGTTGTGTGTACAAAATTCAATCGTGGCACCAAAACTCAACACCTAAGTGTTGTGTACTTTGAAAATGACCAAATTGCAGCTGTTGGATGGTGTTTCTAACCAGTAATCCCTCGGAACTGCCCAGCAACTGGTATTTGCATTCCTCAGAAACTAGGTCTGTCGTCTGGGCTATGTTACCTCAATATGACAAAAGGCCAAAAAGAAAATGCAAAACTTATTTTCAGTAGTGAGATTGGCTGATCTGTGATTTCTACTTATAGCAAAATGCAACACCTGTAGGCTGTTGCTGCTGTAAGAATATGTAAAAACTTTCATGAATTCTATTTGGATGATGTACCTCATTTTTTTGGTGGATATGTGTACTTGATTTTCTTTACTAGGCTGAGATGTCATCACTGCACATATATTTTGCTGTGTCAATTCTGTTTACCATCCCTATGTATTCAATTCTGTTTACCATCCCTATGTATTCAATATCTTTTTTTGAGCAAGACCTATGTATTCAATATCACTCCCTGCTTCCAATTTTTTGCATCAAACACATGTATATAACTACATAAATTGTTTTGAAACTGCTTGGAGAAGGATGATGAGGTTTATATTTTACCTTGACTTGTTCATTAACAATGAATGCATGTAGGAAAAGAGATTCCATAACTGGCTAGAAGGTGCTAGGGACTGGGCTGTTAGCAGAAGTAGATTCTGGGGTACTCCACTTCCATTATGGATCAGCCAAGATGGTGAAGAAATTGCTGTAATGGATTCTGTTGAGAAACTTGAAAAATTATCTGGTGTCAAGGTTAATATCTTTACTGTGACATATTTCATTCTTTTGCAGCATTTGCGATTGGTTACATGTACATATTTCTTGTAGTTCCAGAGTATATTAATTAAAAAATTGAGACAATTATGAACTTCTTATATGCTCTTATTCTTTCTTTTTGCTGGGATATCTTTTTTTTTGGTTCCTATGGTACATAATGCATATTATTGATGGGCACTTGCTATTGTTAGACATTTCCTGATACCACCCACAGGTTTTAAATAATCATTTTTTAAAAAAAATGTGATCAGGTTAACGATCTTCACCGACACCATGTTGACGATATTACGATTCCCTCTAGTAGAGGACCAGAGTATGGGGTGCTCAAACGTGTTGATGATGTAAGTTGCTTGATCCAGTGCTACATCCTATGTTAACTTTGGATTGATGTCGCAGTACATTTTTTCCTACCTTTTGATTTGTATTAAAAGCAAGTGGGGTCAAGACTTATGCTACAATCTTGATTTTAGCAATATGTTTGAATTATTCAGTCAGTCCTTGAATTATTTTTTAGGCTTGAAGTAATCTCTTTTAAGTGTCTAGGTGAAAAACCCTTTTGCAACCCATTTTTCACTTATTCGTTTTATTGTTGCCTAAATTGTCATAGCATTAGATGTTACCTGGTTTTGCTCATGTGGTTGCTAGTACTTTTAGTTACCCTCAAAGTTTGACATGAGAAGAAATAGTATTGTGCTAGCTATTTGTGGTTGCTGAAATGTCCTAGCTAATTGCTGAATATCATAAGGTTACTCGCTATTTCTGCTGGCGTAGTTCCAGTGTTATTCATGTTATGATTATTTATTTCTGTCGGTGTAGTTTCAGGAGTATTAATACAAATGTATAGTATATCAGTGTTTTCTTTATTTTAAAATGTCTCTCACTCTGCAATTGTTCTGATGCCTTCAGGTTTTTGACTGCTGGTTTGAGAGTGGGTCCATGCCATATGCCTATATTCATTATCCATTTGAGAATCGTGAACTATTTGAAAAGAATTTTCCTGGCAACTTTGTGGCTGAGGGCTTAGACCAAACACGCGGATGGTTTGTTACTCCCTTATAATATTTGTAGCTATTTTATATTGGTCTTGCTAGTTACTGACAATTTTGAGGGTGCATCTTCTTCTTTTTGTTTTTTGTTTATGGCCTTTGATGATGTTTTATTGTTATATACCATATATATTATTTATTACAGCATGCTTCTGCAAATCGTGAGAGAAGGTTTTTAATGGTCAACACAATTAAATTTACAAGCACTACCTGACGCTTGAATCAAGTTACTGCATTTGATTTAGGGCCATGTACTCTTAATTCTTTACACTAGTAGGTGTGAAATACCGTTTGCCTGTGCAGAAGACATGAGCTGTTATTTATGAATTATGATTGTAAAATGAACATGAATTATTTGAGCTGTTTTTTTTATGAATTATGATTGTAAAATTAACGACTTCTTTTCATTGCTCTGGTCTTTCATGATCCTTGTTTTGAAAAAAAAAAGATATCCTATGCTATTTGGCATTTGTCCTTGGGTGAATTTGTGGCAATGATGTGGTTTCTTTTTTCAAAGGGATTAGTCCTTCTGTGCCATTGCGCTTGAGCCTAATCCTTTCGGTGCCATTACTTAGTGACTTCTTCCTTCTATTCCATCACAATTGCTCTATTATTGCACTATGTGCCATTGGCAAAAACTTTTTTTGTTTAAGCTGTGTAAACATTTCAAAAAACCCTAAAAAAGTGTAGAGTTATTAAGTATGCAGCAATTTGAATGTATACTTTTTTTTTGTATTTTTAAGACTAACTTTTTATGCTTAAAACGTTTTCTTTAAGTGTAAATTGGATATCAAAACTTTCATAAAAATACCAAAAAAGTATAGATCGAAAGTATTGTATATTTGATAACACTGTGATTTTTTAAAGATTTTTTGGTATGTTCATATAGCTTAAACAAAAAAGATGAGTTTTTGCCAATCACTTAGGGCAATAATCAAGAAGTTGCGATGGCAAATAGGGGAGAGGTCGCTAAGCGATGGCACATAAGGGAGAATCATACTTTGCAATGGCATATAAATTTTTTTCCCGTTGTTAAACACTGTCATGCTTGCACTGTTGCTAGCACTGTTCTTTTTTTAGATTATCATGAGCAGAAAGGGAATAAAGTTCCTGTTGCTGATAATGGTTGAATCCTCATTTTAATTTGGTATAGAATGTAATTGCTGAAAATTTGCAATCCTGATTAATGTAACTTCATGCCCTAATAATTAATGTTAAATATGAATTTAACCTTTTTGATTTGACACCAACCTTCAGGTTCTATACTCTGATGGTGTTATCGACTGCATTATTTGGGAAGCCTGCATTTCAGAATCTTGTATGCAATGGTCTTGTCTTGGCTGAGGATGGTAAGAAAATGAGCAAGAGTAAAAAAAATTACCCTTCGCCCAATGAAGTCATTGATGAATATGGAGCGGTATGCGGTGTTTCTTTAAACATTTAAATGATTATAATTCATTTTGCACACATTGTATGACTGATGCTTGAGTGTGTATACTGTGACATTGTTTTATTTGAAGATGCATGCATTTCGATCTTTTTAAGGCTTGTGATTGCATGGTCTGAGACATAATGTGCAATTAAATTGATTTTTCATTTCTTTCCAGGATGCTTTGAGGCTGTATTTGATAAATTCTCCAGTTGTACGTGCTGAGTCTCTACGATTCAAAAAGAGTGGTGTTTATGGTGTTGTAAGTATCTTTTTTTAAAAAAAAGTATCTTTTTTCAATATTTTGGGGTTCTGTTATATCATATGGTCAGGCTACTAGTCTGCATATAGATCATATGAATCACCAAATGCTCTAGTTAGTATTGTTTCTTTAAAGAGATTGCTTCAATATGACATGTTTTAAATTGATCAGGTGAAAGATGTCTTCCTCCCATGGTATAATGCCTACAGATTTCTTGTCCAAAATGCAAAGAGACTTGAAGTTGAAGGTCTCACAGCATTTTCTCCAATTGATCAAGCACTTCTTAAGTCATCCAATGTGTTAGATCACTGGATAAACTCGGCAACTGAAAGTCTAGTTAGTTTTGTTCGCCAGGAAATGGATGCATATCGGCTTTACACGGTTTGATGCTTATCAGATCTCTCTGGATATTTGTTTCATTAACTGATTAACATGTTGATGATTCTTTCCATGTTACGGACACATGTTGTAATTTGTTACCTTGCGTACTCCTGCAGGTTGTGCCATATTTGGTAAAATACATTGACAATCTTACAAATATATATGTGCGTTTCAACCGCAAACGGTTAAAAGGACGTACTGGAGAAGAAGACTGCAGAATTTCTCTTTCAACGCTCTACCATGTAAGTATATATCCAGCAGTGCACTGTTTGAACTTTGCCTGGTTGATGACATTGCAAATTGTGTATGGATTGATGAATAAATTAACTTTGAATGTTATACTCATGCATTGAACCTCTTAATTAGGCATTTTCATCTCTTCCTGCCTTCTAGGACTGTATCAAGAATTATTTGTGTTTTACCTTTTGTTGATGTGCCACATTCTTTATAGCATTTTTTAAATGCACTTCCATTACTTCTGGAAGTAGGTTGCTTCAGCGCTTCACCAGTCGGCAGTCTGCTATGTGATGATTTTGTTTTCTGATCCCCTCTTGTGTATCTTTGATAAGAAATAGTCTAAGCCTCTGGAATGATCTTTGCTTGCTCCAAATTCGGTCTATTACATTTACTTTATCCTTTTGATTGTTTTTTCTCCACATCTCTAATTCATCTTAGCCATGAAATGCAGGCACTTGTTACAACTTGTGTGGCGATGGCTCCATTTACGCCCTTCTTTACTGAAGTTCTTTATCAAAATCTGCGAAAGGTGTCAAATAAATCGGAGGAGAGCATTCATTTCTGCAGATTCCCTTCCACAACTGGGGAGGTAATTTTTCTCATCTAAATAATCTTTTCTATGTTCTATTCCATTAGAATTACTTATGACTTATGTTCTTTCTCCCACCACATGGTCAGAGAGATGAGCGTGTTGAGCAAAGTGTAAATCGGATGATGACCATCATTGATTTTGCCCGCAATATCCGTGAACGGCATAACAAAGCTCTCAAAACACCGCTGAAGTATGTTAAGATCTGTTTGCATGATCTTATTTTCTATAATAATGTATTATCATATTATGTAGAGAGATTTAGTTTATGTGGTCAACATTGCATTAAATGATGTTTGTTTTCCTGCTTATTAATGTAATGAAATTACATACCACTACTTCAAAAAGATTTTTTTTTTGTTTTTCTTTTTTGGCAGATCTTGGTAAAACGTTTTTGTTTACAACCATGTAGTGTAAGGAACCATTTTGCTTGTAGTAGTTTCCATAAGATTGATGTGATTTAGCTGTGTTTTACTTTTTTTTTGCTTTCCTTCTGTATATGGATCTTGAAGGGTATATTTTATATTTAAAAAGAACATCAAGAGCATTCAAGTTAACTGAGATGAAAAAATGATTCTTATTCTGGGTATTATTTCCTGTGATCCTTTGCTATATGGGTCTCATAAAAAACATCTTCCTTTTAATTTATTCACCTTTGCCATAAAATCTAACCAATTTGAGTTTCAGGGAGATGGTGGTGGTTCATCCTGACAATGAATTTCTTGAAGACATAACTGGAAAACTACAAGAGGTTTGTACTGGTGACCGTGTAACTTCCCCTTTTCAATTTCTTGTAAAGAGTTTTTCTTCCGCTAACTGTTGATCCATCCCTCTTTTTGATCAATATTTGTCAACAAATCTTCTTCTCCACTTTTATAATAGTTGATTTAATCCTAATTATGGAGCAATTATATTGATTGATTGTTTTTCAATATTTGCTACTTAGTTTTAATTATATGTGGAATGACTGTTTTGTGTCTTCATTGTTGAGTGTGAACATCATCTACTTTCCACTATGTAGTATGTCATGGAGGAAATGAATGTTAAGACTGTCACTGCTTGTAATGATCCCTTGATATACGCTTCTCTGCGGGCAGAACCCAATTTTAGGTATGTCAGTATGTATACCTATGTGCATTAGAATTGTTGCGCATTTTTATCAATTGCCCAGTGCTTGTGTTATTTTCATAGCGTGCTAGGCAAAAGACTTGGAAAAGACATGGGCAAAGTATCAAATGAAGTGAAGAAAATGACTCAGGAACAAATCTTAGCCTTTGAGCAAAGTGGAGAGATTTTGTTCTATGGTCATTGCTTGAAGCTAGACGATATTAAGGTAATATAACCCATTCTTCAAGTGGTTGTTTATTTGAGAACTCAAATCAAATGGTTGCTAGTAGATGTGTATTTGAAGATTCATGGTGACAAGTGCCAGTTTTGATGTCCCCAAGAAGATACATTAGTGAGATTATGTTGATTTATTTTGTGTATTTCATATGGTACAAAATAATGTTCTCTAGTGCTGTGTTGGATCTTTATCTAGCAAATGGTTTGCGAGAATCAATGCCAAGATAAAATTTGGTATTTCGTTTGCTAATATGAGCATTCTTCCTGATTATCATGGACTGATAACCAATTGTTAAGTTGCATTTAACTTCCCAAAAGCTGGCACAGAGCATTTTTATTTTAATCTGCTGCATCATTATTTCTACAAAACTTACCTGATAAATTTTGTATCTCTAGGTGGTTCGAGAATTCAAGCGTCCTTCAAATGTGTCAGAAAAAGAAATTGATGCTGCGGGAGATGGTATGTCATAAATATGTTACCTGGATCTTAGTAGTTCGACTACTCTGTTGATAACATTGCTACATTGTTTTTGTCACAGGCGATGTCCTAGTCATTTTGGATCTCCGAGCTGATCAATCCTTGTTTGAAGCTGGAGTGGCTCGAGAGGTAGTCTATTAATTCTATTCACTATCTACTGTTGAATGGGTTCATTTATTGATGCTTGAATTCAGTGATTTTACCTGACTTACATAATGATGGCTCAATATTAAAACACAGGAATAGCTGAAGCTTTGATCATGCAGAAATGGGAAATTAAAACATAATATTGTGTGTTTGTTTTAGTCAGGATGAACACTCATAATGTGGCCTACTAATTCATGATCATCTCTGTGTAGGTTGTAAATAGAGTCCAGAAATTGCGGAAAACTGCTCAGCTGGAACCTACAGATTTAGTTGATGTTTACTACAAGTCTCTGGATGACGGCAAGAATATACTGGAAGAAATTTTGCAGTCGCAGGTAGCTAAATTGGTTTAAATAATTATTTCTTCTTTGAAAAATCAGAGCATCATTTCATGAGATCTACTGTTATTGCATGCAGGACCAATATATTAGGGATGCACTCGGTAATACACTAGTTTCGAAGGCAATGGCACCACCAGATGTGGTGAGTTTGGATCTTCAACCTGTTTCAGTCTACTGACTGAACCTTCAGTTATCGTGGAAGTCAACTTACATAATGCATCTTAACCTACCAGTTTTCAGCTTTTATATGTTCACCTGTAGTTTTTGGTTGTACCTTGATAATTACTTTTTTAGATATTTCCATTATATTTTAACACATTTTTGTGGTAGTTGGTATACTTTAAGCTCAGGTTTCACATGGAGTAGTCCTAATGTGGACCCAAAAGAGGCAGTTGTTTACCAACTTTGTGAGCATAAGCAGCAGGGTTTATTGGGGATAGCTTTTGTGGTGCATAAGTTTTTAGCCTATTAATGTTCATACTGGCAGTTTTTCTAATTCATTTCACAACTTGCTTATAGATGTAACATACTTTCTTATGGAAAACTAGAAAGTAATGTGGTAGGCATAATTTGGAACGGTTATGAAAATTCAATGTCAATGCCATTGGTGTCGTTTGCAGGTCGTCATCTGTGAGGAGGCTCACAATGTACATGGCATGCTGTTTGTCACCTACATTGCAAGATGCTCCCCTGTGCTCACACCTGATCTCTTTCCCCATGTCTTAGGTAAATATTATTTTTTCTGCTCCAGAGTGCAATTGCAAAGTGGCCATGCAGCACACTTGTAGTTTTTGTTGTTCATTTCATGGCACTCCGGGAGATATTCTACGAGTAATGTATTTGCATGTACTTCGATGAAACAGGCAACAGTGACCATGTTGCTGCTTTAAGAGTGTATTTGATGTCAAGGTCCATTTCCAGATTGAAGACCGAATTCCAGGCTGGAAATGGCAAGGTAAAAAATCTACAACGTTCTAACAATATTTCAGAATGTGTATTCTTCATTGCTTATATGTTTTTCTTTGTTCTTGCAGATTACGGTGGACTGCATTGAAGACTATCCAGCAATTGATCTGCAGCTAGGAAAACATCTTTTTCTTAGTGTAGGGGATTTTTATCAGGCTAATCGTTCTTGATTCTTGTTCCAAGCACCCCAATTTTGAGTGATTTTTCCCATTTTTTACCACAGTTATTTTAATTAGGTTAACTCTATTTCGTTCCCAACAAAAGCAATGTATCTACATTCCTCTGCAGTGGAAGATGAAATGGTCAATGTGTACCCGTAAACTCTTGTACAACAGCGATACACCCATGTTCCGTGTTGAGTTTCTTTAGGGTCCACGTATGTGAACATATGGATACAGATAAAAGCATATATTTTTTGTATTCTTGTACTAGCCTATGGAGAATACAGAAAACACTCTTGAAGACGTATCCTGGCTTGAGATTACAACTGAATAGTTACGTGGTACTTGAGATTACAACAATCTTTGGGAGGGCGCCAGTCCATGTCAGATTGTCTGGTGGAAGGATAGGTTGGATATTAGAATCTTTCCCAATGTAAGAGGCCCGTCTCCCATCAAGTTGGAGACAAAGCGTCCTCCGATCGAAGGAGACAAAGCAGGGAGGAGCGAGCGACTGTCATACCAGAGGGAACGGGAGTTAGTATCAGGTATAAAATGGTAAGAATAGCTCAGTTCAAGGGGCATGCCCTCGAATTGGAAGGGACAGGAAAAATCACTGCTTTCAAAAAAAGCGCTGATTTTTTTTTCCGAAAAGGAATAGGTTCTATTCTGAGAAATAGAATCTAGCTTTTGTAAAAACTGTCTCCATCCTTGCTACAGACTGGATTTGAGTAGCAACATCAGAGAAACACAGGACAATTTAAAACAACTATCCCTAAATGTGAACCCCTAAATCGAGTGGGATGGCACCACTTGACCAGTAAGATCTAATCGATACTGTACTCGCTTCCTATATTCTTTCTTTTTATGTACTGGATTCTAACTCCCTTAGGAAGAACAGCCTCTGTTTGCTGGAATCGAAATAATTGAGAACAATGTGGTGAACGGGTAGGAGAAGATTTAGTTACGACGTCAGAAAATGAAAAGTTAATAGCTCCTTTTTCGGAGGAGGAAGTTAGGAATGCTTTATTCAGTTTGGGAAGGAATAAGGCACCTGGCCCAGATGGTATTCCTGTGGAATTTTATCAACACTGCTGGAATATTATCAAATTGGATATTATGAAAATATTTCGAGATTTCCACAGTAATTTGATAGAATTGGCCAGATTTAATTATGGGAAAATAATTCTGATCCCTAAATCAGTAGGTGCTGACAAGATTTCCTTGTTTCGGCCTATTTGTCTTCTGAATACTATTTTCAAACTATTTACTAAGGTGTTCACGATGAGATTAGAGAGTATTATGGGAAGGATTATATCAAATAATCAAAGTGGGTTTATGAAGGGAAGAAGTATTTATGGAATGTATTCTATTGTTGCAGGAAGTAATACATGAAACTCGAGGTCTAGGTCAGGGTGTGGTGGTGAAATTAGACTTTGAGAAAGCTTACGATAAAATTAGATGGTCTTTCATCTTTGATTGTTTTAAATTGCGTGGTTTTCACCCTGTATTTTGCGAATGGATTAAAAAAGTAGTTCAGGGTGGCACTTTAAGTGTGGAGGTTAATGGTAGAATGGGTCCATATTTTGTTAGCCAAAAAGGTGTAAGACAGGGTGATCCTTTATCCACTATTTCTTTTTAATCTGGTGGCTGATTGCTTGAGTCGAATGATTCATTTAGCCCAACAGAATAATCTGATAGTAGGATTGGTTGATAATATTCTTGAAAAAGGCTTGATTAATTTACAATATGCAGATGACACTATAATTTGTTTGAAACATGTTGTGAATAAGGTGATTAATATGAAATTAGTGTTGTCCTTATATGAACAATTATCTGGTTTAAAAATAAATTTTCTCAAGAGCGACGTGGTGAGTATTAACTGTAATGATTCAATTGATCGAGAATATGTAGTATTTAGGGGTGCCCATTAGTACTAAAAGGATTTGGAATAAGGATTGGGATTTTTTGATTCAGAAATTTGAGAAAAGATTAGCTGGCTGGAAAAGTGCAAATTTGTCTTTGGGTGGCAGATTGATTTTGCTCCAAGCTTGTTTATCCAATTTACCTATTTACATCATGTCTATGTTTCTTTTACCTAAGATGGTGATTAACAAAATAGACATGATTAGGAAGAGGTTTTTGTGGCAAGGAGGTTCGGAGAAAAAAAGATACTATCTAATCAATTGGGATACAGTTTGTCGTTCAAAAAAGAAGGGGGGATTAAATATTAGGAGATTATGAGAAACGAACATCAGTTTATTCGCTAAATGGTGGTGGAAAGTTGAAACAGAAGAAGGATTGTGGAATTATTTTGTGAAAAGAAAATATATTAAAGACAGACCTATTTTTCAAGTAAAATCATCGCCTAGGGATTCTTCCATCTGGAAAAATATAATGTATGTAAGATCACATTATCTTCGGGGTAGAAAAATGAAGGCAGCCTCTGAGCAAATAATTAAGATCACATTATAACTATTGTGCATTCTTTACAAACTGTCTCTAAGCTAGAGGCAGCCTCTGAGCAAATAATGCATCTATTGTACCCTATGACTAGTGGGTCTAGTGGACCCAAGCTTAGCGGCAATATTGTTTCTTACTATTGCAAGAAAAGCCTCTAAGTCTTAGAGGCTAGGCATGGGATCCATCTTAGAGACAGTATTACCACTAGCTACTATGGATGCCCTAATATGCTTGACTCAATCAACTACTTCCTGATAGGAAAATGTACCAAATTAGTCCCTGAACTATGTCCGTTATACCAAATTGGTCTCTGAACCCAAATACCGGGTTAGGTCGGTTCTCAAATTGTCAAAACGGGACCAGATTCCCTTGACCGGTCAACATGGTGGTTTTGGAGCAATTTCGCTCACGTGGCATCATGTAAGCGCTTTTTGCTGATGTATCGGACACATGGAGACACGTATGCCTCTCTCTTTCTCTCTCACTCTGCTTATTCTTCCTCCCTTTCACACCTTTCCCCATCGGAGCCACCCCTCCTCCTTTCCACTGCAGCTACCTCTCTACTCTTCCACTGCTTCCTTTCTCCTTTGCCGTCGCCACCCCTCCTCCTCAACCACCGCGTCCCTCCTTCTCCGCTGCTCCTTCTCCACTGCTGTGGCCCACCGCCGCCACCTTCCTCCTCCTCCTCCGCCGTCGCCACCGTCCTCTATCTTTCTTGCATCACCACCCCTCCCCCTCCACTGTCGGCTGCCCCTCGTCGCCTTCCTCCTCCTCCTTCACCACCGCCGCCGTCCTTCATCTTTCTTGTGTTGTCGCCTCCCTCCTCCATCTCTCCCCCGCGGCCTCCCCTCCTCCACCGATGCCACCCCTCCTCCATGTTTCCCGCGCCGCCGCCTACCTCCTCCATCTCTCCCCTGCTTTCGCCCCTCCTCTGCTGCGGCCCTCCTCTATCTCTCCTGCGTTGTCGCCTCCTTCCTCCATCTCTCCCACCGCTCGTGGTTGTCCCCGCTAGCTCGGAGCCCCCTCATCTGTCCATAGTCGCTGCCGTCCCGCGAGCTCCTGGCCACTGTCGGAGGAGAAGAACCAGGGAAGGAGTCGTTGTAGGAGAAGAAGAAGGGGAGGCGCAACTGCTGGAGTTGGGGAGTAGGGGGAGGCCTGGAAGGGAGAAGGGAGCATGGGTGGTGATGGCGACGGCAGGCCAGCGGGCGGTGGCGAAGCCTGACCAGCGTGCTGTGACACCCAAGTAAATAAATGAATAAATAAATAAATAAAATACCATTTTATTTGAACATCGCAACAAACAAATTGAATTTTTTAATCCTATTAAGGAAAACAACCGATATTTCATTGACGAGTAAACCCCAATCTTATTTACAATTTTATTAATTTACATTCTCAATCTATCTTTCAAATAAATAAATAAATAAATATGTCCGTATAAATTACAAAGAAATTACTTTATCACAAACTCCATTCATTTACATTGCCAATTTTTCCTAAAAATTAATACTAAGAGTAATACACTCATCTTTCCTCATTTCCTTCTCTTTCTCGCCACTGCATTATCCGGTTCAGCCCCGCTGCCCTACGTGGCCGCCCCAGCCGACGTGGCATGCATGCCTGCGCTGGCCTTAGGCCTTGAGCCACGTACGGCGGACTCCCTCCCGCGAGCACCTGCAAAAATCCCAGCAGCCAGCCCACCCTTCACCCTGCAGCCGCATCAAACCCATTCCCGTAGCCAACCAAAAACAGCAAAACATCACAGCCCAAACCCCAATTCCCAATCGCTGTTGTCGCCGCGTTCCCGAGGTAGCCGTTGTTGTCATTCTTGTCTCCGTTGCCGCTTGGAGCAGCACCGCCCGCCACCTCGGCCAGTGCCGCCGTGCCCACACCGTGAGCCCGCCGCCAGGCCAAGCCACCACCTAGGCCACCACTGCCGCTTGGGCAAGCAGTCGCTTGGCCCCTTCTGAGCTGCCCGCCGGAGCTTCCGCGCGCCGCCTCGCGGAATCGCCTCGCCGCCGCCGCTCCTGCGCAGCCGTCGCCACCGCCGGCTGCCTCTAGAGCTCCGCCCCGCTGTTGTACGCCGCCGAGCCAGGTCCTCCTCCACCTCGCCTGGCGCCGCCCTCCTAGCACCTCCCTTGCGCCGCCACCTTACATCAGCCTGCCGCCGGAACGAAGCCTAGCTGGCCGCCGCCGGAGATCCTTGCCGCGCCGCCTCGCCGCCCGAGCTCCGCCATGCCGCCCTACCCCGGTCTAGCTGCTGCTCTTGACGCAGCTTCCCAGCGCCGGTCGCCGCCGGCCAACCCCGCTGCCGCCCCTCTTCCTCCTCCCTTCTCTCTCCTTTCCTCTCTCCTTCTCTCTTTCTCTTTCTATGTGTTTTCTCTCTCTAACTCTCTCACGCACCCGGTTCTTATCCGGTGGAAGCAACAGGACCAGGTTGGGTTAGCTGGACTGCGCAGTGGATAGAGCTAGTGTTTTTTTAATTTTCTGGAATTCCTATAAGCTACAAACTTCAATCGTTTGTACCGAATTCATCCGATCTCCGATTCCGGCGATTCAAATTTCTAAAAATTTATAAAAATCATATCTACCTACTGTAGTTTTTGTATAATTTTTAAAATTATATTGCTATATATATTATTTATTGGTTGTTTTTTCTCGCTTTGCGTGCGATAGATCGTTCGGACGCTGAAGGAGATTTCCTTAACGCTGCCGACGCATCGCCGGAGTCCGACTACTCCGAAGACAAGTCTTTCCCTAGAATCCCGATTTTATAGATTTACTGAAATTGCTATGTTGATGAAAATGCCGTAAAGTCCTATAGTGCTGCCTAGTGCATGTGTTTGTCCGATATATATATCTACCGATAAATCCTCTACCCTAGGATAACTTATGGTAATATCGTCAACTATTTTTAAATAATAGATGCTTCGTATTGTTGTATTCGGGGATTCAATCCCAAATATTTGACTTACCTAGGAATAAAATCAAGAGATTTGCTGAATCGCTTGTGTTGGGATTTAGGAATTCGATTCATTCATTTTAATTAAAATTTGACCAACTAATAAATGGGATCGGGAGCGGATGAATTGTAAGGTGGGTGCATTTGAGCATGAGAGTTGGGTTTGTGTTGGTTGCCGCTCTGAGAATAAGGATCGAGCCATGTGATTACTTTACTGAGTATTTACCGTGCGACCGCAAGTCCGATATGGAACAGGCTTAATCTAAAGGAAGAGAAAGGTCGGGGTTACTCACTGTCCTTGCACGGTGGATGAGTACAGAGAGAAACATCGCCGGGATATTGTCAGAGACTTGTGCGGAATTATTTCTCTGGGTACCTGTGTGAAGCAGGTACGACCGTGTTAAGCTCGAGGTTAATTTTCTGAAGGATTTTGTTATAATATCCTTCGACGGGAGGATATCGTATCTTGTGGGTAAAACATACAACCTCTGCAGAGTAAAACCATTTGAATGGCCGTGCCCACGGTTAAGGGCAGACAAGGTGGGTTTCACATTATAGTATCACTGATCATAATATGACCTAGATAAGGTTATTCCGGTATGTGTGCTGTTGCTAGATGAGAATCATGAGATTGAAATATGAGAATTGAGATTGAGAATTGAGGAAGGAGATAATGAGTTAAGAATTATGAGTTGAGAACTTGAGACCTGAGAGAATAATTTGTTTCAATTATGTATCTTTTGAGAATTTCTATTTATTTCTATTTGTTTCTTAATTGCTTTTACAACTCTAGGTAAAATGCTTTTATGTAAATTAACCCTCAGCTTCCTTAGAGTAAACCTTAACCTGGCCCTTCCTAGGAAGGACTTGCTAGCAGTCATATGCTAACCCCGCTTGTTATGCGAGGTTGTTCATTTAATAAGCAGGTCAAAAATACGAGGACACGTAGGATAATGTTGAGATTTTCCCGGATGATGCTCTGGACTACTAGCCGTTTCCCACTCAGCATGTGCCTGTGGGCGTGATGGGACACTACTTTTGGTTATAAGCTTTTGCTTTACTTAAGCCATGTTTTGTATTTCTAAACTAATGTAATATATTGCTCCGCCGCACTCTGAATTACTTTATAAGCTAATGCAGCTCTGTTTTGGTATCATGATTCTGTTTCACTGTGGGTATGAGCACTGGTCCTTGGGACTCATACCGGTAACACAGAGGGATCCGGTTTGGGAAAAACCAGGGTCTGACACATGCCCTCATCCCTACCATCCAGAGGGAGAAAGAGATTGAGAGAGAAAAAAATTAGAGAGAGGGAGAGACTAGAGAGAGATGGGGGGGGGGGTGAGGTGGACGTCCACGTGTCCGCCATGTTTACGAAAACTGCACATGTGGACGCTACGCTAGCAAAAAAAAAAAACACAAAACCGCTGTTTTGATTGGTCAAAAGACCATTTTGGCCCGGATTCGCTAGTTGAAGGATCGAGCTAACCTGGTATTTTGGTTCAGAGACCAATTTGATACAATTGTTATAGTTCAGAGACCAAATAGACATTTTTTCCTTCCTAATATCTAGCTAACTACTCGTCTCTACGTGCTAACACATGCAGGTATGCAACAACTGCTATATGCAAATGCAAACCGATCACACTGCATGTACACGTTAGGTTCATATTTAATGCGTACAATTGATCTAAACAACAAGGCTAATCACTGCTAGAAAACGGAGCATCCCTCACGGGTGTGAGACGACTGTAAGATTAATCCTGACGGTAAAATATATCCTGGTGGGCTGTTCCTGCCAGGTTAATTGTTTATTTTCCTGACGGTTGTAACCATCATGTTAATTTTCCTGTCAGAGAAGCGGCAGACAAATTGAATTTTTACTGACCTTCTATTGCTAGCGGAATTTACCTAACGGTTACCCATTAGAAATCCTTTTCCTGATTTTTTTATTTTACTGACGGTTTAGAGCTCGTCAGGAATGCTCCAATTTGGGGCAGTGAATCTTAAACAATCCAGTTGCTAAACACTAAACTAAATGTGCGAATAGCAGCTATTTGACCGGCAGAAATGTGGATTTCTAACAGCCGAACTTGCATTTTGGTGGGGTTCTGTGCTTTACGATCAGGTCTTGGGGGGTCTGCTTGCTGCTTGCTGTGACGTGGGAATTCTAACGTACCATTGAATGAGTATGACACAATGACCTACCTCACCTGTTGATCCCCTTCCTGGGCAGGCTAAAAGCGCCACCATACCTAGGAAGCAGCTTAGGCCTTGTTTAGAAGCAAAGTTTTAAAAAACCGTGGTTTTGAGATATCATGGTTTGTAAGTGTTATATACAAAAATACCATGGTTTTGTCAACCTCCACAAAACTATGGTATTTCTTAGAACTACAAAGTGTTTGGTTACAAAGTTATTTCCTATGTATAGTGATAGCAATGAGCCAAAACTTAGCTCAAAGTGGAGTTTCCAAAACTCCAAAAATACCATGGTTTTAGCAAAACCATGGTTTTTAAAGCAATGTTTTTTGCAGAGTTACCAAACACCTCATAGCTTTAGAAACCATGGTATTCTCCAAAACCATGGTTTTGCCTAGAAACTATGAAAATACTTTGTTGCCAAACAGGGCCTTAGACTATCTCTCAGGGTTTCTCTTCGCGGGCGGGATTTCTGTTGCAAAGAGAATCTTGTTCCCTTCGTGGCTCTAATAGGTTATCTTCACCGTTTCTTTTCGGAAGGGATTCTCTTTTTCATTCTTTTCAGAAAGGGATTCTCTCTTCTTTCTCTATATCATTCTCTTGAAGGGATGCTGTTGGAGATGATGAAAAATAAAGGAAACGAATATGGGGAAGGGAATGAAGAAGGAAGGACATAAAGAAAAAAATGGTTGAGATAGTCGCGAAGCGTCTGCTCCTTTCACGTCGCGCCCCTCTAGCTTAGCATATTCTTGAACCCGTGAGGAAAAATTCAGGAAATGACACTCAACTCGTATACCCCATGGAATGTGTCTGTGACATTTGAGTCATCTGAGTCAATGACAGTGAGTCAGAATGTCATATGATGAAATACAAATTTTAAAGAGTGTCATTTGCGAAAATCTCCTGGCGGCGAGTGGACATGGGAGGGTTGGATACTTGGATGTGTTTGGTTCGGTGGTCCTAGACCATCTCGTACCGGACCGCATCAAACTTACGTTTGGTTAAAGGCAGATCGGATCAACTGGTCCAGGACGAAGCTGTCTCTCTTATCTCGAAGAATATTCCTTGGAGATTCGGGACGAGACCATCGGGGACGGAAAAAGGGAATGTCTTCATCCCACTCGTGTTTCCTGGGCTCGGTTCGCATCCCTCGATAGGCGCAGCCGCGCAGCACCAGTCGCCGGGCCGGCCGGCCGGCTTCCTCGCCACCCCGGCCAGCCGCCTCGCCATCCCGAAGCCGTCCTGTTTGCCGATCTGTGGATCCCCATGGCCCTGGTCGTCGTCCTGTGCGAACCCTAGCGGATCCACTCGGAGAACACCTGACGGTCAGCCGGCGCCGAGGCCGCCCCCCCACCCCGGGCGGCTAGCCGGCATCGACGCCTCCGGGTCAGTCATCCCAATCCACCCCTGCTGTCGTCCACGCCTCCCTCCCCTGCGAGACACCGTCCGGTTCTTGCCGTTATGTGATGACTACTCGTAGTTCATGTGCAAATCTAATCTTCTTCATGGTCCATGTAATTACAAATGGTTGGTGTTTGATTGAGTATTTGTGGAGTGTGATCTGCAATGTTTGCTGGTATTAGGCACTGCTTAAGTTTTTTATGTCAATTATTTGTGCTATTGAGCCATACTTGCTGTTGTCCATAACGGTTCCTTCTCTTAATTTAGATGCATAATGTGAGACCTCCATTCTTAATATTTAAACTGCCACCATGTATGTGATATGCGTCAGGGCATTATTCACAAGTATTTGTGCTATTTTTTTTTGTATTGCTAGTCTCCCATGGGTGACTGATAACGTGTTTGAGCTCGTACTAATTGTGGAGAGCTAACTTATATATGCATAACTCTGTCTTGGTTCACAGCTGACCAGTTTTGAATTATGCATAGCGCTTTCACATGTACTGCACAGTGTAATGCAAGAAATGTATATGTTGTTAAGACTAAGTCCAACGCACGTCCCTTCGCCGCTCCCGTTCCCCTCCCGACGCCATTCCCGGCCGCGACGGGAGCCAAGCACGTCTCCAACCGGTTCTTGTCGTCGCTCCCGATCCCGCGGGATATGAGAGAGAATCCCGATCCCCGGGGATTCTCTCTCCTTTCCCCTCCTGGCTCTGAGGCGCATCTAGCGGTTGCTTCGCGCGGGGGATTGGAAGCGGCGACAGGTGAGGGCGGCGGTGACCAGGGCGAGCGGTCTGGAGGCAACGCGATGACCGAGCGCACCGACGCTTGGCCCATACGGCGAGTTGACCTCCGCCGCCGCCGGATCGCCAAGGCAGGACGCCTGCCGGATTGCGCGGATCTAGCTCCCTTGTGAGGGTTCCCTCTCCCAGCCTCCGCCCCGCTTCGGTTTCGATTGGCTCATACCCTGCTGCTGTACTGGGGCGTAGGGCGATTGGATTTTAGGGCCAGTTTTAACATGTTTAGGACCTCTAGCTTCGGTGTAGTGTGTGTGTGTTTTTTGTTGCAAATTGCTAAATGAGATCAAACTGTGTTGTGATTCGCTTGTGTCTGGTAATTTGGTGTCCTACCCAATCTAATTAGCTGGTTTGGATCCACCTGAAAAGTTGTGTGTCATATTAAGCAATTAGCCAATTAGCACATACAATTCTTAGGAATCGATTTACTAGCTGATACAGCTTGCAAAAGCGATGGTAATCAGTGGCTTTGTGATGGTAGAGGAGGCGCAGCTTGTGAACATGCAAATATACCCTTGTTTGAAACATTTATTATTTGCCATCGCTCGTGCCAATATATTCTGTTCTTCAACATCTCGTATTCAAGAGATCTATTAATATGTCCATATCTAATATCTTTATGTTAGACAACGATGGAGATACAATATTTCCTCTATCACTTTCGATCCAAAAAAAATATTTCCTTTCTCACAGTTAACCTTCCGTCCCCAACCCACCCAACGTAGAAAAGAGCTGGGCTGCTTTTTTGGGGTAAAAAAATAATGTACTGGTAAGACTAAAAGTCGCAGATGAATGTCCATGTAGGCAAATTTCAGGTGAATTAGTAATGGGTGGTAACGACGTCTATTAGATTCAGACAGAAGTTATCCCATAGGTCATATCCCTCTTGTTCATACCTTTATGCCCATATTAACCTTTTTTTATTGATATATTGCTGTACTGATTTGTAAAGACGCTGAAGCACTGAATATCTGCGATTTTCATTTTTCACTAAATCCTTGACTTTAAGTATGAGAGTTTTAACTATTGGTTTTTTGTTTTCAGAAAATGTTGACAAAATCATGAGATTGAAACTTGTCACATTTGATTTTGTTTAAGCACAACGATCATCAATGCCACAAAAGTTATTTTCCTCAATGGAGATTGAAGCTGATTTTGATGATGAAGATGTCAGTTCAAATAATGGACTGCAGGAATTGTGGCCAGTTGGCGATATAGATCCAAAGAGAGGAAGATTCCCCTGCTGCATTGTCTGGACTCCTCTTCCTGTAGTTTCATGGCTTGCTCCTTACATAGGGCATGTTGGAATCTGTCAGGAGGATGGGACAGTCTTGGATTTTGCTGGTTCAAATTTGGTGAGCGTGGATAATTTTGCATATGGTTCTGTTGCCAGGTACCTCCAGCTTGATAGAAAGAAGGTATGTGTGATTCCAAATATTATCATTTCTTCTTAATGGAATGAAGTGTGTGAAGTTTCAAACATAGCTTATCCTCTTGTATTTTGTTTGTCTGAACTGCTTCTAAGATCCTCAATAGCTACCAGTTTTTTCTCAAAAATAGCTACCAATTCTACAATCCTAAATTCCTATGTTGTATGCTAGTCCTATTCTGTTCAACATGTAGTTCCTGCCGTAGCAATTTCTAAATGTTTTTATGAGGTACAAGAAATCGACCCACCTTCATTCTTTTAGCACTTAGGGTGTGTTTTAAATTAAGAGTATTTTATTGGGAAGTTTTATAATCTAGTTTGAATTTGAACTATATCCCAAGGCCTAAGAGGGAATTACACCTCATCTAAATTGGGCCTAAATGTATTCCAAGCTAATAGCCATTTTTAGTATTATTTAAACAGTGCAGTATTTTGCAAGCTGGTGTTTACAAAGGTGACCTAAGAATAAGATTCTTTCATTAGATAATAATGTAACATTTAAAATAAACAATGGATCCTGGTGCTAAAAATGTATAAACAAATAAAACATGTGAGCTGGAGACATTGAACCCGGGACTCCAATCATCTATCACAAACAGAGCATGATGGTGTGCATGCCTAGCGAAAACCAATAATTGTGGTGTTTGCCCATTCTGGAAGTTCTATGGTCGATTCCAGTTTTCGTTCTCTCTAGTAACAGTATTGCTTATAAAGAATTAGTACGGCATTCCATAAATTTCCCTTGTTGAGAACTTGTAGCTTTCCTCTGTTGACAAAAACCGGAGTGATAAGTTGAAGTTGCATATATTATTTCACAATCTTGTTCAGTTTTGACCTTTGTTTTTGCCAAAACTACTTTTGTTGTCATCTCACTGAATTTTTCAGTAGGTTCCTTTCAAATAGGTGTATTCTTTTTAATGACACTTTGTTTTGCTCATGGCCAGTGCTGCTTTCCTGTTAATCTTGCGGCACATGTATGTGAGAGGTCCTACAAGCATGCTGAAGTTGGAACATCAATATCCTGGGATGACGCTCTGCAACTGGGAATGAGACATTTCCAGCACAAGTACTACAATCTGTTCACCTGCAATTGTCACTCATTTGTGGCAAACTGCCTGAATCGGCTTGCCTACAATGGATCCGTGGTGTGGAATGTTTTGAATGTGTCCGCTCTTGTTTGGTTGTATGGCCAGTGGGTGGACAAAATGTCTATTGTACGGTCATTCTTTCCTTTCCTAATCGTGACATGCATCGGTATTGTAATGGCTGGCTGGCCTTTCCTAATAGGGATGGCAGCATTCTCCTCTCTTTTGATTGGGTGGTTCATCTTTGCTGTATCTTGCATGAAGTCGTTGGTGTGCTAATTGACCCATAGAACATTGTGATTGGAGGGACTGTGGAAAGAATCTACAGAAACCATTCATTCTCATGATTATTCATCTGAAACACATCAAAAGAAAGCACCAGCTAACTCAGCATCAGAATGTGCAACTCACACATTATGATATCCTCTGTACTGATGATCCTGGTTGCATATATAACGAGTAAACCTTGGAACCTCCTTCCTGTTCTTGAGACGGTTTAGTACGTTGCTATCCAAGTTTATGTTACTCTTTGCCTTGTTTAGAGGTTTAAGTTGACATAAGCTTAAATCTATCTAAGCACTGTTTTTTAAGGTAATGGTAGTATAACTTTCGGCCTGCTTTGAAACATATGGTGCATATGCTACAAATTTCTTTCTCATGTAACCTTTCTTCTTCACTATAGTTACACTGTGTGCTTCCTTCTCCTAGAAGTTTTACTGTTCTATCAAATATTTTACTATAAACGTTGCTTTCTGCTATAAGACATTTTGGAATATACCAGGAAATATACAATATCTACAAAAGAACTTACTTAATTTGAAACATTACATTATATTTTTAACATATATTAAATTGTAGGACAACTTGAATAAATCCAGTACCGTGAAAACAAACATTCAAAATTACATTAATTTTTAAAAAAGTTTGGCATATTTACAGCGGATTTTAGTAATGAACATAATTATAAAATAATATTGAGTCAATTCAGACATATATTAAATAGGTATAATAATAACAATAAACCCTTATACATTGACAAACGGACGTCACACTGCGCATCCATATATGTACACATCTAGGAATACATGTATATACATGGTAGGCATGGTGATTATGAAAAACCAATATAAAATTATGTTATAGATGGGAAGAGAATATGGTTGAAGAGAGTTGATGGGAAGGGAAGGAATTTGGAATAGGGAAAAGAATGAAATGAGGGGAATATGGTTGGACTTAATTTAATGACCATTGGTTAATGTTGTAATAAAAAATTTCAGCTCATGTTTGCAACTGTATGCTACTTCACCGTGAGTTATAAGAAAGTGGGGGCATCAATTTTGGTCCCGGAGGACCACCCATTTCGATGAAACCCCAACATGAAACTGGATGGAACTTGGACCATCCCATTCCAAACTAACCAAAACACTGCATGCTATAGTGCCTTTGGATCCATCCATCCCTCACATCCCATCCCTCAGCTACTGTACAATCAAGGATTATACCTGACCGTGCAACCAAACACATCCTTAAGCGGCGTATTTCTTTGTAAGATTGGCAATGTGGGACTAAGGCCATGTTCTTTTGGGCTTATAACTTATCTCAAACTTCGAGAATTTCCCGAGATGGCCTCGAGAGTCGGATGGCCTTGATTTTTAGGATTTAGGGAGCTTTTAGACACGCCTACAAGATAAAAAAACGGATTCAAAAGTAATAAAAAAAGTCAGATAAGTCAATATTAGCCACGTCTTATCTGACTTATTTCATTAGGCACAAAATAAGTCAGATAAGACGTGGCTAATATTGATTTATCTGACTTTTTTTTTATTACTTTTGAATCCTTTTTTTTATCTCGTAGACGTATCTAAAAGCTCCCTAAATTCTAAAAATCAAGGTCATTCGACTCTTGTGGCTTCGTTCAAAAATTCTCGAAGTTTGAGATAAGTCATAGCGGAGGTGGGAGCTCTGTGCCCTGGGCGTGCGACTAGACCTTGGGCCGAATCGCGTCGCGGCCGCGCTCGCATACATTTGGGCCGGTCCGCCCGCGGCTCGGTCTAGTGCAGAACTAGTGGCCTCGCTGGGCTCAGAGGCAAGCCTGTGATTGGACCAAAGCCCCAAGCCCCAAACCGAGCACGGGCACCTCCTGCCCTCCCGGCTCGTCTGTCGTCTTCCTCCTCCCCTGTTTCCTCGAATAGATTCGCATGAACCCTAGTGCCGCCCTCCACGGCCGCGACTCCTGCGTCCTCCCCGGCGGCGCTCCCTCCTCGTCCCCGGCCGCTCCATCTGCCACCTCCCTGGCCGTGCCTTCTGCGTCGCCCACGGCAGCGCCGCCTCCCAGCCGCATCGGCCTCCACAGGCCACAGTCGCATGTCGGTAACCTGGATTGCTTCAGGATTATATTACTTCCATTACTTAATTCCGTCATTTCACCTATGTTTCCTAAAGACTTGCTTACACGATTCTGTAGGATTTTGCTGAAGTTATAGGCAAGTTTTCAAGGTTATGTTTGGTCAAGCATTCACACTGTTTCTCATGATAATACAAGCTAATGTTTGCAACATTAATATCTATAATAGAAGAATTCACGGTGTTTCCTTGTTCAGCCACAGCTTGTTGAGGGAGAGGATGAGGGCATCAAGTTGTTTTGGGGCTTCGGAAAACTCTTTGAGCATGTTGTTTTTTACTCATTTTTCACCAACCTTAGCAAATTACCATAGGATTCTTGTGAGGATGCTCGAAATGCCTGTGATCTTTTGAATTGGGTTCGACATTGTTGTTTCTTCTGCCTTTCAGTGAGGAGAGAATAGAAGAGATAAGAGTGCTGAAAAAGAAGAGCTCCAATGGGGATGAATAACTGGTGTATGCAAGGCTTGGCTGGATATCCTCATGCACCTTTTTTTTATGTTCTTGACAGTGTATATTGAAGATAGGAGAGGAAGGAAGAATGTTTTGAACTTGTATGTATTGCAGCTGAGATTGAAAATTTTCTCTGTATGATGATTGTGTCATGAATTCCCACATGAATAAATTTTTGTTGAGTTGCAATGTGCTTGTATGGTGGCAGTGCTTGTATTGATAACATCTCTATCTTGTTTTTGTCACAGGCGATGTCTTAGTCATTTTGGATCTCCGAGCAGATCAATCTTTGTTTGAAGCTGGAGTGGTTCGAGAGGTAGTCAATTAATTCTTTCTTCGTATAGGATTGGGACTTTTGGGCTCAACGCTTATTCTTTCAGTGTTTCCTGTACTGAAATTTATATACGATAGATATTCACTATCTGCTATCGAATTATTGATGTCTGAATTCAGTGATTTTACCTGACCTACATCATGATAGTTCAATATTAGAACACAGGAATAGCTGAAGCTTTGATCATGCAGAAATGGAAAATTAAAACATGATATTGTGTGTGTGCTTCAGTCTTAAGGATGAACACTCATAATGTGGCCTACTATTTCATGATCATCTGTGTCCAGGTTGTAAATGGAGTCCAGAAATTACGGAAAACAGCCCAACTGGAACCTACAGACTTAGTTGATGTGTATTACAAGTCTGTGGATAACATCAAGAATACACTGGAAGAAATTTTGCATTCGCAGGTATCTAAATTAGTTTAATTAATTGCTTCTTGTTTGGAAAATCCGAACTTCATTTCATGAAATCTGCTGTTATCGCATGCAGGACCAGTATATTAGGGATGCACTTGGTAATTCACTAGTTTCAAAGGCAATGACACCACCAGATGTGGTGAGTTTGGATATTCAACCTGTTTCAGTCTACTGACTGAACCTTCAGTTATGTCAAAGTCAACTTAAATAATGCATCTTAACCTACTAGTTTTCAGCTTTTATATATTCACCACTCACCAGTAGGTTTTGGTTGTACCTTGGTAATTTACTACATTTTTTTAGATATCTCTAATGATCTATACTACTTTAACACATTTTCGTGGTAGTTGCTAGTTGGTATACTTTAATCTTAGGTTTCACATAGAGTAACTCTAATGTAGACCCAAAAAAAAACAGGTTTATACCAACTCTGTGAGCATAAGCAGCAATTTGAAGTACAAGGTTTATTGGGAATAGTTTTTCTGGTGTATAAGTTTTGAGCATATTCATGGTTGTTACGGCCGTAAGGCGAGGCGTGGCTTGCGGGTACCTTCATAACTTTTTGGGCGCTAAGGCGTGCGGCGAGGCGACGCCATAGACACATGAAGAATATTTTGTGGCGGCATATTTACTTAGCAATTAGTTACATGGCTCAATAATAAAAATAAAATCAGAGCATCTTTGCCTTACATAACCCATGGGCCATCTGACACATTTCCCTCACACAGCCCAACTCACCTAGCCCTCTCTCACTCCTCTACATTGCCCTAGCCCCATTGCATCACTCCCAACTCCCAGCACAGCCACCAGCCATCTCTTCTCCAGTCCCCCTCCGTTCAACATGTAGAAGCAAAGAAAAAAAGAGCACCAGCACCACACTGCTGCCTCCTCAACCACCGGCGACAGAGAAGCCGATGGATCCAGCGGTCCTCGGTTAGATCTGGACTGCTCCGCCTTGCCTTCTACGAGGGAGAGTTGGGGACTGAGGAGACGGGTAGAGAGCAGCGGCGAAGAAGAGAAATGAGGAGCCTGTGACGAGCAGCAGCGGTGCGGGACGACTAGCGGTGCCGCCTAGGGTTAGCACCGCCTCTCTTCCTCCCTTTTCTCGCCCATCCGGCCTCTCTTTCACTTTTGTTGTGAGCCCGTGGCCCGATTGTAGCCCTGCGCCCCTGTTCACCTTCAGCCCTAAGCATATCTACAGCGGCCGCCTCACCATCCCCAACGCCATATCATGCCATGGCGGCACCTAGACGATGCCATATGCATTTTGGCGGACGCCATAGGCTACAATGGTATGGCGAGGCTGAGACGAGCAGCCAAATCACACCACGATGCCATGACAACCATGAGCCCATTAATGTTTACATTGTCATTTTTTTTGAACCGATACATTGTCATTTTTTAAAGTTCATTTCTCAACTTGCTTATAGATATAACAGACCCTTATGGGAAATTAGAAAGTAATGTGGTTGGCATAATTTGGAATGCTTAAAACATTTAATGTAGATGCGATTGGTGTAGTTTGCAGGTAGTCATTGGCATAATCTGGAATGGTTAAAACATTTAATGTAGATGCGATTGGTGTAGTTTGCAGGTAATCATTTGTGAGGAGTCTCACCATGTACATGACATGCCGTCTATCATCTACATAGCAAGATGCTCCCCTGGGTCTCCTTCCCCATGTCTCAGGTAAATATTAATTTATCTGCTCTAGAGTGCAATTTTCCTTCCCCATGCCATGCAGTATACTTGCAATTTTTGTTGTTCATATCATGGCATTCTCTAGAAGATATTCTACGGGTAACGTATTTGCATGTACTTTGATGAAACAGGCAACAGTGACCATGTTGTCGCTTTAAGAGTGTATTTGATGTCAAGGTCCATTTCCAAATTGAAGAACGAATTCCAGGCTGGAAGTGGCAACTGGCTAGGTAAACAATCTACAACGTTCTAACAATATTTCAGAATGTCTCTTCATTTCTTATATGTTAAGTCTTTGTTCTTGCAGATTACAGTGTACTGGATTGAATGCTATCCAGCAATTGATCTGCAGCTAGGAAAACATCTTTTTCTTAGTATCAGGCTAATCGTTCTTGATTCTTGTTCGAAGCACCCTAATTTTGAGTATTTTTTTTACCACAATCAATTATTTTAATCAGGTCGACTCTATTTCCTCCCTGACAAAAGCAATGTATTTACATTCATTTGCACTGATAAGATGAGAAGAAAATGGAACGGTCGATGTCGATCTGTAACCGAAAACTCGTGTGCAGCAACGATACACCCATATTCTAGTGGTTCCTCACTAACTAAATGTGCCAATAGCAATTAAATCAGTCGGCCAAATGTAGAAATGTGGATTCACATGTGTTGTGAGTCTGTGAAGTGAGAATTATTTGTAAGAGCTGAATTTGCATTTTTGTGGGGTTCTGTGCTTCAGGTTTTGGGGGTACTGCTGCGATTGTGAGATTGTCTCCAACGGCGTCCCATCCTGGCGCCGAATCCCTTCGCGATGGGAAAATGGCTAGGACGGGAACGGCGGCGCCGCTCCAATCGCTTTCCTTCCCGGACGGGAATCCTCTGGGATAGGAGAGAGATTCCCCGCGGCGAGGGAAGCGCAGGCGGTTCCCATCCGGACTTGGCGCGGACGCGAGCGACAATGTGCGGTTGGGCGCGTGCGAGGTCCGAAGCAGGAAGCGAAGGCGGCGGTGGCAAACATGCATGGACCAGGACCTCCGGCGGCTCAAGGTTATCAAATCTTTCCCCCTTTTTGCAGGATTTGCTTGAAATTGGTTCGATTTTGCTGGATTCCCATGGAAATCGATGGATTTGGCCGATTTAGGGTAGACATATGGGGTCGGATTTGGGGACGATTTGAGGATTAAGGGTCCTATGTGTGGGCGATTTCCATGGGGGAGCGATGAAATAACATGTTTTCCATGGTTGTTTGATTCCAATTCAAGCTCCCGTCATGCTGCTAAGAGGGGCTCTTGTAGGGTTTTTTTTCGCCTGCTATGGTTCTACATTTTTTTTGTTTCAACCAATTGCCACTGCGGTTATATTACTGGTAAATGCTTTCTCAAGCGCGCGTTCACAAAATTATACACAAATCTCAAAATCAATTATGGCTGTCAATAATGTGGCTGAATGAAGGCACATAGTTTAACAAGACAAGCAATACCTGCAAACATCCAAAGTCATGGCGCAGACACTAATGCAATACCGTTCTCATATTGCACATTTTACTTAGGTGTGGTTCTTTTTAGCTTATCGCATTTGCTTATCTCGTTTGTTTATTTGCTTCCCAAGGTGGCTTCGAGAGTTGGATCCGCTTCGTTCGACTTGTGTTAGAAATCTTTTATACACGTCTTCGAGATAGAAAAAAACGGAATCCAAAAATTTTAAAAAATTCTGATAAGTCAAATAAGCAAACGAGATAAGCTGATAAGTTGCTTATTTGCTTATCGCGTTTGCTTATTTGACTTATCGGGATTTTTTTTAATTTTTGGATTCCGTTTTTTTCTATCTCGAAGGCGTGTATAAAAGATTTCTAACACAAGTCGAACGAAGCGGATCCGACTCTCGAAGCCACCTCGGGAAGCAAATAAGCAAACGAGATAAGCAAATGTAATAAGCTGAAAAGAACCACACCTTAGTTGCTTCACCTCCATTGTTGTTGAGGTTTGACTTATGATGGGTTCAGGCGGCAGGCCTCAGGCAGCACCGCGTTAAAGCTTATAGGTGGGATGACCGCTTGTTAAACACTATTTAGGACATTGTTCTTGCACGCTAGTTAGGGCTACAGATAGAATCGAAACTACCTTTTTATTACTTTAGGGCTACAGATATGGGGGAACCAGTGCTAGGAATTTTAGATGGTTTCCCTCTCATGTAGATAGATTAGTCCATGCAAGAAGCCCATAGTCTCTCAGCCTTATCTGGGTAAAATTTGGTCTTTGTATGATTATTAGTTCATTAGTTGTGAACCCAGCTAGTGTATATAGTCTTACTGACATCTAGTTAAATCTCCTACTTACCAGGGAAAATCTTTTGAAGTAAGGCAAGCTGCTGGTCTTCTAGTGAAAAACAACCTGCGAGCGACATTCAGTTCCATGCCTCCTACATCTCAGCAATACATTAAGTTTGAGTTGTTGCCATGTATAAGGGCAACTAATAAAGCAGTAGATCCACAGTTGGGACAGTTATCAGCGTACTTTTTCAAATTGTTCAAGTTGCTGGATGGATTGAGTTGTTTCAGGCTCTACATCAATGTTTGGACAATAATGATCTGGATCGTATGGAAGGTGCTATGGATGCTATATACAAGGTAATACATATCGCCTCTGCTATATCTGAGCTTGAATTCTGATTATGTACAAAGAGAACTTGAGCTAGTTGGTAGCTATATAACATGAGAGAAGCCCCACTAGGTTGTCGCTGCACAGTAAAGCAACCATGCAGTTGTGAATAGTATACTATGATTCATATATGTCAACTACTTGAACACAATTTACGTGCTCAAAAGCAAGCTTTTGATGGCAGATATGTGAGGATGTTCCTGAAGAGCGTGATGTTGATGCTCCTGGTTTGTCTGAATGACCAATTAATTTGTTCATGCCGAGGTTGCTGCAGGTTTGTATCACATCTATAATTGCCTACTATTTACCTAGATAATGTGCACTTTGACTTCCCGCTCTCTGTAAATGTGAATTTTATTTGTGTTTGTGCACCAACTGCTTGTATATTTTAACTAACCATTCCTCTGTTGCAGTGTACACATGCCTATACACTCTAGTTTAACATGTCTAGAGAGTTTATTCTAACGCAAATCATTTTGATTGGTTTTTCAGTTTTCCAGTCTCCACATGCAAGTCTTAGAAAACTAGCACCGGGCTGTATTAATCAGTACATTGTGGTGATGTCATCGGTAAGAGGGCCCCGCCAGTCCTCCCTATCTTGTCTTGCCCAATGTTTTTGACTGATTATTTGTATTTATATGCAGGTGCTGTATATGTCCATGGATCAATACCTTCAGAGCTTATTCAACCTTGCAAAGGCTCCTTCAGCAGATGTTCGGAAACTGGTATTCCACCATAGCGAATTGCACTTTATGATGTGCAGATGCACTACTTGTTTGTAATTTTGTATTGATACAGTTCAAATGCTGAAATGCATATAAATATAATTATTTAATAACTCAATATATTTCCTCTTGTTCTGTGAGTTCTTTCCTAGCTGACTTGTTCACAAATGCTAATCGTAATGAGGTTCTGTCAATGTCCACAAACATGTTATTTTTATCACGGAATCACACGTCAATAAGCATGAATTGGAATCAAACAACCATGGAAATCTGTATTCTGCGAATGGGCTATTAAATATTGTATGTACGAATTGTTGTGTTGTGAACAATACGTAATATATTTTATATACGATTTTTTTGCCTAAACAGCAAAGTACCATAAACAAGAGAGGAAATCAATATAACAATTTAAATTATTTTCGCATGCATAAACGTGGAAAAAATACAAGTAAGCATGTCGTTAATAAAACCTCGTACGCCAATGTTTAGTATGCGCAATGTGCTGCCATTTTTTTTGGTGAAACAATAATGTACCATAAACAGACAAAGAAATCAATATAATATTTGAAATTATTTTCGCAGGCCTAAACGCTGAGAAAATACTAAGTACACACGTCGAAATACAATCTCGTATGTATATCTGTATGTGAAATGGCAGTTACGTATGAATGTTTAAAATATTGAGGTTGGGAAGGAAAGAGAACGGGGAAAGGAATAGTGTTGGAGTTTAGATCTGGGAAGGAAACGAAATCTGGGAAAAGATTTCCGTCAAGGGTGGGAAGCGAATGGAAGCATCGGAGACGATTAGAGATATGTCTAGACGAATAGTCTAAGGCACCGGGATGCCTTGCCTGTTTACCCCACATTTGGGCCCCCTTGTATCTCCAGCACTTGCCGTAAAATGTACGACTGCCTCATAATTGCGTCAGTTTACTATCAGTCGTCGATGAAACCGGCCTGCCACCGAACATGCACTGTCGACTGCCAGGTGGGTCGATCAGTGGCAGTTTGGTCGCTAAACAGATACATGCTGCAATAAATGAAGGTGATGCTATTATGCACACACCATTCTTGCCATTCACTCTCACTAAACTTCAAACCCCAATTTCATGGAAATTTTACATTTCTTGGCGGAAAATCAAACATATTTCCGTTTCATATTATTGGCCATTTGGCCGAACAACGTGAAATGCGCATATCCACGTTCTTACTCTTCCATTTTCTTCTCGTCTTCTCAAGAAGAACAACACAACACACACAATAAGAGAAGTGTAAAAATTCTCTCGTCTCCTACCATGAACAAGAGCAACCCCGTAACAGTGACCAACTCACGCAAGAACAACGAACCAGCAAACGCAAGAAAGAGAGAAACTTGAAGCTCGATCGATCGTCACGTCGGCTTCAGGTCCTGGAACATGGAGTCCCACTTGATCTCACCTCCGCCGGCGCCGTCAGAGCGAGTGTCGCCCGCCTCAGCCCCGCCGCCGTCCTCCTCCTCGTCGTCGTCGTCGTAGCGGTCGTGGAACATCAGGCTCGCCTTCTGCGACGCCGCGAACCGGCCGGCGCCCCCTCGCGCGCCGGCGCCGTCGGTGATCATGAGCACCATCTTCTTGACGCTCCTCCTCTGCACCGCGCCGACGCGGACATCGTCGCCGTTGCAGATCCTTGGCACGACGGTGACCGACGTCGATCCCCTGCCTCCGCCTCCGCCGCCGCCGTGATGCGCCAGCCGGCCCACGCACCGGGCTAGGCACCTGCCGGCCTTGCGCACGAGCCGCGCGTAGGGGGCAGCGCCGCCGCTCCCCGCCCCGGCGTCCTTCCTGGCGAGCTTGAGGATCTCGAGGCGGTGCTTGGCGACGGCGATGCCCATGCTCTTGAGCAGGTCGTGGTCGAAGTGCGCGGCGTCGCCGGGCTCCAGCTCGTTCTCCTTGAAGAGGAGCCCGTACTCGTACATTAGCGGCGGCGTCAGCCCCGTCTTGGACAGCCAGGAGTACCAGTCCATCACTCTCTCTCTCTCTCCCTCCCCTAGCTCGCTCACAGATTGAGCTTGATCTCTTGGCTTCGCAGCTGTGTCACTGCTCACTCCTCATTCTCATGGACTCATGGTGTGTGTGTGTAGATAGAAGCGATATATAGGAAGGAAGAAGAAGGCATGCAGCTGAGCAGCACGGCTGAGCTCACATGCACCGGCAAAACGATTACTGCTTCTGGTGTGTAGTAGCCATTGCCGCCACGTTACACATTAGTTGCGCCGGGAGTAATGCAGTGCACTGTGTAGCGTACATCTATATACAAGTTCATCCATGGAAAAATAATTAATCTCGAGAGTTTTTTTTTCCATTTTGATGGAGCTTGATTCTGCGCAGCATTACAAGATCCAACATAAATAAGCATTTTTTTGTTTCGACTAATCAGTATTGCTTCTCAAGACTAGCTGATTTGACCGTTGTTCTCTTCCTCACTAAATCCTTTTGGGTGAAGTGAAAAGATTTTAGAACTGGGGCTACTGATCTGTTTTTATGAGACCACGGAGAAATTTCATAAAGGTTGGTGATTATCTTCTGGTGTTATGGTCGTCTTGTTGTTATGAGGTTGAAACTTGTTTCTTTTTTCGTTATCTTTTGTTGCTTGCCTTAGCATAATAATTGTTTGTCATTTTGTTTTGGTTTTAATCTTTATCATAAGCGTTTGTAACGGTTGTATGTATTCTTAGTTGGTGTGTAAACTGGAAATTACTTTCGTTATAAAAAAAACATTTTGGTTATGTACTGATCATGGATTAAATAATCTTAGTCCAGAGGAAAAAGGAGATCAGAGAAAAGAATTCTGGAGGTGTCAGGCTGAGATCGATCTGAGCTCTGACCCAAATGCCCCTGCAAAAGTGGCTTTGCTGCTTCTTAATCTGCCTAGCAGTATTATATATTGCAGCCGGTTGTTAAATGTGCACTCGCTTTAAATTACCCTTTAACTAAGACGACTTTCTGATGCATTGTTGCATGAATTCATTCGCTCATACTTGAGCATATGTAGCCGACACTCTATTAACATTGTTTATTTGAATAGAGTAACTGCTGGAGGGAAGGAATCTTTTAGAGTATAGTGTAAAATTTGAAGAAATTTTATAGGGAAAGATAGAATATGTAGAGAATAGTGTTAGAGTAGAAATTTGAAGTAGCTGATATGGATGCTAGAGGGCAGATATGATGGCTGATCTCATGTACATCAGTACATGTTCTACATCCGAGGACCACGTATGACCTGATCAGCAGACGTAAAGGCCAAAACGGAGGACGCGAGCAAAGTGATGAAAGCGTCTCTGCAAGTCACAAGGTGGTTGGTGGGTGGGGGTCTACGTGTTTGTTACTTCTCCCTAGGGTTAAATCGGACCGGTAAACAAGATTTCACAATTAAAGGGACGGATCTACAGTGTAACAGCCAGGGTCAAACGGCCCCAACACCTTTAGATATATTCCATGTAAATTTAGAGGTGACTATTATGGGCTGTTCTCTTCAGCTTATTTTATCTTCTTATTGATTTATACGGTGAAATTCGAGAGCTTTCCGAGGTGGATTGAAAAGTCTAGTCCTCTTTGATTGACTTGTTTATGAGAGCTTTAAGACGTGGTTTCGAGATAAAAAAATAGACTTAAAATCAAAGTATTTGGAGTTTCAATTTGTAAATAAATAGATAAGATTTGTTCTCTTCAGCTTATATTCTTATCTTTAGATATAAGCTGAAGAGAACAATAGTGTACAAGTGCATACGTCTTTTATTACCAGCTATGAGATAGTGTCTGATTGCTAGCTAGAGCAAGTATGTGAGGAGTGAGGGTAGCTCAGCTGGCTAGCGCCTGGCGATGGAGTAGCTGGTCAGGGGTTCGACCCTCGGTTCTCACACTTTTCCCGGGATTTAATCCTGAGACCGATACACCTAGGATTAAATCTCGGGGCGTACGCATGTGTGTTCAGTGTGGTGTGTGATGTGAGTTATGCGCATGTTGTACCGTCTCAAAAAAAAAATACAAGTATGCATGTGTTAGGTACTGGATAGACATGTAGTAGCTAGGGAAGGAAAGACTCTGCCCGAAGTCTTTGGAATCTCTTCATGTGGGGCTTTCTTGTCTGGTTATATGATCGGGTCGTTGGAATCTGTTTGTAGCTAGGTAGGGTGATTATTCTTGGCAAATGGCAAATGGGCAGCAAAAAGGCAACTAGGCCGATCGATGGCTAAGGCCCCGTTTTTTGGTTTGCGCGCTGTGTACTACTGTAAAGAAGGAAATTTCCCTTTTAAGCTAGCGTTTTGGCAAGTATACTTTGGCGCCAAAAACAGGTTTGTGTGTTTTTCTAATGCTAAAACAGGTTTAGTTTTTGCGTGTACCAAACAGATTAACTTCTAGTCTAGTCCATATAGTAAGAGTGAATATGAAATATGAGATAAAGGAATCCTTTCGTCATAGCAAAATCTAAATCACAACGAAATCTAGAACTCTACCTGCTATACACGGATTGCCTCTTCCTGCCATGGTTTTTTTACGGCGTGATTATCACCGATAATCCTACCGCCCCTCCGCTAGAAAATCAAACCAGTTTTACAATCCTTAGTTGAATAAATTTTGTCCAAATTTTACCCAAATTTTGTTAAAAAAAAAACCGGCCGATAAAATTCAATATTTTTTCCTGATTCTAAGTCCTATTGGCTAGCTTTATCGGTCCTCAAAGCATCCCAGCAGTCCCCTAAATTACTGTAGCTCTGTTTTTTTTTAGAATAGAGTAGCTGCTGGGGAGAAGGAATCTTTTAGAGTATAGTGTAAAATATAAAGAAAGTTTGGAGAGATGGATAGAGAAGACGTTAATAGTGTTTTAGAAGGAAGAATTTAGAGGGACTGCTGGATGCTCTCGTAGAAATGAAACTCCCGATTATCAAATCACTGTCTCATGCTGCTGCGGCTGCACGGACGCATCGACCGCTCTGCGTTTGACCTGAGGCGCCGATACTCCGCGTGCGCGATCGATTTGGCACGGACGATTCACCGGCCGCGCCATGAAATCCATACGGCCTCTGCCGCGCGCGGCCGGCGCACGGCGTGATTAGCGAGCGAGAACGCGGCATGCATGCATGCATTGCCTGGGGGGCATGAATATGATTGCGCGGGGCGTCAAAGCCGGGCTCTGCGCCTCCGCGTTGGCTTCGCAAAGGACGGCAGGATGATGGCGCCCCCGCACCGGTGTCGCCGCCTCGCCTCGGCCGGGCCACGCACCCAAGGACATGCATCATGCGTGGAGTGCTGTTGAGAGTTTGTTAAGTCGTTATCTTATGAACTGCTCGTACTATCTGTTCATCACGTTGGTCTAGTTTTAGTATACATATATATATATATTGATAGTGTTGTCTTTCCCTTCGTCTTTGGATAGATGTGAATAAATGTAATTCTCTATTTTGCTCCGTCATCTGCGTCTTTTTTCCACTACCAACTGCAACCATTATATATCTAGAAATTTGTAGCTTCTTGATAAGGACATCCAAAGAATAGAAAAATGGTTTTGAGAGCTTTGAAAAGAAATAGTAAGACCTACAAAAATTGGCTAGCAAACATCAAAACTTTGACTTGTACGAAAATAATAAATTTTCAGCTTATAAGCTGAAAAGAACACTGCATAGGTGACTCAGGCTATCCAGCAGGGAGGGAACGTGACTGGGCTGGGAGAGGAGGCAAAAGGATTGCATATAAATTGTCCATCCGAACTCTAACGGCCATTTTTTTATATTGTACAAGATGTCTTGTTTGCACTAAATATTTTCCTATATATCCGCTCCAATACAACATGATTAAGTACATGTGCTTAAATGATTAACTTATTTTGTAAGCGCTCATACAAGCATCGGCCATCTCCAAGGTAAGCTAGTTTTTCCTCGGAGGTTTTTGCCCACCACGCAAACAATGCCTAAAACACCGATTTTTTTACATAAAAATGCCATGGAAGCAAATCCAAGCACCTCGTTTCCTTTCTACACGCATCCAAAGCATCCTAGGTAGCAAAAAGAAATCATGATCTTCTAGCATAAACATCTACACAGAAGTACAGCTATAGAATATAATTTAAAAAGTTCTAGACTTTGTTAAGAGGATTCGAGAGACCAAAAAAATTGGTTTTAAGAGTTCTAAAAAGAAATACTAAGATCTTCCAAAAATGACTATAAAACACTAAATAGACAGTTGAGATATACCGTCGTAAATGCTCTAAAGCATTTGCCTTGTAAAAAGGACAAATATCTAATTGTAGATTACAATCTAGCTTTAAGTTATAGTAAACTAGACAGCAACACAAGGGAGAGGGACAGCGATAACAACCTAGGGAGTCACTACAGCAAAACAAACCTATTTCAACGTTTATGGTCGATGGCTTTAGTCTTAGGGTCAACGGTGTCAGCTGTCAGTAATTTTTCTACAGTGAGTAGGAACTAAGGTCATCTCCAGTGGTTGCCCTATTTAGGATGCCTCATCACTGTAGCAGTAAAATTTAGAGCACACTGTTTGGAAGGTGAATAGTGAATATAGAGAGTGGAAATAGTGATAGGATTATTATCAAGAGATAAATAGTGATAGTGTAATGTCCTAAGATTGTAGATAAACAGTGATAAGATTGGAACAAATGAAACAACTATTGGAGATGGCCTAAACCAAGATGGCATCAACCGCAGCGCAGAGGGGGAGGAGGCAACGACTGCGGCGAAGACTGAGATGGAGTTGACCATCTAACTACACGACGGGTGGCAAAGATGAGTGGCTACTGGCTAGTAATCAATGGGCTTACGCATGATTTTCCTCCTTAATCACCCCACACCGAGATATGTTTTAGATGGATCTCAGCGCTTATTCAAACAAGCCTCCGTTTGCCGCGTCGAGCTGTGTTTAGGGGACTGGCTAGCCGCTAGCCAGGATTTCTGTCGCCGACGCTATCTCCTTCCTCTCTAGCGCCCTGTGCAACTCCGCATGCCAGCGGCACCGTCTTGTCACTCTCCTACTGTCACGTCAATCTTCCCTCTAACTCCGGTCGTTGTGTGTCAAGGCAATCCCGCGCCCGCTATTTCATCCGGAGAGGGAGCATCTCCAACAGGCTCTCCGTCCTTTCACTCTATAATATTATTCACTCCACGCTCTATCCATTTCTCTAAAATTCCTTCACACTTTATATTACACTCTAAAAGATTCTTTTCCTCCAGTAGCTACTCTATCTAGACAAACAGTGTTATAGAGTGCCAACTGAAGATGCTCACCAACATAGACTAGTGAACGCTAAATCATAATCTAGCGATAGCGGTGCCAAAAGCTGAGTAGCAACAGTTGAGGGGAGAATGGAGCAACATGCAAACCAGAGAAGAGCAGCGAGATGAAATCCCGAGGAAAGGGGGGAGAATCCAGAATAGCAATCTTGTTTCAAGCAGAAGCTACTCGGACTGTGCTTAATGCGTTCCTAAAGATAAACATCAAGCGGCCAGACTTAGGAGGAAAATTATGCGGCCATTATAAACCATTGTAAACAATTTTATGGTCAAATTAGAAAACTACTAATATATTCCACATATAATGGTTCCGATTAAAAGGCATGCCAGTCGAGCACACGGTCACACTACCACTGCTAAGCAATGACAGAGGCATACAGTGTCCAGTGGGAGGGGGAATGGCAGAGAAGCACGGCAGCTACAGGTAATTTTTTACTTTAGCAAAACATTGTAGCCATTTACTGTATCAAACACTGTAGTCATTTACTGTATCAAACACTGTCGTACTTTAGCACCGGATCTATATACATCCATTTTTGATCCGATGGCTCACGATGGAGGAATGACATGGGTATTGTAGCCCTCTGGAGGATCTGGTTCCAGATAGTTTTTTTTTTTTGAACGCATGGTTGCCAGATAGTGGTACTCAATCCTGATCAAACAAGATTTCCAAGGAAAAAAATTTGGCAACCACTTTTGATTTTGCACTCAGCAGGGTTTTTTTATTTTGAATAGGGACACTGGATATAACTTTTGAATCAATCCAAGAGGTTTACTCGTGAAACTTACCGCTAATGCACAGAAAATAAAGCTTATAAGGGTTGAAATATATTGCCCGCCTCTCTACCAACTCTACCTTTGGATGAATTGATATATGGTACAAGAGGTCTTGAGTTCAAGGACTAGATAACACAATGTTAAAAAATATGTTTACAGCTCACCACGAGCCAACGTGAATGCCGCATGCAATTCAGTAATAAGCGCTTGGACAGTGGTAGGTGAGGGGATATATTGACAAGGAAATGATCGGGCCATGGAAAAAATATGCATTTCTTTCACACGCAGGCTAATCTACCACCGCCCTTCAGAAAATATATTCCGGCTCCGCTAATCAAGCCATGTAAATGGTTATGCACTGATCTTGACAGGTAAGAGTACAACCGTACAAGAAAGATCTCACTATGTTCAGCAGGATGCCCATTTCCATATATTCATGCTACCAGTACCAGGGCAATATGGTCTCACTATTTTATAGAAGTTTCGATCATTAAAGAGATCAACAAATCTTGAATCTAACCAACCCAGATGACGGAACATATGTAAGCCTTACCCACACAAGTGACAGTCAGATATGTGATATCAAAGGGTAGCTCCGAAGGAAGAACCAAAATGAGCGCAATCACATGGTTTGCCGTCTGCATGAAGATGACTCATATAAAGAACAAAAGAAGAAAAAGGAAGCAATGAAATATCAGTAAAGAAAATGTCTGACCGCCCAATAAGGCAACGACAATCTGTAAGTTGGCAAATAAAGGACTAACAACTAACAGTAACACACAGTGAATCTTTTTGTGGTGTCTGCGCAATAACTAACAAACAATTCCAATATTTGTAAATTGTAATGTAATGCAAGTAAAAGAAAACTCAACCTCAATATTAGGAACATGTAGTATGAAAATCTGAAAACTCTTCTGCAAATAATTTAATGGCAACTTCTGCAGAAACTAGATCATCTCCGTAACAAAGAGCTTAGGCACAGTATGTGTGGGGATATAAGCTATGTGCCAACAAAACCACACATGCAGTGCCAAAGAAAAGGCCCTAATCCTGACATCCAACTTCCCAACACATTCTTACATATCTGAAATGCCATATTTTTTTTCCTTGCCACAATATTGAATTCATATAATATATCTCCTAACTACCGAAAGTGGTCAGCACTAAAAAATCAACACATGAAAAGCTGAATTCATATTTGATATCAGTTTTTGTCTAGTGTACTTAACTTTCATCAAGCAGTAAGTGATAAAAGTTCCATACAATTGAGTTGAGGTTCAGTAGGAAAAGCAACAGCAAGGGAACTTTCTAGCATGTATAATCCTTAACCAGATAACATACAATTTTTTGGGTGCATGTCATCATATTTATTTGTTAATAAGTCCACTGGAAAGGAATTTTACCACTGTTAATATGATAATATCACGTAAAATTAATAAGCTGGCTAGCAATTTAGCAATTAACATAATCACGAAAAATAAAAAACCTCGCTAGCAATTTGAACAGTATTGCAATCATGCAAAAAACAAAAATGCTTCAATGGTACCAACAGTTTCAAGACTAAATTAAAAGGCTTCCGAGAAAATGCAACTCGACTTATTAACTCATTCACATATCAGATCAAACATTTACTTCTCATCACTTAACCTAAGTATGAGCCAGCAGGCACCAGGGAAACACATGAACAACAAACAACAGATTTACACACATGCAAACGAGATTCAACTAATTTTCTGAAATTAGAGCGAAAACAGCAATATTTCTTGGGGAAATAGGGTTTTCTGGGACTACCATTACCATGTGTGCATGAGGAAACAGTGCAGGTGACAGGGCATGTCCTTATCATCCTCGTGAGAGCTTGGACCAAAACAAGATTTGCAAGCTGGTGCACCTGGGAACAGGCACCACCTTGACAAACACAACAGTTGACTGGGGTGTGCCGCGGCAAGACTCCTAGCTAGGTTTTCCGAAACCCACATAGCTAATGAGTGGTGATCATCTCAGGAAGACGCGGATGACATTGCTGGCAAAGTTGACCATGGCGCTGCCCCCGTCTACAAGGAAAGCAGCACGAGAGACAAAATGGAGGCCCCTCCCCGGTGAGATACTGAGATCTTCACCATAGTGGTACAGCCATTATTCATTCAAGTGATATGAAGCCATGGCAGTGCAACTACTCAGTGACGACAATATGATAAGCACACAAGCATTCATTGCTTAATCACATTAACACATCAAAACAGCAATAAGACAAGCTAGCAAGCTAACAATATCTCAAAATGATATAACTCATAGCTGAACATTACCCAAACAACTGATGTGTTCAAATCATTCTATTACAAAACTGCATATGAAAAACCATCTGCATTTCATACAGATCAGCAAGACATCCCAGAGTTCGAATTCTTCAAGTATAACAAGTCTAATAAATTTGCCGCATCCACGGAAGGACACAAAAAAAGATTTGGGAGAGCAAAGAGTGAGGATAAGGGAAACCTAGGCGCGATCGCGGCGGCCGCCAGCGCCGTATGGGAGGCGCCCGCCGTACTGCGGAACGGAGGCTGAGACGTCTGCCTGGCGCTCGACGCCGGGGAGGTCGGCCATGCCGAGCGCCGCGAGCATGTCGAAGGTCTCCTTGTCGACGCGGATCTCGTCGACCTCGAGCGCCGACTTCTCCGGCACGAAGTCCATCCTGCGCTCGCGCTCCTCCTCCTGCAGCTTGAGCGAGATGCCGCGCACGGGGCCGCGCTGGATGCGGCGAATCAGGTGCGTGCTGAACCCGGCGACCTTGTTGCGGAGGCGCTTCGACGGCAGGATGGACACCTCCTCCAGGACCTTCTTGTTCGTGTGGAAGTCGACGGTCATGCGCGAGTAGTACCTCTCGATCACCTGCCGCGACGTCTTCTTCACCGTCTTCGTGCGGACGCGACCCATGGCTGCCTGCGGTTGCCTCCTCCCGTCCTCTTCCTCTCCGGCGACAGCGGCGGCGAGCAAGCGTGGGCGTGAGTACGTGGGTTTCCGGAAGCTAATGCGGCGGCGGAGTCAGTGATGGTTTAGGGTTTCTAGCGGCCAGAGATCTGGCGAATCTCGGCCGTTGCGTTGATCATCACTCGCGCCAATAAAGGCTTGTTGGGACTTTTGAGCAGGGATTAGTGGGCCGAAGGACAAAGCCCATTGATTTAACTTGTTTCCAAAGGGCCCATACTCTGTCTGCTTATACTTCTGCCCGCTACGAAAATGGTCGGTTTGTGTTGTGTCTTAAATTTTGTTTTATATATGTGTGTATATATGTATATATTTAAATTCTTAGATTGAATACATAAGATTAGAAAAAAAAATGCTCACGTAGCACTCCATGAAAAGCATTTTAGAAATATACCACTTTAGAAAGTGCACTCACTCTAACAACACCAGAAAAACTCATTGTTCTCTCACTATAGCATTACACCACTAAATCAGAAATCAAAGGCCTAGATGAAACATCCATCCATCCTATGTTAACCCCACCGTCATCTTACCCCCCCCTCTCTCTCTCTCTCTCCCTCTCCGTCTATATATAATATATCCATATCCCTACTCCCTACCCTGCCCCTCCATCGTCTGCTACCTCCAAGACGAAGTTGTGCTGCCGAGGTCTGAAATCACACTGCCGATGCCCCAATGCCATCTCGCCATCGCGTCGGAGTCCCTCTCCCCCTTTTCTACTCCGCTGAGGCACCGCCGCCGCCACCGATTTATATCGGCCAAGCTCTCTCTCTCTCAGCTCTTTGCTTCCTAGAGGCGCCGCCACCCTGGTGTCAAGTTTGTTGCACCTCCAACCGCATGCTAAAGTGAGAGAATGGTGTGTTTTTTCAGTGCTGTTAGAGCGAGTACACTTTTTGGAGTGGTATGTTTTCAAAATGCTTTTGGTAAAGTGGTATGAGAGTCATTTTCCCTAAAGATTATATGAGTATATTTATCTCGAAAAGTAATTTTATAATATTTTAATTTTATTAAGTTTTATAAATAAATTGTAATAGTTATTAGTGAAAGTTTATCTTGAGGTCATGTCTATGTCAAAAAATGATAAGTTTTTGTGATGAGAGAGAGCTAGGGCTGGAAACGAGCGGAGCTCGCTTGGCTCGGCTTGGCTCGCCCAGGCTCGGTCAGGTAGCGAGCCGAGACAAGCTCGGCTCGGTGATTCAGCGAGCCCAAAAGGGCGGCTTGGCTCAGCTCGGTCCTAGCTCGCGAGCAGGCTCGTTGGCTCGCCGAACCAGGCCGTTCAGCACTCCAGTAGCCATCCAGCAGCCAACAACAGACAACAACAACAGCAAAATAAAGTATAAAAGCAACCATAACTATGACCAACCAAGCCATCAAACCCATGATGAACATTTTAGCCTTCAGACAATCAGATAGTAACATACTTTCTATCGGCTCGTTGGCTCGCGAGCCGGCTCGTGGCTCGAGCCCAAATTGCGAGCTAGAAAACTAGGCTCGGCTCGGGCTCGCCCCAAGCCACGAGCTAGCGCGAGCTGATCCAAGCTTGCCCAAGCCTGAGCTGAGCTACGAGCCTCGAGCTTTTTGTCCAGCCCTAGAGAGAGCATGTAATTATACCTTCCACCTGCATGCTTTAATATCTGTGCACCGCAAAACATGCTCAAGCTGTGAATCGTCCAACGCTACCAAAACTGCTTATATACATACATACATACACACACGTAGCACTGCTCCACCGTGAAGTGTGTGTGAATCGTGTTCAAGCTGTAGCCCGTGTAGGCTGTAGGTACATATATACACGTCTTTGACGCCACCATCACACCATGGATGAAGCTCTCTACCTGGCCACCAAGCTGCCGCCGTCGCCTCGCCTGTACGGCCTCCTTGGGCTCTTCAGCAGCGCCTTCTCCTCGATGGGGAACCTGTACGGCGACATCTGGAACCTCCTCGTCTCGCTCCGCCGCCGCCTCTCCCGGGAGTGCGCCGCCCACGCCGCCACGCCCGCCATGACGGCCACGGCCACGGCGAGCAGCGCCTGGTACACCCTGCCGCTGTACCGCGTCAGCCCGGGGCAGTAGCTCGCGGAGACCGTCTGGAACGCCCGGCGGACGAACGTGCAGTTCGCCAGGTCGGCGAGCACCGGCCCGTAGTGGCCCAGCCCGACGCTGGCATTCACGGCGACGAGCGCCTGGGAGTACATCGCCGGCGTGAGGCGGCCGGCCGTCGCGCACACCTCCGACCCCGGCGCGCCAGCCGCGCGGCACACGAAGCCCTGCCACACCTGGAGCAGAGCAGGGCGCGCGCGCACGCAAGATCAAGAAGCGAGCTAATCACGAGTGCGATGCATGCATGCATGGTCGATGCGTTGTACCTGCGGCGCTTTGTCGCCGGTGACCTCGCCGGCGGCGCAGGCGCGGTCGGTGAGGTCCGGGTGGTAGGGGTTGCAGAAGAGGGGCAGCGGAGGGCCGGACTGGTTGTAGTAGAGAGGGGGGCCGGCCTGGGGAGGGACGTTGGCGTTGGAGACGTTGGCGATGACGCCGTTGAGCACGGTGACGAGCTGGTAGTTCACCTCCTTGCTCCGGCGAAGGGCCTCGGAGGTCGCCGCCGCGTCGACGCAGGGGAGGATGTCGTCCAGGGCGGTGTGGTCCTGCGGGTGGAGCACCCACTCGTCCATGGCGACGCAGGTGTCACCTATCACACTGAAACATGACCATAGAATTCAGCTAAGCATTCGTCTTGTATAAGGGCATGTACAATGGAGAGTCAAGAGTGTCTCTTAGCACATTGTTCTAAGTAAAAAAGACAAGTATGTAATGATATGTACAAAGCCATTTAATAAGGTGTCTCTTAACGATTTAATATTGCTTCTCTCTAATTCTGTCTAGTAGTTTGTGAAGAGTCGTCTCTTCACCGAGAGTCGACTCTAGCATTTTTTTTTCACTTTTCCACCTGCCACATCAGCGAAACATGTCCACCTCATCGCTAAGAGACACCCTATTAAATAGCTTTGTACATGCCCTAATACTCCAGACACAAAAGATAATAATTACTGGACCGTTGAATTAAATATGTACGACTCAGATACATTTACTAATAGATTATAAGCTGTTACATTGAATAGTCCAAAATAGTTGGATACAAAAATCCCACGACAAAAAGGCTCTTTCACCGTATTTCAACTTATTGCATAGGGGTAACAGATCACCTGGCCGAATAAACAAAGAAATGAAGAGCCTAAAATAATTTGGATGCATCTTAAAATACGGAGAACTTACTTGTGTAAGAGAAGGAAATTGCCGCACAGTATGAATGTTGCAGTGACCAGGATCCATCCAAGAAACACTAGGCTGCAGAAGTGCAAGTGAAGCTCAGTGCATCAGCATCTGGATACTACGGAAGAAAATTTTAAAGGACCCGGGTCCTTCCAAACCTGGGAAGGACATGCTTCCTCTCCATTTCTCTTTTTTTTTTCTTTTTTGTTTTCTTTTTTTATACCGTTTAAAAATTCCAAAAAATAGAAAGTTTGCAAAAATGGAACCATGCTTGCATAAAGAAGGCCCATAAAAAGTTTGGATGTTTTTGAAATTTTTTTGAAATTTGAACTTTTTCTTTGCTTCTACGCAGTTTAAAAATAAAAAAAAAGATAGCTTGCAAAGGAAATGTTCAAATTTCAAAAAAATTTTAAAAGCATCCAAACTTTTTATAGACCTTCTTTATGCAGACATTGTTCCATTTTTGTAAACTTTCTATTTTTTGGAATTTTTAAACAGCGTAGAAAAAAGAAAACAAAAAAGAAAAAAAAAGAAAAATGGAGAGGAAGCAGGTCCTTTCCAGGTTTGGAAGGACCCGGGTCCTTCAAAATTTTCTTCCGGATACTACAGAGCAAAAATGAACCCGTCTATACTCTGTATCTGGAGAAGGATGATCTGTGATGTCGTGCTTACATATGTACAAGTGACTGCAGCCCTGACAGCGAGAACACTGCAACAAATTCATAAAAGAAATTTTAAATCGTGATCACAAACAGACGCAAAATAAAGTTTCTTAAGATTTCAATTCAAATTTTGCTCACCGAGCCCAAGAAACGCTACCACCAGCATCACCGCCGCGACGACGATGAGGATTTTCCTTCTGCAATCAGAAAACGAAGATCAAGACGGTCAACATCAGTTCACTCCATCGCGTTCATCGATCAAGAACCGAAATTGGCTGAGGTTTCTTGGTGCTGTACATGGTCTCCAGCGCGGTCCGGATCTTGCGCGAGTTGCTGGACGTGCGCGACGCGAGCTCGTCGGACGACGCGCTCACCTTCGCCACGACCTCGTCGATCTTCCCCTTGAGGTCGGCAGGCAAGGATACCCTGTCCACGCCGACCGACCTCGCCGTCTCCAGGAAGCCGGTGAAGCCCCTGAGGCTGGCCACCGCGTCGTCGGACTGGCTCACCACGTAGCCCAGCGTCGCCGTCGTGCTGCCGTGGAACTTGCCCTGCCCGTCGTACAGCACGGCGCACCCGATGCTGCAACGGTACGCACGATCCATGATTTCGTGTAAGAATTATACAGTAAAAATTGGTTCTTTTATGCTTTCGAATGCGCTAATTGCTCGAGCAGAGATGGTGGCGTCGATCGAGCTGGGGATTTCCTTACATGGCTGCCATGGTGACGACGACTAGGATCACGAGGGAGACCACGAAGGCCGCGCGTGAGTAGGAGTAGTCGCTGCTGCCGCCGCCGCCGCGGCAGCAGCAGGCGACGAGCGCGGCGACCACGAACACGACGAACCAGACCGCCGCGGCCACGAACACCGGCGCCGCGCTGAATCCGACCGACTGCGGCACAAGAAATCATGGCACACACACCAACATTGCACACATGAATCAAGGCGAGAGCAAGAGAAATCAAGAGCTTACCGCCAGGTAGTGCCTGTCGCTGATGTTCCAGCCGCCGGAGTAGTACCTCAGCCCGTCCAGGGGATCCTTCCGCCGCGTCTGCGCCGCCGCCAGCGCGAAGGACGCATTGGTGCTGGAAACCGCGGCTGCAAATGAGCCGTCCATATCCATCACTCTCTCGTCATCTCGTTGCTTCATCAAAAACTTGAAGCTGAACTGAGCTCAAGAAGCTCATGATTCTTTACCTGAAACTTGGACATAGAACGACGCGACGACGAAGAGCAGGACGAGCGAGCGCCGGTGAGATGACCCCATGATCGACTGCAAACTCCGATCAGGACTGGAAGATTTTTATACGACAGAACGGCAGGTGTGGTCAGCGAAGCGATCGGAAATTTGGAGTCGGTCTTGGCCTCATGGGATTGTGATCTTCTTTCTGCTTGCCGGTTCATGATGTGGATGCATGGCAAGACTGGCCGGGTCTTCGCCGGAAGCCAAGCTGCACCTCACTAGTCTATGAGCAGCCGCCGCGTAAAGCAACGTGCTTTCAGATTTAAAAGACATCCGGTGTTCTGCAGATCGTCACTGCCAAATGCAACACGCTTCATGTACGTGTGATCTGAGCATCTGACCATGCACTATAATAATGGATGAATTTTTAAGCTTTAGGCCATGGATTATTTCCAAGGCATCATGTAGCATGTATCTAATTCGTGGGTTTCAAGGCTTTCTCTTGTCCTGATGGAACGAGCCCGGCCAACATAATTCGTGGGTTTCAAGGCTTTCTGAAGCTTCCTTGGCAGTAGGGAGCTGGTTGGTGAGAGCATCTCAAGTGGCGCCTTCGTCAGAGTTAGTGAGAGCTGCAAGGCTGCATCTGGTTGTTGCATGTACCAGAGACTAGTTTATGTAGTAGGTCAGCATATATCCTAATAAAATTATACCTCCATCTATGCCATCAAGTAAAGAGAGAAGGTAACGTATTGGTGAAAGCTCAGAAGACGATGGCTTGCTGTGTTCATCAGCGACAAAAGTTTGAACGGTATTACACAATGACATAGCCTTAAGTACCCATTCAAAGCATATAAACATCATTCATCTAATATAAAATTATATACATAAGCAAGAAAGCCACTTGTCCGGCCAAATACATGCTCCTAGTCTTCCTGCTTGTCACTTTTACAGGCTTTGACTTTGTACATTTGTACGCAAGAGCATTCACCAGTCACGCCCATTCTAAGTTATTAACCTTCACCAAACACGGCCGATTCAAACGGCTCAAACCTCGTGCACATCTCAATTTTTGGCTTCACCGAAATCTTGACATTTCAGACTTCAATCTAACCATTTTGTTATGGCTCTGTAACTATCTGGATTTCTGGACATCAGCTTAACATTTAAGACTTAAATAATCAATCTGACCATCTTGATACAAACAATGAAAGCTGACAGGATGCCGAAAATAAAAAGTTAGACCGGATGCAACCAGACACATGCCTTGACCTTTTGCATCTTGGTCCACATGATTCAAGGCCATTCACATAGGATATACAGATACAACATCAGGATGTGGACTGATTATATTGCTACATTTTTACAGCAAGAGGCCAATAGTTACAGAGGACCCTCAATGGCTAAACCTAAGAGCTTGTGTACATTCTAACTCCCAATACCAACAAGGAGGCAAAATAGTTGGAACTGGGATCACATGTATGTCAATATCACCGCCAGAACCTAAAAGGAATGTACAGGTGCCCTTTCCCTCCTACAGATCAGCAAAATACAGCATCTATGTTAGGATATAGCAACAATTTAAATGTCATATCTGGCTATTTCACTAGTCCTCGATCGCATATTCTGCATCATCGAGAAGCTCTGTGCTTTCCTCGAGAAGGTAATCGCACATCTCCAAAAGTTGGTCAGCAAGCGGAGGGATGGCAGGGTAGCGCGTGTCGTTGTATATGTGTGCATTAAGTGCTATCTGGGCCACATCATGCCTGAATTCCTCCCTGTTTTTGTACTCCATCTTCCTCACTTTGTCCTTGATGGTACCAAGATCCATTGGGCGATCGATTATGTCAAGGTAATCAGGAGCGTCTTTCCTTGGCACTGGTTTAAGAAACAGATATGACACAGTCTTGTTTGCCCGCAAGTGGTCAACTATCTTTTCCAAAATGTTGGAGAGCTCAACCTGCATCAGGATGCAAACAGTTAATCAAGCTCAAAGTCCAAGCTGTAGCAGATAAACATTAATTGATTCTCTCTCTTTTTTTTTTACAGAAGATAGCACATATGGGAATCACATCCATATCCATATTTAACAAAAGTAGCAATCTCTGCATAGAGAAGCTAGTATAAAAACATAAAAAACCGACAGAAGGCGAAGGCATTGATCAAACTAAGTACCAGACAACAAAAAGAATGAAACAAACTGAATATATGATCCAAGCAATTTTTTATGTTATTGTGCTTTCATCTTTTAATACAATTATTTGGTCAAAGTTGTGGCCACAATTCTCATAGTGCAATTGATGCAGATCAATTGGCGAGAATTGCCAATTGACGCACGAGTAGCCCAATCTTTCATGGTGCCACACACGTTGAAGATGACAGAATCAATTGTACCAAAAAAAGCAATATGGCGTATTGGAAATATTCAAATAATCAATCTAGACTTCTCCAACCACAAAAATGATCGATCATGGATCAACAAAGAAAGAACTTCCATGGCTTCTCATATATTTGTCATAAAACTAAACTTGGACCTCCTAATACGATGTGAAAGACCCATATATAAGAGAGACCAGGGGCTGGGTAGTCTTTGTTCAAGGTTCTCAGAAACTGAAATTTATCTTTAATTCTATCCTAAAACTTAGGATCATATTAACAGAATGGAAGTCGTCCACTTGGACTCTTGTTTGATATGATATCCTCGTCAGCAATGGAACCGTTAGAAGGGTTATAGACAAACATTATTAAAATGAAGCATAAACCCATTAAACATATGAATGAAAACAAGTACCTCTCCTCCTCTGCGCCGCTTGGCTGATGGTGCATATTCTGTCATATCAGCCGGAGTGCGTCTCTTTGCTGCCCGATCTCTTTCAGGTACCTTTCTGTCATTTCTGTATGGTCTTTGATCAAGTAGGTAATCATCTCGAAATTCATGTTTTTTCTTTTTCTTGTTTTTCTTCTTTGCCTTTTGGAGCTCTTCCTCCCTCCTAGCTTCATACATCCGAGCATCAATTAGCCTTTGTTCCTGTTGCTCTCTTTGCCGTTCAAAAGCTCTCCAGGATTCATTATTTTCCATTACTCCTTTGCTTCCCCTTTTACCCTGCTGACCCCACATCCTACCTCGTGAGGAATTCATCTCGCTGGATTCTCCAGCAAAGAAATGATCATCCTCTCCGTTTCTCTTCTCGAAGCTTGACAATTCAACAACTTTCCTTATCTTTCTGGGCTCCAGACCACTCCTATGTTCAATAGATCTTTGCTGGTCGAGAAGTCCCTTAGGCTGCTTGATAATGATCTTCTTACGAGGTGGATCTTTCTCTACTTCAGCAGGTGGTCGTATTACAACAGATGGCTTAGGAGTATCGGGAGGATAATCTTCAGACTTCGTCTTATTAGATATTTTAATCTTATTAACCTTTCCAGTAGATTTCAGATCTGTAGCCTCTATCATACGTTTATCAGAAACTAAAGAACTTGACAATGACATGTTCCTCTCCAAGGACTTCTCAGGTGCCCCACATTTGAATTTTACTGGTTTGATCTTCTCAATACTTTCTGGCCCTTCAGCTTCAGGAACTTCAGATGAAACTTTGGCTATCAACCTCTTGTTTGGTGTCTTTATTTGAACATGACTGCCTACATCAGGAGGATTAGATCTCACAAAACTCACGTCCATTTCTGAGGTTTCATGATCTTCCCCATATTTGGGGCACTGTTTGTTGGTTCGCATGTGCCCGAGCTATGCAATAACAAAGTGACGTCAGAAAACATACCCCGTTTCAGAACAACAATGTTCATAGCAATTCACTGTAGCCTACCTGACCACAAGCTCCACATATAAGATTTTCACCCCTTCCACCCAGTCTCTTTTCCTAAAAATAAGAAAAGGCATAAGAATCATGATAGGAACCACCAAAATATACAAGTTCACCAAAATATTTAACATTATTATTTTATCATATTTCCATCTGAATTTATATTTTCCCCTGTGTTTCTCGGTCAGGTTGCTAAAATATACAAGTTCACTAAAATAGTTTAGGAAACCTTGTTGTGTCGGATTTAAGTACAATATCAACAATCAGCATAGACAAAAAAGGTAGTTTATGAAAGCAAATGATGACGCATATATATTCAAATACAACTTGTGGCAAAACCCAAGTCGGAATTACAAAGATGACAATAACCTACAGCAGTAGACAAAGTTACTACAGAAATCAGTCATGTTCTGGACTTACCTTAAAGCCTTCCTTTCCTAAAACATTTTTCTTCTTAAGTAGAATGACATCACTTGCATCAGGTATCAGTTTGGTTTTTAGTTTTGAGGGTAAACCTCCTTCAGCAAAAGAATTTTCAACCTACATGCAGTCACATTAATCACCCTATTAAAGCTTTTCTCTGCTAGTGCAGCAACAAATATAAAATAAGCAACAACGAGAATAGCTCTGGACTTCATATGGAATTTCTAATACCTCTTTCGCTTCTCTTAGAGTGCTCTCCTTTTGCGTCAATGCACCAACATAACCAAATGATTTAATCATTTGCCCAGCCTTACTCTGCTTCATTTTATTGGCACCCTGATTAGAGGTGACATAATTTGTCAGTTCCACAGGCTGCTTCTTACTCTTTATATCATTACCACTCTCTGCAACATAATACACCATCAATCATAGGCTATTAAAATTGGTATTTTGAAAGCAAAACATATGAAACTAGTAACTAAGCACCTTCAAGCAACTTTTTTACTAGATCAGCTTCTGCTTCATCATCTTGAATTTCCTCGTTAATTTGAGCTTGAGTAGGGCACCTTCTCATTTTAAGCCCTCTCATTCCATCTACTTTGTCGCTTCTTAGATCTGCATTAGCAACATCTTCATCATCAAATTCTTCAGCATCTAGCAAGTTCTCAAGATCCCCAGCAAATGAGTCCAGATCACTGTTGGCTTCTGTGTCACTGCCATTTTCATCACCATCTATAGCTGAAAGTGACTGAACTTGTCTGTCCCAAATTTCCTGACATTTCTCTTTAGTTTGCTGTTGAAGCTGCAGAAAAGACATCCTTTGTCCACGTGCAAACTTACTAACTGGAATTTCATCAATAGTAACACCTGATGCTGCCTGCTCGCTTGAAAGCTTCCTCACCATAGCAATTCGATGCCACCTTGTTAATTTATCAATTTGATCTTCTGGAACGCCGAATTTGAGAAGCAACTAATTTATAGAAATGCCAATAGCAAGTATTAGTGAACAAAGTGTAAAAGGACAGGAGAATAGTATGATTGATATTTTGAACATGGGAGACTTGCTTCCACACCAAAAATACCAAGGTTGTCAATAACATGGGCTAGTAGGCCCCTCTTGTCAATTGTCATAGCCAGTGGTATTTTGACAAAATATAATTTCTTTTTCAGTGCTATGGATTCTATTATTTATTTATTTTACAGGGATCCAAATGTATCTTTCTTCTACCACCCCGGTAGATAAAAGAAGCATTTGAAGGACTATCAATGTAGATATATATTATATTTGTTCAACACCAAGCAATGCTCCTGTGTATAGTATGGCTAAATCATTATAGTTGATGTTACCTCTCTGGCTGCATCCATGCTCAACCGGCGGAGATCAGCATCAGTTCCAGTTACAGTGGTACCTTTTGCAGCAGCTGACTTTTTCTTAAGCATTGAATTGGGCACAGGTGCCTTTGGAGTTACTCGCACATAGCTAAATCCTAGCCCACGACCAGATGGATCACCAACACCAGTAATTTCTAATCTTTCGATATTTTCTCTGTCCTGCATATATCCCAGCATATTACATTAAAACGGTCTAGGGAAAATTTGTACCGATAAACAAGGAGCACTAAGAACAAACGCATGCATTTATTTTTAAATTAAAGAGGGCAAACAACACACATTCAAACATACATACCCTGACCATCTAGATTTAGAAAAAAGAAAACTCTTTCTGAACCTCCCCCCTCTCCCTATCTCTCTGGCAGCAGGACTGACCTATTGCCTCTCTCCATCTCTCTTCCTGTCTACCACATACCTATTGGATCTACTCTAACCATGTACCCATTGGGCATGCCTGTTTTTTTTCAAAAGGTATGAGTTCTGAAGTTGATTGGGTAACCCATACCCTAACAATGGTCAGTGTCAGTCCTACACGCAGCAGCCAAAAAGAACTCGTCTAGAGTGGACTAGTGGTACAAGTAAAATCTTTAAAGTTGTCCACTATTTTGATGTAACATCAAAATCAAACATTGTGAAATGAATTGCTGAAAATCCAAACTTCAAAAGCTTGTAGAGGCGGCTTCAAGAAGCCGGCCTGCTTGGTTTCCAGCTTTTCTGAGAGCTTCGTTAGCAGCTTCGAGATTCTAAAAAAAATGGGATCAAGAAGCGTTTGGATTTTGCAAACAGACCCTACAAATTCCGTTGATCTCTACACATATAGAATCCACATCTCACAAGGCCACAACCTGCTCCATTAAACTCCTGCAATGTTTCACTGTTGTTTTACATCAGTCCAAACAGAACTGAGAGCAACCAGCCCAAAATATACAAGTTTTCATGTGGAATTAGTCACCTGCCATCCCCCTTACAAATCTTTTCTTCTTGATACATGATAGTATTCATTCAAACTCATTTATTCACTAAAAAATGATAGATAAGGGCTATCTCTAGTCTCTCCAGAACACATAAGTTACTAATAAATGTGTATTGCATACCACTTAAAGCAGCCAGCCCAAATATAAACAAGTTTTCGTGTGGAATTAGTCACTTGCCACCCCGCGTTACAAGTCCTTTCTTGTTGATACATGATAGTATTTATTCAAACTCAAACATTTATTCAGTACAAAATGATAGATAAGAGCTATCTCTAGTTTCTCCAGAACACAGAAGTTACTAATATGTATTTCATATCATCGCCTGTAGCTGATTTTAAGTCGACAAAATGTCATTGAATGGACAAAACAAGATTTTTCTGGCTCACTGAACACATGTTGCATGAATAAAAAATAATCCAGCCATTTGCTTTTTCTATGCATACTTTATCTGTGTACAAGGAAATGACCCCACTCATTGCTATCAGTGCTTAACATGTTGCTTACTGCTGAGAGGGCATAGGTGAAAGTTTTCACTTTTTCCATTAATGCAGCATCAAATCAATAATGTGGCATTTGTTATTTGGCGAGTTGCACCGGGAGAATGCATAGAGGCAGAAGTGGGAAAAATCACAAATTTGACATCATTTCCTGTGTGCACCTTAAGTGCACAACAAAGAGCCAAACAGAATACATCAAGCACATATAAAAAGAGTAGTAAAGTACCTGATTAGTACAAGCAACAAAATTGCTGGTCAGGTTCCAGCTAGTAATTTGCAATTCCCTCTCAATATGTGCTGCAGCAGCAAGCTCGATTGCTTCATCCGGAAGCTGATTCATTGCGGAAGCAAGTCCCACAGGCTGGGTAAGCTTCACAATTCCTAAGCGTTTGAGACGATACTGACCAGCTTGCATACTCTCATAACAGCAGACCTGTAGGAGTGAAGGGTCAAGTTAAATAAAATTCACATTAAGCCATCGCACTACATTCAAATTGAAACACAACGATTATCCCAAAACTATAAAAGAACAAGATAAGGGGCCCTATCTTTAAGAAATAGCTACACCGGTTGGGAGTTTGGCCTTTACAAATAGAATAAAGAAACAGTACTTGGAGTTCTAGCACCTATTGTGCGTCAGTGCGGTGCGTGAGTGTATCATCTTGTACTAATGATCCACAATCTTTTATTTCAACAGTTCTAGCACCTTTTGGCGTTTCAAAGATGTAAAGCATACAAAAGTTTTATAGTTCCTTCTTGCAAAATGTTTGCTAAAGGCATGCTTTCATCAATGGCAAGTAGCAATAATGATAAAAAGAAGGTCCTCAAAATTGATTTGATTGTGCATTTAGGTCCATAAACTTGAATTATAGAAAGATAGGTCCCCGAAGGTGCTAAATTGCACCAAATAGGTGCATTAGTCAATTAATATAACGAAAAGCAATGTAGAAAGCAATGGTTGGGTTCATGAAGTGGAAAATGGCTTCAAGTGTTACAGATAAGACAAATCAGCAACTAACCGTATTGAAATTCTAGTTTTAAGGATCTAAAGTGGCATCTTAAATACTTTGGTGGTTGACCCCAAACCTTGATTTCCCGTTGAAGTACAAATCATATATGTTCTAACCAATAGAACTGATCAGGGGTATATTATGACCGTCCATGCTTGCCTACGGGCAGCTCCAGTGCTCCAAGATGGCAGGAGCTTAGAGGTAGTTTTGTTGCCACGTTAGAAATATAATCTCTACTATTAAAAAGTGTTTAGCGGTGAGTAGCGGTAATGGTGGTCATTGTGCTTTTATTTTTTGAATGGCTCATGCGTTCATATTTTAGGAAGCTTTTGATCTGCAAGGATGCTTTTTATTGATTTTGTTTGCTTTTCTATTTTAGCACGTTCATATTTTTAGAAGGTTTCAATTACATCCCGGACACATTAAATAACACAATTAATGATATATCTATAGGTGCACCATTACTAGCTTTCTATGGCATGTGTATCATATATAATTGCAGCCCTATCACGTATTATTCCAGCCCTTGGATGGGATGAAACAAATCATGGATATCTATGTTTACTAAAGAGTAAAGTGACCAACAGTTCATTCTAGATATTAATCTAGATTCTAGAGCAAATTATGGCATCAATTCCTTCTTAAGCATTCCCTCAAAGGCATTCTTCCACTTTATTTCCCAGCCTCTGTACAAGTGCATGAATTCCTGCCTCAACACACAACAGGCTCGCCAATATTCAGAAAAGTTTATTAAGGCAAGTTTCAGGGCCTCTAATGAAATTTACTAAACACCATTTGACAGTTATTCTGAAGTTTACACTAGTGCTGAATCTCGCAAATTATGTTATTCTAGTAAATAAAATATAAGGCCTACTTTTCATTTGGTTTTGTTTCAAAACATAGGGCCTGCCAGAAATCAACAGTTATAATCAATTCATTTTTTTCCTCCTCAAACCATTGAATGAAAGTGAAGAGGTAGATATTTAAGCAATTGATTGCCTAAAAACAGGAATAGGTACAACTTTTCTTCTCTTTTGATTTCACATTTCAATAATGCATACATCGGGATTTGAGGCCTTGTATTTTAAAACGGATGAAATAGGGGGTGATTGATCATGCTGGTCATTCTCGTATGACGTATAGCATGCGAAATGTGATCACTGACCAGCAGTGTCCAGCATTCGCATTTCTTTAAGAGAGAAGGCTTGTTATCAAGAAATAGTTGATTGACAAATACACAAACGTAAACTCACATTTTCTGGTGTCAATAATCTTCTCAGTTCTTCCTCTGATGGAATCCGAAAATCAGGTCTCTGTATCCAGATTAAATGCCCGTCTGGACCTTTCTGCAAAAATCAATGCAAAGCATTAATTTTGGTTAAACCAAAAACTCATAATTGACAGATAAAAGTACTGGAAAATCATAGATAAGATGTAGAGATACAACTGAAGAATAAATGTAAGATGGGTGACAGATCTACCCTAAAGTCTGCACAATGCTTCAATCGCTTTCTCACAATAGCTTCCGTCAAGGGACTCTGAATAGGTAGTTCATCAGCTCGAATCTGAGGCCGTAAACCAGGTTTTTCCCTCATACGGAATTCACGATACACATATACAAGAATTCGATTCAAAAGATAATTCTGCACATTTTTTGTCCCTGGTGAAAATACTTCCATATGAGGCTCCTGCCAGGGGAGCACAAATCAGTCATTCTAAAGATGAAACAATTCAAGAATAATTGGAAACGGATCTGCTCCTAGAATGATGTCATGCAAGAAACAACATGTTTATATGTGCTGATGTCACAACTCACAACATGTGTTTTTACTGTACAATCCTATGTAATATCTATAATAGAAATGAAGAGGCAATAGAAAGTACCATCTACATTTCGATGATAAAGAAAGAGATTATAATGGACGATAATTACTTCTGAAAATTTACACTTAGCAAAATCCAAATCCATTTTCAAGTTACATTTGATAGACATAACACATAGTGCAATATACTCAAAGAAGAAAAAGAAAGAAACCACATGTTTACTATAGGAAAGACACAGCCACAATTAGGATCCACCATAAAGTTAGTGTGTGCACTGTGAAAACAGCTCAAAAACATTGAAATTCCAAGATATTGAACCATCGAGCAAATTACTATCAATATAACAAGATGAAATTCAATGATGAAATCTAATATAAATTAATGAAAAGCACGATCAACAAGCACATGTTCCTATCAAAAAGCAAAGAATATACATTCCTTTTTGTTTTAGGAAAAAAGGAACGAATGGGCCCTATTAAAATCTTCCAACTATCTTCTCTACAGATTCCAGTAAACATGTATGCTATAGCTCAATATAGCAAGGAATATAAATTCCTTTTTTTTTAGGAAAAAAGGAATGAATGAGCCCTAATAAAAATCTTCCAACTATCTTCTCTACAGATTCCAGTAAACATGTATGCTATAGCCTTCCCTTCCTTCACATGCAGTTGACTAACATATATAGATGGCCAGACCAAACACATTTTTAAAATTTTTGGCCAAAGAATTTTCCAGCATTAATCAGTTTCTTGGTGACCATCTTAGGGCAATCAGCAGATAAAAATGGTTGACAGCATTATACATCCTGCAGATACAGAATACAGTAATTCAGAACCAGAACTTACTTGTTGGCCAACAGCATATAGCTTGTCAATGCGACGAAGAGAAAGCATCCCTTTGGCAGAACGCACTAAAAGATAATCAGTCGATGCAACCTTATGGGGAAATATAGGTGCTCTGTACATGTTTGTTTCAAGACAAGATTGATGGGATCCAGAACGTATGTCTCCCAGAAAAGGAGATTTGTCAGCAGGATCGATAGCAAGCACTGTACCCAGTCCATCACTGTTGTTTCTCAGGAATGTAGCTGCCTGATCAGAGGGTGAAGTTTTCTGGTAATATGTACAGAGTCGAGCACCCATTCCTGCATTTGCAAGTAGCAAAGGTCTCTCCTCACAGTATCTGCACTCAGCGATAATTAACACATGACACATTAGTAAACAAAAAGGAATACATAGTCAGAACAATAAAAGGTAGATCATATCATCATATGCCCATTTTACATAATAACTAAGAACAATCTTGCACATAGTAACATTATGCTCACCATTCTCTAAACTAGCAGCAAAAAAATTGTCCAAAACTGCAGTTACAATGATTTACATGTGTACAAGATTATGATAATTACTCCTCCCATTGTATGTATGGAGGTATCAAATAAATTGAACTTACTCCATCAAAAATACATGTCCATCCTTAACAGACAAGTCAGTTTTTTTCCTGAACGCCCCAGGAGGACGTCGAGACTTGTTCTCACCAGGTAACTTTTGCGCTTTTGGCCATAGATGTATTTCAGTCCGAACAACATGCAAAATAGAGTTTGGTTGCACATTTTGCAAAGCCAAGGAGATGTCATCCTGAAGCTCTTTTCCGGAACAGAACAATTTAATCTTCTCAGATGGTTTGAATTCTGCATAGAGTAAAGTTAACCTGTCACAAAGTAACTACTAAAAAAGGAGGTTGTGGTTATTTGTTCATCTTTCTAGGGCTTAAGATTACCCAACAATGTGGGCGAGCAACTGATCCAGAAATAAACGGAAGATAGAACAAGAATGATCCAAACTAAAAGAAAATAAACAAAAAAGACCAGGATAAAAAGTGAATACTAGCCTAACTTCTTTGAAGCTTTTGATTTGACAAAGAGTGGAGTTTCCTCTGCATTGACGAGAAGTTTCACTCCTTTTCCTCCCAAAGTCATCACTATAGTAGTCATTGGCCCATGGCTACAAGCAGCTCCTTGCAACTTAGAAGCAATTTTATTTTCATGGGGATACCACTTAGCTTTTGGTCTATGGAAGTATGCAATTTCCTTACTGCATAAAAGTTTGTCAAAATTATTAAAACTGAAGTAAGCAAAAAGACAGAAAACAATGAGTTCAGTCGGTAAAGTACGCATGAAAACTAAAGCTAATCATATGATGGTCGTTATCCAGAGCAAGGAGTTTTGCAATGTATAGGCACAAGCAGACCAAGCATGCAAATATAGAATCCAATATTTTCGATAGGAAAACTCACAGATTTTCACAGTGAAAATGAATGTGACCAGAATTACAACCTGATCCCCAAACTTTCAAGTTATAAAATAGCGTTTTATCTATATAGCATATGAACAAACATCTCAACTGTGGAACATGAGTAGAGAAAGCTTAGTTACACTAAATAAAAGTCCAGGGTGAATAAATAATGCATGCCAAGATACTAATACCCATTGTAGAAAGAAATATTTCCTCAAGTCAACAGAGCCGTCAGCTGTTCCCTTGGGTGGATGATATCAATAAACACAAATTAATAAATGACACTTCCGACATAGAAAATAGAATATGTAAAAATCCTATTCTGATTATGTCGATGCCTCATTTCACTATTCCTCACAATGTATACTTACCACCTTGATGAAATAACTTAAGAAAGCATGAAAGGCTCATTCAAATACAGGCTTGTTAATACAATAAAAGATGAGAAATTAGATGTGGAGTGGCTCATACTTGCTTAACTTCGGTTTCATGGTCTGCAGCTTATGAGCAGGGGCAGAATGTACCACCTTTATGCCCATTGAAGCACGTTTTTTGGTATGAGATTTAGCTTGCTGCGACATCTTCCTGTTAGAATAAAATTTGTCATTGGAAATATTGAACTGGCCACTCAATGTAATTGACTGGTTGTTATGGTCAAAATTTTCCACTGTTGAAGTCTTCATTGAACGACTGACAACCATGGCACGAGCATGGGAGCGGAGATGATCCCCATTGTTTTCATCTAGAATCTCAAAAAGCATCTGGTCATCTTTAAGGTCAAATATTAGCTTGGGCTTTGGAGTATCGTCACTGGGGTCCCAAATTATGTTTTCCAACCAAGATCCTTCTAATAATTCCTTGTTCAGCAAAGAGAGTTTGTTCAAACACTGCAAGGTATCGATTTTAACTGTTTCATGTATGTTATTCGGTTCTATGTGGTCTAAGTTATTCTTCTCCTGGGGAGCTTCCTTTCTCAATAGAGGGTTACTATCCTCAGGGAAATGGTAATTAGCTGAAGCAGGGGTTTCTGTTTCTGCACAACCAAAAGGCTTGGTTTTTACCAGAGAACTATGAATTTTACTCTGTACATCACAACACCCAGAGACAAAACCATAATCCTTAGCCTGGTCTTCGCTGTGAATATCCACACTCTCTTCAGATATTGCACAGCTTTTTAAGCAAGGCTGAATTTCAGTTGCTGGTGAATTACCCCAAATGATATCACTTTCCCAATCTTCATGCTCAAGTGGATAAAAATTAGGACAAACTGGAGATTGCTGAGCAGTACGGATATCTTCGTGTCCATCTTTCATTGGTTGTTCAGAAAGACACGAGTCTTTTAACCTTAAAGTGACATCAGAAATTGATTCATCACTGTCACTCTCAATGAAATCCTCATTTATCTTGATATGCTTCAAAGTTGAGAAATCTTGAATAGTACCCCGTAGAAATACTTCCTCGTCTTCTTCAACAATATCCTTGATATTTGTGATATGGAGTTCTGGAAGAAATTGCCACCAGATAAAAAAAAATGATAAGACATTACATATACTAGTAAATGTTTTGGTCAGGAGCAACTACTATAACAAATTACTAAGTCCTATCACCGGTCAGAACACCAACATTTCAAAACTAGCCTTTTATTATATTGGAGATTTGCTCTCAAATAAAATTATCTGGATTAAAGATCATAAATGCAGTAACAAACATATACTATCAGCATGTTTGCTAACAATAAAATTTGGCAAAATTGACTCCTGGGCAGTGAGCACTGCACTTGATTGGCACTTGCTGAACCACACTATATAATCATGAATTAACTTGCAAACATTGCAAATTTGTGGTCATTTGCCAGAACACATATCCATTATAATAATCTTATTTTGAAATTCAGGAGAGAGATTGGATGAAAAAAAGTTCAGATTACCCTTCTGTGAATCTGTGTGGTGGCAATGTCACTGCCAGTAATCATTAGTCACACGATTTGGGAATTTTGGATTGTTTATATCTCCAAATCCCCCATAGGGAAAATTCATATTACAAGTCAGGGTGTGTTCCCAGCAAATAACCATGAATCTGCTATCCATCAGCCAATGTTTAATTATATGATATGTCTTAGCAAATATCAACCAAATGTAGTGTCCAGGAGCAAATTTTGCCAAAATTTATATAGCTTAAAATTAAACAAGCCAAACAAGCAGAAACAGTAAGTAATTTCAAGTAACCATTACTTTCAGGTAATACCCTCCAAAATCACCAATCATGGGCCTATGAGTTCATGGGGTGATTGGGGTCCTAGATTTGTTTCTTATAATCAGCATGAAGAATACCTTTATTCAGCGGGCGCTTATGGTGATCTGTCTTAGGTTTTCTTACAGGTTCCTGGACACCAAAAATTTCAGAGAACCTCATGATCACACTCCCATCCTCTATGCATAGAACAGGGAGGGAATTCATAGTTTTTGACTCAAGCTGACCTTCTTCAGTGTTCATCTCTTTCTGCTTCATTAGAGATGAGTAGTCCCGTGAGACTAAAGAGATTATTGTGAAACAACTAAAGATTTATAGATGAAAATATGTTGGGGCAATTGACAACATGGCATGAAAAGTACCGTGAGACTAAAGAGATTATTGTGAAACAACTAAAGATTTATAGATAGAAATATGTTGGGGCAATTGACAACATGGCATGAAAAGTATGTAATTTGCTACAAGGGACTGGTATATTACTTCAATATGGAATCAGGACCCAGTTCTCAGCACGGATAAAGTGCCTTTCAGCAATAAACAAAATTTGTAGTATCCCTAGCTAATTTGCCACCCAAAAAGCTTGATACATGCCCTGCAGGGAACTTTCATTCACACCAAAGATTCCTCACCACTAACCTAAACATATTGTATATGATAGGAGCATAAATATTTCAATAACCATAAAGCACCTTCTAATGGAACAAAAATTCTATCTAGGGATGGCATACAGTACTAAATTAAGGTGGGAATAGCTCAACAGAAATACAGAGTACCTGAAAAGCTTCATGTTCAAAGTCCATACTATCATCTTGCTGTGATAATGAGCAAGACATCTCTTCGATAACAAGGTTGCTATTTGAGGGTGCCACATCCAACTTCTCAGCTGAAATTACACCCAAACATATAAAGGCAAAGGAGAATGATGTCAGTTAGCTGTTACCCACAGCCAAAACTAATAGCTGAGTATGAAACACTTTAAACAAAAATGTTGCCCGATATTTACTAGTTCAAAATAATGACCCTTTATTGAAACAATAATGGTTATTCTATTAAAAAAATAATGTTTGCGCAAAACTTCAACCCCCCAGAAAAGTGGGAACAAGACAGCCAACTTCAGTTTTCTTATTCTTAGAGAGAACAAGTAAATGAGTAGATCTCAGATGAACCACGATCAGCAACAATGGCCCCAGCCAAAAATGTTTTTGAAAAAAAAAACACATGCACATCCATGAGAATGGATATGCCAAACCTGATTATGTGATCAATAGATGGGGGAAAGCGACCTCAGAGGTAGCACGGGAACCAAATAATCAATACCGACATAACAAACGAAATGAATGTCAATACCCAAAAGATAAAACTAGGAAACACTTAGAAATGCACTCCTCTATCACCTGATGAGAGATTTTGCACCACATTACCACCAGAAAACTCATCATCATTGGGTGGCTCTTCATCCTCATCATAGTTCTCATCATCAAACACTGAAACTTTGGTACCAACTGGAACATATGCTACATTTGAAGAGAAGTAATCTTTCTTGGACAACAAATGGTCTTCCTCTGTAGTTGCTTCAACTTCAGGTCCATCATATTCTTCATCAATATCTACATAGTCAATAGCATCTTCTGCCTTCTCATCATAGTCTACTGAACAGCAAAATGATCCGGCATCAAACATTATGTACAATTACATATGGAATAACAGAATTACAAAGCTGTCAGAAAATAGCAGAAACCAGTGGATGGTTGACAAACTGGGAATTTGGAATCAGCGAAGAACCCCTGAAAACTACCGCATGCAACTTACATGGAGATGTAGAGGTGTCACATACCTTGCTCAGACGGATCACCTGGCGCTGGAGAAGACTTGATTAGCTATATTTGAACAACACAATATTAACTTGTCTGGTAAGAAAACAAATAAGTCAAGTTAACTTTGTAACCATCGTAAGATACCATACATCAATATCTGTCAAGGAAGGACCAAGCTTGTCTGCAAGTGCAAGAAGGTGTTCCTTGGCATCCTGATAAATCAAGGGAAATATAAGTAATAAGAAAAAGATTCAACAAAAATCAACAACAGAAGTACCCTATGCTGCGCAACTAACTTCTGGTAAAATTTCCTGAAGTCCTACTAAGTAAAAGGCTTGCACGGTTTCATCCACATTACTACAAAACTAGTACACAGGGACTGAGAAACCATTAGTGGATTGTTTGGATGTTACACTGTCATTTTGATTGTAATCGAACTCTCCAAGTCCAAAGTCTGCTCGTGCTGTTTTCAAATTCCCTAAATTTGACTCAATTTTAAACTCTACCCAGTTGTGTAGTGGGTGAAACTCTGGTGGACCCAAAAAGATGGACCTCCCATCTCAACTCGTATTACCCATTATAACGCAATAAGAAAATGTATTGCAACTCACCAAATACAACAAAACGAAAGAAGATTATTCCACCTTGCTATCCATTTACTCAATTGCAAAAGGCACTGGTATTGCCACATTATTAATTTGCTTACTATAAATTTTCAATAGTTACGTTGGCTCCTACCAAGAAATAGATCGCTCCAAATTATAAAATTATACAAGTCAAAGTGCAATATAATAAAAAAAGACTGCACACATTCGATTAAGTTTAAGTGTATCAAATCATTGAGAATGACTCAGCCACCATTGCAGACAGACAAAAAGCCATACTGGAATACTGGACATTGAAAGAATAAACTGTATGATGGTGACAAGGCTTCTACATCCATGCTGCCACAATAATATCACATTGGGCAAAATTATCCATCAACCTATGTGTGTCATTTACGAGACATATAGCAGTATCGCCTGTATCGTACACAGAACTACTCCAAAACTTTCTGCCACAGTGTATCATCTGCTAGAGACAGAAAAATGAAAAATAAAAGAACCACAAGAATAAAGATGGTGAACTAAGTCTTACCTCATCAAGATAGTCAGCATCTAAGTCACCAGAATCATCAACATTGCCAAACATAAACCCCAGGAAGTGCTTCCCACCAGGTTCCTCATAATCCTCATCATCATCATCATCTAGGAGGACAACAATAACAAGCCAAATGGGGTGAATCGAACTATAATTTATATTAATTGATTAATTCCCCTCACATAAATTGTAGCTAACTTGAAATACATCAAGTGTTAAGCAAAAACTTCTCAATTATTATGGAAACTCAAGAATCCAGATCATAAACAAACGAGTCATAGTAGTTAAAAAACATTGTGCATTCCCAAACTGCAGCTTACCTCCTAGAAATAGATAAAACAGATAGCTTTATCATGGGTTCCGATTTTGAAAGAATGACAGGTCATTTCATAACTTAAAATGGCTACTGAATACAAAGCTTGCAGGAAGGTGCTAAACTGAAATTTGGAACAGAACATATACAAACAGAACAGCAAAACAAAACTCAGCTTCATGGGATCGTCAGGCATTCAAGAATTCTCATAAAACTCGCTGTCTCATTCTACAACTAACTGATTCTATCGTTTGAAATAGCCTGACTGCTCTAGAAAGAAAAAAAAATCTGAATTTTGCAAACTGCATGACCATTTATAAGACAACAAGCCAACCACCACATCGCAATACAATTGTATGGGTACTTGCTCAAAGGCACCTGCACTAGTCAGTCCAAACCCCTAAATTTCCACAAAAAAAAAAACCCCCATCCATTCCTATATAAGACGCGACAGCAAGCCCGCAGTCATAAACGAGTACAAAATATAAGCCCACAGCACCTGGAAAGAATTGCATCAAGACTCTGTGCGCCGCAGGCGGCAGACCACACAGGGGATCAATTCGCGAGAGGATAGAAACCATACCAGCCGGCTACAGCCGACAAGTTCCGGAGCATCGAGCTCACCTGCGGCGCTAGTGGTCGGGTTCTCGTCGTCGTGGCGCTCGCCGTCGCTCATGGCTGCTGCAGCTGCTGCTGCCGGCTCAACACTGCCGCTGCCGCCTCTGCGCCGCGACGGCACCAGCCGCAGCTGCAAACCCTAGAGCACCACCGCACTCCCAAAGCCCCAGCCGGCGCGAATTCGCGAACCCTAGCAAGGCGAAATCCCGGGCACGGCGCGATCGATTCGCCGGGGCTTGGATTGGGGAGAGCTAAATAACAAAAAGAATTCGCGAGGGGGAGGAGCCTGTGCCAGTGCGAGGGGGGAGGGGAGGAGACGAGGGCGACTTCTCCTAGGTCTCAGCTGGATTTCCGCCACGTATGCGCCGCCACGTCGGGGCGCGAATCTCAAAGCACGAGGGCGACGGCGGCGAGGGGAACGGGAGCTCCCCCACCTCGTCCGCGTCGACGGTGGCGGGCGGCGCCGGGATCTGGCACGAGGAAGACGGCGAGGAGGGGACGCGTTGCGGCGGAGGGGAGGGGAGGGGAGGCGCGAGAGCGGCGGGGGGGCCGGTGGGAGGGAGGCTGCGGTGCCGCGTGGGACGAACCGGGCCGGCCCGCACTGTTCACCGAGCCGGGCCGGCCGGTTCGTGTAGCGGTGGCCCGGCCCGGTTACTGTAGCCCGCATATTTAGTAATATATTTATATTTTTTAGGTAAATAATTTATTTCTTCATTTTATAACACATATTTATTAAATATAATTAATTTTTAATTTTATATACATTATTTTTAGCTAAAATGGCTAGGTTCGGCCCGGTTATGTTTGAACCGTACTTGGGCCGATATCTCAGCCCGTTGGCTCGTTTGGCCCGGTTTCATACAGTAAACCGGGCTAAACGGGCCCGAACCGGGCCGGCCGGTTCATTCGATTGGCCAGCTCTAGGGCCTGCGGCGCATTGAGCAGGCCAAACGGGCCTCCGTCCCAGGCACGATCGAGCATGGTCTATTATTAGGCCCGATCGCCTTACGGTGCCGTGCATGGAGCGTGCCCGACACGACATGTGAAGGACAAGGCCGCCCCGGGCCGTTAGCTCGACGGGCCACTTTCGGCCTGCTATCATATCGGCCGAAAATTTAAAATGGCATAAAAATAAAAAAAATCAAAATTTTATGTTTAAAGTATTTCATACAAATGAGATATATTAATATGTTGACCTTTTTATGTATATTTGAATTTTTCATTTATTTAGGGGGTGTTCTTTTGGGCTTATCCTACTTATTTACCTTATCTCGTCACTTGAAGAATTTTTCGAGATAACCTCGAGAGCCCGTTGGTCTTCAATTTTGGGGTTTAGAGAGCTTATAGACACGTCTACTAGATAAAAAAACCAACTCAAAAGTAATAAAAAAGTGAGATAAGTCAAATAAGACACGAGATAAGTCAGATAGTAAGATAAGTCAGACTTATCTCGTGTCTTATTTGACTTATCTCACTTTTTTTATTATTTTTTAGTCTTTTTTAATCTAGTAGGCGTGTCTATAACCTCTCTAAACCCCAAAATTGGAGGCCAACCGGCTCTCGAGCCTATCTCGAAAAATTCTTTAAGTGACGAGATAAGGCAAATAAGTAGGATAAGAAAAGATAAAAAGAATCCACCCTAAAAGTCTAATCTGACTTATCTCGTAATTTCGAGAATTTCCCGAGGTGGCCTCGAGAGTCAGATGACCTTGCTTTTTAGGATTTAGGGAGCTTTTAGACACGTATACGAGATAAAAAAAGGATTCAAAAAGTAATAAAAAAGTCAGATAAGTCAATATTAGTCAGATAAGTCACGAAATAAGTCAGATAAGCCATCTGGCTAATATTGACTTATCTGACTTTTTTATTACTTTTTGAATTCGTTTTTTTTTTATCTTGTAGACGTGTCTAAAAGCTCCATCCTAAAAATCAAGGCCATCTGACTCTTGAGACCACCTTAAGAAATTCTCGAAGTTACGAGATAAATCAGATTAGACTTTTAAATAAGTCTAAAAGAATACCCCTTAGCATGCTTAAACGGCCGTGCAGGACTAGGCACGGGCGATCCGTTGTGTTGGGGTGTCCGCCTAGCACGGCCCGGCAGGGCGGCAGGTCCGGCCAACTATAGTCTACAGCTGGAAATAATTCATGTGGATGAGATACATAAGTAACACAGCTACACCAACAGGTGACCTGCTGCACAAATCGCTCCGAATTGTTTTTTTTTTCTTCCTACATATGCGTGAGTGCGTTTGGTCGGGGGAGGAATAGTGGACGGAAAGTGTGGGATTGGGGAAGTAAACTATCTTAGTTGGTTGAAGGAGAGTAGAAGCATCCTCAACCCAGTTTCTAAGGTTGTCTTTAAGCATTTAGATCCTATTTGGTATCAAAGTTTAGAAAAAAAAAACTCTAATTTACTATATATGTATATAGTTTTACAACGTGTGTATATAAAACCATTGTTTCAGCTAGCACCATCTTAACCTTTTTTTTTTTGAAACTACAAGTTATTTGTTTGTATAGTTTGTGGATACAAAACTTTAATCAAATACAATAGGAAAATACAATCACAACACTGGCCAATAGTCAAAGTTGGGAAAAAAAAATATGTGGAGTGGAGTTTCAAAAAATTTTAAAAAACTATGATTTCAACCAAAACAAAGTTACGAAACCATGCCAAAACTTTATATTCAAACACATCTAAGTTTTCTAAATCATGGTATTTTTACAAATCAGAGTTTTATCTTGGAATTATAAAAAAAAAATATTGCCAAACAGGTCCTACTCTTCTGAGAGGCAACATACGATGCATTAAATAACTACTAATGAATAGTGGGTCGAATGGTCCAAGCTTAGAGTCGACATTATCTCTAACTATTATAAAAGAAGACTCTAAATCTTACGGACCAGATATGGGTCTTATCTTAAAGACAATGGTAGCTCTAACTATTATGAATGCTCCAAAAGTAGGGAAGTAGATAAATAAATAGAAGTTTCTTCCCTAAAGTATCCTAGATAAGATTCTTCCCACATACTTCCAGCTCCCTTTCTTTTTTTCCTTGCGTTGCTGACGCCCTGCCTTTGCTAGGGATGTAAGTGGCGGTGGACAACTCGCAGACCTGCCTACCGGTCCGAAAAAACTAATGCATGTGGCTCTTGGCAGAAAAAAAAAAAAAAACAAAGTGGCCCAAGCGGCGTAGTCCACTCAAGCCATTTAGCGGTGTGTTTGGATTTTTAGCTAGGTTTGCCCAGCTAAGCTAGGAGGAGCTAGCTCGGTTAGGCTATTGCCCAGCCAGGCAAAGCTGATTATTTAGTTTCTTTACCCCAAGTTACATCCTTCTAGTCAAATACTTCTAGCAAGCTATCTTTTGATTTCGTATGAGAAAGAATAGTGATTAATTAATGGTAACAAGTAAAGTAGATGGGGGAATTCAACAAGATTAGTTGTAGTCGAGCTTTATGGCTTCGCACACACTCATCCCTTGCCAACGGAGGAGAGCTGATTTTCCTCTCCTCGGTAGGGGTGGAAACGAGCCGAGCCCGAGCGAGCTCGGTCCAGCTCGTTCGGGCTCGGTCGTGGTAACGAGCCAGCTCGGCTCGGCTCGTTCGGAAGCACGAGCTCGCGAGGCTTCGGCTCGAGCTCGGCGGCTTCGAGCTCAAGCTCGTCTGGCTCATGAGCTCGCGATGGGGAGGAGCGAGGCGGCGCTAGATGGAGACGAGGAAGAGCAGGCGGCGGCGATGGGGAGGAGTGCCGCGGCGTCGGACGGAGATGGGTAGGAGTAGCGCGGCGTGTAGCTACGACGGGGAGGCGCGGGCGAGCGAGGCGGCGGCGGCAGGGCGGGACGGTAGGTAAGCGGCGCGGCATCGGCGGCGGCAGGGGGAGCAGGGCGACGAGCGGGGAGGAAGCAGCGGCGGCGCTAGACGGAGATGGGGAAGAGCGATGCACGCGTGGCGGCGGCGCGAGGCGCGGGGCGCCGGGAGGAGAGAGCGGTGTCGGACGAGACAGGTAGGAAGCGGCAAGGCGTCTGTGATGAGAGAGAAGGCGAAGCGGCGGCAGCGGATCGAGACAGGTAGGAAGCAGCAGGCGTCTGGGCAGCGAGGGCTAAGGCGAGCGGCGATGGGGAGAAGGGGCTTGGGGACTTTCTTGGGGACTGGGGACTTGGGACTTGGGAATTGGGGAGGGGAGGACTCGGGTCGGGAGTAGGACTCGGGTCGGGAGTCTTGCAGGCGGGACACAGGACTACGGGGCACGGGTTAGTGGGCTACGGGGGCCGGGGGACTTGGGACTCGGGAGGGCCGAGCCACAAACGAGCCGCGAGCGAGCTTGGGCTGGCTCGTTCGGGCTCGGTACAGGCTGCGAGCCAGGAAAGAGGCTCGGCTCAGGCTCGTTTAGCCACGAGCTGAGCACGAGCCGAGCCTGGCACCGAGCCGAGCCCGAGCTGCTCGCGAGCTCGAGCTAAAGTTCCACCCCTACTCCTCGGTGGGCAAGAAATTTAAACAGTTACAAAACAAACTTGCATAACAAAACTAGTTTGTTACGTCTTATACCAAACACCTCTCCTTACTAAGCAAGGCTATATAACTTGCATAGCTCAAGATCCAAACACGCCCTCGTTGGCCTCCCTTTCTCTGCTGTAGCCAGTGCCACAGCGAATTGTCTTCCTGATACCTGTTGGCTTCGCCTCCCCACCAATTCGCCAACTGCTTACAGACTGTTCTTTTCAGCATTTGCGTTTGCTTATAAGCTGGAAATTTGTAGCTCCTCGATAAAAACATCCGAGGGATCAAAAAATTATATAAAAATAGTTTTGAGAGTTTTGAAAAGAAATTGTAAAACCTATAAAAATTGGCTACCAAACGTCAAAACGTTTATCTTGTTAAAAATAACAAATTTTCAGATTATAAGCAAACGCAACCGCAACCGCTAAAAAGAAGGGGCAGTGCGGCCTCCCCACGACCCCACCGTTCCGCCGTCTCGAACCGCTCGCAGGCTACTCGGCATCATATGATCACCGTGTTCCGCATTTCTTTTCACTCTATTCTTCCGTTGTCTTTGCTTATTTATTGAAGTCTTCGTCTGTCAATGGGACAACAGGCACAACAGTACCGGCTTTCTCAAACAAAATTTAGTTACAAGGTCGTAACATGGAAATTTAGTTACATTTGTTGTTTAATCAAAGAGCTTGGAATTCCTTAGTTCTTTGAACTAGGAGAAGTCTCAGGAATATGACTTGGATTGAGGGATAATTTGAGCTTTTTTTTTAAACGCAGTTTGATCTGCTTTTGGAACTATTATTTTGTTATGATCTATAATCCAATTGCTTTTGATTAGTTTTACCACATTTTCACTGACAAAATTTTGTGCGTTCATGTCCGAGTTCAGCGGCAACAGAGAAGAAATCTGAATTCTCATTAAGCTCCTAATATACTCATGTTAGTGGCCAGCGGTGCCTGTAAAAAATGCTTGATCTATGAAGAAAAAAAAATTTATAAGGATTTCTGAGGAGAATCAGTAGCTATGCTCTCTGACTATACAACTATCCATGGTTCCATGGAGTTATCGTCTATGGCTTTTGGCCAGAAAACATGATGAATGACCTCTGCACCTTACTTCCGTAGTTAACAAGACCACAGGATTTGCACAAGTCTTCTAGCTCTCCTTCAGTAAAATAATTGTAGCTGGTGTTAACTGGTCCGACAATCTGCATATAAAGCAGAAAAGAACGTCAAACTAGATAAGCTCAGCTACGCAGAAATATACGTAGCAGTAGATGATCAATTTACCTGTCTCAGAGGCCTTAACGCTTGAACAGAGAATGGGTTGTTCCTTGGAGAGGATAAGAAGGTTGTTCCCACAAAGATGCCACCAGGCCTTAGGACACGACTTATTTCAGCTACCTGACATTGGAACATCAGGAAAAGATGTAATAATCATAACTCATGAGTTAACGACAAAAAGAACCACGAATAATATCAGCTGCTGATTGGCAACAGACTGTAATGTTCAGCATTGGTTTGTCAGAGTTGACCAAAACATAGTAATCTGAAACTAATATTACCGATCCTTCTAAGTTCTAATGGGACTTGATCCTTAACCCATTATAGTGCCAGGTGTTAATATGAAATGCTATATTCAGATGAAAGGTGGATATAGATAACCAATGTGAGAAAATATGTAGAAAACTGTGTCATCGCTATTTGAGAAACAACCAAGTACTCTTTAAGCACAAAAGGACCATGGTTGACATTGCCAAAAAAAATGAATGGTCAAAACTTCATAGAAAGCAAATAAAATGGGCAATACTTTCATGTATTACTATAGATAATTGATTAACATCCTAAATCTGAAGAGTTCAGTTTTGTTTCATGTAAATTAGTATAGAGAATTGATTAACATCCTAAATCTAAAGAGTTCAGTTTTGTTGTATGAAGTTATAAACCATATTAAACTACTATAGTCACTTGAATCGGAAGTGCAAATGAGGCATATACTGTACCGCGTTTGAAGGGGAAGGCCAACAGTGGATAGCAGCTCCAGCGTGAATGGCATCAATTGAGGAGGAGGCAAAAGGGAGCCTCGAAATGTCAGCTCTTACAAGTGCAAGGTTCCTACCGGGCCAAAAGAAGAAAACAGTCAGTGTTGTGCCTTGCTAGAACTAAGGGCTTGAAATGCTGGTAATAAATGTCCATCATTACAATACTTAGAATAAAGTACATCGCCTTGAAGTAACACTAGATGGAAATAATAGAGTAACGCTGATTACGGTTTAATTACATGTTGAGCACATAGATCTTAGTATTCTTTGGTCTCAAATATAAACAATTTAATGATGGCCCATAATTGTCTAACTGCTAGTTTGCTAAAGCCGGAAGTGGGAAATTTTCTTTTTTTACAGCATGCAAAACATCTTTGGAATTTTACAGGAAAAGCTCAAAAGAAACTAATAAGACACAGAAACCTGAAGAAGTGCTCACGTGTTTAGGAGTGTGTCATCTTGCTTAATGAACTCATAGCATTGACGAAGCATATTCTCAGAAAAGTCCAAAGCAATCACAGCTGAGTATGCCCCAGATTTTGCGAACTTCCTTGTAAACAAGCCACTGCCGCAGCTAACATCGAGAAGTGTACCACCAGCAACTGGTTGGAAATAATCTTGAGCCATTTGAAACTGGCAAAAACAACAGCGGATCAGAAGAATATACTTATGAAAATGAATTTTTTCTCTGGATAAATAATTGGTAAATCACAGATTCACAATCGATCCTGCATGGAATTTTTTGTTGCAAAACAATAACAATAAGCAGCAACTACTTAAAATGTGATTAGTGTAATAAATCATGGATCAGATTGGTAAGAACTCATCCTTGCGTAGCGCTGTGGAATTGAAGAACCAGGTGGCCTAGAAATGTACCTCTTCATCAAGACCAGGGAAGCCACTTCGATTGAAGTTTTGACGCCATCCTCGCTCGTAAAGAAATGAGACAAGTGGGCTCCTGAACAGCTCAGTTCTAGCAGGCTTCAATTCGCTATATTCTTTTGTTCCAGAAGTAACAGTGAGGTCCAAGAAGTTATCTTTGCTGGTGAATGACTTGTTGCACTTCGAACACTTGAATCCGGATCTATAAATTGCTGACCTGGGACACGTATAAACCAAAAGAACATGCATGTTAATCCAGCCAAAACATATGCGCAACAGCGCAAGAGATGAGGACAATGGAGTTGGACATACAAGTTTATGCCTGATGGCCCTTTCCTTATCAATGGCTCATAGCAAACAGGGCATGCAAACACCTCAGTTTCTGAAATGCTATTCTGCTGGAGTTTGGTTTCCTGTAAAATGTACACAACAAACACACATCTTTATGTTTGACATGGCATAATAAAGAAAACATTTTTTAGGAAGGAATACAAAAAATTTCCCAAATATAGATATTAGTGTCTAGTATATAACAACAATCAACATCAGAAAATAATGAATTCCAAAGAGATTCAAAAAGGCATGCAGCATTTACTATAGCTTCTCTGATGAGCATCTTAAATAATCATAAGCCAAAACTGAAATAAGTCTCTTGGCACCGCATGCCATTAATCATTGTTAGGATGTACTCAAAACCAAGTTGGTCTCTACTGATGCCTAGTTTCATATGTGCGTGCTGCCGAACTCCACAGTCAATTAGGTAGTTCTTCAGTATTACGAGCTGGTTTGCTGGGATCAGGCCTGTTATACATGTAGTTCGGCAACAGAAAACAGTAAGATAGCAGAAGCTAAGTACCATTTAGCTCACTACCAAGCAAATCAGAATCTTTTTTTTTTTCGAACCGAAGATAGTGGCTCTATCATTTTATTAAGAAGGGAAAGAACAAATAGTAGTACAAGAGATCAGAAATGCAAGAGCGAAAAGAAGAAAAAGGAACGACCACGGCCGCAAGGAACTAGGGGAGGAGCAACCAGGGGGGGGGGGGTCAAACATTTGCCCCCATTAGAGATACAATCTTGCTTTACGCGGACACAAATTCCCCTCGGCGAATCGAACTCATGCTGAAAGAGACGTCTATTTCTCTCTTTCCAAATGTTCCAACAAATATAGATGACAGCCCCGTCGAAGTTTTTCCTGTTTCTTTTATCGATCAACAAACGCTCCTCATGACACCAAAGCTCCAGGGAGAGAGGGGGTGCTGGAATTCTAGGGGAATGGGTGTGAAGCAACTCAGACAGGACTAGCTTCCAAACTTGCCTGGCGAAACAGCAATGAACGAACAAATGCTCCATTGTTTCCGGCGTGGAACCACATAAAGGACACAACTCCGAGTTGGGCCATCCCCTGGACTGAAGCACATCCGCCGTGAGGATCTTTCTTTGCATGGCAAGCCAGAAAAAGAATTTGCATTTAGTCTCTGCGCGGGCCTTCCACGTAATCTCATAGTTGTGATCAGCCGTAGCCCCCATGAATCTCATGAAGTATGCTGATTTGGCAGTGTAGGCCCCATTAGATGTCCATCTCCAGGTTATTTCATCTCTGTTCCCCTCCCTCAAATGAACTTGGCTGATTTGCAGCCAAAGGACGATGAACTGCAGCAGAGCTCCAGGTGAGCTGAGAGTTTGGGCATTTGGCAGCCAGGAGCTCTAAGTACAGTCGTTCTTACTGAATCCATTTTATTTCTGGCTCGGCTGAAACATAGAGGGGCAATTTGCCGAGGGCTAAGGCCATTCAACCAACGATCATTCCAAAAACTGGCCGTATTGCCATCACCAAGGGTAACGGTAGTGGAAGCAGCGAAGAAATCTCTGTCACAAGGGCTGCAAGGAAGCTCTGCGCCTTTCTAAGGTCTAGCACTCGACGCCCATTGCATCCAAAGCCAACGGATGCGGAGAGCACTTCCAAAAATGCTCAAATCTTTGATTCCCAAACCCTCAAAGGTTTGGGCCGACACACTCTAGGCCAAGCGACCAGACTGTTCCTTGCCTCAACCGAGTTTCCTTTGCTCCAGAGGAATCCCCGCCTGAGCCTATCAACTTGCTTAATTGCCCACTTGCTGAGAATGAAGGATGATAGCCAATGCACGGACATCGAAGTTAGGACAGAGTTAATAAGCACCACTTAGCCGCTACGGAGAAGCATACTTTCGGCCGCTAGTCTCGACCCCACTTTATGAAGCAGCCCTTGGTAGTCAATCCTCCTGAGTCTGGTTGGACGGAGCGGTAGGCCAAGGTAGGTGCAAGGGAAATGGCAGATCTGCATGTTGATGGGGTTAACAAGGCTTGGGACATCTATATCAGAGCAGCTGATTGGGTACACTTCGCTTTTGTGGTAGTTGACAGAAAGCCCAGTTGCGTCACCGAAGCACTGAAGGATCAATTTGAGGCTTAGGACATCCTCCCGCCTCGTATCCACAAAGACTGCTACATCGTCTGCAAAAAGGGAGACCAGACTATGTGTCAATCTGGGATGGACGAAGGCCAGCCCCCCTGTGTCGAACCGTTCTGAACATGAGCTGGATCGGGTCAATGGCCAAGACAAATAGAAGAGGGGACAGAGGGTCTCCCTGCCGCAGACCTCTCCTATGTCTGGAAGCTCTTCCAAGAGTGCCGTTGATCATGATTCTCGAAGAGGCTGAGGCAAGGGAAAGCGCCACCCAGTCTCTCCATTTTGGTTCGAAGCCCATAATCTGTAAGAGCTCAAGAAGGTACTCCCAGCTTACCGAGTCGAACGCTTTAGCGAAGTCGAGCTTGACAAACAGGCAAGGCACTTTGTTTTTGTGAAATTCCTAAACTATGGACTTGACTAGCAAAACATTGTCATGTATACTTCTGCTTTGGGTGAAGGCACTCTGGGCTGGGGAGAGGATGTCATTGAGGACCGGTTGTAAGCGATTTGCCAAAAGTTTGCTAAAGAGCTTTCCAAGGCTGTGGATGAGGCTAATGGGTCGGTAGTGGCCCGGCTCATTCGCTTCCTCTTTCTTGTGGAGAAGGATAATGTGGGCTGAGTTCAGCAGGTACAGGAGTGATCCCTGACCTGCAGCTATTTCCTGTATCACTTCCAAAACATCCGCCTTTATAATACTCCAACAGGACCGGTAGAAAAGCCCGATGAAGCCATCAGGGCCTGGGGCCTTTTCTGCAGGCAAAGACCTCACCGCCTTCCACACTTCCTCTTCGTCGAAGGGTCTTTCAAGGTCCTGTAGGTCATGAGTTTGGAACCCGAGAGCCTCCCAATTCAGAGTGCAAGAGCGCTTCTTCTTCTCGCCTAGGAGGTTGTGAAATACATTCCAAAACTCGATGTGTTTATCTTCATCGTTGTGCAAAACTGAACCATGAGTTGCCAAGATGTTACCCATTCAGTTTCTACGCTTCCGCGCATTGATCTTCATGTGGAAGAATTTCGTATTTGCATTCCCAGCTCTGATGTACTGTAATCTAGCCCTTTGCTTAGCCCTCATTCTATTTACCGCAAGCAACCCCAACACTCTGCACTTTAGGTGCTTTACAAGAGCAAATCAGAATCTTTGCATCTTGCGGATCATCGGTATTGAATTGCAGGTCAGAACTAGCATCAGAACTCAAGAAAATAAATAAAAGGAATAATTGATGATATACCACTCCAAATATTGGTAATTGATTATTTGTAACTCCCCGTATCAATGATACGTGGGTCCTAAGGCCACGTGTGATTGACTCATGAGTGGCATATAATCAATTGCCAATCTTTGAGAGTGGCAAATGATAAATTCTTCCTAAATAAAATGTGCCAAAGTTTTAGTAGCATCGCGACGTCTACTATTCTACTTATCTTTTCAAGGTTGCTGCCAAAGTCCCACCTCGGCAGGCCGGCATAACGCCGAACACCTGGTAGCAATACTATCAAACAACAATGGTTTTCTTTTTTCCAAGACAACAAGTTGCCAGAGACGCACCGGCTCCACGGCGACCGCGGGCGCCGCGGCGGCGGCGGCGGCTGCTGCCCAGCGGGCAGGGAAGCCCGAGGGGCGGAGGCGGCGTAGGTCGCGGGCGCGCGGGAGCTGGAGCGAGGGGCAGGAGGAGGAGGCCGCGGCAGCCGCCGCTCTCACCGCAAGCTCCATGGGCGCAGGCAGCGGCGGCAATCACACGGCACGGGCACGATGAGGACACGAGAAATAGCGAGTCGTCGACACATACCCAGGTGTACGGAAATCTCTCGCTCGCACCACACGGCTGTGGTTAGCGTGGCGCGAAGCGCGTCCATTCGGTGGCGTTCGCGTGGTGTGGCCGTTCGGTTTGCTAGCTCGGATTTTTTTTTTTCAGTGCACGGTGCAGGCGCATCTGCGTGCTGCGTCGCGGATAGTGATCGCTGGCGAGGCAAGCCAAAGGGCAAAGGCCGAAGGGCGAGCACGGAAGCAGATTAGGGATGGCAACGGGTGCATGCCCGCCGGGTATTGGCACTCCATATCCGTACCCGTTAGATGAAAAGTCATCCGTTAATTCATCCGTACCTGACCATAGTAGAACTTCTTCTCCATACCCGTCCCGTTTGGGTCTCTTTCACCCATCGGGTCACCCGCACCCGCTACTCAGACTATCACCTGGCGGGTGTTAGGTCACCCACACCCGCTACCCGGACCCGATTGGGTAAATGCCACCGGATAGGTCACCCGCACCCGCCAAATCAAATATGATTATGTGAGTATGTAACATGCTGCACTATTGCTGTGTCAAGGACCACATGCACAATACAAGTTCATCACCATTCACAAATAACAGCACAAATATGACCTAGGAGTAGCCACTAGCCAACAGCACAATAACACAAATACACTTATACACAAACACAATATAGGATTACAGGTTCATCATCAATTCACCATTGACCAAAGTCCTTACACCATAGTACCATATACGAGTAACCGACAACACGAATAACAATTAACAACACAATAAGTCAATAACACAGTAAACTACAGGTTCACCAATTCACCACTCACCAATGACATACTGGCATACAACATACTAGCATAGTCCATAGTCCAAACTCCATGAGTAGCCAACAACACAAATAACACAATACAAGTTCATTTGCTACACGGGTAAACGGTACGGGTGGTAGGACCCCATACCCCTACCCGCCATACCCGATGGGTGAAGGTTTTTTCCCATTAATGTATCCATAGGTATGATTATTGGACCAGACCCGTACCCTAATAGAGTAAATACCCATCGGGTATCAGGTTTTGGGTACCCATTGCCATCCCTAAAGCAGATTCTCTGTCGTGCCACTGTAAAGACAGAGGGTACACCAATCTGATCCGTTGATAAAAAGAAATGGACCGCTCAGATCTGGCACTACCACACGAAACAATGCTCTGTTACAGTGATTTCCTGCTGCTGCAGGCGTTGGACGGGTCATCCCACGCAACATCCCACCGTTCCGCAACCAAACACCTTGTCTTGTGTTGTACAGCCACAAACCGTAGCGCCACCATCATCTTGCCTTCCTCTCCTTCTCTGTACGGCGAGAGGGGACCTGTGCTCCTCTATCTCCCTCTCCCTTTTCCCCTCCTCTCTCTCCTCTCCCCTCCCTCTTTCCTGCCCTTGCCCTCTAGGTTGATCCTCTCCTTCCCCCTCTCCATCGTCCATGTAGGAGACGGGAAGGAGGGGAATTTGGCTTCGGGCAGTAGCTGGCTAGATGTGTGGGGAGGATTTCAATTCTATTAGGGTAGGTTTAGGCTCTAGGGTTTCCTCGTGGGCAACATTAGGCCGCCCAATGAGCCTTTTGCTCCTCGATGGTTTCTCCAGCATGGGCGATGACGTCGATGATGCTATGATGACTATAGCGGCATGTGGGAGGATGAAGCTCCACTCGATAGCGTCGATAGGATGGGTGTTGAGGTCATGGCTCCTCAGCTTCATCTCCTGCAAGGGCATCGGCAACGACACAACGTGCGGGATGGAGAGACTAAGGTGTGACGCTTGTTTTGGAGGTGGATGTTCTTGCCTCCATCCCCTAGTTGGTTCTGTTTTCCAAGTCGTTGCTGGCTTCATCAACGACAGTGAAGATGTGGATGGGTCGACATCACCACACTTCGTGTGGGGGATGGCACTGGTAGTTCATTTGCGAAGATATTGCATAGATCGTCAATGCACCTCAACTGTCCCTCAAGCTCCTCGATGGGCGTCAAAGGGCCAGCTATTACGACATTCAAACCCTTTGTGGGTATCAGCAGGAGGGGTAGTTTCCAGCGAGGTCGCCGACTAGGTCCTCCCCTCATCTCACATGGCATTCAATGGAAGATGTTCTAGTTGCATTTAGTTCCTAGAAGTTAAGTGCTTGTAATTTTATTTCTTCTAGGGACCTTTTTTGTGTAACTGTGGGTCGTACTGGATGCAAGAATTAATATCCCCATTCTCAAAAAAAACTGAGCCCACACACTCTCATCTCCTGATCCAACAAGCAAAGAAATCCTCCATGTCTCTGCACCCCTCACGCCTCCGCCTCAAGTTCGAACAAAGCGATCAGCCTCTGCCTCAAGGTTTGACGAAACAATTTCCCTTCGGTGTTGGTCATGCTCGGCAATGGATGCAGCGCAATCGTGGAGGTGAAGGCAGCGCGATTGTGGATGGTGAAACTAGAGTTTAGGTGAGTAATACATCAGAGAGAGCAGAGGAAGACAGTGGTCGTGTGTGATTGTTGCACGTTGGTCAAACCGATTGGGAGCTAGGGGAGCCGAGGGTTGGGCGAGGTGAGTGGGGAGAGGGAGAGCTATGATGAATGGCAAGACCACTAGGTCGACAAGTGAATGTGGCGACGGAGTTCATTCACCGTCCATCGAAAACTCCTCATTAGCCCCTGCTACAATGCCCGTTACCATGCTCATCTTCACCCGTCTAAAATTGATCCAACTACTGAGGATGGTAAAGGAAGGGTGCCTCTATGGCTCTATGCTAGAGAATATGTATCTGATGAGCACAAAGTGAAAGAGATTGTGTGAGTCCATCCAATAAAAAACAAAAGAAAATTTATGGTAGCCAAAGCATTATTTGCTGCACGGATCATGACTATGGACCAAGCTTATATGTGCCCCAATGAACGATGGACAGATGATGCTAGGCAATAGTGAATTGAGCCACCTGGTTCATCCACATCAAAAGAGCCACTTTGTGTCCTTCAACTATTGTGTCGATCTACTTTTAGCTCTTCAATCATAAAACCAAACCGAGTAGAAGTTGTCCCCTATCTTACTACACAGTCAAGATCCCTTTAATGTCCATCGATGGACCTCGATCATTGCTAGCACGGCTCTTTGCTATGCTCTCCTGTCTTCCTACTCATCTCCTGCTTTTCACCTTGCGATCTCCTTCCCCTAACAGACAGACAATTCGTCGAACAAGTCATGGGCAGTTCAAAATACGTTGTCCGCGCTCCCCAGCATGGTTACGTTACCCTGAGCACTCCCCCAAGAGTGCTCTCACTATTTGCGCTTGCCCCACATAATGCGAGTGCTTTTACAAAACCACTCGGTTTCTAGTCAAAAATCAACAAATAATCAACAAATTTGATCTAGAGTTCAAATCTTGAAATTCGATTTTTGTCGGTGGTTTACATTTTGAGAAAATCTATGAAACGGGATACCACTTTTTTGTGTTTCAATGGGATAGGCCATAGCCATTAGAAGCTCTTACTTTGAGTCATTTTTCCTGCTCCGCGATTCTACGACCACCCTTCTTCCCTTTGAAACCTCGCAGGCTTGCACTCGCCATGGCCATGGTCATCGCCTCCTTCTTCGCCGGATTGAACCACCCCTATTTCTTCCCCTCCAAACCTCTCATTGCTCCCAAAACTCTCAGGCTCGCGAGATCACCACCCACGGCATGCTCAACGCCGCTAGGCCGAACCCCTTCCCCCCACCCACACACACACAAATGCACGCCACAGGCGGAGCTCCAACCGGATTCTAGAAGCATGCATGCGCTAGCTCTCAGCTAGCTCTCATCGAAATATTTTTCTTCTTTATACCAAAACAATCGCGTCTATGTTTACAAGAATTAACCAAGGGTTTCTATAACCTGACGGGGAGAAAAAACCTCTCGCCCATGTATTTAGTTAGTGCTTTGAAAACTGTCGTTAAACTAATACGCGACGGTACCATCGGTAACCTCACGAATGAGCGACCATGGGTGGCCGAGGGAAAGTTACCGACGGTTTAATGGCCTACGTTATTTCCTAATGGTCAACGGTATTTGTCCTCTCGGTAAGAGTTAGAAATCTAGTAATATTTGCCGAGCTTCCCTTCAGCTGCCGCTCCATCGGCCAAGCACGGCAGATCCACGGGCACCTCTACGTCCATGGTCTCTACTCCAGTGAGTTCCTCCTTGCTAGTCTCGTTGATCTCTACCTCACGCTCAAATTGTAGTCTACGCACAGCAAGTGCTCGACGATTTGTTTCGGTCCACCCAGGGCCTTCTTGTGGAACACACTCCTCCACCGGATAGGCCCACGTGTCGATGTGCATAGCAAACCGGTATATGGCCTCTCGTGCTATGTCCTCAAGTCGATCCTCATAGGATAGCCATCCACACTCACATATACATTGATTTTCATACAAACTAGTGTACACGACCTCCAATGCCACCCAATGTTTATGAAACTTACTAATGATATCTGATACCTATGATAATACTCGACAATATTTGATACTCGATGGTACTCTATGCCCAATGATACTTGATGATGCCTTAAGATTGATGATACTCGTTACGTATGCTACCTGTTAATGATACACAATACTCGACCATACCCAATATTCGATGAAACCCCAATGCTCCACGATACCTGATACTCCACGATACACGACTCGATACTCGACGATATTGATGCTCGATGATACCTAATACTCGACGATTCCTAACAATATTTGGTACCCGATACTCAATAATACCCGATGATACCTGATACCCGATACTCAATGTTACCCGATGATGATATTCGATACTCGATGATACCCGACGCAATACACAAATGATATTTTTTTTATACAAGTTCATGGTGCTGGATATTTGATGACACTTGATACCCGACTCGATACTGGATGATATTCAATACTCCACAAGGTTTTAAATAGTTCGCTATAGCGTTTTCAGATGTAAAACACTATGCTAAGGACTAAAATCTCGCGAACACACCTATGGCCGCTATAGCCACTAAATTGACCGCTATTTTTGCTATTTTTGTAGTCACTGTAGCACCGTCATACTACTTTTTTTCCCCAATTTCCTTTGAAAATCCAACCATCAATTGTGTTTTTGTTATGCTCTACTTCATTCTTACATCATCTAACCTCAAAGATGATACTCTTGATATAAAACTTATAAATGATCAGTTAGAGAAGTTTCTCTATAATGAACGCGCAGAAGAATAAATTGTAGTCACTTATTCTACACATTAATTATGGTCATATAGACATACATTAGACCACAAGTAGTTCTAAAGTAGCGTGTAAGTTTCTAATTCAGTTGGATGTCACTAATATTATGCAAGTATTTCACATTTCATATATTTTTTATATTAAAATGCTATATAGGATAGCTTCTGTGATAGCCTGCGATGGCTTTTATAGCTTTTTTCAGACCACACCGTGAAGCAGCGAAAAATGCGATTTATAACCTTGATACTCAACCAGATACTCGACGATACCCGATACTCAACAATACCTGATACTCTATGATACCGATACCGACGCGATACTTTGACTAGATCTGATACTCGATGATATCCGATACTTAGCGATACTCGATACTCGGTCCTTCGTTCAACCATACTTGGCGGTACATGGTACTCGATGATGCCTAGATACTGGATGGTACGTGATACTTGATGATACTTGCTGATGATACCTAGATACTCGAAGATACCCGATGATATACACCTGATACCTAATAATCGATGATATCCGATACTCGACGATACCCGACCCGATACTCGATGATATTTTTTTATACAAGTTCATAATGTTTAATACTTGATACTCGACTCGATTGATACTTGACCATACCCGATACTCCACGATAAACGACCCGATACTCCACGCTACCCAATCTTTGATGAAACCCGATACTAGAGAACATCTGATACTCGATGATATCTGATACTCGACAATACCCGATACTCCATGATATTGACCCGATACTTTGATGATATCCGATACTTGACGATACAATGCTCGACGAAACCTGATACTCGATGATACTTATTGATGATACGTAGATACTCGACGATACACGATACTCAATGATACCCAAATATTTGACGATACTCAATACTTAAATATGTCCAATACTCGATAATACTTGGTGCTCCATGATACTTGATACTCGGCTAGACCCGATACTTAAAAATACCCGATGACAAAGCTTGTTAATACATTATACATGGTGTCTGAAACAAGACTAAAACAGTTGAAACTTGCTTTAATCTACGGGAAAAAAAAAGAAAAATTAAAAAAAACTTGCGTGCTGCCTAGCTAGACATGTTGTTTGAGTAGTGAGAAGCTAGTATATGTATGTGTGCGTGTCAGCTTGTGCGCATAGCTTGCGATGAGCTGGTGTCTAGGTAGCAAACTGCGTGGTTAGCCCGCATGGCCACGTCAGCTAGCAAGCTATCTTGTGTGGTTGCAAGCTTATGGAATACCGTTCGCTAGCTACACCCGCTTGCACAGTTGTACTCATGATGTGCAAGCCCTTGTAGCTGATAGGTGGCCTTCGTCGCATGCCACCGAGCGCCCTTGTAATATGGAATTTTTTTAATTGGTTTTTGCAGGATTATTTTTTGCAAGGAGATTTTTGCAAAAATAGATCTATTAATTATGTGCAACGCCTATCGGCATATATGGCCGACGAAAGCATGTTTAGCTTGTCCGGGAATTAAGATTTGAACCACCACCCGTAGAACCATCAATATGTCGCAAGTCACTTGACTTTGCATTGCTTATTAGTATGCAATCTAGGGTTGTTCAACCACAAAGGATAAAACCGCTAAAAAACAAGACAGACAAAACCTTCCGATCTTACCTTGGGTGGTCAACCTCTATTTGAATGTGTTCTGCACAATTATCGCGTTAGGCCCTTTTTTTAGCTTAATTATAATCTACATCGAAAATTTGTTCTAAGTAATATAGATAATGTTCTAAGGTAATATACATTACCACAACCCAAAAAACAATAAGCAAAATACAATGTTCTAAGGTAATCAACATTACCACAACCCAAAAAACAATAAGCAAAATTACCAGGAATAAATTTAGAATTTTTAAGTTTTGCAGCAAAGACATACAAAATATAAAGATACTCCTCTCTCTCTAAGGATCAAGGGGTTAAAGGTGTTAACTTCAGATGCAAATACAATGGAAGAAGGAAAGAAGAATAAGCCTATTGTGTTGTTAACTTCAGCTTTGCATTGATAGGAGCCTGTAAATGCAATGGAATAGAGCTTGCCCATCAAATAAATTCTGATCAACTTGACATCAAATGAGAATTTTTATTGTAATTACATTCACAATCATATATGAACTAATGTCCACTCCATTCTTTGCACTAATGGACACGTAGAAAGCTAATTTATGAACAATATCTGTATGCATCATGCAGATTAGTACCTTCAGGGTGCTTCTTGTTTTTTGGCGCATCAGGCCAGGAGGTAGTCCTCGAGGTGGTTCAATATGGTATCGGTGAGCTTGGATGGTAATGCATCTCTTGAGCCGATTCTTAGGACTCCTAAAGTTTTTTTTTTTGGTATGTTTTAGAAGCATGCTTTCTTGCAGCAACAGTGCCTGTTCTCTTAAAATTCAGAAGCAGAGGGAAAAAAATTAATGTCAGTCAGATCAAATGCTCAATTTAAGAGCATACAGTATAGAAAATTCTCATGATATCTTACCTTGATTGCTGTTTCTGTGTGGTTGGTAAACAATTCTGTTTAAGCTTTCAGACTATGCAAAGATTATTAACTTGTGGATCAACAAATATTTCTACAAATTTCAACATGGGTTTCGCCTTCCTCCATGCAATCATCAAGAGCCTGGCACTATCACATTATCTAAATTTTTGAAGAAGCTTCACTTGCTGTTTAAGAATATATACACTATCGGGTACCAGCTATACATACACAAATTAATGGTCCATAACAAGAACTATCCGATTATCCATATGTCATCCATATTGCACGCATATTTACATGGAGATAAATCTACAAACACAAGTCATGGTTACTTGATAGGTGCAATAATCAGAGGGCAAATACAAGAAATGAGAATGGTCAGAAATGTAGCATTGACAACAGTTGCCAATAATCTGCATAATTCATAATTATGTGGTCATAATGTATGATGACATTGCTATTCACGGGGTAAATAATGGCAGTGAGCTTACTTGGTATATTATTCACGGGGAAATTGCTCATTAGCATGCCAAAAGATAAGTACTAAATATGAGAATTAAAGTGATAGAATCCTAAACAGATATTTCTTTTGCATGCTCAAGCTAATAGAAAATTAGAAATCGTAGACATGAGCCATGCATGTGAGAATTCTATATTTACTATGAAGAGAAACGGGAGCCTTTGGACTGCTTGACTGTGCTCCATGCGCCTCCACGGCTCCACCACCACATCCTCCGACCACCACCACGACTGCCGACACCCTCGCCGCCTCACCACTTCTTCCCCGCCCTCCACCACCACGTCGATCCTACTCACCCTAACTCCTGTCGTCGGCGTCAATCCCAACCAACTGCGCCCATTGCCCTCCTCCATTTCTACAACTCCAGCACCGCCACCGCCGCACTTTGCCCAACCACACCGTGCTTCCCACCACCGGGCCACTGTCTTCCTGGCCTCCCTCTGAGCCCACAGTGCATGGGTGAACCCTAACCTAGCAATGGAGGACAATGGTGATGTCAGCAAGGTCGCAGAGACCTGCAGCGGAGGAGGGATGGACCTAGGGAGGGAGGCGGATAGGGACGGCGAGAGGAAGAAGAAGGAAGGGAGTGCGTCTCTAGGGCCCCACTGTTGGTAAGCTACAGTTCCCCATTATTTCTCTAAAAATATATATGTCTTTCCTTGTATGTGCTACGCATGTTTCCTAACACAAATCTGGCAAATCAAGCCTTACTTCATCTTTTTTTTTTTTATTTATTTGGGTTCAATTGTGCGACGTGACTCGGTATGTTGATTGGAACGACTCTTTTCAGTGTCAAAAAGGTCTGACGAGATAGATTACGATGCTAGTGGTCCCTGAGTAAAGGCGGGAAGGTATTAATCCCATTCCTATCATGCGTGACCACGCTCATGATTACTAATTAGATGCGGGGAATTATAGTAGCTTATCTCAGGGGGCAACTGGATGATTGAATCGATCCTTATCCCTAGCTGATGGATCTATGCACGCAGCACTCGGCCACTTTGGCATCGATCGTCTTTCCCTTGTTACAAATCATGCCACTCATGAGTCATGAGCCAGCAATGGCGTGTGTGTTGTTCGTCGCTCATCGGGAGCTGTCCTCGTCAAGCCATTGATGTCTTTCTGCGCATACGCATCAAAGTTATTTAACTTTGTCTTTTTGATGCCGATTGGAAGCCCTGGTGGCAAAGACTGACAGTGCCGCTCTTCGAAAGGGAACTCGGCTGTTTGGAACGGCTCTAGCTAAGCGGCCGAGCTTGGATCGGAGAGCTCCAAGCAATTAATTCGGCTATGCTTCACAAGTTTCGAGAGATCAGAGTGTTATCCTTGATTAATCTCTAATAGGTAGTCCTCCGCCCAATAAGGATTATCGATTAGTTTTGATTAATTGCTATTTCCTAGCTCGCTGACTGACTAGTGACTAGCGTTTTCTTGAACCATGGTTGTGCACAAGTCAAAAGCGGTTAAAATTAAGCCATTTCAAACACGGATGCTAACAGAAGAGTAACCCTTTTTTGAGAACAGGGGACTTTTTCATTCCATAAAACACTTACACCTTACAAGATAACCCCTAACAAAATAGAATATTACAACATCCCATAGGGGTTACAAGGAACTCCTTGGAAGCATCTAGACCCTCTCGTCACGCCGGCATCGAAGACGACAAGCACGTGAAGCAGCATGAGGTGGACATCCCTCTCCTCCAGCCGACTCCTCATCGGGTGACGGAGAACCAGATCAATATGAAGCACCTCGCCCTCCGCAACCCTTTATTTCTTTCTCCTATCCTAATCCTAAAGCTACTGTTGTACACTTGTACATCCTCAGATCAAGATCCCCATCTTCCCCACCCAGCAACGGCCCGGAGACCATCGGCGGAGAGGAAGACGAGCGGATCTAGTTGGGGCCATGCTCCACTCTTTCTTCCTTCTTGCTTCAGCCTTATAAGACCGACTCGGGCGTTACCTCAGCACTAACAGAAGAGTAACTAGTGAGTTGAAATTGGCCATGGCCCATGCTTTGCAGGTCTACAAGTTGCATCTTGCATGTAAGGAGGGACAAAGGCGGAACTAGAGTAAAAATAATCGCTGCCGAAGTTCACCCCTACATGGTTAAAAGAACGTAAGTACAAAGGGAGGGACCATGCAACTCAGATGGCAGGATATTTCTTTTTTTTTTTTTTCTTTCTGCTCTGCCCAGTTCCAGCCGCAACTTGGGCCGCTGGATTCCGAGCCGACAACGACGCGAGAGTCGCCGTCAGGGGAGGCGGACGTGGAGCGGCTATCTCCGCGGCCGTAACGAAAACCCCTTTGCGCTAGCATCGGGTTCGCCTCGTGTTCATATCGTTTTCCTCTCCTTTTGCCTTAACGCGGCCCGGCCGCAGGTGTGCCAGCCAACCTCGATCTTTGGGGTTTGGCTTTTGGAGGAACGGAAGAACGTCGCGTACGTACTGGCGTCCTTTTTTCCTTTCGGCCGTGGAACGATTCTTATCCTGTGCTGCGGCTAGTGGCAGTATTATACGTGGAAAAGAAGGTGCTAAGGTGGAGTCTTATACGTTTTGGCGCTTCATTTGACGTGGTTTCATACTGCAGGCCCGGAAGAACACGATGCACGTACGCCAGGCTAGCAAAAGAGGTCAACGGCAGTCCCAACAACCACCACGTACTGACGTACACCGTGGAGACTGCACACGATCTCATCTGTTCATGCTTGGATCACATAATTTCCTACTCATGGTACAAACAAAGCCCCGTTTGGGCTGGCTGCGACTTAACGGTTGTGCTTTGAGAAACGGGATAGAGTCTGGTTTGGGTGGGTTTCAAGAAGTCCCAAACGACATGCATGTTCGACTTTGCGGCCTTTTACTATACAGAAAGTAAAAAGTAAGAATGGCAATAGGTCCCAACAGGGAAATCCTTGTTACAGGACTGTGAAAGAAATGCTTCCCAACAAGGATGGAAACAAGGAAAAATCATCCCCGTTGAGTGAAGCAGGATGGAGATAGGGAACTTTCCTCTCCCCATGGGACAACAAAGGAAACCCGATTACATAAACCCAGTCCAACTCAATCTCGTCCATATGCCTTAGCTAGCCCAACCCGCCAACCCATCAGACCATCCCTCATCCTTCCTAGCTCCTACTGTCCCACACAAACCCACAGCCACACGGTAGACGACATGTCTCTCTTCTCCTCATTCCTCTCACCGAATCACTCTTCCAACCCTAACACTCCCCGCCTACTCCAAGCCACCATTGTCGGAGTTGAGGATATGTGGAGGCAGTGCGTGCAACCGGTGTAGTAGGAGGTAGCAACGCAAGGGGACTGTGCGAGGGGCCAACACAGCAGGTGGAGGCATTGTGAGCTGCGAGGAGACTGCACGCGGGGAGGAGGCAGGATGACGATCCGTTGTGACGCAAGTGTCCAGCATAGGAGTAAGCGACACCGTGAGGCCATCATGAGGTTGGAGCGGTGGCGGTGGATGCAATGGCTTGAGGTTAGTGGAGTCCCTCACCTCAAGTGAGACAGTGACCTGAGGAGCAGCGGTCATTGGCGGAGCTTGACAAAAAATATAGGGGGGCAAAGCACATGTCCGAAAATGTGGAAGATGAATGATACAAATAGTAGTCATGTCCGTATTGAATATATGATGATTTAGTACATCAATACATCGTCCAAGATACTGACTTCAGACCCATATTAGCAGACTTACTTTTTTTGTACTGTACTATTACTACTTGGTCTAAAAAATTTTTTTTGTAGGGGGCCAGAGCCTAGCCTGGCCCCAACTAAGCTCCACCCCTGGCAGTGGTGGCGTGGTATCCATCCACCTCCTTCGACACAACGTTGCTCGAGGCAGGCATGGTGGAGTAGACACGTTAGGTCCCCTTTTATTCGAGCTCCGATGAGATGGAAACGGAAAAAAGTAGGTCGGGGCGCTCCTGCCAAGGATCATCCTTATTGTCATCTCTGGTAGAAGCATATGAAATTAAGCGGTTCCAGGCGGACTAAGACCAATATTCTATTTTTTTGGCTAGCACGCTGTAGGCCTATACCTACGGTGCCTAAATGGATCTTGATCATCGGTTTTGTACATAGCAATTCTTAGATAACCAGTTAAAATGCAACTGGATATTTGCATTGGCAACTGCCCTGACCACCTGGTGCTTGTTATTAGCAAGCACTAAACAAAATAGTAAAACAAAAATAGAAAGGCAACTGCACGGACGACCGACCGTTATCATCCGCCCGTTCCTCCCGCCGCGGAGAGGTGGGCCCCAGCCGCCAAACAACGGCTCCCCCCTCCGCTAAGAAATCCCCAAACCACCCCTACGTCTCTCCCCACGCGTAACGGCGCCTCCCCCGCGTGGGCCCACCTCCCCCTTCACTCCGTCGCCCCCCAGCCCCCTGTCCTTATCCGTCTTTTTCCCACGCGCTATTTAACCATCTCCCCCACCCCTTCGTCTCCACCCAAACATCACACACCCCGAAACACATCCAATCCTAAGCGCATTACTGAACCGAGTACTGAGCAGCTGTTGGTCTCCATGGAGGTGGAGGCTTCGTCGCCGCTGTCGCCGTCGTCGCTGAAGCAGAAGCTGCGGACGACGGTGTGCTGCTGCTTCGGCGGCGGGGAGAGGCGCGACGGTGGCAGGGCCAGGTGGCGCCGGGGGGTCGCCGCGGGGGAGTTCGGCTACGACCCGCTCAGCTACGCGCTCAACTTCGACGAGGGCGGCGACGACGAGTACGGGGATGCCGCCGCCGCCGCCGCCGCCTTCCGGTACAAGAACTTCTCCTCGCGGCTGCCGCCCTCGCCGGAGACGGCGCATCGGCCCATCGCCATCGCCTGATCAGACCGTACCCTTCTCTCTTTTTTTTCTTCTCGATTCTCTCTCTGTATCAATAGAGATTAATTGTATAAGCAATTTGCAACATAGTGATTAGTCAGATCGTATACTAGTAGAGCATATAGGAATCTTCCGGTGGTTTTCTATGTAATCGATACGGATCGAGATTGGTGGTGATGAATCCCAGAATTGGGAGGCCTTTGATCTCCTTTTTAGCCCTAATTTATCTCCCCTCATTTACTTGCGCATCTGTTAATTAAACCGCGTGTAGATTCTCCGATGTGCGGATGACATGTGGGCCCGCGTGTGATTTGGGGAGCGGGAGTAGGATTAGTAGGATTTTTGTGCGCGTTTTCAGTGGAGGAATGGATTGCCAAGTGTGGCGTGCAAATTCATAAAAAAAGAAGAAGAAAAGTGTGGCGTGGACAGGATAGAAAAGAATCTGGACTTTTCTGCAAATTGGCGGCTAGGGACAAGAAAGGAGAAATTTAGGGTATTTTTTGCGAGAAAAAAAAGGGGGGAAAGGGACGTTGCTGAATGTGAAGTCACTTGGGTTGTTGCGCCGTGCGTGGACTTAGTCAACGAATGGCACGCCGCTTCATCGGAGCACTCGCTCTTGCTCCTGACGAGTGAAGAGCGGCGCGCAGAGCTTCACACGTGAACCGTGACAAAAACCGACGAACAAACTGTTGAAACCGAGCGGGAAGTGTGGTCGGCGAGGAGGGAGGGAGGCTATTTGTTTTGACCATTTACCCGATCAGTAGAGCAGGAGCAGCGGCCTCCACACACACGGTCACGTTGCCAGCTACCGCGACGTACTGTGGCGGGCGCTGCTGGCAGCTACCACGAACGTACTGTGGCGGAAGCATACTAGGAGCAGTAGCTCAAGTCTAGTCCTCCCTTCCCAAATCAACGTCCAGTGATGCCTCTAATTAGAATCTGAACCGGCCATTCTCAGATCAACGGCGAGCAGTAGCTGTCTAGTCCTCCATTCCCAAATCAACGTCCAGTCCTGTCTCAATTAGTTTCTAATCCTGCTCTGTATTTCTTGATGGATGACGAGCAGTTACTGCTCCTTTGGCTTAAGTAGCACGGATGGACCTTCGTTTGGCAGTGACCCACCGATGAAACGTTCATCTCTCTTGCATTGGATCCCAATTCACCATGGCACCTATTTATCGCGTCGGATTCCAATAATTAGCATGGAGTGATGTATATTTAAAGCCTGTTTGGGACTGCTCCACTCCACAAAATTCAACTCCACTCCCAAAAGTCCAAGCCAAACACCTTAGCTCCACCAACTCCAGATTCAGCGAAATCATGAATTTGGGGATGAGATTCACGAATTTGGTGAAGCTCCTCAAGGGGTACTCCAGAAATCATTGTTTCAAACCTTCTCGTGGAGTTGTCCCGTAATTACCCACCTTTGCCACTGGTTACACAAGAACGCGTCTGCTTTAAGCTTAAAAAAAAACTTCGTGGCGCCACACCTCTCCCGAGTCCCGACTTCGTTCATCCTTCGCGTCCGCGTTCTTCTGCCCTTGCCATTGTAGCCGCCATCGCCCACCGCCGCCGCTCACCGCTTCTGCCTTCACTTCGCCTCGGCCCGAGATCCCCACCTCCCGATCGACGCCGCCGTACTCCTCGCCTCCACTCGCCGCCTCCACATCGACGCTGCCTTGTGCGCCGCCATTTCTCACGCCGCCAGTGCTCAGACTCCGCCCAGATCTCGCTCGTCGTCGTCGACGACGCTGCCGCCGCCGTCGCTTTACTCTCGCCTCCGCCGATCTCGCCCTCCGACGACACCGCCGCCGCCGCTCCGTCTCATCGACGCCAGAAGCCGCCTGCCTCCGCTTCACTTCGCCGCCTCGCGTGGATGACGCCGCCGCCCGCCTCCTCCGCGGTGGGAATGGAATCCACGGTCCAATGGCCAAAGACATCGGGCGTCAGTGCGCCATGAGAATCGATCCTTCGGTGACATCGAAGGGTCGGGAACTCGTGCTCTTTCGATCCTGCCACGGTGCCACGACGTCCGAACGACCGACCAAGAAGAATGAAGCTCAGGTATGAATTGTTATGCAGTGTTGTGCAATGTTGTGCAACTCATCCATTGCCCAGTGATGTTTGTGTATGTGCTATAATGGAATTCCCAATCTATAATGCGGAGGCAAGCTTTTGGTGATGTTTGTGTATGTGTCATGGAGGGTTTATGTTATTGTCGAGAGGGTTTATGTTTGTGTATGTGTCATGGAGGCATCACTATTGTCGAGAGGGTTTATGTTTGTGTATGTGTCATGGAGGCATCGCTATTGTCGAGAGGGTTTATGTTATCATTGTGCTAGCTCCTTCTGTTAGTTGTACTGACAGTGTATGTTCATGTTATGCCTGTGCTAGAATATCTTTTGCCAAATAATTTGATATGTTGATGTTTCTAGTTTATTCTAGCTATTGAAAGCACACTGTGCAAGAAAATTGTCTCGTGTTTCTTTGCTTGCCCACTGATTTTATTAGTTGTGTGATGTTTGTGTATGTGTCATGGTCAGGGTGATTCAATCAATTGGAATGATGAGCACACTTCGCTCATTTGTAAGTTGTTTGCCGAACAAGTTAGGAAAGGAATCGCCAAACACCCATTTGAACTCAGAGGCTATCTTTGAGGTGTCGATAGGTTTTTCCGATGACAGAATAGAGTTATGCAAGCTTCAACTTAAGAACAAGTGGGACAAGTTGAAATGTGATTTAACTGCATGGCAAAAATTAATGAAGAAGCAAACAGGAACAGGTTGGGACGGTACGAAGGGGGTGATTGTCATGGACAACGAATGGTGGAAGAAGGCAAGGGCGGTGAGTGTTGGCAAATTTCCAACTATTCAATTTTTGTTAAGTGTACTTCGTATATTGATGCCTCAAGTTTTGTTTGTCATTTTTTTAGGACATTCCTGGATGCGGCAAGTTTAGGAAAAAAAGCTCTCCAAAATGAGGATGACCTTGTTGATATGTTTGGTGATATCACTAATGATGAAACAGATCATTGGAATCCTATGAGTGCCAATCCCATTGTACCACCTACTCAGCAGGCCCCCATTGATGTTGGAGGTGAGGATGAGAATGTTCATGGAATCCCCACTGCTGCTGATAATGCTGTTGGAGGTGGGGATGAGGTCGAGGAGGTTTCTCCTTCCATTTCTAATGCAAAGAAAAGACCTCGGGTTGTCCTAGATAAACCAACTAAACCAAAGTTAAGCACAGCACTTGTTATTCAAGAACAAATCACTAAGATAGCTGAATTGGCCACCTCTTTTACATCAAAGAAGTAAGGAGAAATCACAATCAAACAAGTAATGGATGTAGTTGTGGCTTGTGGGACAGGGTATGATACAGACGAGCATTACATTGCCACCGAGTTGTTTGTCAAGAAGGATCAAAGGGATATGTTCATGACCCTTCCTACTAATGAGATTAGGTTCAATTGGCTTAGGAGGAAGTACAAGGACAAATACGGAATGTGAAGACCCTTCGTAGTGTGTTTGTCAGTTGAACTATCTGTTAGTGTGTTATCATTTGAATTATTTGAGTATTTGCTGTTTTTGTGTCATTTAAACTATTTGTGTATTTGCTTCAGATCGAACTATTTGTAATGTTGCTCTATGTCTATTGTACTTGCTGTCATTTGTCTTACGTATTTATTGCCATATGTCTATGTGCTACTTGCAGATGTCTGAGAGTGAAAGCGATAGTGATGATTCTAGTGATGAGAGCAACGAGTTTTGGAATCTTGTTCTTGGTGGTGCTAAAATTGCAGAAATATATGTTGATCTGTACCTTGACAAAAATCCACCAAGGACATCAAACCTTAGTGGCATGGGATGGTTGCAAGAGACGTTGCAGACTCCAGGTGAATGCCATACACAGCTTCGTTTGAGCACAGAAATGTTCTTCGATCTTCATGAGTTGTTGGTGGGAAGGTACGGGTTACAACCATCTATGCATATAAGCACTTATGAGAGTCTTGCTATGTTCTTATTTATATGTGGTGGAAATGAGTCTAATAGGAGAGGTCAAAATCGATTCAAGCACTCAGGTGAAACCGTTAGTAGGAAATTTGACGAGGTTCTCAATTCTTTGATGGCTATGGCAAAAGATTTCCTTAGACCAAAAAATCCCAACTTTCCTACTACTCATAAGAGGATAAGAGATGATGCATTTGAGCGCACCCACACTTCAAAGATTGCATTGGTGCTCTTGATGGCACACATATTCGTGTAGCACTGTCCCCTGAGGAGCAAGTGAGATATATTGGGAAAACAGGAATACCTACTCAAAATGTTCTAGCAGTTTGTGACTTTGACATGCGTTTTACTTATGTTTTCACGGGTCAACCAGGAGCTATGCATGACACAAGTGTGTTATACAATGCAATAAGAGTGGATGCGAAATTCTTCCCACATCCTCCACAAGGTAAAATGGTTGTCAATATGATCATGTATTTGACTACTTGTGTATATGCTAACATGTAATAACTTTTGTTTTTTTCTCCACTTGTAGGAAATACTATGTTGTTGATGCGGATATCCTAATCGCCTCGGATACCTAGCTCCATATAAAGGTGAAAGATATCATTTACCGAAGTGGCATAGAGGTATGGAACCACAGACTCCTAAGGAAAAATTCAATCGCATTCACTCATCTGTTCACAATGTTATTGAGCGATCATTTAGAGTATTAAAAATGAAGTGGCAAATTCTCTACAAGATGCCACCCTACCCGATGTTCAAGCAAAAAATGATTGTTGTTGCCACTATGGTCCTTCACAATTTCATTCGTGAGCATGGGGGCGAAGATCTGGACTTTGCTCGGTTTGATCTTGATCCTACTTATGTCCCTACAATACCGGAAAGATATAATAAATATGCAGCTCCATCCGATAGGTCTACTTCTGCACCCAATGCTCCGACTATGGATGTATTTTGTGATGAGTTAGCCACTGCTATTGCTCTTGCTTGGCACTAGTGTGTAATCACTTCAACCGTATGTTAAACCGATGGTTCTAGTTCTTATTGTTACCAATGGTTTAAACTATATGCATGTTCTTTTGGAATCTTATGCTTCAATATTGGTCCAATAATAGTTGTATGCATGTTCTTTTGCAAGTTCCGGTCTATCATATACGTGTACTGTATAACATACCTCTACAACCGCCCCCAAATCGCACGATGCCTTGCTTCCAATCATGATCAATGGAGAACAACTAGTATACATCAACATGACGCATGCACAGCGTGATAGGATCGGTGCAAACAAAGGGATATTTCTTGTATGAACAATGCATGTGAAAACTGAAAAAAAATAAATTAGTACATCATCCCAAGGGTATAATGCACCATTCCCACCAAATTCTCCTATTCACGAGCCGGAGCTAAGTCAGAGGCCAAACATGTGGAGTTGCTCCATAATAGAATCTCAACTCCATGGTGGAGCTGCTCCACCGTGGGGTTGGTGGAGTGGAGCTGAATTTTGTGGAGTGGAGCAGTCCCAAACAGGCTCTTAAAGTTGTGTATCTCTCACGAACCGAAAAAAAACTATTTTTAAAAAATAAAAATGAAAAACTTATTTACCGCTTTGTGGCGGCATAGGACGTGGGAGGTTGATAGTGACTGCCATGTAAGTAAAAATCTACCGCGGCTAGAGCCCGCGGTTTTGGCTTTGCTAGCCAGGCTCATGATGCACAACACACGCCCAGCTGGTACGCCTAATGGGAGAGCAGAATTCACAATGGGGGCGTTTGGTTGCTCAGATCTGCCGGTCGAGCTCGCTGGTGCAATCTTGCTTGTTTGGTTGGTCAGTGGGCACTGGAGTCGAGCCAACCTGGTAAAAACTCTTGTCTTGGCTCGGCTCTCGAGAAATGCCCTCCAGCATTTCAGTGGGCGAGCCAAGACAATTGAAACGCGACACGCAAGCGTATGTGATGACTAGCAACCGATAGTGCACTGCAAGCAGCTTGTTTCATCCTTTGAAAAAATTTTAAAAATTCAAACGACATCCAAATTTAATAAGACAAAAAAATAGAACTGTAGATTCAAGTATAAGGTATTGAAAAAATTTCAGAATTTTTATTTTTGTTTTCAAATTTATTTCTAGTATTTGTTTTTAAATTTTTTTGTTTTTCAATTTATTTTTGTTCCAGTATTTTTAAAATTTTTTATTTTCACTTTTGAATTTATTTTCTTTGTTTTTGATTTCCCTCTTTTGAATTTGTCCATCCCACTCCCCTCCTAGTGTAGCCAACCAAATAACATCTCTGTGCAGCCTGTTCAATAGCATGCAACCAACCAAACAAATCCCCTTGTATCACCTCGGCCTGGCTCCCGACATCCTGGCTGAGCTCATACAGCCTGGTTGGGCTGAGAAGGCAACCAAACAGCCCCAATATGGTCCGTCGTGCTCGTATCGCAGCGACTTGTATGGAAAATCACGGTGAGACCTTGGTCAAATCCGGCTTTAGTCAGTTTTGAATGCTTTGGCTTTTCTATAGATTTTTCAAAAATCTCAAAATCACAAGATAAGCACTATTAAATCTGGCTTCGATTATTGGTTTTGATTTCTCAAATGTACTTTTCAAATCTCTCAAGGTTCAGTTTTAAAAAATAATCAGATAATTTCAACACCGGGGAACAACTTCTCATAAAAAAAAGCGCACAAAAAATTGCATAAATCTTTACTGTTAGAAGAAGCAGTTGGGGTCATGGTGCTTTTGCCATCACCACCCCTGACAGCTCCTCCAGACGAGGAGGAAGTAGGGGAAGGTGGTTGGGAGGGGATAAAGAGGAGGTGAACAGGATGCATGGCAATGGTGTGTGGCGTTGGGGAGTGGGAATGGTGGTGCAAGGGCACTGGTGCTCATGAGTAAGGATGACATCGAGAGGTAGGTCCGACGCTGGAAGTGGAATGCTTGCGGCGATGCTGCAGTAGGAGAGTGCTTGAGGGGATAGGGTTTGAGGTGAGGTGGCCAGTTTGACAGTTTGTTTAATTATCTCTAAAACTTAAACTGAAACGTAATAATAGTAGTCAAATAAAAAAGTGAAAGCTGAAAAAATGTAATAATCAAACTATGTTAATTCTAGTTTCATAACTCATTTTATGTTTATTTAAAATCTGTTGCAGCTTACAAGCTCACGTAGAGGTGAAAATGGTTCAGATATTTTTCGACCGATCTGATTGGATATGGATACGGATAAACTCGAATCAGATTTTTTCAGATAATTTCGGATATAGATATGAATTTGTATATTTTTCCTTAGATACGAACATATTATTAGTAGAGCGATATCCGTTAAATACATTATTCGAACACGGATTATCCGAACATGTATGAATTCGGATTCGGATACCCTGTTACTTGCAGACCAATAGGCCCATCGTCAAGCCATAAGTCATGACTGACTATGAGGCACATGGACCATGAGGCCCACCACCATCCATGTCATTGCCGAATTTTATTTTTTTATATTTAATTATTTTCGGAAATAAATAAATGATATTCAGTTTAAAAAAATAAATAAATAGACTCCTGTCGCCCGACCCGTCAAGCGGGAAGTTTGAACCGCCTCCGGTCGGGCGAGATATAAAAATCGCCAACGGAGGCGACCTTTGGCCTCGCTGGCCAAGGCCGAGGTGGAGCAAATTTCGCCTGGATGGAAGGCGAGATAAATGAACCGCCTCACCAATCCAAGTGCTTTTGCTCCCACCAACCGAGCAACATGGCGGCCCAAAATCGCCTCCCAACGGGCAATAAGTATAGTCCGCCCGCCAATAGGCGAGATTCTGCAATTTTTGGAATTTTCAAGAAAAAATAAATTATGTGACTTTAGAATAAAATAAGTGATGTATCATAAAAATAAAACTAAATAAATGGAGTCCCAATCGCTTCAAAATGTAAGTCATAATAGGTGCAATCAGATCGAATCAAATTTTTTTTGCTTACCCAAAAAAAAATGCAAATATAAAATGCCCATTGTTGTAACCCAAAGACAATAATACCCTCCATCATTTGGTTTGGTAGCGCCAAGATCGCATATATAACTATATAATATATTATATATTATATATGCCATATATAACATGTATATAATATATTATATATGTTATATATAATAATAGTTAATATATAACATATGTATGATATATATTATATATAAAAGTATATATATTATCAGTATATATGGCCTGTTATTTGGTCTATGTAATCTTTAAAAATAATAATATGGAAATAATGAATAAGTTTCAGCAGACTTTTTTATATTAATAAATATTCAGAAAATTAAATAAATAGATAGAACAATAAACCGGTGTCTGGTTGGGCGAGATTTAATCATAAACCCTCACATGCCGCGTTGAAGAAAGAGCACTCTCAGGAAATTTTTATTCTCAGGATTACAAGGATATTCCTATCGAGTACAACGGGATATTTCCCTCTTGATAGCATCAGTCCAAATTCCCTTGCACGACGTGCCTCTCGCTTTCTCTCCTTTCACCTCTCGTGCCTCGGCAGCCTTGACGTTGGGCGTCCTCTTGTCGCTTCCGGTACTCCTCCTGCGAACGCTTTCGCTTCTCCTCCTGCTCCTCCTCATATTGGCGCTGCCTAAACCACTGCCTCTTCCAACGGACCTCACGCTCGATGTGTTTTTGTCTTCCTCCGATTGCTCGTGGTCAGCCAACGCCGTAAATCGCAGAGAGGTGGGGAGACTATATGTTAAATGAAGAACATAAGTCAGTACAGATCACATGTGCCATGTAGGTAGATATAATCATGCAGGATAGGGTGAGCAAGTACCTTTGGACGTTCGCCAAAGGCAGCTTTGGGTGGATCGTACTCGTAGTTCGCACACATGAAGAACCTCCTTTCGTAAGTATATGAGAAACCTTCGTCGGATTGAACAAACTTGCAAAGGTCACCGCAGAAGCACATTGGAACATTGACCCCTTCTGGCACGGTGGTGTTAAACTTGCTTCATGGACGGGCTCAGAGTCGAGGTCGCCATTGCTCGTTACAATGAGATTTGTGGAGTGTAAGGGCCGGAGTAATATGTGAGTTTGAGAGGAAAGTTGCAAAGTCAGAGGACTCGGAGGCGGGGGAAATATATAGCGAAGTTTGTTGGTGCATGGACCGAAGTTCATGGAACCGCACGAATCCTCCCGAAAGCCGGTGCCGCATTTGATGTGACCGATTCGGTGTCAGCGGATCATGGTCGCCAGCATCGCGCAATTATTGGATCGACGGTGTCACCGGCATCAGAGGTCAACAGTGCCGCACAATTATTGATGTGACCGGTGTCAGGCGGGTACCGTAGGTCAGCAGTGCCGCGCAATTATTGATGTGACCGGTGTCGGTGTATCATTGGTCGCCAGCGTCCCGCAATTATTGATGTGACCGGTGTCGGTAGTCGCTTGTTGTCGCCATGATGTGACCGGTGTCAGGCGGGTACCGTTGGTCAGCAATGCCCCGCAATTATTAATGTGACCCGTGTCAGGCGGGTACTGTTGGTCAGCAGTGCCCCGCAATTATTGATGTGAACGGGCGGTGGAAAGCGATCAGCTGGCATGCCTTGTTAACAGTAAATGCACCGACAAAATGAACGGGCCCGCATTGATATAGGCAGATGTAGGGCACTGGTAGCATGTGTTTATTTAGTAAACGATGTCAGTAAGCATAATGAACAACTTATTAATCCAATTCGTTAAGTACTCCTCGGCCTATATAATGGGAGGCGAGTTGGCGCCCTCTCACTCCCACCTCACTCTCTTACTCTCTTCAGGTGTAAACTCCCTACTAGGATTGGCTTCATAGGAGGGAGGTGAGTAGAGATAGATATACCATATTGCATATATGGCTTCACGACCCACACCGAACGGCCGGATCCGACAAGCCCGTGGACGCCAAATGGTTACGATCTCAAGCCCGTCTACCAAGCTTACGACCGCCTATTCGGACGAGAGCTAGCTATAACACGAGCCAACAATGATAAGAGACCCAAACTTACGAGGGATGGCCACGTTGTGCGCATGGAGTGGACACGGGTTGTACAAACTTTTGATCGAAGTTGTCGAAGGATGGATCGCCGACGTTTTGCTGCAAGGCGTGCCATTGTGAGTAACCAAATTACAACGGCCAAGGGTTGAATACATTTTTCATCTCACCTTTTTCTCATTTCGAAATGTAGACGGATGACTGCGGCTTCACCAAATGGATGGACGACCCCTTTCCAATGGCCGCGTTTAGTTACATCGAACATCTTCACGCAAGAATCTCCCGGCTTGAGGAGCGAGTTGACTTTGCTACTCGGGGCTACAACGTGTATACCCGTGTGGAACCGTTCCATGGATGGCACTAGATGTAACGTCCCTATTACAGTAGGGGTTTATTTCATGTAATTTGCATCAAGTTTCGGTCTACGTGGATTACTATCATGTAATGCGTTTCATATTTTCAATTGGGTTCACGGCGTTGAGCGGATGCCCTCACGGATACATACCTAATTATAGTCAATAATTATAGCCTGTATGCAGTTAGACACCATTCCCTCATGGGTTACACGTAACACGTCTAAATAGAACATTCGCTGAATAAGCACAGAGATGGACAAGGCATGTACAAATTGTTGGAGGTCACGGGCAACCCGTGGCGAGTCAGCAAGCAATGACAGCGATGTGATGTGAATGTGATGTGATAAGATGGCCTACAAGATAAAGAAGAAAAGAACAAAAGCATAACCTAGCGGTTTTTTATTCGGAAAGCTGGATTACATACAAGGTGCGATGGCCTGCATGGGTGGTCACCACGGACAAGTGAAAGGGTTGTGGCATTGGCATGAACACCATGTGGCCACACACCGAGCAGTCGCTTCCCACTCCGTGTCGTAGTACACGGGGTAAGTCTCTTGCATGATGGCTCTTCGACGTAGGACTTCAGCGTTGGGTGTGCCGGGGTAGTGGCATCCGCATAGACATGCATGGTCCTGACATGATCGATTCGGTGATAGTATTGGTCCAAAGATCGCTGGTTGTGCGATTGACGTCTTGGCATGGATTGCCTAGAGGCGGGAAGGCCGCGGACCTCCGCCTTCTTCGATCGCGCCCACCCTCCTCTAGCATCCACTCTAGCCCGCAGCGATCGATTCTTCGCGTCGCGTATATTATATATGTGTACGCCGCCGGTATGGCTCATCCATCCATCGAGTCCAACCGCATGTGACGCCGGTATCCGGAGATAAGAGAAGTGATAAGTAAGTTGTATGAACGGTACCATAGCGTAAATAGGAGGAACTTACGTTGTAATCACAAGATCGGTAGAACCCGCGACCGATGAACCCTCGTGCACGTGGTCAAACCATTGCACAACCGGGGTTCCCACAATCGCATGTCGGCCAGTCAAAAATTGACGGAAAGTGACTATCCCGTAGCAAAGGAGGGCCATCTCTCCAGTCCCCATATTGTATGACCTGCATATCCTCCGAAGGAGGACGAGCATGGTCTCCAGGGCCAAAGGACTCCCACCATGCATCAGGCACATATGGCCGTGAAGAGGCTCCCCTACTCGCCATGGGAAAATGTGGAGATGTGTATGGGCTAGAGTAATATGTGAGTTTCAGAGGGAAGGCAGGAAGGTTTTTATAGGAAAGTTTGTTCGGTGCATGGAAGGAGTTCATGGAAGCGTACGCATCCCTCCCGAAAGTCTTGATCTCAGAGGTGATTTGACCGACGCCAAAAGCTTGTTCAAGCGGCGATCGGTGAAAGTAATGATGGATGTCGTAGTTGATTTGACTGGACGCTGAAAAGCGGTACTGTTGGTCAGCATGGCGGCGAAATTATCGATAGATGCTGCAATCGATGTGACCGAACGCTGAAAAGCGGTACTGTAGGTCAGCCTCATCGGCACACACTCAGAAAGCGACCACTCGCGCCGTAAAAGTCTTAAATTGTGGCCCTTAATGGTTTCAGAGCCTCACGGGGCCCAACTCAGTAGGTCCAGAAAATACGGAAAAAAATCACGAGCGATAGATGGCATAAATCAGAAAACCTATAAAGCTGAAAATGATAAATGGCGAAAATGTTCATGTAACTACCAATGTATACAATGAAGGTACAAAGATACATGCAAAGAACAAAAACTATCGCCGCCCTCGCTGGGCTTGACCTCGGGATCGATCCTCTCTCGCTGTGTTTTACGGCCATGCCCTAGCCGTGTGGTAGGGAAGGTGAAGCGTCCGGCGGTGAACGCCCCATGAGGACGAGGTGTGTGCAAAGCGTCGCCAAGTCACCTGTGGGCCGTGTCGGTCTGCAGGCGGCGCCGACAATCTGTGAGCCTCCAACCTCGCCGTCTTTGGGCATCGGTCCACGCCGAGGTCGCCCAAGCCCCGGTCGCCCATCGCTGACCGACCGGACTGTGCCACTCTGAAGATAGAACCTAATCCATGCAATGTCTACGTTATTAAACGACAAATCATAAATATATGAAATTGAAGTGCTCGACCACAAAAGTGAGTCGCACTCAGAATAGAGGGCGCGGTGGGCGTGGTGCGGCCGCGACCGTGGTGGTGCCTTGGAAGCACCAGAGGGTGTGGACGGCCATCGCCACGCCACCTGCGAGATAAGCAAGTATGGGTTATTTATTTCGATTCAAGCAAAGATTAATTAATAAAAAAAATACGATGTACAAAAAGATAATGTCATCAACAAACACTACATATGAAGCAAACATAACATATTACATCAACATAAATAAGTCATCATATTACATTGCCACCAAGAAGTCAAAGATATTACATTGACGCTAATATTACAAATCTAAATTACACATATCTAGTAGTTCGACTAAGATTTCATAGATACATTTTCAATCGAAGCGGTCGTCGCCCATCCGCTTCACCCGGACGCCCAAAGATCCAAATCGTGGGACCCAAATGCACTCGCTTGTCACAGTTCACATAAGTGTGACCGCCCTCATTGCACTTCGCCGATCTCTTCTCAACGCTTCGACCTCCGACCGATCCATGTCGCTCCAAATGCGATGGTGTCGGCGACGACCAAGATCACACTTCAGAATTCCCTAGCCGGCACGCGTGATTACCGTTTCGACCAGTGGATCAAGAATGTACCAAAATTGCATACCCATATATCTCTCCATGCCATGTATTTCGGATTGTTTCCTTCCCAAATATTCGGACACAAATGGAAAAGCAGGTGATTTGTCATTGAAGCCGCCGCAAGTACATGAGAGCATGGCTTGTGAAGAAGCTTCGCTTATGCATGAGCATGTGCATGTATGATCACGCGAAGATGCACTCTGCAGAACCCGCCACGCCACCGCCACGACGCCTCTATCCCTACAGATTATGTGGTACCGAGATGATCTGTCCCCATCGCCGTCGCACGATGTCTTTCGCCTTACCTATCTTCTCGCCATATACTTTGTAACAAAGAATGAGTATAGCGTTTAATCGTCACCATAGCAAGCAGCAGACGCTGCACGATAACGATCCATGAAGTACTTACATGTACCGTGAAGAATTCCTTCCACAATTGCAACCAGAGGCAATGCCCTCATCCCCCGCAGATGACCCAATTGTACACCTCTGCCAGATTTGTCGTCATTATTCCGTATCTAGCCCCTTCAAGATCATACAGAGAGCCCACTTCTTTTTGGATCATCCTTAATCCAATCTGAGAAGCATCTCACTACCGGTTCGTGTCTCCCCGCCTGCCTTGTCGTGGTTCACAGCTACGCTTTGGGTCATCTCATCGAGTGTTTTCCATAATTTGTTGAATTTTCTTTCTCGATTCTCGCTTGCACAACCTCTTGAATAGGTTCATGCAAAGTTTATTCTTAAAGTGACTAAAAATTTGCTCCCATATGCCTCATGCACCACCGCTTTGCATATCACTCCATTGGGCACCCCTCGGTTGTCGGAGCCATTTGTAATCTCATCAATCGCACGCAGAAGCTTCAGTATGTCTATCATGAATGACACACACATTTGGTCTTCTTGTGACAACAAAGATGTTTGACACGCCTAGGAACCAAGATACCACTATCTCAGATTCTCTCCTCCACAAATGCAAATGCCATCGTAAAATCGATTGTTGCCATCCATGGCAATTGCCATCAATATTTGCCCTTATACTTGCCGTGAGGAAGGTTCCATCTACACAGAGCACAATTGGACAATATGTGAAGGCTCTTATGCACGGACCCAATGCAAAGAATACTTCTGCAGAACCCACTTGCCGGGTGTCGACGCCGGAAGCAGGATACTCCTTCATGTCATATACGTTCCAGGATTTCTTCTACTAATCGTCTGCAGAAGTTGGGACATATTTGCATACGATGCTTTATATGTCCCGAACCGCATTTCTAAAGCCTTTTGTTTAGCTCTCCAGGCAGTGGGATACTTGATGGTGTACTGGAATTGTTCCTCAATGGCCCGTATAATGGACCGATGCTCATATCTTAAGTTCTGAACAATTTGTGAGTACATTACAACTGCAACAAATGTTGATGTCAGATTTCTGTATCTTTGTTGTGCATTTTCTAACTGACAGTCGTGCTCCGTTACAATTGAACACACCCAGTAATCCACCCACTTGCTTTTAAATGCATGTACACGCCACGGGCAACCAGGAACAACACACATCACATCGTAGACGCTTTTACTCGACTTCACTACCCTGAACTCCCTCCTCAGAGATAATGACCAATACTTCACGGCATCCAATACAGCTTCCTTAGTCGGGTACATGGCTCCCTGAGTTACCTCATTCTCGTGGTAATCCCATGGTGTGTGTGTGCCTTCATGTACAGATAAATTTTGGAAGTTGTAAGTATTCCACTCTACAGGCACCGGTCGATCACAAATACTTCTCTCATCGTCTGACGTATCTTCATCGTGGACTTCCTCATGCTCTGATCCTCACCGCCATTTCAAAGAACTATTGATTCGATTCGTTCCCTTCATCGGCCGTCCCGCCTCTTCAATTGTTTCATTGCCTTCTTCCCTATATCTGCTCCGCGATACGCTTCTCCCACGCCCTCTGTCACCTCCGTGTTCCCTACTGCCTTCCACCTCCTCTTCCACTCCAAAGACCACTAGTCTCCCCTGCTCTTCATCAGATTCGCCACCTCTGCCAAATCTTGCTTGTACTCGGCCCGACTAAGAGAACTAGAGGAAGGCACCGCTCGATTGCAATCTCAACGTAGCGTCTCCAATTTCGAGTACTCGATATAGCTATCAACTCCCCAAAAAAACCTTCAGCAGCACGGCTCACCAATGCCTGAACTCTCATGACATGTTCTTCTTCGTTGAGTTGAAACGTCCGTAATAACCAATGTTGTAGCCCACTAAATGACCTTTCGGTGGGTCTTGATATCCCTAATGTATATGATTGGAACATTGATAAATCTACCCCGTAAAGACCTTGCACAATCTCTCCTTCCACATAATAGATCTGAAAATTGACCTTGTCTGTCATATACCCTGCCCAACAAATTTCGCACATTGATTATTATACGTCAATCTCCTTTTTCTACATCTATTTTTTAACAATATTACTACAGCCAAAATATCGGCCAACATCTTGTTCATTATCTCTACAAATAAAATACTCTTCAACATCTAATAAATTAGTAAAGTACTATACTATTTTTAATGTAAACACTACATATTACCCTTCTATTCCTTATCTAAATCCTAACCCTACCATGTTCGAAACATACCACAAAATCGTACAATTTATTGTCTATACTATTTAAATCTAAACTCTAAATATTACCGTGCTATTTGTAACCAAAACCCTAATCCTAGCCTAAATATTAGACGCCTATTTTTAGCCGTGTAATACCCTAACCTGGGCATAAATATAACTATGCTATTTGCCTAAACCCTAATCCTAGCCTAAATATTACACGACTATTTTTAGCCTAAACCCTAGTCTAAATATTACCCTGCTCTACACACAATGTAACATACACTAAATTCATATGACTATCCTACCAAGTTTTATCAAATAAATTTTTTACTACATAATAAAAATACCTGCGAAATCGAAGAACTGCTCTGTGCTTCTCTTCTCTCCTCACTTCCTCTCTCGCTCTCCCTCTCCTGTGTGAAATGGGAACAGTCTTGACCTTAAAAGGCAAAATTTCGCCTGGATTGGTGGCGGGATTTCACCGCCTCAAAACTCTTGCCTTAGGCAGGCGGATTTTTTCCTCAGTCATATCTCGCCCTTTCAATGGGCGGATTTTTTCCCTCATTCAAATCTCGCCCTTTGAATGGGCGGATTTTTTCACGCGTCCAAAGTTCGCCTCCGTCGGGCGGAATTTGCTCCACCTCCTGCGTGGTAGTAGCGACCAAAGGTCGCCCTCCCGTTGGGCGGATTTTTTATATCTCGCCCGACCGTAGGGCGGTTCAAACTTCCCGCCCAACGGGCTGGCGACGGAAGTCTATTTATTTATTTTTTTAAAACTGAATATCATTTATTTATTTCCAAAAATAATTAAATATAAAAAAAATAAAATTCTGTCATTGCCACCACTGTGATCCACTGCTCTATAGCAGTCCTGCACAGGCTCTGCTGGGCTGGACTCGATGGCTCCACTTCGCCAACTCGCTTTGTAAGTGCCACGTTGCTATTAAGTGTCACGTTGCTAACAAGTGTCAGGCCATGGATGGATCGATGGTTGATTAATTCAACAACATATGTGTCATTGTTAATTTTAGGCACACAGTTTGCATATCTTTTAATATTTTAAAAAATATCTGTGACCCGAGCCGATTAGCTTTGTATTTGATCTGTGGTTGCATTCGATATTGTTTGTTCCTGTACTCAGATCCAAACTATCGTATCCGTTTCAAAAAAATAATATGAAAACAAATATGATTTAGCTAATATCCGACCGTGTTTGATCCATTTTCACCGCTAGGCTTAAATCTAGTAGCATTTATATGTTTAAACCTTTGGCATAGATTTTTTTTAAAAGAACAATTATTCACCTATCTTTTCACCTTACTATCCCTCCCCGTAAAGGTAATTCCTCAAACATATTCTCGAGGTACCACCGCATGCTTCGACGCTATGTCGCTCGTGATTTTAGAGCAAACCCTAGGATTTTCAAGCAAACTGAGCAATTATCAGTCCATACCGTGTGATTATCATGTTTCAAACCGACAACTTTTTATCGGACGGATTTAAATTCGGACAAATTTCTACTGACCACAACTTGAACCCTGCTCTCACGGGCGTCTGTGTCACACGAGGAGACGCGGCGTGATGTTATTTTTTTCCCCCTGGCGCCCACAAGGCCACCGCAATCGGGATATTTGTCGCTACCTTTCCCACGCGAATCTATCACGGCCCGAAGAGAGCGACATGCCACTCGGCCCGGCCCGTAGCGGCCCAGTCCAGTCTTGTCCACAAAGTGGGGCCGAGATCGGGTAGTTTTGCCTTGTACTATCAGGCTTTGTGAGATAAACACAGCATCCATGGGTTACCAGGGCAGTGTTATTTTCGGTGTTTACATTTGTTTATAAGGTGAAAATTTATACCTTCTCGATAAGAGCATCTGAGGAAACAAAAAATTATATAAAAAATGGTTTTGAGAGTTTTGAGAAGAAATAGTAAGAACTACAAAAATTGGCTACCAAACGTTAAAGCGTTTGGATTGTACGAAAATAACAAATTTTCAGCTTGTAAGCAAACGCAAACGCTGAAAAGAATCTGTAGAGCAGCACAATCAAGTCAGGCCCTAGCACACTGCACACTACACTGGCTTCTTCGAGCCAAGGTCAAGGCACAAGAGGGAGAGGAGTACCGCTGTAGTTAAAGATCCCAGGCACTTGGCAGCTAGACGTCCGTATATGTTGCAACTGCCCAACTACATCGGACATAATAGAAGGAAGAAAAGGAGTTAATTTCGTTCCTGTGCTCTCCGTGTTGGACCGGGCGTCTACTAGTACCTGCGCTCGTCCGGGAGTTTGTTATTTAGAGCCGATCTGAATTATTGATTATCTTATTTGCTAGGAAGTTAAACTTTTTTAAAGCTGCTTGAAAAGTCCAACCCATTTGACATATTTTTAAGAACTTTTAGATACGCCTTCAAGATAGAAACATGGGCTCAAGAAAACAAAACTGTTGCATTTTTTATAATGGAGATAAACAAATAAACACACAAGGTTAAGCAAATAAGTCAGAAGAACAAGCCAAATTGTTAATTGTAGATAAGTTTGGAGCACGAGGAAATAATTAACTCATTAAAAAGCATCTTTAGTTCGTTTTTAACACACTACTACAGAACACGTCATCAGTGTCGGTTCCAAACCGTTATTAGTGCCGATTTATGAACCGACATATAATAATAATCTATGACAGTTTGGAAGTGGCATAGAGGACTCATTCTCTGGCCCTGTTTCTTTCGGCAGTTTCTGGCGGTTGGTGGTTTTACTGTAGCAAATTTATAAGTCTTTGAAAAAAAAGTGTAATGAGCCTAAAAAGATAATTAAAATTTTACAAATTTACTGTAGCAAACCGCCGACCGCTGTAAACCGCCAAAAGAAACGGTGCCTCTATGTTGGTTTATAGCTAGAGCGGACACAGATATATTTTAAAATATTTTTTAAATTTGCTAGCATAGCTAGCGCCACTAGAGGGCTACTAGGTAGTACTAGCTACACTACCCTGGCTATCAACTACTAGGTAGCTACTAGCTACTACTAGCTTCGACCATAGCTAGCTACTACCTACACTACCCTAGCTATCTACATTTAGAGCCTGTCCTCCTCATCGTCGAACTCCATCTCGGGGTCGGAGGAGACGCCACTGCCGTCGCCATCGGAGGGCGCGGTGGGGTTGTCTGGGGGTCAGAGGAGGTGTCCCTATCATTGAACCCTTGCATCCATTCGCTCGCCTCCTCCTCCGACTATTCCTTCACCTCCGACATGGGGATGGGCTTGTTGTTGTCATCCCTCGGAACCTCCTCCTCCGACTCGTCGGTGGCGAGGCCACACATCGAACCATCCGAGGACAGAGGCAACAATGTGGCTCGCTTCTACCATCACTTAGGCGTCGGCTCCTCCTCCTTGCTAGGCTTCTCCTCACCAGGCTCCTTGTTGGTTGGCTCCTCCTCACCAGGCTCCTCCTCGCAAGGCTCCTAATCGCCGGCCAGCCATGGCGACCATAATGAGGCCGACAGCGACGAGGCGGGTGGAGAGGGCACCGGCGCCAGAGACGGTGGCCATGAGAATGAAGATGCTGGTGAGTTGACCATGGCGACAGCGCCGAAGGAGTTGGAGAATGCGAGATCGGTCCGAGGAAGAAATGGGAAGTTGGAGAGAGGAGCGGAGATCGAAAGGCTGGAGAGGTTGGAAGTTTTCTGCGAATGGGGGCCGGATCCGAGACGATCGGAATAGATTATATAGATCATGTACAGGGAAAATTTTCCCACGAAACGCCTCGGGAGATAAAACGTTGTGTGCCGGTTCTAATTACCAACTAACGCATATGGCTATGAAACGATGCGGCTCTTCAGTAGACACACGATAACAACTTTATTTGTGCCGGTGCTAATTTTCAACCGGCTCATATACAGATTATATATTTCGGGTCGTTATACGAACCGACACAGATACACCTGTGCTAGTTGGTAATTAGAACCGACACATATAATCTGTAATTTGTGTCTGTTGGTAATTAGCATCGGCACATGCAAACTTTTGTCGCGTGTCCACTAAAGAACCATCACTAATAAGCTTATCTGTGTCAGACCCACACGCGCGCGCACACACACATATACATATGCATACACACACTTAAGAGTACGGAGGGCTTCCGTACATATAATTTTTTAGCCATTGGATTAATTAATAAACACACGTGGAGCAAATCCCTCGTGAGAAGCCCACGGGTGGCTCTGCATGCATGCATGCAATGAAGTCAGCGCTGATGTCAGCGAAGGTGACATATATTCCTTCTTTTTTTATTATATTTTTTAATTGACACATCCGATTGACGAGTGGTTTTCACCTACGTGTTCCTGACATTTTTACGAACAAAACTAGACCGGTCTTGATATATAAATTTATTCTTTACTACTTCTTATATAACACTTTACTACATACATATAGTGACGTTGCATTCATAAAAATAATAAAGTTATGCTTATTGAAATAGTAAAGCCACCGTGTGGCTAGTCTCAATGTATAAATTTTTCTTTACTACTTCATATATAACACTTTACTACATATATTTACTATTGTACTACATACATGTAATAAAGTTGTATTTATAAATGTAGTAAAGTTGTGTTTAAAAAAATAGTAAAGCTACTATACGCATACCGTACATAGTATGAAAATATTTTTAAAAAATTTTATATAGCAAGTTTGGTCTAGTTTTGTTCAAAAAATGTCAGGAATCCATTTCCGAAAACCATTTGTCGATTGGAGCTTTCAATCGAAAGATATGGTGAAAAAATGAAAAAAATCATTACATGCATGCTTGGACTAGGAGAGAGAGGTGATGTCATCATGCATGCATGTTGCCCCGCATGAGAGGGTGGCGTGGATTGTTTTCCACGTGGATCTAGAGGATTAGATCTAATCTAAATCGTGTGGTTAAGAAAGTATGAGTACGGTAGGGCTCCGTACTCTTAAGAGTACAATAGGTAATATATCTAGTGCTAATATCTAATTGGGTATTAATGTGATAACTCAAAATAGTAACCATTGGATTATGTTTGGGTGGTCTAGATCAAGAAAGGTGGAAGCCCTCTATCCAACTCTAAGGGAAAAATAAACTCTAAGGGGTTTTCTAAAAAAGATTTAAGTGGCAAGGTGGGTTTCCACCTCTATTAATCTCAACCATACATGATGGATCAAAGGCTGGTAATCAGAGTTAGCATGTTAGCACCTAATGTCTCATTAGCACTAGATATGTTACCATATATATAACCTGTTTTAGTATAGTGACATGTGCTTGAAGTATTTTTTCTGGCAACAACCAAAACTATAATTCTTTTAACAATGCAAGATGGTTATACACACCTGCCTGCGTAAGGTGAGAATGCATTGCCACATCGTCACGCAACCATGTAAAAATCGCTCACCCAGTGCAAGGAACATATGCAAGTGCTTAGACAGTGCAATGAGTGAACACATAGTTGTAAGCGTGCACCTATTCTAACTTAACCATGTCTCTTCTAGGGTTGTTCTCTTAAGCCTATCTTTTTATCTTATTATCTCTTTGCATCAAAAAATCAAATGTTTGGGTTTTTGCGGTCCCTTTTTCTATCTCGAAACCATGTCTTAAAGCTCATAGAAACAAGTAAGTCAAAGAAGCTTATGAGACTTTTGAAGCTATTCTAGAAAGCTCGAAGTTTAGCTTATAAACAAATAAAATAAACCGAAGAGAACAACTCTATGTAAGTATTTGTGCTATCCTACGTGAAAAAGGATTCCACTTTTTCACTAAACATCTCTCAAGCACATAGTACATCGTATAAGAGATAAGAGCTTTTAGTTCCGGCGGTTTTTTAGTGTGCACTGGGCACCAACTGAAACACACTATATATGTGAGATTCAAATCTGACGTAAGATTTGTAGCTCCACATGGCGACGGCTCTTCTTTCTAAAACAAGCTGCCTAATTCCTTTCGCACATGCAAATGTGCGCAATCTACTGTGAGAAACACATACTTAACCACCACCACATCGAAACAAAACCTGAAGAAAAATAAATTAAACCTAGAAGAATCAACGCAAAGACAATGACCAAAATAAATGCACGCTCTGCCTCCAAAGCATCCGATCGATAATAAGAGCATCTTCATAGTCCATTTCAAATTTAGTATAAAGGTCTTAACTCAAAGATTTTTCTTGGGTGGAAAAGAAAAGGATGAGAGAGATATAGACTGACTACTAATTTACAGCTAGGCTATAACTGATTTCAAGGCACTTATTATCTATTACATGTGGGCCAATATTTAATATTATAGACAATATTATAGCTAATCCATTGAAGAGGTTGTCTACATACTATCTATAGATGACATGGTCATTTCTTATAGCTAGTGCCATTGGAGATGCTCTAAGAGCATTATATTAATTGCTTACCTGTAGTCTGCTGTAGTCATGATGACACTTAGGGCTGTTTTTTCAGCTTATCTGTCTTACAGTATTTCTTATTTGCTTATCTGACTTATCTCGTAACTTCGAAAATTTCCCGAAGTAGCCTCGAGAGTCGGATGCCCTTGGTTTTTAGGATTTAGGGAGCTTTTAGACACGCCTATGAGATAAAAAAGGATTTAAAAAGTAATAAAAAAGTCAAATAAGTGGCTTATTTTGACTTATTTTATTACTTTTTGAATTTATTTTTTTATCTCGTAGACGTGTCTAAACACTCCATAAATCCTAAAAACCAAGTGCATCCGACTCTCAAGGCCACCTCAAGAAATTCTCGAAGTTACGAGATAAATTAAATAAGCAAATAAGAAATAAGACAGATAAGCTGAAAAGAACAGATCCTTAGAGATTGTTGTAGTCTTTAAGGGTGTGTTTGGTTTGAGGACAAGGGTGGATGGGATCGTCCCATCTATGTGTTTCTGGGATGGGACGATCCGAGCAGCCTGTTTGGTTGGTTGGGATGAGATGAGCCAGTTTTTTGTTTGGTAGGCTGGATGAGTCTTGGATGGGATGAGGTGGAGGAAGCGGGGGGAAAGAGCGGCAGGGCGGAGGGTAAGGACGGCAAGGGGAAGAGGAAGAGCAATGCCAGGGATTCGGCATGGATTCGCCAGGGAGAGGAAGAGCAAAGCCGGGGAGAGGGAGAACGCAGTGGGGGGGGAGAACGGCAAGGGGGGAAGGGCGGGGGAGGGAAGGCGGCTAGGGAGGAGGAGAGTGGGGGCAGGAGGAGGGCGGCGGGGAAGAGGAAGAGCAGCCAGGAGGACGGCGGGCAAGGCAAGGCAGGGATTTGCAAGGCGGCATGCAACAAGACAGACGTGGGTGAGGCGTGCGGGAGAAAGGAGGAGCGGAGGAAAAAGTTGAATGGCTCCGTACGTGAGATTTTGGCATACCCCTCCATCCAGGATCTGGAAGGAATATTCCCTTCCTGAGATGGTTCCATCCATCCTGCTCCCCAAACCAAACAGGCCAAAAATCTGGATGGGATGGTCCTATCCACCCTCATCCACCCAACTAAACAGACCCTAAGATAAGACCATGACTATAACTAGAAAAAGAAAATAGTATGTACTTTGACTTGCATGTGTGTCCATATGACTCGTTTAGGCAATCTCTAAAATTGGAGGTAATCAACCCGTAATGACTAGAGACAATTTCTAAACACACTCTTGTCTTCTTAGTGACAGGTTTAGGGCCGGGGCTGCATGCACTGTGAATGCATGCTAAGTAGTAAGCATGCATCGGCATCGGCATCACCTCGCCCAGTCAAAGACTGGGACGTACGACGGCGAGGCATACCAATGGAGAAATTAAAGAAATAAGAGAAGAAATGGAGGCAAGCATTAGCAACATGGCTGCCGACATGGGCGAGTGCCGAGTAGTACACCGGGAGGCCACTAAACAACGCGGCGCGCCACGCGAGTACGCGACGCGGGCGGCGGCGTACGTACGTGGCCGGCGCCGAGCGAGGCGTTGCCACGGAGGAGGACGCGCGAGCGCGAGTTCCAGGGCGCGAGTACCAGCGGCGCCTGTAAAGAAGACGAGGGGTGCCTGCGCTGCAAGCCATCGGGGTGTCCGGCGAGCTGGATTCCTGGGCGAGATGGGTGGACACGGACGACATGCATGGCCTCCTCGGCCTCGCCATGCACCCGCCCCCATGTGGCCCTCTCGCTCGCTCCAAACTAGGCGCATTAGAAGATTAGATTAGATTAAACTAGGCTAGATTAATTCAGCTTCGCATTAGGAGATTAGATTAGATTAATCTAGGCGAGATTAAGCGTACGTACGTCTAGTTTTGGTTAGTATAGAGTATTCCCAAATCATCTGGAGCTAGCTAATCTGCCGTGGAAGAAGAGGCTGAAAGAGAGAGAGAGAGGGAGGGTGTGAGGAGATCCGTGCCTGCCTGAGCCTCCCTGCTTTGACTGGCATTCATGTGATGTACCCACAGGACCAGAAGCCCAGAAGGTAATCTTTGCAGGTAAATTACCGGTGTTACCGGTGATGGACACCGTTCTGGTGCAGTTGCTAGTGTAGCTGTAAGTCTGTAACTTTATCGGTTACGTCAGCATAAGCTGACGGTACGTCAAGATTTACAAGGATATATTTTTCAGTGATGAAAACTGGAAACCATATAGCTTGAACTTTGAAGAAATTTTTTTCTCGCCTTGTTTAGCCTTATCATTTAATTTAGCCCTAGCCTATAGCATATGCACCCGATCGAGACGCTCCAAGATGTAGATTTCACGAGAGAGTTGGGATCACATACGCAACGTTGAGGCTTGATGGTTATGTTATGGTCGTGTCGCATCAGGACGAGACGTACGACGCGGCTCACTGCACACACTGGTGCCATCACTGCCATGCATGCATGATGCCATCTTCAGTGTCACGTTAACTGGGGCTGGATTCCGAGCGCCCAGCAAAGTGTGACGACGTACAAGGAATCTTAAGCAAATTAGTAGTACTGGAATGGCAGTGATCAGACGGGGAACTATGCGCCACTGATCGCAACAAAAAATTCCAGACTGTGAGACAAGAACACGTACGTGCGCACGGCGGCAGGCAGCGTGATAAATGATGGACTCTGCGTAGTTTTTTTTTTTATTTAAATATTAGATTATTTTTTTTGAATGCTTTCTTTTTTTATCTTATTCTTAACAATATTGAAGTTACAAGAAAAACATTCTCAAATTTAACTTTGATTATCAGTTTCGTGTTTAAAAAGTCAAAATTCAGTTTTAAATCATAATCAGATAATTTCAGTGCTAGAAAACACCCCTTACGTATTGTCCTTTTGGATTTTCTAGTTTCGCACCCATGCCCTAACTTTCAACCATTCTCAACTTATTGCACATGCTCCTATTTTTTTTTCCCTCTCAAGCCTTTTGATCGAGTGAAATCGGAGACAATCCAAAACACATGAATTTCACGTAAAACTACAATTCCTTTATGCTCCATTTTCTAAGAATCTAGACCATAAGATATTCCTACTACCCTAGGTTAATTGCGTAATCGAAGGCTGTCTAAGACAAACACACGAATATATTTCATCTAAAACTTTCACTTCCTAGTTTCACTGGGTAGTATCATACTCCAGAGTCCAGAGTAATCTACTCCTAATTAACAATGTAGTTAGAAAGCCGATGAATGCTCATGATTGCACCATCTGTGAGGAAGCTGGCAAAGGCGTTGGTAAAGCGGAGTATCCCTCTTCTCCAATGGCGATGTTGGGGCGGACACCAACACCCCGATTGGAGGCACGAGCCCCCGTGGGCCCACCCGCCGGCATGGGACGCTGCCTTCGCCCTTCGCCTCCCGGCTGCCAATGCCATTTCGCTCCTTGCTTTGCCCTGCTAGTTTGGATCGGTTTTAGGTTACATCTTTTTGTCGGGCCCAGCTGCCAGATATTAGTCCACCGATCATCTTGCTTTCTCCAGCGTCCTCCTCCGTCGTGAGAGCAATCAGAGCATGAATAATTAAGGTCTCTTACAACCATTTTATGATTAGATGTTGTCTCATTGAAGATTGTCGACCGTCTCTCCTTCCTAGAGGTTGTTTCGGGGATGCTCTAAAAAAACATATCAGTAATATTATGTGTCTACAACGACCAATGTGACTAGGGATGGAACTTTAGCTCGTGGCTCGGGGCTCGCTCGGTTTTTAGCTCGGCTCGGCTTGGGCTCGTTCCCGAACGAGCCCAGCTCGAGCCTGCTTTGTAGCTCGTGAGCATTTGCGAGCCCGAGCCGAGCCGAGGCCAGCTCACTCGTGGCTCGCTACTTATATGTTGTTGCTGCTATTGTCTTTAAATTAAGACTTGAACATTGAGAAAAACATGGACTGATGCTAGTATTTATTTCAAAATATCATTAACTGGTTGTATATTTGTATGGCATTGTGAAGCTGTGATGAAAGTTCATTGATTGATTGTATATTTGATTGGTTGTATCGAACTATGGAAGTCCATTCTCTTATCTGTGGCCGTATATGATTAAATTAGGATTTTGGCTATTTGTGTACAACCTTTTATAGCGGCGCAACACAATGATCTGGTCTGACCGAACCTGTACTCACGAGCTCGCGAGCCTTCACGAGCCGAGCCGAGCCGAGCTTCCAGCTCGTACGTTTTTATGAGCCGAGCTGAGCTGGCTCGTGAGGCCAAACGAGCTCGAGCCGAGCCAGGCCTGGCTCGCTCGAGCTCGGCTCGTTTCCACCCCTAAATGTGACCGGTGCATAAGTACTTTTATAATCGCAAAGGAGCAAGCATGCGACAACATTTGGAAGACCTGTGGTTATACAGCTAGGCTTCAAGAGCTTTGAAAAATAGTGCATTTGGTTAAAAGGGCAACCTTTTACAATGCAAAAGCCAGAAACGGTTGGAATTAAACTATACTAACTAGGCAGTGGCTTCAAAATGCAAGAAGCGCGAAATATGGACATCTATTATACGTGTCAGGGCATGTCACTACTACAAGAACGGTTATTACATATAGTTTAGAGCCATCATCAAAGACAGTTTCTGAACCATTTGGGTCTATAATAACTAAGGTACCACAAACGATCCATGAACCGTATATCATAACCACACATCAGATATGGTTTGAACCACACATCATAGATGGTTTCCGTGGCTACCATAGACATCTATTGTTGGGAGCTCTGTAATAAGTAGTACGATGATAACCCTTCGATGAACTTGCCCTACAATGACAAGCCCTTCGATGAACTCGCCGCCGTACTGCACGGTTAGCCTCAACCTTCCTCCTCCCTCATAGAAGAATTTTCTAATTCAAAAAAATTTCTATCCTGGCCCAGTAGTCGCTTGAGGAGGAAAAGGTTAACGTCACTTGAGGAGGAGAAGGTCAGCACTGCGCACGGAGGAGTAAGCTTGCATTGCTCGAGGAGAGAGCCTATCACGTACACCTCGAGAAGGAGAGCCCAACGGAAGGATGACCTCATTGTCGGTGAGGTTCCATGTGCAGGCTGAGGCAATGCGCTGGCTCAAGGAGGATGAAGATGAGATGAGGTAAAGGTGATGAGTAATGGTAATAGAGAAGAGTCGGAGCCTTCTATTTGAAGGGAACTACGTAGTGAAATGAGCGAGAGACTCAAATTTAGTGAGAGCAGGAAGGTCAAAATATTAACACATATTTGATCTTTATGGGTTTTATCCTCCATGTTATATTGAGTATCTTAGAGCATCCGCGCTCCTAAGGCTCTCCACGACTGACCTCTAATGCTTAGGCCTTTCATGTAGTGTTTCGGAGCTATGGTAGGCTCACAAGACCCACAACTAGGATAAAAATACTAAAAATCATCATCTGTTTTATTGACAAGTAGGACCATATAGCCAATCTATGTTTAGAGGATGCCTGTAGCGTAGAAGCTTCCTTAGAGGTTGTGTAATGGTTAGAGCATTGACAGTGCAACAATCTAAGGCTGCCTTTAAGGAGGAGAGAGCGTTTAGAGGCTGCCTTTAAGCATTGCACACAGGCCTCTAAGCATCTCATGCTTGAAATACCACACTTATAAGTTGTAACAAATGAAAGCTAATTTCTATTTTCTTAATCAACTCGTGGTTCCAGCCTCGAAACACCGTAAGAAATTACGCTAACACTTAGAGGTCAATATGAGTCCTAACTTAAGATAATTTTATCTTTAAATAATGTGGATGCTCTTAAAGATTGTCTCTATATAGAAGATAGGACGTTTAAGGGCAGCCTTAGATATCCTATTATGGATGACCATCATTCATCGTGTCAAAATGAAACCTAAGGCGCCGCTCTCTCTCCAATTACACCGTAAAGCATCTTATTAATGAACTGAGTCACTTTAACAAAATTTTTCCGATAACTTTAATAAAATTCCTGTAGGCCCCTGAGTTAGTATTCTTAATGAGGGGGTGCCCAGTAAATGAATGCCACGTAAGGCCAACTCTCTTCAATCTTGTTCTTGTGTGACTGGCTCACTGCAGGGCAATACCTGTCATCTTTCACCCATAAATGATTGTTATAAAACCTTTGACCCCTCATGACAGAGGAGTAAATTTCAGTAGTTTTATTTCATTCTAGGGGATCAAAATACCTGGAAGTCTTAACACTGTGAGAATGTCATGTGCAGTATTGAGGTTAGTGGTTTGTGCATGTGAATGGCCGGGGTTAGTCGGTGCAGATTAATTGGGCTCCATAGTACATGATAATACAATGAGTGAATATAGGATCAATGCTACTATATAATGGTTTTTATGAGGAATATATATATATTCCACCTCTTAACTATCAAAAAAGTCTATTTTGAGCCATTGAATATAAAATCGGTTATCTTAACATTCTCATCTATTAATAACATATCATTTTATACTATGTGTGGCTTTAGGCGGGTGTTTTTATAGACTTAATAAAATTCTTCAAAAAATCTTAAAAATATTTTGGTGTATAAGAACAAGTGGACCACATGTTTTTTTTATAAAAAAATTAGAGTTTAAATATTCAAAACTATTTTAAATTAAGTAATCAAAAATAAAAATACTTTCCAATATTTAAACTTTAGAATGTTCAAAAATATTTTTCCATGATCATTATGAACCAAAGTGTTTTAAAGACTTCTCAAGAATATCCATTATGAAAAATCCCAAATTATGCCACATGCACAGACGACTTAAATAATATCAAATGCTGCAATAGCAAAATCATCGTCTAAACCACCATAGCATATAAAATGACACTGTATTGATATATAAGGGCGTTTAATAACCAGTTTTATAGTTGAGGGCATAATTATGTAAAATAGGTTGTCAATAGTTGAGGTATGTAATATAGCTTATTCCTTTTATTATGGGCTCATTATCACAAGAAATAGTGAGAGAAATCATTAATTTGAAAGCATTGTGGAAAGTGAAGCTATCTAGTCTAGATAAAACATATTCTCTTTTCTTTTCTTTTTTTATTTCCATATTGATGGATTACAATTGCTTGTGGTGATGATGAACAGTCTGCTATATACATCAAATAGAGGCATTGATAGTAGTGATGGGCTTTTGTACGTGTATGTGCCATCTTTATTTTTTTTCAGCTGGCCCTTTTTTAGGTAATTCTAATGGACTTTTTTGTGAAGTAAACTTCAACAAACCACATATTCATTGTTAACATTATCATAAAATTTATCGCAACGTTTTATGTTTAAGCAATAATTTCAAAGAATTGTATATTTAAGGGACAACTCAGGAAAACAATAGGTTTTTGTCATATGTTATGGTTGTATAACAACATGGGTCAGGTCATATGACAGTGAAATAAGAGATTTAGCGATGAAGTAGACATGCAAAGCTATGTTGTAACACTGAAATGTGGATTCATGTTGTGAACCCTCACCTTTGAGGCCCAAGACGTTTCCTGCACTAGTCCCTATATTGGTAGGCTAGTGCACATCATTGTATAGCCGGATTACAATGCATACAATTGTACAGAGCTCGAAGCTTAAATAGAGGAAGGAGGGGTCGCGGGTAGGGAAGAAACTCGTCCCACAAATGAGGGCTCGAGGAGAGCGATGATGAGGCGGCCTGACCTGAGCGATTGTGGCAGTGGCGGTAGGCGTGAGGGTCGCGATCGCGACGCCGAGGCTGCAGTGGCCTTAGATGCTCGGCTTTGTGTAGCGTTAAGCGGCACTACCAATGGCAAGCGGCGGCGAGATGGAGAGAAGGAGGGTCATCTTGGCGGGGGGCGTGGCGGCGATAGATTTACTCGCAGCGCTTAGACGCACGTGGCGCATGCGTGCAACCCACAGGGGATTGAGAGAAAGAGAAAGGGCCGAGATTGGGCCGGGCTAGGCCAAACTGGACCAAGGTGGTCTAAGCCCAATTAAAAAGGAATTTATAAATTAGATAATTTTTTAGGAATTGGTTTGAATTGAAATTAATTTTTAAAAATAATTTTGGACGATGAATAGTAAATACAAAAGTGTTTGATTCGAAATTTTGAAAATTTTAAACACTGCCCAAAAATGCGTTGCTACATATGTGTCCAAATACGTAAGTACGATGAAAAAACAACACCGAACAAATCTTATCGAACTAATCTAAATTTTTTGGTGGCACCGATTTTTCTATAATTTAATTGACATGAGAACACACACAAGCATATCTAGATTGGAGTGCATAGAGACATTGACTTCTATTGAGTTGGCAGAGAATGACAATTTGAATGGCAAATTCTATCTCTAGCCGTCAACCGCAATTTTATGTGTACTATATAGGTAAGCTTGTCAATGCACCTATTTATATACAATAAATGTATTCTTTAATGTACTTTAGAAACTATATATGTTAGCACTGTCATGAATATATTATCAATTTATCACTTACTATGTACAACATATTCGGTGCAAAGTCATCCTCCGCGTAATCCACCTAGACATACAATTTTCCCTCCAGCAACCCACAGCCACAAAACCTGAAACCAAACTTCCCCAACAAACCATCCAAAAGCAAAATCCAAAAAAGAGGTAAAAAATCCAAAACAGGGAAAGAAAAAGAAAAAAACCAGATAGAAAGCTCCAAAATTCGGCATAAGGAAACCCGACGCCGAAAAAAGAGAGAGAGAAAAAAAAACAAAAAGAAAACCAGAAACCGAAGCGAGCCCAGGGTTTTTGAGTACTACTACGGCAGCAGAGCGCACGCACAGCCTCCCTCCTCTGCTCTTCTGCTCCTCCCTCCCATCCCATGCCTGCTCCACCTCCCCAGGCTCAGGCGGAAATGAAGAATTAAAACCAAGCAACGAGCGATTCGCCCCCAAATCCTCGAGCGCGTTGAGAGCTAGCGCGAGCAATCGCGTGGTGCTTGGGGGAGTTGGGGGTTGGATTCGTCCCGGAAAAACCCTAGGCTAGGTAGGTAGATCCAGTGGGGAAGGGAGGGAGGGAGGGAGGGAGGGGGGACCCGCACCGCCGCCGATGGCTGCCACCGCCGGGGTCGCCGAGGACGGCGGCGGCGGCGGCGGTGGGGAGCGGATGAAGCTGCTGTGCAGCCTCGGCGGCCGCATCCTCCCGCGGCCCGGGGACGGGACGCTGCGGTACGCCGGCGGCGACACCCGGATCGTCTCCGTGCCGCGCGGGGTGGCGCTCCCGGACCTCTTCGCGCGGCTCGCCGAGGCGTACGGGGGCGCCACGGGGCCGCTCTTCGCGGTGAAGTACCAGCTGCCCGACGAGGGGCTCGACGCGCTCATCTCCGTGTCCTCGCCTGAGGATCTCGACAATATGATCGAGGAGTATGATAAGCTGGCCGGCGCCAGCCCTAAGCTACGGGTGTTCATCTTCCCCATCACCGATGCGCTGGGCGGAGCCAGCGGGGAGGAGATGGAGAGCGGGGGCTACGACGCTGGGCTTCGGTATCTGGAGGCCGTGAACGGCATTGTGCGCAAGGATAGCCTCGCGAGCCTCTCTTCCACGCAGAACTCCGATGGCGGGCCACCTCCTCCGCTCCCTTCGGGAGGAGGCGGCGGCGGCTCTCCGTCGGCACTCTCCCCCACCTCTACTTGCTCCAATGATGCTGCGAGATCGGCTTTTGGTGTTGTGGCTCCACCGCCTCCTGTTGATGTCTTCAGCAATGCCGCTCCTGTCCCAGTGAAGCCACAGGAGAGTGCTGCTGAAGCGAGGGCTCCGCAGGTGAACCCACATCCACACCCGGAGGTGGCAAGGTACCGGCAGCCACTGTCACAGCTGCCACCACTGCCGCCTGTGTTCCTGAATGATCATAGAGAGGCCATGCAGGGTATGAATCAGCCTGTGCCAGGAATCGGGGTTAGATTTGAAGACTGCAATATGTGCTTGAAGGCACTGCCTCATGCACACTCTGATCCAGTGGTGAATGAATATGGCAGCGATGCGCATGGTGGGGCTGCGCCTGAGCCGGCACCAGTGTTCATGAGCTTGCGGCCTGAAGATGTGGCAAGGATTATGACGCCGGAGCGGGCAGTGCAGGCTCCGATGGGGGCTTATGGTTACACACATATGCATCCAGTGCCCCCTGAGAGGGAGAGGATGTATGCTCAAAAGGTGGAAGGGATTACAAACACAGTGCTTGTTGATCCATCGGGCTTGCACCAGCACGTGTATGTTCAGCAGCAGCAATTGCCTCCGCTGCAGTTGCCGTCGACTTATGGATATAGCCATATCCCTGTGATTCCTAATGAGAAGGAGAGAGTAGTCTCTCCAAGTTCTATCTATGCTGATACTACGAGTTCTCATCAACAAACTATGCCACAGCAATTACCTTCAGTCCAGGGAATGGCTCAGTATCCAGTGAAGCAAAGTGGCCCCAATAATCAGCTTTCAGGTGAAGGTAGTTTAAGTGGCAATGCAAGACATCGGGAGGATGGACAGCCGCGTTGTGATAATGTGCCTCCAGTGGCACCTGTGGCTGTGCCAGCATATATGGCAAATGTGGACAGGATGATGGATTCGCTTCGGGTGAGCCCCAATGAGGCATCTGGCTCTACTGAACAAAGGAAGCATACCGCAACACCTGAGAATGGTTTACCCCAGAACGCAATATCAGAACACTCTCAGGCAAAAGAGGCTCAACAGAACAACACCAACACGTTTTTCGATGTCAATGAACCAAAGGTAGTCCTTCCAACTGAACCAATGCTGCCACCTTCTGTGACCAGCTCTTATTTGCACAATGTCCAGCATGCCAACGTGAGCCATATGCCACATATGATGAGCATTGGGGGGCCCTACTCTAGCTATGTCGTCTCTACAGTTGGGCCTGGTGGAGTTCCTCCACCAGCTTATGGTATTGATCTTGTCTATGCAAATGCCACTGTTAATCCAATGAGTGAGCGGAAGGATGTATTACCTGATGTCTATCATATGGAAGCTTCACATGAAGTCATTGCTCCTCCGAACGCTAATGCTCAGGCACCAACAGCTGTATTGTCAAATAATGCCCCAAATGTTGACCAACTCCAAGAGGACCCTTGGAAAGTAGTTACAAATGTACACGCTCTGCCACCAAGACCTAAGAGGGTAGCAAGCAGGGAGAACATCAGTCCAAAGGATCGCGAGTCCCACAACACTTTGTTGAATTGCAAAGGGCCAGATTTGAATATCCCAGCTGAAGATGTTGCTCTACACCAACAATCAGATCACAAAGATGCACATGCCGAACATGCTCGGTTTATCAAAGGTTAATGGCTTAACCACACTTTCAATAACACATTGTCAACATGTGTACTTATATGTTGTGAACTCTTATTCCTGCCTATCATCACTCCAGGCGATGATATCACTAACCCAGACTTGTTGGGTATGGAGGACGGTTCAGCTACATCCAATACTCAATCATCTGAGCCTCAGCCTCCTGTCCTAAATGAAAAAGTTGGGGCTGCGACTAAGAAAGTAGATGGGGAAGCTCACACCAATGAGGTTAGGACGTGATTCCTTTGATGCTCTTTAATGTCCTGATTTATGTCATCCTTGGTGCTAAACACGAAAATGGTGTGCAGGTTATCAAGAGCAGACCAGCAGATTGGATTTCAGGATATCCAGTTACAGATGACCTTGGACGCCTGCAGGTTACAATCATGAAATATATCTTTTCAGCATGCACATCTTTAATATATTGTACTTTATAATTTTGTTACCAACATGTTCATGTACCAGATTATAAAGAACAATGACCTTGAAGAGCTCCAAGAACTTGGTTCTGGAACTTTTGGAACTGTATATCATGGTAAATGGAGGGGCTCTGATGTTGCAATAAAAAGAATCAATGACAGGTGTTTCGCTGGAAAGCCATCTGAGCAAGACAAGATGGTTTGTTCTCATTTACCATTGGCCAGTGTTGTTTTCTTTGCTTATGTATGTTGCTATATCAATCGCTACTGAATCTTTGCAGCGGAATGACTTCTGGAATGAAGCATCAAAACTTGCTGACCTACACCACCCAAATGTTGTGGCCTTTTACGGTGTTGTTCTAGACGGACCTGGGGGTTCCATTGCCACAGTTACAGAATACATGGTTAATGGCTCACTTAGAACGGCTTTGCTGAAGAATGCCAGGTACTTCCCTTATTTATATGTACCATATGTTTTAGAAGTCGTCTTCTGTATGGATCTTCTAAATCTTACAAAATGGAAAGCGGTATTTACATGGAGTTGAAGGAATTAACATTTCTTATGTTTGTGCAGGACCCTTGATAAACGTAAGAGATTAATAATTGCCATGGATACAGCTTTTGGAATGGAGTACTTGCATAACAAAAACATAGTGCACTTTGACCTGAAAAGTGACAATTTGCTTGTGAATTTAAGGGACCCTCAGCGTCCAATATGCAAGGTAAGAAGCATACCACTGCTGCTTTGTTTGTTCTATTATTGCATCATAACTTACTGCTACTTAGGCAAACCATTGCATCTTAAACTGTACACCATTGACTTTTGAGCTACTAAGTTAGCTGGGGATCATTGTTTGTGGCTGCATTGTGACATCTGAAGGAATGTTTGGATGATGGAGCAGGTCTGATTGTAGTTCTATGTTACTGAAACACGAATAGGGTGCATGACGACACAAATTAATTATACAGAAGTATCTAAATCCTATCCACATAAAGTGTATATCCGCAATCTAGCAAAGGCCTCTGTATGGACTTCGGAATCACTTGTTTGCCATCTGGATTTTTTATTCTGTTAGATGATCAACTAGCCATCCTGTGTCAATGTCTATAGGATCTTTAGAACTTCATGTTTTAATATCGTGCAGATGTCACATGACATAGCAATGCAAATTGGTGGTTGGATCAATAAGTGTTCGTGTATTGGCTTTACTCGTGCCAGCAAATTGGCTTTTTATATAATTTGAGTTAGCAACATGCTTTTCCCTATTTGTGATGATTTTCTTTGATGATTCAGGTTGGTGATCTTGGGCTCTCAAAAGTAAAGTGTCAGACCCTCATCTCTGGTGGTGTGAGGGGAACGCTTCCATGGATGGCCCCAGAACTTCTGAATGGAAGTAGCAGCTTGGTCTCTGAGAAGGTTTGTCTATATTGCTTCTGTGTCTGTGTTGTTTAGACGACTATATTCAGGTTCATGTAGAACTCACGTGTTAATGTTGCCATTTTACCCTTAGGTTGATGTGTTCTCTTTTGGGATTGTCCTCTGGGAACTTCTCACAGGGGAAGAACCATATGCAGATTTACACTATGGTGTTATTATAGGTGGGTACATATCTGCCATGACAGATTTACATCTTGTTTGCGTGATATGATTATCCTCAAAGAAATTATAGGTGCAATAGATAGTTGGATGATCAGTGATCAAACACAAACTGTTCTTCTGTTGGCAGGTGGCATCGTGAGCAACACTCTACGACCGCCGGTGCCCGACTCATGTGATTCAGAGTGGAGGTCATTGATGGAGCAATGCTGGTCGACAGAACCATCCGAGCGGCCAACCTTTACCGAGATTGCTAACAGGTTGCGCTCCATGGCTGCATCCCAGAAGGTGCAACCCTAAGGCCACCAGCCTGCAGATATTCTTCCGGGACAGCAGTCTTTATACTTGGGGGCATCCATGGACGAGTTCTCTTTGCCAGATTGCATGTTTAGGAGTTTAGCACTGATATATATGCCTTCATTGTGTCCCTAGGATCTGTTCATACCTCTTCATTGTTTTATATCTTGTAATCAAAAGTTACCAGCCGTGTCTAGAAGTATCGCAATGGACGTCTCATATCCATATTCTTTCATTTATACTTTTTGCTTAGAGGTCCGTTTAATAAGTTTAGTCTAGTGTCAGTTATAGGAGTCCAATATTTTTCCCCTTTTTTGCCCCCCCTTTTTGGGTAATAATCGAGTTATTTGAAGTCATCGGTCGGTCTGAATGTGAACAGATTGTCGCAGGGTAATTAAGGTCTGTTGGTTATTGCTTATTACAAGTTTGGGAACAGAGAGTGAGGTCCTTCCTTGTAACAAGAGCTGCTTGGTTTTTGTGATTGTGGGATATACCCAATCGTTGAGTACATGTGTAAAAAAAGTTGAGTTATTTGGTGCCTGTGTTGGCAGTCTGGGATTATCTTGAAATTTTTTTGTGTATTCATGCTGCTGCTTCTCTATATACTGCCATAGCTTGATCTCAGCTCTCACATTGAAATATTGAATGCATACCGAAGAGAGCCTGTGCGGCTGTGCGTGGTCGTTTTTCAGATGATGCAGCCTGTTTTCGTTTTGCATGTTCATCGGAAACATGGACCCCATGCATCGAAGCTACGGTTTATCATCTAACAGTGAAGAGATGGGGCAGTCATGTACTTGTCGTGTGCCCCATGCCGGCCTGCATCCACCGATCTAAGGAGGTGAAAGCATTGCACGGCTTCGTCGTTTCCGGTTTTGCTCACGGCACACTAATCGATGAGTCATATTTTTTTTCAATGCTAATTGCTTGGAAACTTACGTCCGACGTGTTGTTCCGATCGGACACCCACCTGAGCTACTCAATGCTTCCATCTTATCCGCTCCTCTCTTTCCCTACTAATACATCCAACAACTACTCGTATTTATACGAAGCGGTGGCGAGAGGAAAGACGCCTCCCAGCATGTTTGTGCATGCGCGCGTCACGCCACCACCGCAACCACTCGTCGGTGCCTCTCTCTACCCTGTCTCTCTTATAGTTCCTCATCTTTTATTCTCCTCTCTCCTCTCCGAGTTTTCCTTTTCTCTATGCCTAGTGGCTTCTGCTACATCCATGCATATGTTCTTCTGCTCTCTTCTCTTGGGGTCCCGGTGACCAATCCAATCCAAATGGATTCCTCTGTTCGTTCTGCTTGCAGATCCTACAAGCTTGGAACGAGAGTAGGCATGACGCCATTGCCGTCGCCGTCGCAGCCGTCGGCCGATGCTGACCCGTCTCTGAAGAATGTGAGCTTGGCAAGCTTTTGATAGCCAGATCCAGCTAGTATAGCGTGGGAGCTCGTTGGATCTGGAGAAGAAGAGGGCTAGGAGAAGGTTTATCCCTATTTCGTCATGAAACCCGCAGTCATGTACGTGCGAAACTTTGGTTTTATCTGGTGAAACCTGGTTTTGTTCTTGTGAAACTTATTATATTTGCACGGGGTGATTTTTTGAATAACAATGGAACATGAGGTTTCATAAGTAGTTTAGCCAAGATGAGATAAGGAGATAAACTATCTCGTTTGCTTATTTGACTTATCGGGATTTTTTTAAAATTTTTCGATTCCGTTTTTTTCTATCTCGAAGGCGTGTATAAAAGCTCTCCAACGCAATTCGAACGAAGTAGATCCGACTCTCGAGGCTACCTCGGGAAGCAAATAAACAAATGAGATAGGAAAAGGAGATAAGCTGAAACGAACCACACCTTAGTACTTATTCAAGTTTCATTGATCCTTCTTCAAGTTTCATCGGTCGGTTTGGCCAAGTTTTATTGCTTATTCTTCAAGTTTCACCAGTAGTTTAGTCAAGTTTTATTGGCACTCTCAAGTTTTATCAGTAGTTAGCCAAGTTTTATTGGTATGTTTTCAAGTTTCACCAGTAGTTTTCTCCAATTTCAGTAGTTATTTTGCAAGTTTTCATCGGTTTACGCCCCTGTTTTATATGCATATTGTTAAGTTTCATCAATTATTTTTTAAGTTTTCATGCTGACGTCAGCATGACATCATGCATCCGATGGAAATCATCCCATCGGACGTCCGATTCAAGGCGCTCGCTTTTTAATCTAATGGCTTCGATTGATTTTGAATTTTTTATTCTACTAGAATAGTTTTTGTATTAAAGGATATATTATTAAGGTGAGAGTATGAGACTACACATCGAATGCCTGATGTCTGTGAAACAATTGGACACTCCGTCGGAAAAAATAAACCGTTGAAACAAAAAATAATACCGTTGAAACAATGTTGCACCGTCGAAACAAAAAATATTTCAATATTGCTTTGAAGACGTTGCAAACTCATATGAACAATGTTTCACAAAATCACAAAAAAGGTTGCAAATATCTTTTTTTACAATATTTCAACTGTACATGACACATGTTTAACGTTGCATCTTCTCCGATTAGCTCCTTTATCTTACCTTGCCCAGTCCACTCATCCACTATCGATGCCGCCCTCCTCTAGCCGCGGCCCAGTGGAGAGAAGCTTACCAATCCAAGGACGGCGAAGCCAAGGAGGTCATCGCCCTAGGTTGGCCGTCTACCAAGGTCGTTGTCGCTAAGGACGGACACGAATTGAGGTCATGGTGGTGGCTAGATCCTGCCGAGCCGCGGTATGCGCTGCTTGGATCCGGGTGGCATCATAGACGACAGCGTCGGGCTGGGTCACCGGATCCGGCAGTCGTGAAGGCTGTGCTTCCAATCCTACGTCGTGCTCGCACAAGATGGAGGCGGTGGGTTGAGTGCTCTTGGGCTTCGCAGCTTCTATGGCATTGTGCGAGTTCCGAATTTGTGTGTGCGAGACGCAAGGAGGAAAGTATCAGGAGAGAGTAGGAATGTAACGAGTGGAACAAAGAGATTTTCTAGTAACGTGCAGGGCATTGTACTGTTTGGGCACCAGCACGATAGTCTTATCGATATTATTAGTGTGATAGGTGTCCTTTGAACGAATGGTTAGAACTTAGAATAAAAATATAGTACCATTAATTAAAGGAAAAGGTATCGGTTTGGTCTCTGAAATATCGTGTTCAAGTCAAATTGGTTCTTATGGTACAAAATTAGGTGAGACTGGTTCCCGAACTTTCCAAACCATGATGAGTTGTTCTCTTAACCGGTCAAACCGCCTTTTGGACAGTTTAGGCTAACGTAGACGCTGAGTTGGAATGTTTTGCACATGTGGACGTTTAGTTGGGTCGCCATGTCGATGACTCCGTGGACACATATATGGATAACTCTCTCTCTGCCTCTTTCGTATCCTTTGTCTTCTCTCTCATCTCTATCTCCACATACCCCGTTCAACTCTTCTCCTTCTCTACTGAGTCGCCGTCGTCTTCTCCCCCCTCCTCTGCCTTGTCGCCCACAGCGATGGCCTCGCCGAAGCCCATCCATTCTGTCCTATCTCGTCGTCAACCTTATCCCTTGCTGAACCGGAGCAGCTGCACCATCGCCATCTCTACCCGCCTCTCCTCCATCCGTCTTCACCGGTGCCAGATTCGCCAACCTCCTCCGCCGTTTGTCTTAATTAGCATCAGATTTGCTTGTGCTCCAAGCCCGGCCCTCCAAGCTCTAGGAAAAGGTGGCGCATCAACGGAGCAGCGACGTCGATGGTGATAGAAGCTCGGCTATGGGCGGCGTGCCCATGCTGTGGCTAGCGACGAGGCCATGTGACGGTAGGCCCAGGCTGCCATAGTCATGCTACCGCTTTCCATGGCATGGCAGAAGTGCAGGAGGCGTCGGAGCATGAAGGCGGCATGGAGGTGGCGCTAGAGGCTAGGAACAGGAGGTGTGGAGAAGAGGCTACGACGAGTCGGCGGGCAAAGTAGAGGGTACGACGAACAGGATCTAGGGGTGTCATGGCCTAGGCCACCTACCGGCGGCGGTGGAGAGAGAACCAAGGAGAGATAGGCCACATTAGCGTCCATGTCATCCAAAACCACTCTCACTGTGAATTTGACTGGTCAAAAGATTCAAACAGCATGATTTGAAAAGTTTGGAAACCCGTCTCATCCCTATTTTGTACCATAGGGACCAATTTAGCTTAAACACGATAGTTGAGTGACCAACCGATACTTTTTACTAAATTAAAGTATAACGCTGTTGTGTACGGTAAAATAACCTCTTGCCTCTAGCCGTGCTGTCCTTCTACCTCGGTAAACATATTCGCCTTTTGGGCGTCCCGACCAGAATGCGATCGGTGTTCGAATACAGGGAACCACCCGGCCGGCACACCGACGGTGTGGCATCCGTCCGGAGGCAGCAGCGTCGCGTGAGCTCAGGGGAGGGCCAGGAAGAAGGCAGACGCGGAGCGAATCAACGGTGCGGCCTCGGAGACGGCGGCGTGAGCTGAGCTCGTCACCAGCCGCGACGTCGGTGTCGCCTCGCGGTTCGCTCGTCCTGACTCGATTGATTCAACCGTCGTGTGGATGGATGGAATATGGATGAATGACTGTCTCGTTCCGTGCATGGGCTTGCATTCGCGGTTTCCAAACCTAGCATCCCAGTCTGAATCCGAATCTCGGCAGGATACGGGTGCTTATATACCTGCTAGTGTTACTAAACGAAATTACCCCCTTTCTATTCGCTAGGGACGTAATCTGAACAGTGATTGCGATAATTTTTTTCCGGATGTCCATGTGTTTTTTATGGACATGGATATAAAATTGAGGTATCCCTCGGATACGGGAACATGAGGGTTTTTTCATGGATTATCTGGATGCCTTTTAGTCCAAACCTGATTTCGATTTTAGCTAGCTGTAAGTTTTCAATAAAAAAAAACAAATTACTCACATTTGCTCGAGGAGATAGGACAATAATGCTTCTCCACGTTGTATCGATATTACCTTATGTTATGGTTTATAGAATATTAACAGATTATATAAGATACATGGCTTGTTGGGTGGTGGTGGTAGATGGTCTATATGTTTGGTTGTTTTTTCTTTGAATGCAAAGGATAGAAGCTCTATTCCATTCAAGAAGGAGAGAATTACCCACCCATAAGTGAAGGGAAAAAGAAACACAGAAGGCGACATCTCGAGGCGACGACTTTGCGTCCTCGGCAAAGCTCCTGTCCGGCCCCCTCGCCCTCCTAACTCCTGCCTAACTCCCGCGTCCTCGCCAGAGTTGGAGAGGTGATGGAGACCCTCTTCTCGTTTTGAAATTTCAGGTTTTAAGCTAGGTTTAGTATTCTAGGGTTAGGGCTTGTTGTTCGTTCTATCCTCCATGGCGGTGTTGATGGTGGAGCAGTTTGGTGTGGTAATAAGATACCTTCTTAGATTTGTTGGGGGTGATGGTTGCCTTTGGCGACCTCCTCTATGACATCTTTGGTAGGGTTTGTGCTTGTGGTCTCCGATTTGTTCGCTGGTTATTGGGATTTGTCTCCCCTATGGTGAGAGTTTTGTGCCGGGTTGCTATGCAGAGTTTCTCTCCACGACGACATCAGATGCTTTTGCCGATTTGCAGATACGCTTGATGGAGCCAGATCAGAGAAGAACGGTGGAGGACCTGGATTGGGGTGTTCATACATCATCTCTGACAAAAGCATGCCTTTCAGAACATGCATAGAATTTCTAGTATGATATTACTAGTGCAAACACTGTACTATGCATGATACAAATGCTTGATTCAGGCAAGAGTAATGCATGTTGATCTAAATAATGTTTCTAGTAGGTGTTGGTTTTATAGGTAGAGTTGTGTTGTAATAGTTTTTCTATGATTGTAACTCTTTGATCAATGGTCTAATAGAAATTCTATTATTCTCAAAAAAGGAAAGAACTATACAATATACAAAGGGAGAGAGAGCACAGGGAGACAGAGAGGACACAGTGAGATAGAGGGGGAGAAGAACGCGACCCAACAACACCACAGAACTAGCTGTCATTACCACATGGGATTCTTAGCTGGAACGCCAGCCGTCATCATTCCCCGACCGCACCGCGGGGCGAGTGATGTCAGGAATAGTCATCAGCCACCACCACCGCACAAAATGCTCAATCAAGACGCCAGCCGTCACCGCCACGAGGGATGATCGACCACGAACGCCAAGTGTCAATGCTGTTGACCGCACCATAGGGAACGCAATGCTCGACAAGGACGCCAGCCGCCATCATCGTGCGGAATGCTCGACCATGAACACCAGCCGTTAATGGTGCTAACCGCGCTGTAGGGAAAGCAATGCTCGGCAAGGACATTAGCCACCACCATTGTGCAAGATGATCTGCCTAGATGTAGCCACCACCACCACTCGAGATGCACGACCGAGACACCAGTCGCCACCACCACGGTGGATGCACGACCGAGACGCTGAACGCCAACGCTGCATGGGATGCTCGGCATTGTTGCCAACCGCCACTGTTGTACGGGATGCTTGGCCGAGAACAGACCATGCAACACTCCGAGCCACATATTCCCCTTAGTCTCCATTTGAGAGCTTTCTTACCCGAGTATGTCGAGATGTCACTAGCCGCAGCGGTTGATGCTAGCCGCCCCCACTGCCGACCACAACATAGGGCACATGATGCTCGCCCAGACACTAGTTGTCACTCAGCCAAGACGGCTCGTGGAGCACGATAGAGACACCAGCCACCTGTGTTGTGGGCTGAAGCGCTGACCACTTACGATGGTCAATGGAGTTGATGCGAAGTCGCCATGGCCACCACTGCCCCTCTAGGCCGCTGACACTAGAGCCGAGCATGACCTCAGGCTCCACCACCAACGCCACAACCTAGGGGCCATTGACACCACTACAAGAATCCAGTTTTAGGGCGAGTGTGAAAATAAATGACCGAGTGCACACTCGGTGTAGATAAGCCTACTCCGATAGCCCTCTCGGTTTAACCACCCTCTCGGACAAACAGCTCTATCCCGAGTGTCCTCTCAACACATACACAATCTATTCCGAGAGGGCACTCAACGTATGAGGTTTCCATCCACGTAGGACACAATAATGTAAGGGCACACTCGAGATAGATTACCATCTGCCATATCAGCATACGGAGTGCCCTATGGCTCATGCCTATCCCGAGTGGGCACTCGGCGTAGATGCCCCTTCCGCGTGATTTGCCGCATGGGGCCTCGTGATTTGCCGCGTGGGGCCAGCTATCCCGAGAGGGCACTCGACGAAGTTAACATCATATTTCGAGAGGGCACTCGGAGTAGTAGGCTGTACCGAGTGGGCACTCGGTGCCGTTGGGCGTGATCTGCCGTGTGGGGCCCCAGTGCTGCGCCGAGAGGCACTCGGCGTAATTCAGACATAGTCGCTAATCTGTCCCGGGTGATCTGTTGCGTGTGGGGCCGTCAATTTGTCCGAGAGGGCACTTTCGGCGTAGTGTCAGATCTTGAGTTGGCACTCGGAGATGTTGGGCGTGATCTGTCGCGTGGGGCCTCTAGACTGTGCCGAGAGGGCACTCGGCATAGAGTTATCCCGAGAGGGCACTCGGCGTAGATACGACCATTAGCCTAGTGTGCACCCACCCAGCCGGCCAGCCCTCGATGGCGCATCATCTCGTGAACCCTACCTCCGCCGCGTGCCGTGCTTGCCGCCGCCTCCGCCCGCCGCCAATCTACCTCCTCTTGCCGCCGGCCCCGCCTCCCACGCCCACGCCACGCTCGCCGCCGCCGCTTCGCCTCCATCCTCCATCCTCTCCGCCTGGCCTCCTTTGCCTCCTACCATCCGCCGCCTGCCGCTCGCCTCCTCCCGTCCGCCACCACCCGCCGTCCCTACCTCCTCTCCCTGCCCCGCCCTCCGCCTCCCACCTTGCCTTTGCCGCCCACCTCCATCCTCCTCCTCTCAAGTCCTAGCTTCCCTCCGCCTCCCACCGGTCGCCGCCCGCCTCCATCCTCCTCCTCTCCTCTCCCGGCCTCCTTTGCCTCCCACCCACGCCTTGCCTCGGCTCCTCCTCCTCCTCTCCCACGCCACCACTGGCCACCCACCCAAAAAACAAGGTACTGTTTTATAATGATTTTCTATAGTATTTACAAATGCTCCTTGTATGTCCGATGTGTGGTTCAATTCTCACTTATGTTGGCTCTTAATTCTCTCTCATATGACTTTACCTGTGTAGCTCAATACTTTCAAAATCTGTGAGCTACGATCGTTAGTTGTTAGAAGGTCCAGCCCACCTTATTGAGCATCATGCATGATCTTCATGCAATTTCTTGCTTCCTATTATTAGGTGTTTGAACTGTTAAATACTTACTTTCTCCATGGTTGTCATAGTACACAACAGGATTTAATTAATCATATAAAGCTTGTCCCTATTCTTGCAGTTATGGAAATAGTGGGTCTCTAATCTTGGCACATTGGTTTTTTTTCTTGAGACTAACTATTGGCAAGGAAGTTAATTAGTAAAGGAGACCCAATTTTCCCCATTTCTTAACAAAACAAATGTTATTATGTGTTTGTGACATGTCCAAATCTATCAGTTAGCACATATTGGCTATTGACATCAGACATGGGTTCGAAATCCCAATGGAATGTCTTGGACCGATATTTATTAAACCAATCAAAATTATATTTTTCTCTATTCTGTTTCAAAGATAGGCACAAGATTATTGGAGATGTAGGGAACACATAATATTAAGAAAAGTAGAAAAAAAGAAACAAGTCAACCGGAAACCTGTTTGCCTTCCGCAGGTAATTAGGGCATGGTGGATAAGTATATGTAAATTGCTACCCGCTAGATCCTGAACTTTATCAAGGATCTCATGGTAATCCATGTGTAGGTTCTGAAATTCCGTACATTGTACATTGACTGGTACAAGTGATACTTTCTCTTGAGAAAGTTAGTGTGACAAATTTGACCAGTGGTCTTGTAGCATCACACCTATAGATTTTTTTTCTAACATCATACTCAAACTACCATAGTGGCAGTCATTATGGTGTTAATATTTTAGATTATTATTTATTTAAATCTATGTCTTCTATTCACTCTTCTCTGTATTGCCTTCTCTTCTCATTTGACTAATCACGTTTTCTCATTTATTGGTGTATTTTCTTCTTACAAACTAATGCAAGCGAATACAGGACTTTGATCCGGAAACGATAAAAATAAAGAAGCTTCAAAGGCGATTAGGCATCTAACTAAGCTTTTCCCCAATAAAGTGACAGTCCAGCTACCGGAGTATGTTCTTTAAGTCATCGGCTTAAGCTACTGTACAAATCCAGACCCTTCAAGTGATTTGCAATTTTCCTGTCTAGCTTAAAGGTATCCCATCTAATCTTTCCTGCTGCACCAACTTGGCTATAAGTATTCTCTTTGCAAATAAATGATCATTGCACTAATATTGACCATTGCAGCCTTAAGCATGGAGTTGATACGTTGGAAAACATCCAATCTGCCCTAAGAATAATAACAAAAGGAAGTCACTCAAGGTTGTTACTTTCTTTTAATATATCTATTTTAGTAAACATCGCTTTTACTGACTTGAGTGCACAGTTCTTCTAGCACACTTGTACACCTACTTGAACATGTTTTTGAGACAAATATTAGTACTTTTGATCATGTCACGCCTTGCGAGTTCTAGCAATTGTTATAATGCATGTAGCTTACTATTATCCTTTGCATTGATGTCGGGATATCGCTACGGAGAATGAATTGAAAAGAGGCTTCTTGCCGATGTTATCCCTCCAGAGGACATTGGAGCATTAGAAAGCATCAAGGAAACTCAAGGAGTTAGTGATGCCGCCATTGCAAAGGCCTGAATTGTTTTCGATTAGTGTATGCAGCTCTCGATCCATTTAGAGTGGGACAGTTCATTGTTCCCTACTTCCCTTTAATATTTTAGACTATTTTTGCAGATATATCCCACCAATGAGCAATCGAATGAACTCAAGGGAGTACCTAGTTGTATTTGAAAAGGATAAGATAAAACAAATATAGCAAGATGGTTATCAATGATGGTGTTCTGTTTTTACATATAATGTTCATTTATATTATTTTAGTTCATAGTGAATCGACTTATGTCATATTGTTATTATTACAATAGCCATGTAAAGGAATCTTGCTTTTTGGTCCACCTGGCACGGGAAAGACAATGCTTGCTAAAACTGTAGCAACAGAGGCTGGTGCTAATTTCATAAACATATCAATGTCAAGTATTTCTTATGCTTTGTGTATAGATAATTTGTTGAACTTCGGACTTCATTTATGATATGTGCACTTATATATATGTTGGAGTCATGTTGAATGAATATGTAAAATGTTTGTGATATGTGCATTATATGTGAATGTGCGATGGAGTTATGTTTTGTGGATGGGTTATGGTGTTGTTTTCGTTATATCGGTTTAACGTATAATGTGAATTGATATTGTTTATTGTGGATGTGTATTATTGAAATGAGAATTGATATTTTGAATTTATTAAAAATTTGAACCGGCTGCTGGTAGCTAGGGAAAATTAGCTATCCCGAGAGTGCACTCGGCATAGCATGAGATCTCGATCGCACTCGGCATAGGACTATGCCGAGAGTGCACTCGGATAGCCTTCAATCTCGACTGTGCACTCGGGATAGTCTATGCCGAGAGTGCACTCGGGATAGCCTCGCAATTCGATGTGCACTCGGTATAGTGCTATGCCGAGAGTGCACTCGAGATATCCCTATGCCAAGTGGGCACTCGGCATACATGTTGACGTGGCGCTAGCATGTCCGCCACGGGAGCAGGGGATGGCGTTCGGAATCCCAGGGCTATCCCGAGAGTGCACTCAGGTCGCATTTATTTTTTTCGAGAGTACACTCGGCATAGCCTACTTTTTCCGATAAAATAATGCCGAGTGCGCTACGCCGAGTGTGCCCACTCGGGATAGGCTATCCCGAGTGTTTCGGCCCCTATCCCGAGTGTGAAAAACACTCGGGCCAAATCTGCAGCCTTGTAGTGCACGAGTCACTAACCTTCATCAATCTATCGCAGTCGTCCCTGCGGTTGCTAGAGTCAAGCTCGGCCATTAGCGCCAATAAAGGAGCCTGAGGGCGCCTCATCTCAATACCGCCACAGCGGGACTAGCCATAAGCACCAGATTCGGCCCCGGTGCACCGGGCTTCATTGACACCTATTGTGCTCACGTCACGCAAGCTTATGCCCACTAATTGTCACCGCTGGGCTTGACGAGGCATTTCCTGATCGTCCTGATCCAACACGAGATGGCCAGATCCGGCCACCGTCGACACCAACAAGCTTCTTGTGGCCCACACTCACTGGAATCGGCCTCCTAGGCCCCGCCACGTCGGATTTGGCTGCCTTCTAGCTAGATCCAATGACCACTACTAGGGAGCACATCGCATAATGCTCGGGATGGTGGAATCCGGCCGGTGTTGAGCTATTCCCCATCTTGTCGACCGCACCAGGAGGGAAGTGGAACTAGTGAAGAAAGAGAGAAAAAAAGGGAAGGGGTGCCGGCCCGGGGAGAGGGGGAGGGGTGGCCTCCATTGGTGGGGGTGTTCGCTCTTTGAGTCGCTCGTGGGTCACGGGGTGCTGCCATGTGTTCGGTTGTTATCCAACAAATTATTTGCATCCATATAAAATCCCATCTATATGCATTTCCTATTGTACCTAATACTATTTGGTACTATCCATATTCGTATTCATATATGATACTATCTCTGTTTGATTCCGTATCCGATAAAAATATGGATGAAAATACGAAAGTGTGGTGTCCAACCGTATTCAATCTGATTACATCCATAGTATTGATACGTTTCTAGACGGAATCTAAGATTAGGGTTATGGAAGGCTTTATCGGCTTGAATATATAGAGTACGTGGCACGAAAAGAAAGTTTATTTGGTTTCGTATCTCCGTGTTGATTTCTGTTCTCCTCACCAAAGGTATGGAAGAAACAGAGCCTACTTAGGTTACCATTCAATTTTTGACCCAATCAGGAATTTTTGTCCAAAAATACTGCTGATAGATCCAATAGCTGATTATCGCCGATTAATTTGTTGAATTCAATTTTTTTTCTTCGACCAATTATCACCTATAAAATCCGATTATTCATTTTATCGCCCCCTCCGGTAAAATTAGAACTCCTGTTGCCAAATCCTTGTTCCCATTGAAGCTAGTACTGGCGCCGTTCGATCGTGGACCCAATAATTGATCAAAACAAACGTTATCACCGTGTCCATAATCTCCAATTATTGCTAAGATATTACAATTATTACAGGCGAGCGAAAATGGAAGCACTATCCCGTTGCTTCCATGTCGACGTACCCTAGCTAGCTAGCCCAAATATATATAGCTGATCATTGTCTTCCTTCTTCCATGTCGAAGTAGCAGGTTACAAGGAAGCTGATCAGCATGGAGAGACAAGGGACCGAAGAAATCACGACGGCGACGACGGCGCTGCCGCCGGCGGCGAAAACCAGCGGCGGCGTTTCCGGCGGGCGTCTCCCGGCGTTCGGCGAAGCCGCTCCTCCGCTCCGACCAAACGTCATCAGCCCTTACGGCTGCCGCTACAGGTGACACCAAACCTCATCTGCACGTACTCTCTACTAAAGCACAAGTCAAAGTTTTAAAATTTTATTTTTGATTTTTTTAACTATTTAGATTGAACACTTAAGAAAAACCATACATACAAATTTGTCTTGAAAAGCTTTTATAATATCACAAGTTTAGTAAATTTTATAAATAAATTAAAATAGTAGCTAGCAGTCAATATTGTATTTCGAAAACCTTGTCAATATCTAAATCGTTAAGTTTTTGTGATATGGAAGAGAGACTTTATATGTATATGTATACGTAGGTAGTGACATGATCGACGAACTTGCATGCATGCGTGTGATCTGTGCGGTTTGTCAGGTGGTGGCAGAAGTTCCTGATCGTGCTGGTGCTCTACTCCGCGTGGGCGTCGCCGTTCGAGCTGGCCTTCGAGAGGGCGGCCTCCGGCGCGCTCGTCGCCGTGGACCTCGCCGTCGACGTGTTCTTTGCCGCCGACATCGCCGCGTCCTTCTTCGTCGCGTACCGCGACAAATCCACCTACCTTCTCGTCGACGACAGCAAGAAGATAGCCACGAGGTATAACCGGATCATCTGCATGCGTACGTGCAGCTTATGTTTTCCTTGGAAATTCTGGCCATTACGTACGTGCTTAATTAGAATTAATCATACTACGTGTATCCATGCATTTCTAGGTACCTGACACGGCCATGGTTCGTGATGGACGTGGCCTCGACGATTCCATTGAAGATAATATACCAGGTAGTGAGCGGCAAAAGCAGCGGATTCATTGGGTTTCTCGTTCTTCTCCGGCTGTGGCGGCTACGGCGTGCCAGTAAGCTCTTTGCGAGGTGAGCTCTTTTATAGTGGTATAAACTCAATATAGATTGTTCGTTATTTTTTTTTTATGATTTTGCTAGAAATCAGTCGACTAATCAGTCAATCTACTGATCTCGCCGCCACCATCTTCCTCCTCTCTGGCTACCGGTTACGGTTCGGGGTGGGGTTAGGGTTTGGACCGAGGAGGACAGGTGGCGGGTGGTAGTTGGCAGTGGGACGGCGAGGTGGCGGCCGTGCCTCCTTGGCAGTGGGAATGGAGGAGGACGGTGGGCAGGGCTAGAGCTGGTGGTAGCTAGCGGTGGGGCGGCAAGTTTGCGGCAGTGCCACCTTGGCCACTGGAATGGAGGAAGGCGGTGGGCGTATGTTGGCGGAGGGGCGGTGAGGTTGCGGCGGTGCCTTCTTGGCCATGGCACTAGAGGAGGACGGTGGGCAAGGCTAGAGTTAGTGGTAGTTGGCGATGGGGCGGTGAGGTTGCGGCAGTGCCACCTTGGCCACGGGAACGGATGAGGGCGGTGGGCGGTAGTTGGCGGTGGGGCGACAAAGTTGTGGCGGTATCGCCTTGGCCACGGGAATGGAGGAGGGCGGTGGGCGGGGCTAGAGCGGGTGGTAGTTGGCGGTAGGGCGAGGTTGTGGCGGCGCCACCTTGGCCGTGGAAATGGCGTAGGGCAGTGAGCAGGGCTAGCTGGGGGATTAGCACACGACGCCTGGAATTAGGGTGGACGGGGGCCACGGGTAGGCTGGCCGGCGGGGGCATGCATAGCTCTTTTTTATTCAACGGTTTGCATTACTTAAGGTTTAAATATTGTTTTTAGAGTGGTTTAAATATTGTTACACTACCAAGAGTAGTGTTACCGGCCTCGTACAATCAACAGTTAGATCTAAATTCTAGTAGTAGTTATCCATAGTAAAATTGCTCTCGCAAGGTAGCCAATCTTCCAATGCATGGGTAGGATCGATCGTGTAAATAGATTCAGAAATATAAAAAAGAGAGTTGATGTCCTAAACGTTTATTCATGGCCAACATGCTAAAGCACAAGCATGGCTATCTTACCCTTGCAGATTGGAGAAAGACATCAGGATCAGCTACTTCTTGACTCGGCTCATCAAGCTCATATGCGTAAGAACACATCACCAGCGACACCATTCACATAGAATTTCTTACAAAAATTTAGATATATATCATTACAAAGTGTGATATTTTAAAAATATGTCACTTCATATATCAATGACACGTGGATCCAGAACTCATACGCCATTAACATATCGAGTGACATATTTTAAAACGCGAATTTTAGAGTAGCATGAATCTGACAATTTCTTAGGACATATAGGAGAACAAAGTTTACATATTTCCTGTCTTTGCATGAGGATGCTACGTGCATGCAGGTGACGTTGTTCGCTCTGCACTGCGCGGCGTGCGTCTACCTGTGGATGGCGTTCCACTACAGGATCAAGGAGCACACGTGGATCGGCAGCCAGGTGCGCGACTTCAGTGACCGCAGCGTCTGGCTCGGCTACACCTACGCCGTGTACTGGGCCATCACCACGCTCACCACCGTCGGCTACGGCGACCTGCACGCCGCCAACGACCGTGAGATGGTCTTCAGCATCGGCTTCATGCTCTTCAACATCGGCCTCACCTCCTACATCATCGGCAACATGACCAACCTCATCGTCCACGCCACCACCACCACATTCACCGTGGTACCTACTCACCCGTCTTTCCTCGTCAGCTTAAGGCTATCGCATCCGCAAATGGTTGGCATGCATGTATGTGAACATGAAACTCAACATTTTTTGTTCTGTTTTAAAATTGAATCTCTGTAGAGAGACATGGTGCACCGAGTGTCGATGTTCGGGAGCATGAACCGGCTGCCGGAGAGGATGAAGGAGCAGATGATGGCGAACGTGCAGCTCAGGTTCGAGACGGCGGAGCTGCTGCAGCAGCAGGAGGTGATGTCCGGCCTGCCCAAGGCGGTGAGGTCGGGCATCGCGCACCACCTGTTCAAGGGCACTGTCGAGAGCGCCTACCTCTTTCAGGGAGTCTCCAACAACCTCATCGTGCAGCTGGTACGTAGGTAGCGTCGTGCTCCCGTTCCAACCACTGTCACTAGCATCAGTGAACTCCATGAATCTAAATATCTGACGAAAAAAATGTCCAGGTTTCAGAGATGAAGACGGAGTTCTTCCCTCCCAAGGTGGACGTTGTCCTGGAGAACGAGAACCCCACTGACTGCTACATAATCGTGTCCGGCGAAGTGGTAATCAATTTCGTTGACACCTTGTCTTTTATCGTTAGTCTTGTGAAAGGATTTTTTCAGCTTTGGTTCGTGTTCTTGGCTTCTTGCTCGGCCAGTATATTTCATCTTCCTCTTTTTTTTACATGTCAGGACGCCTTGGTGACCGGAGAGGATGGGACAGAGAAGGTAACCCATCACAATTAAAAACATAAAACAAATCGAACGTTAAGCAATTGTAATTTTTGGTACATTAAACGTGCAAATTCAACCTAATCTTGACAAGGCTATATTAATCCTCTTGATAGTCTTCACTTGCACCATGGCATGGCAGTATCTGTTTTAATGTTATTCTTTTTACTACAATTCTGATGAACTTTTGTGCTATTTCAGTTTGTGATGAGGATGGGGCCGCACGGCATGGCGGGGGAGATCGGGGTGATGTTCAACATCCCACAACCGTTCACCATCCGGAGCAGGATGCTCACCGAGGTCGTTCGCATAAGCCACAACCATCTGATGCAGACCGTCCAGCCCAACACTGCTGATGCTGACGCTATGTTCTCCAATTTTGTTAAGGTATCTTTTATATCTTTATCGCTCATGAACCTAGGTTTGGATGATAAATGACCTATGGTCTCTCAAATATCAACTGGCGACATTCTTTCTTCTCTCAGTACCTTGGATCCCTGAAGGTACGAGCAGAGGAAGTAGCATCTGTCAGGACGCTCCGGCCTGACACATATCCGGTTCAGAACAGAGAGAGGTTGGATTCAGGCAGTGCTGCCATGTCTGATATTGAGGAATCCCAAGAAACTGCTCCCGTGAGAGTAGTCATCCACGAGCGATTTCCGGCTGGGACGAGCAGAGCAAGGAGCCATGCGTCGCCAGGGAAGCTCATCCATCTGCCTGCTTCACTGCAAGAACTGGTGAAGATTGCAGGTACGTGAACTGTATTTCTTCTATTCTGCGTAATGATTGACTACTTTCATCAGAGAGATTTTCAGAGAGTTACATAATGGTGGCATCACAGAGGGCAAGTTTGGGAAGGCGGCGAGAGGCGTCGTGACCGCCGACGGCGCCGAAGTGGAGGACATCCGCGCGCTGAGAGACGGCGATCACCTCTTCGTGCGCTGATAGGCTTGGCAGCAGCTACAGGAAGCTACGGCCTCTGCTCGTTGCACGATTTTATTCAACACTCTCGACGAGAGAGAACGAACGGGAGGAATCTTTTTTTGCAGTGTAGTTTGATCGCGAGATCGTCACTCCTCACGAGATGCCTAGCTGGTGGTAGCCTGAACTGTACGTAGAGTTTTTTTTTTTTGACACCAACTGTACGTAGAGTTTGTTAGACAACCACGCTATCGGGTGTAGTCCAGGGTTGTCGATTCACATGCAAGACAATCACAGATGAACACAGATGTAGGAGGGGAACGATTCTTTTATTGCTTTTTCATGTGTGTACAATGGGGAAAACCCCTCCTCCTTTTATAGAGTAGTTCTAGGGTTTCGGCATGGGCCAATACCGAGCCTTCGTGGGCCGGTTCCTCAACACTCCCCTTTTGGCCTTTGCCGCGAGATGCATATGCCCCTTTGGCCTTTGTCGCAAGATGCATATGTCTCATTAAAACTCCATAAAAACCCAGTGGGAAAAATTTGGAGAAAGAGTACATAGCATACGCCTTGTGTTGCACGAATTGCCTCGTTAAAATCTTATGTGAGAAACTTCTGTGAAAACTCACTAAGGGAAAAAGAGTACAATTCACCCAATTTTCAAATTGCCTTCATGACATTCCTTTGGGTACTTAGACTACAGGTCTAAGATTTACTTTGGAGTATGTGAAGATTCTCTCCCTGAAATCTGCACTTCTCTAAGCCTTTTCATCCCAATTCCCTTCACGCACCTTTCAAAAGTAGATGCTGGGAGAGACTTAGTGAATAAATCCGCTAAATTCTCGCATGACTTAGTGTGCAATATCTTGATCTCGTTCATCTTATGCATTTCATAAGCATAGAAGAACTTGGGGTTAAAATGCTTCGTAAGGTTGCTTTTCACATAGCCTATTTGCATTTAGCAACACAAGCTGTATTATCTTTATAGATTATCGTGGGGGTTTGCTCAATATTCAGTCCACATAACTTCTGGATGTGGTGAGCCATTCTTCGAAGCCATGCACATTCCCGAGAGGCTTCATACAGGGCAATTATTTCCGAGTGGTTCGTAGAAGTTGACACGAGTGTCTGCTTAGACGACCTCCATGAAATGGCCGTCCCACCACAAAGGAAAACATACCCAGCTTAGACTTGCCAAGATCTTTGGTCGACAGTACCTCAGATTCTGCACAGCCAACTAGATTCAATTCTTGATTCCTTCCATAAAATAAGCCAAGATCCTTACTTCCTTGAAGGTATCTAAAGATGTCCTTGATTCCCTTCCAATGTCTTTTGGTTGGCTCTGCACTGTACCGAGCCAGCAAATTCACGGCGAACGCAATGTCCGGCCTAGTGCTGTTCGCGAGGTACATGAGCGCACCAATTGTGACCTTCCGACCATTGGGGTTTCAATTACACATTCTTAAAGCCAAACCTTTCTAACACATTCCGAGTGTAGGCTGACCAGTGTACCAAAATTCCTTCGTGGATATGCTCAAGCTACAAGCCTAAGCTACAATGCACAAATTTTTCACTTCTAAGTCATACTTCAAGTATGAATTTGCTTCTTCTATTTCTTTACTTCAATCCATATAGTGACTCATCGAGTTTCACACTATACGGATTTCTATTTGCTCTGCTATGGTTCGGGACGGTGATACTTCATGTATCTTCATATATAAGTCCGGATCCAAGTCTCTATACATATATTCAGTGACAACATCCTTCAATTCATTTTTTTTTTATCCTCAACTTCATATTGAGTACTGCCAATGAGATTAAATGTCTAAAGGTAGTTTATCCCATGACCAGAGAGTGAGCCATCAGCCTTTCTTGTACCATACCACTTCCTCATTCATTTCTCTTGTTTCACGGAAATTGCCATCTTCTATTCCTTTCAATCCAGTCTTTCTCGCACTCTTCCGAGAGATGCAGGCTTGGGATCAAATTCAATAATGGTGGCAATTCTGTTTTATTGTCTTTGTATCGACAATGGCTGTTGCTCAATTCAAACACTCTCTTGCTAATTCAAAATTCATAGCTATTTCATCACGGGGTGCTTCATGCACTTCTACTTGCTCTTCACCGCTATTTCCCATCACGGGAGCAAGTTCCTTTAGTTTATTATTGCCGATGTGTGTATTCACATTTATTTCGGCTTCTTCTTCTTCTGTTATTACCGTATATTCAGATCCGGGAGCACCTCGCTAGCGTGCTTCTCACGAGTTGCCAGACTCAACTGGCTCCCTTCTTTTCTTCGGGCATTTTCGTGATTGGTTGTGGCAAGCTCTCTTATCCATTTTTCTCCAGCGCTCCGGATAATTAGGATTCGAGTGACCAGATTTCTGTCCTTTTCTCTCGAGGCCTCGTAATGTGATGAGGATACCTTCGTGGTATTTCAACCCTCTCTGGTGCATTACTCCAAGTAATGCGACTTGATCACATCTTTCAAATCACAAAAAATGATTAGGCAGATTTCATTGCTTTAAATGTCTTCTAGACTTCATCATTTTCTTTACTAGTGCAGGGTCATGCACGGGGATCTATGTGGCTTTCCACGTGATTTTCCGGCATTCTACTATCAGGGGTTATATTCCTCCCCTAATGACGGAAAAAGATCCTCACCAAATATGCAATTCATTTCTGTTTGTGGTATAGATACATATATATTCAAAAATTTCAATGTGGGAAATTTCAGACCCTTTCATGCACTAGTTGGATGTTGTGGGACTGCGTGTCCTCTTACACTAATTAATGAGGGCTACTGCATGTAGTTTCTTTCGGTTACAACTCTGCAAGAGTGGCCTGGCAATTAATTTGGTTCACAAAATTAATGCCATTTCTAGTTCATTCTTCGTGTGGACATAAGGTACTGAGTGCTCTTCTTTATTTTCCAATGCTGTGAATTCTTTAATGTTGTTCATTCTTCTTGATGAACTTCACACAACAACAAAGAAATATATTCTTAGTTCTTATGATCTGCAAGATCAGTTTCACAAATACATGATTTCTTGTAGAGAGTATGCATTTGGCCACTTCAAAAGAAACATTAATGAGCACCAAAAATACTTAATTGCCCTAATACGGGCTGTATTAGGCCGCACATAAGCCCTAGTTCAATCTAGGGTAGGAGCCTATGTATTAGTTTCCCGGTGGCATTGAGAGTGCACACGAAAATCTTCATGATTCGGGAAATTCTAAAATTAATACTATGGTCTTATGAGTTGTTTATTTTTCTCCTCATCATCTTAAAGTTCATGATGGCAAATTTACTATGCCATAGATAGAAGAGATCAAAGCTTCTAAATTCAGCATTCAGGGAAGTGTACACTTCGGGTGCACAGATTCTAAATATAGTATAGCCCATATTCAAATGAAAGAGGTTTTTCTAAGATTATATTCTTGTATCCGTCATGCTTCATAATGCATAAGTATTCTTTTCATTCTCTTCATTGGTTTCTACATGAAACTCATTTGTACGGATGTCCTAAGAGAGCCAGAGTGAATTCCAGGTACGACAATGCTTCCCTAAGTGCTAGTGAAGTACCAATAGATAATGGGGCTGTTTGGTATCCTTGTCCAGTCTTGCTCAGCTTTGTCTAGCAAGGTTTGGTGTTTGGTAGCAAATTAAAAACTTGATTTGCCAGGCAAGCTTGTTTCACCTAGCAAGGAAATCCTTGCCCACCTAGGCTAGCCAAATTGGCTCTCCTGCGTGAGCAAGATTCTGCATAGACAAGAGAGAGTTGAGGCAAGCCAAATAAAAAGAGAACCAAACACCTTTACATTCCTTACTTTGCCTCACCTTGTCTGGCTAGGCTAGCTGGACAAGACAAAGCAAGGTGAGTAAGAGAACCAAACATGCCCAATATTCTTATGACTCTTCTTGAGTCTGATATGAATAAATCGCTACCTGCGATAATTCTAATACTACCAGTGTTCTTCATAATCTACTGGACTATTTGGTCTCTCTTTAATTTTATTTGTTATTCCACTATCAACAATGCATACCTTCCACATAGGGCACTACCAAATTCTATATTGCAATCAGGCAATGGAAAAATTCATAATTCAAACAAGGATTGCAACTTCAAATATACTGGAATAAAGGTAAAATCAATCATGAGAATAAGGTTTGCTCTACTAGAGCTTCAATTCTTTGTTGAGATAGTTTGCTCTTCGGGAGCTTCAATTCATATACTTCACTCTTCTAGAGCTTCATATTCATTATTCAATGTCTTCTAGCAACCACAATCTAAAAGGTATACTGCTTCTTGCAGGCGCACTGAGGCGGCGATGGTCGCGATTCGACGACGGAGGTTCACAAAAATCCATTGATGCTATTTGTTGTAACTTCAATTTTATATGTCGGTATCTTCTTTTCCTTATCCACTTCATGCGTGGCTATAATGTAATCAGGGAGGGCGAGTTAGAAGTGTCTCTTCATGAGTGTCCTCTTCCATGAGGTCATTTCTGTCTTCCATGGCAAGGTGGACCTCTAATGCTGCCTTTTTCTTTCTTGTTGGTCTGATAAGTCATGATTACATACTCAATGTCACAACAAATCTTTGACCATTGCCCCTAAATGCCATACTTAGCACGTATGATCCTACTGACCATATGGCTTTCTTTTGTGGCTTCTCCTTGTTTCTTTTCTTCTTTTGAGTAGTGGACTTTTCTTATGCTGACTTCTTATTTCCCCTTATAGCCTTTCTTTAAATGGGTGGGTTTTCTCTCTCTGGTAGCTGCCATTGAACCGAGAAAAGAAAAAAAATAGGGAATATCATCTCCTTGCTTGTGATCTTCTTGTCACGGAGAGGGGGATTAGTGCAAGACCTATGCAAGATAGAATTTCGTTAGGCCAGGGTTCTATAGTTTGCAAGTCTCATGTACACCGGTTTCTACTGTGCTAGTCGTAGAATAGTGTGCTCAACCTTCTTAAACCGCTCGCACATGCAAATTTCATGCGCTAGCGCACTCCCTCTCAACCATATATTCATTCTTTAAAATAGCAGAGGTGGTGATAGAGAAAGTGCAATACTTGATTGTTCTGCTCATCGATAGGCTTTCCATCCTTCGAGGATCTAATCCCAATGGTAACCTGAAGCTTCGTGCTTCCGAGTATGATTTTTAGCATCCAATGCTCAAGTGAGGTTGCTCTAGCATTCGGTGCCAGTTCCTCAGATTCATAGTTAGCGATACCCGACAATTACATATTTTAAAGTTCATTTACATGATTACTACGTGTAATCTAGTAGATAGTGGTGCATGACATAATTCTTCCAAATTCTCATGAATTCCAGTATACAAATAAGCCATTTACCAATTCATAGCATAGACACAATAAATAGGCATAAAATGTTAATTACCGCAACTAATTCAAAGTATAATTGCATAAGGGTAATTAACAGGTGTAAAATAGTGCTTCAAATTCAAAGACATATTCAAAATTCATAGTTTCGATGCACTTTTATGCCTAAATATGTCTTTTCTATAATTTCCAAAAAATCTAAGGATCTTTCTGCAAAATTCAATGGCCTGGAAAAACTTCGTGTAATTTCCAGGAAATCCTTAGACCCTGTTATGCTAGAATATAAATTTTAAGCAAATTTTGCAATTTCCATGGGGATTATACAATTTTCAGTATTTCAGATAATTACTTCGTGTAATTTTCTCAACCATGACAAAATTCATAAAATAAGCATGAAAGCAGTAAAAGAGGGCTTCAAATTCAAAAACGGGATCAAAATTCGAAATCCCAAGACTCTTTTATGCTAGGAAATGCATTTTCTGTAATTTCAGCAATTTCCAGGGGGTTTCTGTAATTTCGGCATTACAGAAAAATTCTTTATGCAATTCTTATATTTTACGGGGCCTAAGTGCAAAATTCGGTGGCCCACGACCCCTTCCTCTTTTTTTTTCTTTTCCTTTTCTTCCTCACCGGCCAAGACACCGCCTAGCCCACCACGGCCTTCACCGCACTACCGCTTTTTTCTTCACCGCTATTCGCTTTTTCGGGCCCATCTTCACCGCAGACGGCTTTGTGGTGGCTCGGCCCATGCGCCGCCGTAGGTGAGAACGGCAGGCAAGAGGGTTTCATCGCCGCCGCGTGCCGCTGCGTGGAGAACGCGTGGGAGCGGGTCACGGCGTTCAAGAGCGGACGGCCGACGTGGCCGGGCGGCGGGTTCGGCGGTACGGCGGCTCGGCCGGGCGGCGGCGACAGCCAGCGCTTGAAGCGCTTGACGCGATGGCTTGCGCGCGGCGGCGGCGACAGCAGCGCTTGGCGTGGACGCGACGGCCGGTGCGAAGCGGCGGCGCCCGAGCATGGACGGCCGGCGAGGGCGGCCGCGCTTGCGGCAGGATCGGCGGCGCTTATTGCGGTGGTGGCTACGCTGCTCACAATGAATGCGCAGAATCGGCGTGCCAAGGCCGACCCGAAAGCAACTGCCGTGGCCGTCGTGAAGTGGCTATGCACGGCGGCGCGCCGCTTCGGCGGCGGGTCGGCTTAGCCGCCGGGACGACGCGGCACGCTCTCGGCGGTGGCACGCTCATCGCAGGGGCGCCTCGCCCGAGATTGCGCGCGCAAAGTGCACCGAAAAAGGGACGCGTGGCGAGCGCGATTGTCGCAGAGGCGCGTGTAATGGCGTTAACGCGCTGCAGCGTGCCGCGAAGGCGCTGGGTGCGGCGCGAGGGCGCGAGGGCGCCGCCGCGCGTGGAGGAGGATTTGGCGGCGGCGCGACGACAGACGCCAGAGTCGCCGGGTCAAGGGCATGCATCAGCGTCGCGTGGCGGCCGGGCCGGAGAGTGTGTTACGGCACACGGCGGCCGGGCGCCGAGGGCACACGACGGCCAAGAAGACCTTTTTTTTCTATTACAAATCTATTAAAAATAGATCTAATGCATACAGATTCAATTCCCACAGATTCAATTTTCTTTTACCTTCGTTCTTCATGAATCAAAGTAGGGATTCGACGACTGTCGCGTAGGACAGGTCGGCTGGTCCTGACTAGACCTGCCGACGTGATGGCGATTCGATGGCGAAAGTACGTCGATGTCGTCGTTCGATCCCTCCGGCGTCTTGCGATCCTCGAGCGTCGTGCTGATAACGTGTTAGACAACCACGCTACTGGGTGTAGTCTGGGTTGTCGATTCACATGCAAGACAATCACAGATGAACACAGATGTAGGAGGGAAACGATTCTTTTATTGCTTTTTCATGTGTGTACAATGGGAAAACCCCTCCTCCTTTTATAGAGTAGTTCTAGGGTTTCAGCATGGGCCAATACCGGGCCTTCGTGGGCCGGTTTCTCAATAGAGTTTACTGAAGATAATTTAGTGCCAAAACTCGCAGTAACCACAAAAGTAGGTTACTGTTTTAAAAAAAACATAGCAATAGCCTTCTGTCCATGATTTTTATTTGTGGCCCGATAAAAGGGCGATTCGTTGTTTGGAAAAGGCCCACTCGTCTAGTTGAAAGAAAATCGGAAGTTTGTTGGAGAACCATATTTTTTTTAGGGATTTTGAATAGAGAACCTTATCTTTTGGATGTGACTACGCGTCGGACGTCCGACGCGATGCAGCTGCATCGGACGCTCCGCCCGCCCGCAGCTTGGCCCAATTGCATGTGATGATGCAATGCTGATGTCAGCGTATATTCCTTTTTTTTTTAATAATGGCCATAACTTTTGAATGGGTGCTCTAATACACCAACCGTTTGTACCAATGCGATCCTCTAATTTTCACGAACAAAACAAGACCAATGTTGCCATATAAATTTTTACTGGATCAAAAAATTTGTGCTTTACAACAATTTTCAACACCACGTGCAACAAAAATTTATGGTACTGCAACATTTTTTGTCTACCTAGTGCAACAATTTGTTCAGCCTAGTTAGTGCAACAATTAGTTTAACCTATTGCAACAATATGTCTAGCATGCTAAAACATTGGTTTAACCTATTGAAACAATATGTATAGCTAAGTACAACAATTAGTTTAGCCTATTTGGGACAATCTGTCTAACCTGCTGAAACAATTTGTGTAACCTATTGGAACAATATGTTTGCCCTGCTGAGACAATTAGTTTAGGATATTAGAACAATCTGTCTAACAAAAATATTGTGCTACTGCAATATTTTTCGACACCACATGCGACAAAATTTTGGTGATACCGCAATATTTTTTTGTCTGCCTAGTGCAACAATTTGTTTAGCCTAGTGTAACAATATGTCTAGCTTGCTGAAACAATTGGTTTAGCCTATTAGAACAAGCCTCATGGCCTACACGCACGCGAGACGGTGGACTTGGGCCCTATGGAATTGATGGGCCACACTGCGCGCGCGGACCGAGCAAACTAGACGAAGCAACGCTGGGCCGGCGTCCGATGCGACTCGGACGTCCGAGCGAGAGCATTCTCGTTATCTTTTCCTTCCGCTCGTTTCTTTTTCTTTGTACAATTAATGGAAGTATCACCTTTCTTTTTTTAGAACAGACCCAAAGAAGCTTTATTAAAATATAATTCACCCGGGATTACAAAGGAGTGGGCTGCCACAAAAGTTGGCAGATCCAGGAAACAAAAAGGACCAAAAACTAGCCCAGGCTAACTGAGTCTCACCTAGCCCTGCCCGAGGCCTAGGCAGTGTTTCTTTCTTTGTTTGCGTTCGTTTGCTTATAAGCTGAAAATTTATTATTTTTGTATAAGTCAAATGTTTTGATGTTTGGTAGCCAATTTTTGTAGGTCTTGCTATTTCTTCTTAAAGCTTTCAAAACCATTTTTTCTATAATTTCTTGATCCTTCGGATGTCCTTATCGAGGAGCTACAAATTTCTAGTTTAAACGCAACCGCAACCACGGAAAGAAACACTGCCCTAGATTCTAGAGCCATATTCCATTCCATTGGTAGTGAAGGGTTGAACACCCCCACTCTCCTGCCTTCTTCACGAGCATCCCCATCTTGACAAGCTTAGAGCATCTGGAGCAGGTACTCTATAATACTTATAATACTGTAGCTCGGAATAGAGTAGCCGGTGCAGAGAAGGGATCTTTTAGAGTATAGTGTAAAGTGTGAAGAAAATTTAGAGTATTGGATAAAGGAAGTAGTGAATAGTATTATAAAGTGAGAGGATATAGTAACCGGTGGAGATGCTCTTATACGCATGTTCGACTTCTCCTGTTGACTTCAGGAGCTAGGCAAGCTTTGACCGACTCCTTTCTGATAGGGTGATTTTTATGCGTCGCCCTATGAACGGGCAACATAAGCCTATTTCTATGTTTTTTTAAAACAACAGCCTATTTTCGATTATTTTAGAATAAAAATATTTTCACAATAAATTCACGGTAGCAGCTACCCTAGAACCATGTCTCCTCGGGCCAACCATCAAGCACTTTTGGATGTTTTCTTTAACGGTGCAACAACTCGGATGCAGATGCACTTGCTCCCTACTTACACAGTAGTGCACCACACACACCTACAAGTGCACGCTTGAAACACACGCTAGGGTATTCTTTACAACTTATCTGTATATCTCTATTTAAAAAAAAAAGGCAAACTCTTTGGTTTTTTGAACCTTTTTTTCATCTCGAAGAAGTGTTTCAAAGCTCTAAAAAATACTCGAAGAAGTGTCTCAAAGCTCTAAAAAATAAGTCAAACGAAGTAGACCAGACTCTCCATACCATTTTGGAAAGCTCTCAAAGTTTAACTTTTCAGCAAATAAGAAGATAAGTGTAGGTAGATAAGGTGAAAGAATAGCCGCCGAGACCTAAATCCGAGGCTTGTTCAGTGTGGTGTGGTGTGGTTGTGGTTTCCTTGCCGCTCGCTCGTTGTTTCATGGCACCATAGGTATCAGGGTCTATTTGGTTCGCGCCTATATTTACCTAAGCTAAATTTAGACATTCGCCACACAAGAATCTTGACTAACTCGTTCATGGTTAGATAGTGTTTGATTCTTAGCCACAAATATTGCATAAGCTACCAGGTCGTCTTCTTCCTCCAGTATATCTTCTTCTTCCCCAAATCTGAGCTAAATCCATCCGAGCCTTCTTTTTAGCAGCTGCGAGCTAAAGATTCCTCTGTTACCTCTCCTCGCCTCCAACATCTCATGGTGGCTACACTCGGCCCTCACATCTATGCCCCCACGAGCTCCTCCCCCAGCGGCAGCTCCCTAGCTCAATCCCTCCTCTCCCAGCCAGCTCATCTCTGCTATGGCCTCCATCAGCGTCTTTCCCGGCCGCGAGTCTCTAGCACAAGCTTCCTCTGACGAGCTCAGAACATGTCCAGCAGGGTCTCTAAAAATAAATCTTCTCTATATTTAGAGACTCTCAGTCCCTATATTATTTTAGCAGAGTCTCTATGTCAGTCTCTAAATTTAGAGATTCTTTCTCTGAGTCTCTATATTTAGAGATTCTCTCTCCTCTGTCTCTATATCTTTTCGAGAATAGAGACTCTCTTAGAGATGATGAAAACATAGAGAATAAATAGTAATTTAAAGAAGAATATATAGAGATCCGAATTTAGAGATACCGCTAAAGATGCTGTCACATCGATGGCTAGACAGGGAACGAGGACATCGTCTTGCTAACTCACATCCATGCCCGGATATCGCTTTCTCGTGCCGTCCTTCGTGCTTTGTAGTCCAACGACTCCTGCTAGGCCTAGGTTGGGGTCTGCTGCGACGCCACTGGCCATGTCTCGGTGCTGCACCTCCCTGAACATGTCCTCGCCAGCCACCTACCATCCGTGGCATGTCTAAATTTAGGTGCGGCATGATGCAGCCGCGAACCAAACACGCTCAGTCGCTAGGCTCAGATCTAGGCCTCACAAGACGCGTCGGTAGAAGTGCACTGCTTATAGCCTGTGTCTGTGTGTGCACGTGCGGGCCATGGCTCGAGACCGGGATCATGTCGAATTTTTTATTTTAATCTATTTTTTATTCAGAATTTAAAAACTAATTGCCCGATTCAAATATTAGCAAAAATGACCACTCCCGACCCGTCCATCGGACATGTTTTAAATCCATCGGAACAACGGGCTGATTTTCATAAAACCCTCGTTGGACGGGCGAGATTTGATCAGGCCCATTGGATGGTCTGCTGGTCAATATGGCCTAGGCCCATTGGATGGTCTGCTGGTCAATATGGCCTGTTGATCGGGCGGTTTTTCGGTGGTGGGAAAAATCTGCCTGAAGAACGGGCGGTTTTAAAATCAGCCTAATCAACAAGGAGATTTTGGGCACGGGCCAAAACTAGACTGATGAATGGGCGGTTTTTGCCACCTCCATTTGCGCGTGTAGGAAAGAACTGAAGCGAGGGAGAACTGAGGGAAGAAAGAAGAAACTCGGGCAAATCCCCCGTCCAACGGACGGGTTTTACCGCCTCGTGATCTCCGCCCGCTCGATGGGTCAAATTCAAATCCGCCCGATCGATCAACCGGCGGGTTTTTAATTTTTTTCGTTGACTGTCCGATTCTAGGGCATGGCCAAATCCCGCCCCTCCATCCGGCTGGTATTAAAACCCGCCCAATGGATCAATTTTTTTTCGTTGATCGTCCGGTTCTGGGGCATGGCCAAATCAATTCCGTCCATCCGGCTGGTTATTAAAACCCGCCCAATGGACGAGTCGGGAGTGGTCATTTTTGCTAATATTTTAATCGAGTGGTTAGTTTTTTAATTTTAAATAAAAAATAGATTAAAATAAAAAAATTCGGATCTTGTCTGCTCAGGAAGGAATTTTTTATTTAATATTTATTTTAAATCTTTTTTTGAAAATAATCGTAGAAAATTATAAATTACAAAAATAGGCAATCGTCCCCGGGACATGGGGCGATAGGCGAGTCTATCAATACGACACTAACGGTCACGTTCCGGACTGTTACCGCCATTCCCACCTCTGCCACCTATCGCCCCAATATGGGGCGATCGTCCATTGCAGAGGCGATAGGTGGCCTTTTAACCATCCCGGCATCCTCCTCTTCCTCATTCTCATCGACTGCAGCTCAGTTTCACCGAGAGCGAGCGAGAGTGAGGGAGACCGAGAGCAAGCCGGAGCCGGGAAGAGAAGAAGAGGAGAGAAAACAAAAGAGAGAAAAGGAAAAAAGGAGAGGGAAAAAAGAAGAGGAAGGGAAGAATAGAAGAAGGAAGTGCTGACATTGTCGAGGAGGTAAGTCCGGAAAATTTATTTCCATAAATAATGTATTATACAATGTTTAGAAATGTAATGTCGTAGGAATTTTTAGTAGTGAAATTTGAATATTAGTATGAGACATGGTAGGATAGCCATATATTGTGCGGGTAAAGTTTCAAAAATACGATGTAAAAATTAAACGAAGTACGATATATCATGTAGACTTGCAGTTGGTAGGGTTAGGAAAAAAATTAATAATCTATAGCAGTAATGCCATATGGAAAATATATGAGTAGTTGAATTAATTATTTATAGCAGTAATTTCCAGTAGGATCGCCATACGTTTTATATAATGTATTTTAGAGTAATATTGAAAAAACATGGTAGCTAGCCACATATTGTACATTGTTACATATAATTAGAAATGTCAGACGCCATTAGAAATTAGTAAAGTAAAAAAAATTCAAAAATATATAGCAGAAATAACGAGGAGTAAATCTATGACATAGGATAATGTAAAAATTATATGGTAATGCATGATGCGGCTAGATGGAGAACTAATGAATTTCTCGATCCGACGTTGTAGGCAGCATGTCGGAGAAATTGTATTTTTAAATATTTTATGGAGATGGGGAGATAGCACAGGGGACAGATGGAGTGGATTTGTCAGCATTTTCAGGAGTCATACGGGGCATATCTAGACCGAGCGATAGGATATACAGGGCTTTGTTAGAGTGGATGTTTCACATGTTCAATTTGGATGCCCAGACTTTTGGGCTGCGGATTAGAGCAGTAGTAAGCCGTGCGCAATACTGTTTTTATGGAGAGTTGATTCCTATTAACGCAACATCAACATGGAGGAGCTATGTTGGATTTGCCATAGAACGGGGCTGGCCTCTGATGTTGCTGGTACAGTGGTACTAGTTAGCTCCATCGGTGTCGGATGTACGTGATGCTGGGGTAGATATTATGGAGGAGGGGGAGACAAATATGCAAGAATGCGATGAGGAAGGTGGCGAGGAGCTCGAAGACGGGGGACACGAGATTTGCGGTGGCGACGAGATCGGCGGGGACGAGGAGACAGTCGTGGAGGCGAGGGGGGTGGCTGACGAGGGTGAGGAGGTGGAGGACATAGTTGACATGATGGACGAGGAGGATCGTGAGGATGAGGAAGTCCCTAATAGCGAACACTCGGACGAGGAAGACAATACTCCCGAGATGCCTGTCCCCGGTGCATGGACTAATTATAATTTCGAAGACCTATCAATGAATGAAGGGAATAGTGATGCATGGGAGTATCATGAGAACGAAGTCATGCAAGGGGCTATATATAAAGACAAGGAGGCTGTGATGGATGCGGTGAAGTACTGGGCAATGTCTCTTTGGCGGCAATTCAGGGTAGTGAAGTCAAACAAAAAGAAGTACGACGTGAAGTGCGTCATTGATTCGTGCCCATGGCGGGTGCATGCATACAAAGAAAAGTGGAAGGACTACTATAAATGCTCCATAGTGATGGAGCATAACTGTGAACTGGAGCAAGCGGAGTAGGAACACCACAATCTTTCGTCCACTTGGATGGCAAATGTGTTGTACGGTTAGATCGTGGACAATCTGCACCTGCAGCCTCGATTCATTACCAGAGCCGTGGAGGAGAGGTTTCAGTACAAGATTAACTACAGAAAGGCGTGGAGGGAAAAAAGGAAAGCTTTAGAAATACGGTTCGGGACGTACGAGACTTCTTACAAGAATATTCCACGCTTGCTCAGAGCAATATCACATAGGAATGCCGTTACATTCATCGACCTTGCGGAGTTCCCCGCAGACAGTGTGTACACAGGTAAGTGGGTTTTGCAGCGGGCCTTCTTCGCCCTCGGCGCATGCATAAATGCGTTCCGACACTGCCGCCCGGTCATCTGCATGGACGGCACATTCCTCACAGGGAAATACAAGAGACGGATCTTAACTGCAATCGCGGTGGACGTGAATAACCAGGTTCTACCGGTCGTATTGGCCTTCTTGGACAGCTGGTACTGTTTCCTTGAAAGAGTCAAGCTGGCAGTTGTTCAGGATCGACCTGATGTTTGTGTCATCCATGATTGATATGCAGGGTTGCTCAGGGCGATCGTGGACATGCAACAAGGGTCCAACATTGTGGGAGCAGCAAAGTGGCCTAACCTGAAGAGCAGGTGGTGCATGAGGCACATGGGTGCGAATTTTTTTCATCAGTTCAGGAACAAGGAGCTGATGAACATGTTCAGGCAGTTGTGTAAACAGAACCAACAGAGGAAGTTCGACGCACTGTGGAGGACATTGGATGAACTAACCAAAATCCTTGAATCCAAGGAATACTGCCTGTTCATCAAAGAATCCTATGGTCCATCATGAGCAAGGAGATGACCCGACAGCCTTGTATGCGCTCCCGACCGATACGCCAAACATTCACCGTAGCCCAGGGACAAGCATAAGGAGTTTCACGAACTGGATATGACACGAGCCGTTGGAGAAATGGTCCCTACTGCATAATGAGGGTGGTTCCTGTTATGTAATAATGACCACAAACCTGGCAGAGGTGTACAACTGGGTAATGAAAGGTATGAGATGTCTTCCATTTGTAGGTATAGTTGAAGGTGTCTTACTAGGTATCTAAAGATATTTCATTGAGCGATATAAGAAGTCCGCTGCATGTATGTGAGACAATCGACTGTTCTATTTAGCGGTTGTATCTACGTACATGGCTAAGAAAACACAAAAGGCGCAAACACATCGCGTGACACCGGAGAGTGGTGTGGAGCGGAGATACCACGTGCACTGCGGTGACCGCGGTCACAGAGGTGCCCACCGCGAGAGGACGTCTCATCTGTGCATACTCCGAGCTATTGATTGCGAGTGCTCCTAGCAGAAGCCACTACTTTGTAGATTTGCCGTGCTTTCGCATGTGATTGCCGCTACCGTAGTAATAGCGAAGCGTGGTAGTAATAGCGAAGCCACGGCCATCTTGACTTGCCGTGCTCGCATGTGATTGCCGCAGCCGTCGAGACGCATCAATCATGTCGTCCTTACATCTTCGACTATTACTACAAGCAAAGTGTTTTCAACACGTGGCATCATGAGATCTATGTGTACCGAGTAGATGGGTCATTGTAACATCCTCATTTTTTTTCAAAATAAAAATCATATGCATTGCATGGCATGAAATTTTGAAAATACAAAAATATTTGAAAATGAGTATGTTCCTTATTAAAAATCTTTGTAAAATAAAATTTTCCAAAATCTAATTACAAGTGTAATATTTATATTTAAAGTTTGCAAAAAGGTTTATTTGTGCAAAATAAGATGTTAGTATTAATTTTACAAATTCTTCTTTTATTAAATGCTACTTTGCATTTTAATTCTTTAAATAATTGTTTTTTGGATTTTGAAGATTAGATAAATTAATTATTGGATTCGATTTTTCTATTTTATCTGTCTCCTACTAGTGGTCCCCATCTCTTCTCTTTTTCTTCCCTTTTCTTTTTCGTTTTCCCTTTTTCCTCTCTCCTTCCTTTCTTTTCCCTTCCTTTTCCCTCCTGGCCGAATTTTCCTTGTCTGCTCCTTTCCTTCTCCCTCCTGCGCAGCAAGACAGGGAGGAAGCTTCCTCCCCTACACTTTTGGAAATCCCTCCCCAAATTCCTCCCTGATTAACTCCCACGATCAAGGGATTGTTTCCCTGTCAGAGCACCCCCTTCCTACCTGATTATGGCTCCCTAACTCCTATATAAAGCCCTCTCCCGAGCTCTCCTTTCCTCTCTTGGTTTTTCTTCTGCTGCAACCAGGGTAAGGATCCGTTCCAAAAGCTGTTCGAGGACGTCCTAGAGTTCTTCCTCACGGTTCTACGTTGTCCAGGGCAGATCCGAGATCTGTAGCTCCAGCAATCGAACGCCGAAGCTCGGCCACCCAATTCTTGGCCGCCGCCTCGCCTTAGCGCTGCTTCCTTGCGAATCTCAACAAACTGTCCGAGGACATCCTTGCCATATTCATCGCGCATCCATCCCAACAAAACGCTCGGAGAATCGTTGAAAACGTCGGTTTCGAGTGGTAAGACTCAAAGTACATCGCCTCCCAAGCCATCCCGATGTCTCCCTCTCCCTCGTAGGACCCCTAGGTTCCCTACCCACGGCCACCATGGCCAGAACATCAACGGGTAATCCCGCCGCCGTGCTTACTTTCTTCCCAAGACCGGTGACGTCGTCGACGCCATGCTGTTGCTCCCCCTTCCTTGCAAGTGGTCCAACAGGACCTCCGAGACGCCGCGAACCTCGCCCACCCCACCGCCGCACTCCCTCGCTGCCAGCCACCTGCGCCACTGGACGATGCCGCAAGCCGCTATCCCGCGCGCCGTTGCTCCGCATGTTGCCGTCACCGCTGCACCAGGCCAACCCCACCATTGGGTGCGTTGTGGTCCCTGTCGACGAATTATGTCGACAATATACTTTATGGGGCTATGCGTAAGACCGAAACCCGATGGTAACACAGGAGACAGATTTATACAGGTTTGGGTCCTCTGCGGTGGAGGTAATACCCTAGTCCTGTGCTCGTGGATTGTATTGGGGTTGATCTCGATAGATCAATGTTAAGGATGGCTATAGATCGATGTGATCTCTCCTTGCCTCTCCTCTTGTCCTCCCGAGCTAGGGGCCCCTGCCTCCCTTTATATAGTGGAGGGAGGTAGAGTTACAGATAAGTATCCTAGTTGGTTATAAAAACTGGGGATAGAGATAGGAAGTCTATCTATATCCTTCTTGCCAAGTACGTAAGTACCGGATTACAACTGTGCCTTTCTTGTGATACAAGTCGGGTCTTCATGCGGGGCAGGCCTGTCTTCTAGATGGTAGGCGTGATCCTGCTCCGTGAGGTGGTCCATCTAATTTGTCTCCGTGAGGATACCGGGGACCATATTATCCACAGTAGCCCCCAAGTGCTTTACAGCCAAATTGATGCCTTCTCGGATGTGTGTCGACCGAGTCATACTTCAAGTCGAGTACTTCGACTGGAACATTCTCTATGCATAGTGCTCCATTGGCATGCAAGGAGGCTGTGAAGGGCTCAAGAGAGCTTTGCAGGTTGAAATCTCCGAGTGACTCCCAGCCCAATTTCTTAGAGTCCTAGAAGTCGGCGCGATGGTTGACGTCGCGACGTGAGTAGAATGTCGACGAATCGCCCTCGCCGCAGCGAGAAGTCGGGCGAGAATCGGCGCGGCTGTCCTCAGCGCAATGCACGAGAAGCCGGCGTAGTAAGTTGGCGCGGTTGTCCTCAGCGCAGTGCGCGAGAAGCCGCAAGTTGGGATGGCCGTCCTCGTCGTTGCCGGAGCAGCGAGTCGGCGTGGCTGTCCTCGGCGCAGTGCGCGAGAAGCCGAGCCGTAGTTTGCGCTCGAGGCGCTGGCGTAGGCATGTAGCCAAGCCATATAATGCACTCAAGGTGCTGATGTAGGCGTGCAGCCGTACCGAAGTTGGCGTAAGCGTGGAGTCATACCGTAGATTGTGCTCGGGGCGCGGGTGTTGACACGTAACTGTGCCATGGTCGGTGCTTGTAGCGTAAACACTTCCTTGAACCCCTGTAACATGTACATGTAGGATTTAGGCAGTATCTGAATATGAAAACATTTGGTCGGATATAAAATCCGACTATCTTTATGTGCAAAATAGCTATTTTTTATTTTTCTCACTTGATGATTTTTGTTAGTCCGAGTATTTTTTTCTTCCTTTTGTTATCCACTCTGCCCGACTAATCTAGCCCCCGAGTGTAGAGAGTTGGCATATGTCTTTTTATCCCAGGCACGCGTTTGGGTGACGTAGAGTTCGCCGTGTTATGGGTTCAGAGCTTCACTTACTCGTAATTATAAGCAAGACTCAATTTCACTTAAATCACTAAGTAACAAAAGCAAAAAATAACTGTGAAAAAGATGGGTGCACGCAAGTGCACACAATTAATGTGTAGCCCCGACTTACTGCTTAGTTGGAATTCAGCTAAGTACCAAGTCAAGAAATAACACGAGTTTATATGTGAAAAGATTATGATGATAAAAAACTTAGCTGCTTTGCTGACGATGATGTCGTCCTTACTTTTGACCTTTTAGCCTCGGGCGTAACACCTCGTAGGCTTGAAGCGCAGACGTGGGCTTGTAGCCGTGCCAAAGTTTGCGCTTAGGGCGCTGGCGTTGGCGTGAAGCCGTGCCGAATTTGACGTAGGCATGCAGCCGAACCGTATGATGCACTCGGGGTGCTGGCGTAGACGTGCAGCCGTGCCAAAGGTTGCGCTCGAGACGCTGGCGTTAGCGTGAAGCCGTGCCGAGTTAACGTAGGCATGCAGCTGAGCCGTATAATGCACTCGGTGCCGGGCGAGACGCGTCAACCGTGCCAAAGGTTGCGCTTCGGCGCCGGCGTTGGCGTGAAGCCGCCGAAGTTAACGAGGCATGCAACCGAGCCGTATAATGCACTCGGGATGCTTTGGCGTGAAGCGTGCGGCCGTGCCAAAGGTTGCGCTGGCGCCGGCGTTGGCGTGAAGCCGCTTGCGAAGTTGACGAGGCATGCAATGAGCCGTATAATGCACTTTCGAGTGCCGGGCGTAAACGTCAGACCATGCCAAAGGTTGCGCTTCGGCGCCGGCGTTGGCGCAGTAGCCGTCTTGCCGAAGTTGACGAGGCATGCAACAGCCGTATAATGCACTTTCGGTGTTTGGCGTGACGCGTACTGCGTGCAAAGGTTGCGCCGGACGCCGGGCGTTGGCGTAGTCGCCGCCGAAGTTGACGTAGGCATGCAATGAGCCGTATAATGCACTTTCGGTGTCTTTGGCGTGACGCGTCTTGACCATGCCAAAGGTTGCGCTGGCGCTGGCGTTGGCGTGTAGCCGTCTTAGAAGTTAGCGTAGGCATGCAATGAGCCGTATAATGCACTCGGTGCCGGGCGAGACGCGTCTACCGTGCCAAAGGTTGCGCCGGACGCCGGGCGTTGGCGTGTAGCGTCCGAAGTTGACGAGGCATGCAATGAAGCCGTATAACGCACTCGGTGCTTTGGTGTAGACGTCTTGGCCGTGCAAAGGTTGCGCCGGACGCCGGGGCGTTAGCGTGTAGCCGTCTTAGAAGTTGACGTAGGCATGCAATGAGCCGATAATGCACTTTCGGTGTCGGGCGTAGACGTCTTGCAACAGCAAAGGTTGCGCCGGCGCCGGCGCTAACATGTAGCCGTCGCCGAAGTTGACGAGGCATACTGACCGAAGCCGTATAATGCACTTTCGGTGTCTTTGGCGAGACGCGATGCAAGCGTGCTAAAGGTTGCGCCGGGCCTGCATTGGCGTAGTCGCGCCGAGTTGACGAGGCATGCAATGAGCCGATAATGCACTCGAGGTGCCGGGCGTGAGGCGCATACCGTGCCATAAAACCATCTCGCATTATACTGCATTGTACCCTGTGGAGATAATGAAAAACACGAGTAATAGAGAAAAAACTGGATTGTAAAGCAATATGCATGATGTCCAATTATATATTTTTATTATGTCAAATTGTCGTCCTTTTATCTTTTTCGTATTGATTTACGCTTCTCCAAGTATGTTTAATTCCTTTTATTAAACACTCTGCCTAGCTCATCAAGTCCCTTAGCATTAGAAGTTGGCGCGGAGCTCTGTCTTCGGACGCGCGTCAGGAAACCCAAATTTTGCATAGGAATCAGAGTTTCACTACTCAGAATGTGTGACACTCGGAATCAGTAAAAGTCAACATGGAAAAAAAAAGAAACTCGAAAAGAGATGGGTGCAAATAATGCACCTAGGTGTAGCCCCTGACTTGCTGCTTAGTTGGATACCAACTAAGTAGCAAGTCAGGAGATAAATTATAATGATGTAATTGAGTATAAAATAGACAACTTAACTGTTGATCGTGTCGTCCTCACGCCCGAGTGAACGAGCCCCCAGGCATGTCACCTTGTCAGCTCGGCTGTCCTCGGCGTCGTGCGCGAGAAGCCGGCGTAAGGAGGTCGGGGCGGCTGTCCTCGGCGTCATGCGCGAAAAGCCGGCGCAGTAAGTCGTCGTGGCTGTCCTTAGCGTCGAGCACGAGAAGCCGGCGCAGTAAGTCGGCGTGGTTGTCCTCAGCGTAGGGCGCGAGAAGCCGGCCTAGAAAGTCGCCGCGGCTGTCCTCGGCGTCGAGCATAGTACGCGCGAGAAGCCTGCCTAGAAAGTCGGCGCGGCTATCCTCGGCGTCGTGCGTGAGAAGCCGGCCTAGGAAGTCGGCACGGCTGTCCTCGACGTCGTGCGTGAGAAACTGGTCTAGGAAGTCGGCGCGGCTGTCCTCGGCGTCATGCGCACGAGAAGCCTTCCTAGGAAGTCGGTTGTCACGGTTTCGACCGAAACCTCTTCTATTGTCATCATGGTGACGTCTCTCATCTTCTTCTCACTCCCGTCACCGAGTTTCAATGTCTTGGCGAAGGTCGCAGTTTGTCGTTGTTGCCGGAGCAACGAGTGGGTGCGGCGGTAGTCGTCGTCGCCGCAAGTCGGGGGCGTAGGAGCCGCAAGTCGGGACGGTGTAGGAGCCTCGCCGTGATCTCCGAGATGAGATCCGCTTTGTCGTCAAGGTCTGCCTTGCCTTTACTGAGGTGCAACAAGGATCGTTGAGGTGCCGAGCGAAATTCACGTCGAGCTCCATCTTCCCGCAGGATTCACGTCACCTCTGCGCAGTCTGTCTTCAAACGGTCGTCGCGGTCACATCCGAACTCAGTTTTCGATGATCTTGGACTCGTTGGAAAGATAACGAGATAAGCTTTCCAACGCATCCAAAAACCACCCTAAAATTCCTTCCAAGTCAATGAAAAATTCGATGCAATTTCTGTCCAGATTTTGGACGCGAATAGATCGCATCTTCTTCTTGCGTTCGCTTCACGGTTGAAGTTGTCTTCCGATCGGATCTGATCCGATTCTTCGGGGGCAAGTTTGCCGAGGTTGTTGATGATGAAATCCAAGCCTTTAAAACGGAAAACTTGGCCAAAGGTGAATTCGACGGCGCTGCCGCCAAGAGATGCCATCGAGTTTGATGAAGATGATCTTAGCGCTGCCCCTACCTGGCGCGCCAACTGTCGATGAATTATGTCGGCAATATACTTTATGGGGCTATGCATAAGACCGAAACCCGATGGTAACACAGGAGACAGATTTATACAAGTTCGGGCCCTCTGCGGTGGAGGTAATACCCTACTCCTGTTCTCGTGGATTGTATTGGGGTTGATCTCGATAGATCAATGTTGAGGATGGCTATGGATCGATGTGATCTCTCCTCCCCTCTCCTCTTGTCCTCCCGAACTAGGAGCCCCTGCCTCCCTTTATATAGTGGAGGGAGGTAGGGTTACAAATAAGTATCCTAGTTAGTTCTGGAAACTGGGGATAGAGATAGAAGTCTATCTCTATCCTTTCTTGCCGAGTACGTAAGTACCGGATTACAACTGTGTCTTTCTTGTGATATAAGTCGGGTCTTCATGCGGGGCAGGCCCGTCTTCTAGATGGTAGGCGTGACCCTGCTTCGTGAGGTGATCCGTCTAATTTGTCTCCGTGAGGATACTGGAGACCATGTTGTCCACAGTCCCCTCTCCCTTTCCCCCTACTTGGCCGGAGCCGCCACCCCGCCGCTCATCGGCGCCGCCGTGTTCCCGAGCCGCCGCCGCTCCTCCCCTGGTTTGGCTCGCCGATAGGTGGGTCCTACTGTCGTCCAGGCGAGCGATCTCGCCCGCCTCGCCATTGGCCTCGCCGCCGAGCCGGGCTCACACGCACTGGGCCGCACCCCACACCTCTGTCTTGCCACGCCAAGGCCGCCCATCAAGGCCAAAGCCGCCGCTACCGACTGCTTTATGTTGGAGCTATCATGAGCGAGCCGCCGCACCGCACACACCGCGCCTGCCACACCAGCCGCCACGCGCCTCGGCCTCTGCTAGGGCCACGCCAGGCCACTGAAGGCGTGCTTTCATACAAGACGCCACGCGTTGCACGGCCGCCTCCCTTGTCCCAGTCCGCGAGGAGAATTTCTTTTCCTATTAAAACAGTTGTGCTTTGGATGCTTGTGTAACTGACAGGTTGCTGTCGTACTCGAAATGATGAGTCATGCAGTTGTACAGTTGATTTGATGTGGCTTTAGAGCTTTGCAGTATGCGGTTATGCGGTCGTACAAAAAAGATGTAACGAGAGGGACATGACAGTGATGGGACATAGAATGAGAAGAGACATGACGTTGGAATGAAAATCGAATGGTAGTAATGTAGAGACATAGAATGACAAGTGCAATGTCACATAATAAATTTGTACTATTGCCTCAATTTATTCCCCTTCATCAACTGCACCAGTCGGCTCATGTGTTGTTGGGTGCTCACTTTCTCCCTCCTCTGTCTCCTAGCGTTCGCCTACATCTTCCTCTGGGATCTCCGTCTCCTCTGCCCCCTTTGCCTCTTCTACCTCTTCTGCACCAGTGGCGCCCACGTCTCTTTGCCCCTATCTCATTTGAGCCAACATGTTGTTTGAACTCCGTCTGAGCAAACAACGCTAGAGGGAGATCACGCGCAGTCGTAATCTCCACATAGCGCCTCCAGTTCCCGGTACACTTAATTGAAAACAACTCCTAAAAGAACCCTTCCCTAGTACGGCTGACCACGACACTGACCTTCATCACATGTTCTTACAGGTTTAGTTGGAACGTCCACAATAACCAGTTATGGAACCCACTGAATGACCTCTCTATGGATCTCGATATCCCTAGTGTAACTGACTGGAACAAAAAAAATCTACCCCGCTTGGACCATGCATAATCTCTCATTCTCCATAATAAATCTAAAAAAAAACATGTCTAACATTACTCTCGGACAAAAAACATCAGGTACAAATTATTTCAAAATAATGTTCCTTTTCCATATCTACCCTACAAATTACCCTAAAAATAACTTGCACCTATAAAACATAAAAAAATTAACACATTGCGGTAATTACACTAATTACACGCAATACTGTGTTCAATACACACTAAATGTACACACTCTAACAATAACTCATAGATTACTCTATTTCTTTTTTATCAAATACCACATAACTTATCGTGTTCAACACACGCTAATTGTACGCACTATCTCCGTCTAAACTATGTTGCATTACACTAACTATAGTCACTTGATATCACTAACTTACCATGTTTTCACTAATTCTAAATTACAATATTAACAGAAATTACCTTCTAAGTAGGCCGCAACCCCCTCTCTTCCTCCTCCTTCCTCTCTCCTTCTCTTCTCCTTCTCTTCTCCTCTAAACCCCCCTCCTCTTCCTCCTCCTCTTCCTTCTTTCTCACTCCTTTTCTTCTCCTTCTCTTCTCCTTCCTCTTCTTTTCTCCTCTCCTCTCCGTCTCTTTTCTCCTCTCCTCTCTGTCTCCTGTGCGCGAGGGAGCCAACACGGCTGCCTATTGGGTCAAATCCTGCCCTTTCAAAGGGGTTTTTCCCTGCCGCTCAAATCCCGCCCTGCCATCGGACCGCCCTCTCATCGGATGGACTTTCGTTAGTGGGGCCTGCACGCCGTTTATTGTGAATTACTGCCCAACGGTTGGGCTAGAGGTTTGTCTCGCCCGACTGTTGGACGAATTATATAAAATCTGCCCTTAAGTCATACGGGATTTCAGTCCTAATCCAAAGGACGACGGACATCTATTTTTTAATAAAATTATACAGAATATTACTTATTTATTTTTGAAATAATAAAAAATATAAAAAATAAAAAACCAAGAGTTGGGCGTTGTACGCCAGATCTTGTGGTTTATCGTTCTTGGGCCTGTGCTCTTGGAGGCTAACGATGTACGTGCAGGATCACTAGGGTTACGCTTCCATCATTATTTTTGGATAAACCATGTGGACGTCTATCCAATTAATCATAAGATTGAAACATCGACGGTCCGGATATATTTTTCTCGCCCTAGGGCAAGAGAACAGTAAACTATTGGATCAAGTAACATGGAAACATTAATATATATATATATATATAGGAAGCGGGTTGAAACTGATGGGCTGCCCATGATTCAAATACCTATGATGTACATTTAGATTCGTGATATTTGACGCAGTATATCTTCACATACTCTCTAAAAAATATTTGAGATATCAAACTCGAAAAAATTAATTTCAAACTTAGTTTAAACTAGTTTGAAGTATAGTTTGAACTAGTTTGAAGTATATTTTAAAAGTAGTTCAAACTAAAGTTCAACTTAACTTTTTTCGAGTTTGATGTCTCAAATATTTTCTTTAGTGCGTATATAAAAGTACAAATATCAAACAATACTAATCTCAAAGACATCTAAGAAGAATTTAATCATGGGCCTGCGCCCATGGAGCCTTTATATTATTCCTATATATATATATATATATATATAAGACCATCATCGCATTGCGAATACAACACTTCTATTCCAAGGTTTCACAATATATAGTGATGATTCACAACACGTTACTCCAAAATAGTGGTATACACTCATACGGCGCCCTAAAGAGACGGCATATCCCAACAACTAAAAATGCACACTAGACAATAGCAAACGTGGAAGCTACTCTCTGGTAGGCTACTATATACGTTCTTTGGTTACACGACTAATTACAATATTACATGTTTTCTTTGCTATAAATATCTGGCCCAGCAAGCTCCTCTCGGAATGGTCGTCTCGGGAGCAATAAATATATCGAGCATTCTTCACCACAAGCATTATTATCTACATATATACGTCCTTCCCCAACCAGGCGGTCTACCAGGATTGCTCGGCGTTGCCATCACCTGCATTGCTTCTTTATTCCAAGCATAAACAAACAGGAAAATGGGAACCAGAAAGGTATCAAGATTGTAGGAGAATCTTTCATTCGAATTTTCGCAATACTGTACCTTTTTCTCTTGCTTTTGTCTGATGAGGAGGAGGAGGGATTGCTGTGCCAGTTCCTTTTACGTTGGTTGATGAACCAATTGTTGATCTGCTTGAGTTGCAACCCTGTTTCCTGCACCAGGCGAGCTTTGTCCTCCTCCTAACAAGTTAGAGAAGATACTCATCAGTAGCAGAAAAGAATGTACGTAAAAAGTTGGAAAATGGTACATGTGAACTGTTACATACAGTTGGATATGGCCATTTCGAATGCGCCTGCCACCAAGCTTTCAAAGTAGATGCCGTGTCTCCTGGGAGCTTTCCAGCTCTTCGCTTCCGAAGTATTTCTTCCCTAATATCCACAAGCTTTTCTCTGTATCCCTGAAAGTTGGGAAGTTTGTGTAGTTTAGATAGGAGCACGCTAACAACTGAAATTTAGAAGGCCATAACTATACCTGTTTAAGTTCATGCTTCAGCTCCTGTCGTACACGCTCAACTAAGGATCTCTCACCCTCTGTCAGCATCAAGGGACCAAAGCCCATACCATCTGACCCGTCATTTCCATCAAACATGTTGCTCTCACTGTCTACCTGATTGTCTTCGTCATCAGACATAGTTGCGCCAGTGCCTTCACCAGGAGATGCCCCTACAGAAAGTTAATATTGGGACAAATCAGAATTGGCCAACCACCAGCTTATCTTGGTCAAACTTATATTTATATTGCCTTTGTCACTACAAGATATAACTAAGCCTATGAAAATTTAAAAACTGGCTGTAGCTTATCATAGTAGGAACGCTTCCCAAACACAAACTGAGACACATGTATGCATATCAAGCACAAACTGAAGAATTTGATATCTCAGTGGTAGACTGATGCAAACCAGGTGATACTAACACATTCAAATAGATGGAGCAAAGAAGCAATGTCCACCAACACATTGAAAAAAGTATCCAATACGGTTTTCAGAAGGTCATAACTTTTTGTTAATGATACCCGTTTTCAGTGTGTGAAGGGGCACTGGTTCAGTTTTTCATACATGCGTGTACCTTAATGCCGACCGGCAGAAATGGTATTTTTTTAAACAGAAAGATTTTGCCTTTTATAGAGAGCTAATAACAAAGTTTGTTACCTAGCCAACAAATGGTGGCAATTGTTTGTTTGCAACATAAATCTTAATAAATTCAAAAACCAGTTTTTTTCTATCTTTGTCAGTGTATTTTGAACCCACAAATCATTCTTGCATTTCAAAAACATATCTGTAAGCCTTTTTTGTTGCATAGAATTCCTTTACACTAAAAGGGGGGCTTTTGAGCCAATAAAGACTAGTTATTGTAATTCCAAATTTCCAGTGACAAATCAACATTGATATTATTTCTACTTATTACTACTGTCTACTTTTCCATAAATAACATAAAGTTGTTTGAAGGGTACACCTTGTGTGATGGTCCCCTGTAATATATTCCGGAGTCCGGACTGTTCTATGTGGAAGCTAATATCTGAGAAACATTGATATAAACAACTGAGATGTTGCCCACAATATATATCTGATGAGGACAAATGGACAATATATCTGAGATGTTGCCCACAACGTAGTGTTAGTTCAGTTGCATGGTTGGTGCAACAAAAGGTTCATGAACAACTGCCACATATATCAAACTCAAACCTCAAAAGATACAACTTTAAAGCCAGTTCAATTAACTTCAGTTTGTATTTCTTGTATGTGGTAAAAACCTAAAGATAGAAATGATATTACTAAAAGGTAGACTCATTTTGTAATTTATTGTATCTAATGACTTATTGAGCTCAATTTTCTATTGGGGAAGGCGACAATGGAGGAAAGAGTCAAGGCAGCGTTTGTTGTGGAGGAAGCTTCAATAAGTGGTGCACATCACATTGCTTGCATGACACTTACTGTGACCATCAGTATTAATATAGTGATGGAAAATAATAGATACTTAGAGAACGATTGTAAATTCCTCTTCCTAAAAAAATCAGGAACCTCCTATCTTCCTATTGAACACTATCAACTATCCGAGCTACCTGTAAGACTTTGTAAAGTCTGTTCAAGCTCCCAGCAAGCCATCACTGCTTCCATTGCGTGAACACGTACATGCTGCTGCAGTTGTTCCTTGAACGAACAAAGGAGCAGTACATAGTGCGTCTGCAAGAAAAACAGAATATTTCAGAACACAAACGGAGCAGGACAATAATATGGTGCTACCTAATGAAGCTTCTAATTTTCAAGAAAAGAAGAGAGACGCTTCTATTTGAAATAAATGAGGTCGTTGCTCATAACCATAGTGAAAAGAAATTCTTTGCAAGTATGAAGGCAAGTGATGAATTAGCATCATCAATTCAAGAACCTATTTTACACCAAAGTTATTGGCAGTTCAGAACTGTTGCTACTAGTACAGAATTAGCCCAACCCGTTCCAAATTCCAATTCCAACCGTAACTAGCCAGTTTCATCCCCATTTCCTTAACTCGTCAATCACAGCACCCAATCATACAAGGGCAAGGCAACCCATACACGACGAGAATTCGATTGCAAACCAACACAGACAGACACCAGGCAACTTCTTAAGGCCGTGCGTGTGTGCGTGAGACAGATGAACCTATAGGCTTACCATGAAGAGGTCGAGCTCCTCGCCGCCGGAGGGCGCGGCCGCGGCCAGCGTCGGGGGCCGCGCGGCTATCTGCGCGTCGATGCGCGGCAGCTGGTCGACGGGGGTGGCGACGCGGAGGCACGCGACGTGCGCCTCCAGGAGCCGCTCGTACAGCGGGTGCGCGGCGATGGCCGCCTTCTCCCTCTCCCACCCGCCCCCAGCACCGCCGCCGCCAGACAAGAAGCTAGGGTTCGGCGACGCCGCGGCGGCGGCCGCCGCCGCGTCCATCGCCAGCGCGTGCTCGGGATAGTGGAACGCCATGCAGCGGCGCCCCCTGAGCTTGGCCTTGCCACCAGCGAGGCGGTTGGGAAGCGTGGACGCGCGGCTGGTCGTGGAGTGGTACCACCTCGAGAGTTGGGAGAGGGGACTGGTACGAGCAGTTAAGTGGTGGAGGCGGCTTTGGAGGAGGGGGGCGAGAGGGACGGCTGGGTGTAGTGGTGGTGGTGGTAGGGGACCTTGGCTCGGGGTAGAGGAGTGATAGCCACCTTTGTTCTTGCCCTTGCACGTGACTCAATACTCCGACGTGTTCCGCACAGCTTTGGTTTAGATTTTAAATCCTACTGTTATAAATTTTTTTTTTCCAAAGCTCTTAAACCAATTTTTCACATTTTTGAACCTCTTGTACCAAAATTTCACATTTCCTAGACCTCCTGTAACCATCTAACGAAACATCATAGCTTTTCAGATTAAATCGTTGGATTAAAGTTGAGCGTTCCATTCACTAAAAGAAGACCACCAACCATGAGGCTTTTAGTTAACAAAAATCCTTTTTTCATATAGGATAACACAAAATACTTAGATATAAGCTTACTGGTGAGGAGGAATGCTTAAGTTAATATTAGTATTTATACTTTTTTGGCATTGGAGGGAAGATTTTTTTTTACATAAATGCTTAGCGATGTATATATGAGCATATAACATCATCTCTAACAGGCACGTTAAAGTACTGTAGCATGAGCGATGGCCGGGAGAGAGGATGATACCGCGCCATGGACTCTTCCAGCAGGCACGGCATACGGGGATTAGGGGATAGCGGCACCCCGTCGCAGCGCCATATTTGGCGACCTCGCGAGGGCGCGCTATCCCCATCCAAGTCTGTCCCGGCAGCAACAGCTTATCGTTCGCGCCAAGACCCGGAGGTCAGCAAGTTGCAAAGGCATAGGCATCAGCAGAGAGAGACGGTCGTGGCAGGCAGCGGCGGGGTCTCGAAGCCGTTAGAGCAAAGGACCGTATCGAGGGATTCGGCGATGGCAATGACGGTGATGTAGGACTCGTCTTCTTCGGTGCCATCGGTGCCCTCTTCTTCGGCCGTAACCCTGGCGAGGCTACAGAGGAAAAGATAACGACAAGATGTCCCTTTCCCCTATTTCTGGTGTAGATCTGCCGTGTTCGTGATCTAGGGTTTGCGAAAGTGAGGGATATTTTAGTGATTTGGTCGTTCCACCCGATTTGGAGCGGGGCTACTCCGTGGAGCGGTCGTTGTTCATTAAATTGACGACATAGGTTTCGATCCATTCGAAAATCGTCGACATTTCAATGAACTTTCGATTGGGCTAGGAAACGAAGACGGCCCTATAGGTTTTTCTGTTTGACAGCAGCAAGATCACTTTTGCTTGAAAAATTTGCGAGTGTAATGTAGTGAATGCGTTCTGGCCAGGCAATCTCCTTGCTCATGTGTTAAATACATGTGCTTTGCTTATGTGTTGTAGTAGTGCAGTGATAAATTTCAATGTATGTGGGCATCTAGAAAAGTTGGTCTGTGCAATCCATTGCTCATTCATGCTGGTAATTCGTAGTTCAAATACTTATACATGGCGGTGCCTATCACTTTGTGTATAAGTTAAAATTGTAGCCATGGTTCACATAACTAACTATGATCGAACAAATGGTACTGACAATATGGTGCTACTCTAAGAGATTTGATCATACTCTATTCGCTATGGATGTCCATCTCGGGTGACAAGATGGCGACAATGTTTTGAACCACACTAGATTTCGTGGAGGAGATCTGTTCGGACCTCCAAAAAATAGCAAATGGCAACTTTGACCCTAGGAACTCGCTGTTTGCCCTCGCACTTAATGCGGTGCTGCTGGACATTGAGGGAGTTGCTGAACGGCTAGATCAACTTGCGCTTGAAGGGAAGGACAAGATGCAGAGGAACAATGGTGACGTCGCACACTCATTGGGCGCAGTAGCACAACCAGCCCCTATCTATGAAGACACCGACCTGTGGTCATATATTGACTCTGAGGATATAGTTTTGGACGACAGCTACGTGTACCGATCCATCCAGAACGTGTTGGACGAGAACGGGGTCAGCTACGACAGCGAGCAGTCTAGGGGTTGCTAGGGTACCGAGTTAGGGAGGAATGCAAGCTTGTGTACATCCATATTACTCTATATGTTCGATCACAAGTAAATGTGTCTTGTATGAAGACTAAGTGGTGTTTTATCTTTGTTGGCACCTTCTAGCAGTATGGCCCTCTATGCTTATGTATGTGGTTGCTTATGACATTGTATGCCATGAAGACTGAGTAACAAATAGCCATGGTATTATGATGTTCTTCCTTCTTGCATGTATGGCATGATATAAATAAAGTAATATCAATTGTTATGAGGTGCTTGTTTCTTACATATATGGCATTAGAACTAATACTCAATGTTATCTCGTGCTTTCGTTGTGACAATTGTAGGAATATATATGACGGACCTTGAGTTTCAACGGTTGACGGAGCAGGCGGGTTATCGGCTTGGGCACGAGCCCGAGCCCTACGAGGGACAACCTCCATTCCCACATTACGATGGAGGCATGTCGTAGTTCCATGCAGGTTAGGGGCAGTATGGTGGTGGAGGAGTGCCTAGCAGCATGCCGGGAGGCTACCACAGTGGCATGATACCTCCTGCTCATGTAGAGGGTTCTCTGAAGGGCTGATAGGAGATATCTACATGGCTATCCAAGGATCCAGCCCTTCCTACGATGTGTGTCATGGAGCCAACAAACCTCAGGAGGCATGGTTGGAGAGCGGTTTGAATGGGAGGATGAAGTTTCAGAGACACAACGGAGAAAATGGCACAAGTACAAAGGGCAAGGGAAAGATGAATGAGAAGGACATCACAAAGAAAGGGTAGGGACCGAGCTACACACGAAAGGAGGATAAGGCCTTCATCTCAGTTTGGCTAAATTGTTCCTATGATGCGTTCAACAAATTTTCCCCGAGAGGCGTAACTAGGAATGAAAGGCCAGTTGAGTGTAGGTGGAGGATCATCATGTCGGGACCCGGCCATAAAAGACCGAACCCTTCCTGTGCATAATGTACTAGTCCCAAGAATCATCGCTAGTACACACAGTTATCAAACAGAGTGATACATTGCCATAATTATACAAGGTACAAGGTCGGGGAACTTGTCCCGATTATTTTACATACATGTCAGCACGCAGGCTGAACCACAGAGTACACAGCGGAAATCACGGGCTAAACACACAATACAACTACTCTTAGATACATAATCCCACAGGCATCTCGTCTGTAGGAACAGACCCTAAGCTTCACTCCTCAGAAGACTCCTCATAGTCCGACTCGTCGTAGTCCTCGTCATCTGCCTCGGAGTCAAATCTTGCCTCTTCACCTTTTGAAATTTTAAAAGAGAGGAGAAAACAGGGGTGAGTAATACTCAGCAGGGGAAAAGACATAACATGATGTGGTAGCTCTGTACAAAGGTGGCTTAGGTGTTTTGCAGAAAAGCCCTGAATAATTTTTTTCCTAGTGAGTTAAAAATTGCGGTTTTAATAAACATCATTTTCAGGGGCTCCAATCATGTCCGGCCAATCATTCGCCACCGAATCGGGCTTTCGATCGACTCGGCGAACTATGCTCCTGGCTCGGTCATTCGCCAAAGGATCGTTTAGCCATCCGTCGACATACTAAGTTCGGAAACACCATCGCCTCACGACGGGTCCCAATAGTAAAGTCTCAAACGGCGGTCCATTGCCAAATTATTTTAGAGAACCTCTAATTTTTATAAAAGAAGTGGCTACCATATGAACACTCGCTTATGCGCTCATAACCGCGAAAGCACTACTGTCATGACAGCTTTTATCTCTGCAGAGGTACACTTTACCTCGAGAGCTTCCCACAAGCTGCGTTTAGCCAAAGTCCCTCGGCTCTAACTCGATTGCTTCCCACCAGAGGTCGCAATGAGCCAGAGGACCGAGAACTGTGCCTGCCCCATACCAGACCCGAGGTTGTACTTGTAAAGCTAGGCTCGTAGGTTCATAGGATGAACGGTCCTTAGACTAGGAGGGAACAATTTTTAAGCCTCGGTTTACAAAATCCACGGTGTTAGAAAACACCAACACGGTGCATAAAAGCACCCAATGGCAGAAAGTTCCTCCTAGTCGAAATATTTGAGGGTGAGAAGAATAAGAATACCCATACCCGGCATTGTGTCCCTCCGATGCCTATTTTTCCAAACAAGTTTATAAAGACATTTCCAGTAAACATGAAATATAACATGATTTCTTTTTGCGGGTATTTCATTTTAAACAACCTAAGTCCAATGGAAAGTAGATAACAATTAATCTAGCTACACCTAGATTTTGTTATTTTATTTTTACTATTTATTTATTTATTTATTTTAAAGAAGACCCACATGCGATGAACTAATAGACTAGTCCTAAAGCTACAAGCTGATAGAATCTTTAATAAATAACCGGGTCTCGGAATTAAGCAGAGATAGCTCGACTAAATGGACATGAGCTACCCGAAAAAGGATGGAGTGCTCACCGGGGTTCAGGGGGTTCTCGCGCAGCCCCGAACGATCAGGCACCGAAAGACCGACGTGACACAGCGGCGAGACGGTTCAGTGTCCTGCGACCAAACCCAGAACATGAGAAGAAAGCCCGGGGCATGGTGGCGCAAAGAGAACTGACGATACTGACCGAAGCTGAAGGCGACGAGAAGGCGCGGCCAAAAAGGGGCGGCGAAAAAAATAGAACCTCGGTGGTTCCAATATAAGCGCGCGACGATGAGCGTTGCTAGGACTTGCTTGTGAGGAAGTGAGCGACCGACACTCGTGCGGGCGTCACGTCACGGCAGGCGCGCGACACGACGCGAAGCCGTGGCGGCAAGCTAATTAATCAAAGTGCAATTACTTCAAGATCGACCGTAGCGAGCCGCAAGCAATTCAAGGCGACGCTCAATCGGACTGAGCACGGGACATTGAGGCGACCGGTTAGGGGCAGAGGACGAAAGAGGCAGAGCGAGGGTGATCGTGACTCGAAGTCGCGGTCGGCCGCAGACGACAAGAGAGGATGAGAGCAAGGTTGTGGTCGAGGTAGAGGCCGTCTGCGCCAAAGGGCAAGATCTTTGCTCTGCAATGGCAACATTGTAGAGATTGAAACGAGAGGGAGAGAGATGAAGACAAGGGCAGAATGGCAAAGAATTGCATGCATTGTAGAGAGAGAAATAGCAGTGGGAGAGAGATGACAGCACAATGGCAGCAATTGCATGCAGCATTGTAGAGAGAGAAACAGCAGTGGGAGAGAGATGACAGCACAATGGCAGCAATTGCATGCAGAAAGAGCAACGTGGAGGAAGAGATTAGTAGGGAGATTAGCAAGGGTCATCAAGCTACTGCTGCTGCTGGACAAAACACGTCGCAGTGCAAAGACATGCAGTCCGTGGTCAGCAGATGCAAGGGAGAAATTAAAGAGATAGAGAGAGAATTTGACAAGAGAGGGAGTGAGTGGTTTGCATCTGCCAGGCACAAGTGCATGCATGCACGTACACAAGGAGAGGAGAGAGGAAATTAGAGAGAGAGAGATTAGGAAATGTTGGTTAAGGAGGGATCAGGAAAAATAAGGATTTAGACTAATGCTCAGCATCTCGAGCGCAGACAAAAGCCAAACACTACGAGAATTATTATTTAGCACTTGTTTAAAATTATCATTACAACAATTTAAAAATACTTAACATGCCAAATTAAATTATTGAAAACTTGGGATGCTACACATCAACACTGAAGTGGCTAGGTTCGTTGGTTTCTACCGGCACAATGAAGATTAGGTGAGTTATGACCTAGTCGTAGTTGTTGTTGTCCTATTTGGTTCATGCTAATTGTGTCGCTCGTTATGCAGGGGAAGACAGGATGAAGCCGCTCGAGTTTGAGCATTGCTAGAAGATGCTTCGCGGACAGCAGAAGTGGATGATCTAGGAATACCTAGATGTCGGCAACAAGAAATAGAGGTCAGCTTTGGAAACAATACCTGGAGGATCAAACAACCCAATGGTGGACTCGCCCACAGACGACCGAGATGAGAGGCCTATGGGGAGGAAGAAGGCAAAGGCAAAATGTGTGTCCGTGAAAAGTCTTATGACAGAGTTACTACAAAAAATTTGTGGACATTAAGAACGACAACGATCAAACAAAAGAGCAGTACAAGAAGAAGATGGTTGCGATCAAGGGGCGTGAAGTATGGTCGAAGACAAAGGAATACAAGAAGCATGTGCTGTCGATTAACCTAGATGAAATTTCCAGGCCGCTCAAGAAGTTCTATAAGAGGGAGCAGGAAGCTATAGTCAGGAGGTGGGAAGATGACTTCAATGAGACATGATTCGTGCTCAATCATTCTGTTCCCATCATTTGTTTGCGTCATTTTTGACTGTTGGCTTGCAATAATATGTACTATGTGTTTGTTGCGTGCTATGTGACCAATTTGCTTGATGAACCATAATAATTAGGTACAGACTGTGGATTTGCATTTCTTATGTGCTACTTACCAATTTGCTTCATGGATTGTAATAACTAGCTAATCGGCTTGGGCTTACATCAAATTGGCTTTATGTCATATGAAGGACAAGTTTATTACTTCAAAATCTCCTGCTGAGTTCCATGATGTAGATGAAACTCTCGAATGGAACCGATATGAAATCAGTCCATAGCATTACATCATAGGCCGGCAATGGGAAATAGGTAGATAGAATTACATGTAACTTCATTAAACTACACATCTAATTGCCGCCGTGCAAAGCCCATTGATGCTCCACGAGGTCTTCCTTGAGTTGCCTGTGCTTTGCTTGGTCCCGAATTGCCCTATGCATCGCCAAAGTCCTTCAAAACCCCCTCCTGATCGCGAGAGGGTTGGACGAGCTCTCCTATGGACTCATAGTCGGGTGGGCCGCGTGACATTCCACCCTTGTCCTAATTATCATGTTGTGCATAATGATACAAGTTGACATCATATGACAAATGGATTTGAGATCCCATTGGCGTGCTGGGCCTCGTACCATGTGAAAACACGTTTGTAGCTGCCCGAAAGCATGCTCCACATTCGAGAACAGCTCTGTCTTCCGAGTTTGTGGGTAGGGGATGTTTTTCATGAGAGTTGCCCACTCAGGGTAAATCCCATTGGCGAGGTATTACCCTATGGAGTACTGATGTTCGTTGATTGTGTAGTTCGCCGGAGGTGCCTCCCCCCGTGTGATCCTATCAAATAGTAGAGAGCGTTGCAGGATGTTGATGTCGTTATTTGCACCTAGGGATGTTGATGTCGTTATTTGCACCTAGCACTCCAAAGAAGGAATGCCAGATCCATCTGTCATATGAAGTCACTACCTCTAGAATGGTGGTTGGTTCATTGGCATGCCCTGTGAATGAACCGTGTCAAGTGGCGAAGTAGTTTTTCCATGCCTAGTGCATGCAATTGAGGCTCCCCAACATCCCGGGAAAGCCTTGTTGCTCGTCCTTAGCCAGGAGACGTGCCATGTCTTGCTCATTGGGAGCTCTGAGGTACTCGTCCCTGAACACAGCTATGGTCGCCATCTCGGAGATGCAAAGGCACTCATCGATGGAGTCTGCGGTAGGTCCATACGCTATCATCCATAGGGCTGCCGTGATCTTTATGAGCGGGTGCAAGCCGAGGGTCTTCGTATTGTTACGCTTCTTCTGAAAGTAGTTGTCGCGCCTGAGTACCCCGTCATCGATGTGGAGGAAGAGGCATCAGCTCGTCCGAAAACTACCAAAGAAACGGAGTTATACCTTGCTGAAAACTTACTTACACTAGTTACAATAAATGACAGGAAGACAAAAACATATGTATCGACGCTGAAACAGTGTGTCGTTGTACACAGGATGGTCCACAAAATAGTCCCTAAAGAGCTGATGATAGTGTTCGTGTGAGCGACAGTCGATGGTGCGGCGTCTAGGGACAGAGCCTCCATGGCGACAACGGCTCGACTCCTCCTCCTGGACATGTGCAACGACCGCGAGGAAGACAAGATTGTCCTCATTGGACGGATCAGACTCTACTGCTAGCCTATCATACTCATCTATCGAGGAATTGGAGTCCATCACGCTTTGCAGAACAAATGAATAGAGAGATTTTGATGCTTTCAAGGGTAGACTGAATCTTCGAGGGAAAGTGGCCATATATAGGCTAGTTGCCTTCTTCGAGAAGCAAAAGGGAGCCAGAAGCTTCTCCATGAAGCTAGGCCGGCCAACCACCCTTATTTTCTTGTCTACGAAGATTGATGGTTTCTTCTCCCCGAAGCTTCTAAAGAAAAGGACAATGGGCTGCACATGTCCATACTGTTCCCGACCATCACAAATTATTTTGAGCACAGAAAAATTATTTTTGTGGATTATTTACATTATATGAGATTGTCGTCCAATTCACCTGGCACGTCAAAATACATCAACAAAACCCCCTATGTACAAAAATACGGCGGTTGGTATGGTGGTTGAAGTATGAGATAAAAAAAATAGGAGAGAGAAGATAGTGTTGAGAATATAGAGTGACTGCTGGAGAGAGATGTTGTAATTAAAGAAGAAAGAATATAGAGGAGAGAGATTTAGGGATGGATGGAGGGAAAATATAGAGGGATTGCTAGAGATGCTCTTATGTACTATTTATTAGCCTAGCTATTACTCCATTTGGTCACAAAATTATAATGCTATAGATGTATTTGTAAGACAAATCTATACATATGATTTTTGTATGCCTAATCTAAATATTTAAAGGGTTCGACTAAGAGCAAGTTGCCTGATAATAAAATAAGTGTCAGTCGATTATTAATAAAATTGCACTATAACTATAATAAAATTACACATTATAATTAAGTGCAAATTTAATTTTACCAATGTACAATTTTAGATTGACTGAAATAAACATGATGGCTTGAAATATAGGGAAAAAGTATGTAAGCACATGTATTCAACAGATTTATGCATCAACAAAGCATAGGAATCAACGATTAAAACTGATGATTGATAAGTAGCAATTTTGATACTAAAATGGCACATTTATAAGCTGTGCAATTTTAGTCTTACTAGAGTACAATTTTAGAGTGACTAATAGTTAAGAAAATTTTACTTGCCTGAGAAATTCTGATATTTAAAAAGGTTTTAATGGTCTAAGTTTAGAAACTTTGATTTGCTTATAAAAAAATATGTCTGTGACTGAAAGAAGTATTCTACATTCCTAAGTCTCAACTAGGGACATAAAATTTTCTTTAGAAAAAATATTTAAAAGTCGAAAGCCATATCGTAATGTTTTATCGATCGGTGCCTTTCCCCCCAATTAAGAGCTGAAATCCTGGTTATCCAGCTGGCTAATGATTGCTAGGCGTTAACGGCACGACTAATCTTCAGTCCAAATCCAGCAGTGGCATCCGTGTCTGATACAGTCTGTGATTTCATTTCAGGACACATCTGCTGCCTACATGCGTACGATCACAGCTACAGTCTGAAGAACTCGGGGGCACGGGCACGTCCACTTCGGTTTCTTTAACGAGTTACTCTGAATCTTTGTCCGGTATCCACTTGGGGGTAAAAAAGGACGCGGGCCGGGCGGGGCAGGCCGGACGGACGGGACTGGGAAGCGTGATATTTTTCCGGGTGGGCCGGCCCGGGGAAAAGGCTGGACAGCGACGAGGAACGAAGGGCGGACCACGCGTGTGGGGCCCAGCACGGGCGAGGAGCACGGCCCGGTGGCGTATCGGGGCCCGACGCGTCGGCGACCCTCCGGTCGAGGCTGGTAGGGCGCAGGCAACCATCTCGCGTCCTCTGTAATGATGCTTAATTATGACGATGATGAACAGGTTGACAGCCGACAGTGACTAGGAATACCTGCTGATTTCCGGCTAATCTGTTTGGATCAGATTACAGACGTCGGATCATTGATCTATGGCTAATTCTGAAAAAGAGTCTGCCTACTCAACTGTTGTTCTTCGTTTAGGTAACCTCTGAACAACAAAAACAGATATTTTAACCACAAGCTATACAAAATTGGATAAATAACCCCTAAGACCTTGTTTGGAATAACCCAGGTGGATACAACCCCACACATGAACTTTTCTGCCATTTCACTCCCTCGGGTAGAACAGAGGTGGCCAAACGGGCCGGCCCAAGTGAGTCAGCCCAAATCTAAGCCGAGACCTCGGCTCATCGGGCCGGCCCGGTTTGGTTTATATAGTGGTGATCCGGCCCGATTTTGATCGGTCCGGTACTATAGCCCGCATATTTAATTAAATATATATTTATATATTTATTTTCTTATCATAAATAATTTATTTCTTCATTATTTTATAACACATATTTATTAAATATAACCATTTTATTATTTTTTATATATTATTTTTAGGCTAAAATAGGTCGACCCGCTTGTAACCGGGCAAACCCGGTTCATCCCGGTTTCTATGCGAACAATGCTTGGGTCGAGACCTCGGTCTGTTGGTTTGTTAGGCCCAATTCATACAGTGAACCAGGCTCAGCGGGCCCTCCCGATTCGTGCCACTTGGCCACCTCTAGGGTAGAATCCTCACTCCACTCATCCACTCTACTCAGACCATCTCCAACCGTGTACCATCCTTTCCCCTATTCCCGTCACGAAGAGAATCCCGCTCGCTTCGTGGATCCAACAGATTTCCTTCACCGTTCCTTTCTAAAAGGGATTCTCTTTTCCATTCCCTTCAGAAAAGGATTCTCTCTCTTTTTTCGATATCATTCTCTTCGAAGAGATGCTGTTTATGGTGGAAAATGAAGGGAACGAATATAGGGAAAGGAAGGAAATGAAGGAAAAATGGTTGCAGATGGTCACAATCTCTCTCTCTTCCCTTTATCTTCTCGTACTCATTGCCAGATTGGAAAAGAGCTTCCCTTCTACACTCCATCTCTCTACTCTTCTTGTTCCCAACACCCAGACAGACTCGTTGCTCGACTACTCGAGTTGTTGTGCCACCGATGAAGGCAACGAGCTCCGTGGCAGCCGGTTGGCCAGCATGATGCACGCGTGGATGGAAAGCAAGCGCAAGCAGCGATGACGATCCATGGAAACCGCCGGTGGCGGCGCGACGATCTTGGAGGCCCCTGCATCAACAGATTCAAGCCCTCGCCGCCTTCCTCCCCTCAATATCTTGGAGGCCCCGCACCGGCGTATTCTTGCCCCCTCGATGGCTTCCTCCCTGCCGCATCTTGGAGGCCCTGCATCAGTGTCCTCCTCGCCGCATCTTGGAGGCCCCGCGCCGACTCTCTTGTCCGCCCCTTCTGCGCCAACGCCTGAGATAGAGAGAACGATGGTGGCGGCAGCGGCGTGGTGGGATAGCAGGAACGGGACGAAGTAAGATGGAGTTTATGACCGAGTTGATAGGAGGAGACGAGGGGGCGACGGGAATTATTTTCATGCATGAAGAGGAGCTTTTTCCTTCCCTGGATTTGGCCAGGATCGGTGGGGATTTTCCCTTCCTCTTCTTCTGCCAAACGTAGCCACAAAAATCCCCGCGGGGTCTAGCCCGCATGGAATCTGTCCTCGGCATTGGGCTAGCGTCCTGGCCAGGTTTAGGCCTCCCAAACAAGCTCTAAAGGGGTTTTGATGGTGGTTTTGTCACACGAGCTGTACACATGTACAATTTTTGCCCCGTCAAAGACAAGTGTATGGCCATATCATCCATTTTCCTCCCTTCCTCATTCTACTCCACTCTTAACTCTCTCTGCGGTCCTCCTCTTCCCTACAATGGAACCACCAACCTCCTCTTCCTTTTGCACTAGATGACGCCATGTGCTAGGCGCCCCCTCCCTTCCCCATACGTATTGGCTAGGGTTCGGGAATGGCGATGTTCTCCTTCTCCCACAGTGGTGACACGTGCTCTGGAAAATGGTGGCAACGAGTCACCTCCTCCTGCGGCGACAATACATGCTTTGGCTTAGGGACAATGGTGCTCTTGGCGCTTCGAGGACATGGTGGTAGGAGCATAGCAGGGAGAAGGGGGAAGACGGCGGCGAGCTCAACGCAGCAGGGAAACGGTGGCAAGAGCATAGTAGGAGAGGAGGAAGAGGACGACGACGAGCTAGATGCGGCAGGGGCACAATTGGAAGGAGGAGGCAGTGACGGCGATGTGTGCTCCAATGGGAGACGGTGACAGTTTTCTCCTCTCGTGCCTGGCGGTGATAAAGCCAAGATGGAGGATAGGCACCACCCCTCTAGATCTAATCGTGAGGGTGGTCAGATAGGAAGGGCACGGTGGCTCTGGCACTGGTGAGGCAGGGGTGGTGGCTTGGTGGCTGGCAACAAGAGGAGGAGGTGGGAGGTGGCTAGCTAGTAGGAAGGGGAGGAGGAGGGAGCAATGAGGAGAAAGAGGAAGAGAGGAAGTGACTGTGCGAGGAGGAAGAGGTAGAGAGGGAAGAGATAGGGGGAAGAAGAAGGTGACATGTGCACATGCGGTGCTAATGTGGCAAAATTTGCACATTTGTACGGCTTGTGTAGCAAAACCACCGTCAAAACAATCTTCAAGGGGTTATTTCTCCAGTTTGAATAGTTCATTGATCAAATACCTGTTTTTATAATTTAGAAGTTATGTAGATGAAGGGCAATAGTTCAAGGGGTTAATAGAATTTTTTACCTATTCTGCAAGCCAAATGTTTAAGCTTCTCAAAGTCGTTTTCGAATATCTTGAAGCCACTTCATAGAGCTCTTAAAACTTAGTTAAACCAAATGTTTCGGTCTTTAAACCCGCTTTTCGAAGATTATGAATTGCAACATTTTAGCTCAATTGTCAAGCTCCAACTAAACAAAACGGTAGTAATGTCGTAACTTCTGTAAAGGTTATTTTGTATTATAACTACAGTTTATTTTGTATTATGACTTAGGATTTGTTTGGTTGCTAAGGAAATAAATCCATTGGAAGATTAACCACCCAAGGGATTTTTATGTCATTTTACTTCCCAAGGGATTCAATCCCCACCCATATCCACGTCGCTGGCACCACACATCCCCATTCCCCACACCTCTCTTTCCAGCACATCCTAGTAGATGTCGCCAACCGTCCTACCTACAAGCTCGTCGCTGGCAGCCACCGGATCCGCAAGCTCGTTGACGGCGTCGAATCTGCAAGCTTGTCGCCGACCGTCCTACCCACAAGCTCATCACTGGTGGCTGCCGAATCCGCAAGCTCGTCCTAGGATCCGCAAGCTCGTCGCCAGCAGCCGCCGGATCTGCAAGCTCGTCGCCGACCATCCTACCCACAAGATCGTCCTCGGTGGCCGCCGGATCTGCAAGCTCATCCTAGGATCCGCAAGTTTGTCACTGGCGGCTGCCGGATCTGCAAGCTCATCGTCGACTATCGAACCCGCAAGCTTGTCACTGACCGCCGCTATATTTGCAAGCTCATCGCCAACGCTGGTCACCTCCTCCACCTTCGAAGCCCGCCGCCCTCGCCGTAACCTTTGGGATGGCACACTAACAGTGAGGCTAACCTTTGGGATCGAAGCCGAGGACCTCAACGGCGGGCAGCGACCTAGCCCGGCTGTGCGCCCGCGAGGATGCTGGTGGCCTTCTTTTCCTAGCGTGCGATGGAGCTACTGCACCAGCGTCCTTTCTTGCCACGGAGTGAGAAGGATTGAGAGGTGGCTTTTGCCTACGAGTGAGGTGGAGGCTGAAGCAACGAGGTGAGCAAGCACGAGCGTAGGGAGAAATTTCCCGACCTGTTGCGTGTAGGATTGTTTCCCAGGGAAACCACAGGGTGTTGGGTGGGGAAATTTCTTGCTAATGGGCATCCAAACACTCCTCGTTCCTTTTCTAGGGAAACATTCCTTGTGGGCTTCTGACCCTGGGGATTGGGGTGAGATCCCAGCCAGGAATGAGGTTTTCAAACAAGCCCTTAAAGTTTGTTTTGTATTATAACTACAGTTAATTGTGTAGCTAGCCCTTTGCCTCACTCTTCGTAGACTTGAATATGGTTAATGTGGCAAAGTCAAGATGTTCCCTGCAATTTATTTAATCGTGAAGGAGGCCTTCTCTTTTACAAGGGAGGATACATACTTCTATTTTACGGAACACGCTAAGCTCTATAAAATTATTTGCCACATCTTTTAAAAATTCATTTCATCCTGTAAAATTCTTTCATACTTTATACTAAATCTTTTAAAAGATTCATTCCTCCAGCAACAAGTTTATCCTAAAAATTTAAATGAATAATATTTTGCGGCTGCTGTTGGAGATGCCGGAACAAATCATAAATAAAGGAATAAGGATAATGTCTTGTGTTCTTGTTCATCTGCACTTCGTTAGTGCATAATTGACCGTAGATCACACAATTTATACAGGGGCGGATTTGGGCCTATGGCTAGGTGGGCTATAGCCCGGGGCTTGGCGTTGTACTCCTATGTATATATGTTAAGGCAGCTAACCCTAATATATGAGCATAGCAGCTTAGCCTGGGTCCTGGTGATAGCAAATTGCAGCCCACTCAGTGCAGCCTGCTCGTCTCGTGTGCAGCCCGCTCAACGATCGTGGGCTACAAGAAGTTACAGCCCGTTGCAGGCCTGCAGCCCATTACTATGCAAGCTGCGTGTAAATACGTAATCCTATGGCTGCGCGTCCCTGCGGCTACGCGTCGGTTCGTCTCCAGCTCCAACCACGTCTGCCGTCGCCCGTCTGGTACGACCTCCGTCCTCCGCCTCCAGTACGTCTCCACGTCTGCTACCTTCTTGGCCCGCCCACCACCACATTGCTTTCGCCTTGCATGATCGAGATCTGAAATTCTGATCGCAATTTCACCGAGTCACTTCTTTGTTTTTGCTCTCGTTCTGTCCTCTCCCTGCAGATTCTAACCAAGTGACTGGTGATTGCTCTACAAATGCAAGTCTGCGTCAAAGCAAATATTGTGTTTTTTGGATTTTATTATTGCTTCGTATAGCTAATTTATCATATTTCTATATAAATTTTAGAACATTAGATATTAGCCTGGGGCTTGACGAGATTCTGCGCCCGCCACCACACAAATACACAATCATCCTCATCTAACACGTCAGCACAATAATGCTCTCGCTAAAGTTTATCTGTACGTTACCATTGATCGATCTATTTCAGTTGCAAGAGTAGATCGATATATATTTGTCGTCCGGGTGCGTCTTTGACATTCATGTCATCGTCACCAATGGTGATCGACCACTAGGGGGGATTAATATTCATTGCTAATGACAGCTCTTGTTTGTGCATAAGGCACGTTGAACCTCGCCTTTGTATGGCTTCAAGGCTTTGTTCGCCGGTGATTGCTCGCCGGAGTTCCCATACATGGGGTGATATACTATGGTGGGGTTTCTTCTTCTTTTTGTTGGTGAACTTGGTTTGTTTCGATGCAATTAACAAAGCTCGCGAGCAGTCTGGTGGTAAGATTCACCCTGGCAGAGCTACGGATTAGGCGGTCATGGTGATCGCGGTGCTACGAAGGTGATTAGGTGAATTGGTTTGCGTCGGGATCATGTGCAAGCTATGTGGGTGCTTTTGCATTTCAAGTAGTGGTGATTGGAGGTGAGCCGGCGGCATGCACATTAAAAACTTATGAATTGGTGGCTCCAATGAAACCGGAGTTCTTCAGTGAAATGGGTTTGAGGGGGGGGGGATGGACATATGCTAACCCATGCTTTAATTTGGGTAGAACGAGCTGAGGTGCGAAGAATTTTAGAACATCTCCAGCAGAAACTCTAAAATCAAGCCTCTATACACTCCCTCTAAATCACTATTCGCTCTCTATATTTCCATTCTCTTCAGCAGAGCCTCTATTCAGAAAAACTATAGAGGTTGATATAGAGAGCCTCTAAATTTAGAGACTGGGAGAGAGAGCCTCTAAATTTAGAGTCTGAGATAGAGGCTCTGCTGGAGGACGAGAGACTCTAAATATAGAGAAGATTCTGTTTTAAAGGCTCTAGTGGAGATGTTCTTAGAAAGCGATCGAATCAGGGAGAGTAAGGGAAAGTGGTTTGACGGGGAATTTCTAAAAGTGGGAAGTATCTAGAAAAAAGGAAAAGGAGTTTTTTTCATTGATTAGTGAAATTCCTAGGTAACTGTAGAAAATTTAGAAAAGATTCTTTATGTTCACAAAATTATGAGGAACTGAAATGTAAATTTTGAATTTAAAATTAAAAATATAATTGATTAGTAAAGAATCCTATGTAAGTGTAGAAAATTTAGAAAAGATTCTCTATGTTCACAAAATTATGAGGAACTGAAATGTGGAATTTAAATTTAAAAATTACGAATAAAATTTATGAAAAACTCGAGATGTTACAAAAGGAGAGAGGTAGCAAGACCAAGATTGTTATTATCCTCCCATCCTATATCTTAATATAAAATTGTAAAAAATTAGGTGACATCTACATTCTAATCCAATGGAGTACGGCCTACTGAAGGAAATAGCACTGGCGATTGGAAGTAGGCCCAACTTTCTCAGAGTGGTCACTTTTGGGCCTTGACCAGTAGCCTTTATTTGGGAAGGCTGAAAGTAGCATAATCGATCGTGGAGGCCTATATTGAAATTTAATGGCCGGTTCTTTTCAGTTTAAATCAGATTATAATTTGAAAAAGTTGTGCGCGCTTAATAGAGAGGTTGAATAGCCGAGCTTAAAAAAATGTTTTTGGGAGTTTTAAGAAATAACCATTAAAAATCTCCAAAAAAAGGTTATAAAAGTAATACAACGTTTGACCTGTATAAAAATGACAATTTTTTAACTGTAGCTTTTAATTTTAATTTAAACCGAAAAGAATAAAGCCTGATGAGGCGAGAATAATATGTGGATCCATACGTGCACCCCTCGGGCGTGTGAAAACGAAGGCTACTATTTCAGCTATAGGCTCCCTCTTTTGTTAGGTGCGCCTGTAGAGGGGTATTGTATTTGACATATGCGCATGAGTTTAAACTGCTCTGCCAAAATTACATACGCAACCGCAAGAAAATTGTAATAAGCCCATGTTGAAAAGAAAACCTCGTACAGCTAGCCATATCCTCGGACTTGAACGATATTCATCAGAAGAAACAAAAGTACATGAACTATTTCCTCAAATAACTATACGTTTAGATAAGGGAAACCAAGCTACAGGGTCTGAAACTTCAAACTAAATAAAAGAACTAATCTCCCTCTGCCTCGTCAACACAGGAGCACCAAGGTAAAAACTAAGAAAAAACTTTCATCGGATAAGGTAACTAGGTAAACCCACTAATGTTCAGACCGGAGGATCACAGTGGCGCTAAACTCTAGCAAATTTAAACAACTTATCAAACAAACAAACAGGTATGTATCAATGTATGTACGCCCTTCCTTGCCGTCTTCGCGCGTGCATGATCAGAGAGCGAGTTCTTGCCTGCTTCCTCTGTATACGGTTAGCTTATCAGGTTAGCGACGCCGCGGTGATGTGATGATGTGGAGCCATCTGATCAGGGAGCTGCTGATCCGTCAGCGACGTCCTGCACTGGAAGGTTGAGATCGGGGAGCACGAAGCCGTTCTGGGCTCCCTGCTCGGCCATGTGCTGATCAGGCTGTGGCTGTCTTTGTTGCTCCTCGGATTTGATCCCCTTTCGCTTACTCGACTGCTCCAACCTCGTCTGCAAAATGGTAAAGATGGAGAGTTACTACATGCTTCACAGAGCACAGCAACAGGCAATGCCAGATATATACCAATCTACATGGTTTTGCACAACCTTAAAAATCAGCTCAATAGCCAACACGGACAGATAAAGACTAGATTCCGAAGGAAAATTCAGTTGTGTAGTGCCTGGCTAGGAGCTGTTTCTATTTGGGAAAGCGACATTTGCATCGATCTTTCTATGGCATAAATGGGCAGAAGAGGAGTGAAGGCCCAGTGAGCTACCAACATGATCAACGCATTAGGAATTAAACAACCTGGAGCGGGGCCAGATCCAGGATGTTGGCCATTACAAACGGCCGGACCTGGCTCTCCCCTGTTGCCAGAACAGAGCCGAGGACATGGACGGACGGACCATTCAGCTGGTTGGCCTAATGGCCACTACAAGCGTGCTGACACTTGACAGTTGACACTCATCACACTACACAGTACCAGTACCACACTACAGCTTAACCGGAGCAGATGGGATTGGAGCGTTGGGTAGGCCAGCCATTTTGGCTATGGCGGTACCAGTAGCACTACATGTCTTTAATATAATTCTGAAGCACAGCAGTGGCAGACAAGAACACAGGAGCATTAAAGAGGGCCACGAGATTAGCATGTCCGGTATCCGGGTTGGTGCGCGTGGATTACAGGTGGGTTGGCAACTTGGCGTTCTTTATTGGGAAAGATTCTTGACAGCGTACGGCCATCGAAGACGAAACACCCAGGAATAGTGGGAGCCCTTCACTACAGTGTGACTGTGAGAAGGTTGTAGCACAGTGACAAGGGTGTAGTCACCAACCATAACTCTGAGAAATGGTGCACTAGAAGCTAACGGGAGCTTCCATTTCGAGATGTGAGCCCATGTGTTGAGAGCTGAGAGACACCTCCGTAAGCAAGGCACAGCTGCCACATGCAGGCTCCATGCAGCCTAACTGAGAATGAACAAGGAGGATCCTCACATAAAAAAGAAACTACAACATGCACTAGATTAATCCCCGGACGCATGTCCAAGTCCGGACGATCCACGGTCCTATTCCAGAGAGCTCGCTCCATCACACTCTCTCTGAAACTCACATCGCTGCAGGCTTGAGCATCAGGCACACTGGCAGCACGAAACGCATCCCGTGAGTCCTAGCGCTAAATAAGGTCCCGTTCTCCCTAACTTATCTAATTTGCTAATCTGATTTATCTCATAACTTCAAGAATTTTTCGAGATGGCCTCGAGAGTCGAATGCCCTTGGTTTTTAGGATTTAGAGAGCTTTTAGACACGCCTACGAGATAATAAAAAAGGATTAAAAAGTAATAAAAAACCAAATAAGTCAATATAAGCCACGTCTTATCTGACTTATTTCATGTCTTATCTGACTTATATTGACTTATTTGACTTTTTTATTACTTTTTGAATCCCTTTTTTATCTCGTAGAGGGTCTGTTCTCCCCAGCTTATCTAATCTGTTAATCTGACTTATGTCGTAACTTCGAGAATTTTCCGAGGTAGCCTCGAGAGTCCGATGCCCTTGGTTTTTAGGATTTAGAGAGCGTTTAGACACGTCTACAAGATAAAAAAAAATTGATTCAAAAGTAATAAAAAAGTCAAATAAGTCAATATAAACCACGTCTTATCTGACTTATTTCGTGTCTTATCTGACTTATATTGACTTATTTTACTTTTTTTTTATTACGTTTTGAATCCGTTTTTTTTATCTCGTAGACGTGTCTAAAAGCTCCCTAAATCCTAAAAACCAAGGGCATCCTACTCTCGAGACTACCTCGGGAAATTCTCGAAGTTACGAGATAAGTCAAATTAGCATATTAGATAAGCTGGGGAGAACAGACCCTAAGAGCATCTCTAGCAGAGCTTCTAAAACAGAATCTTCTCTATATTTAGAGCCTCTGGTCCTCCAGCAGAGTCTCTATCTCAGCATCTAAATTTAGAGTTTCTCTCTCTCAGCCTCTAAATTTTGGAGGCTCTTTATATCAATCTCTATAGTTTTTCTGGATAGAGCCTCTACTAGAGAGGATTGAAATATAGAGAACAAATAGTAATTTAAAGAGGGTGTATAAAGATCTAATTTTAGAGTTTCTGCTGGAGATACCCTAACCCCTGCTAATTTGCGACCTGAGCATAGCACAAGATCGTCGTCAAGATCCTTAGACCATCTCCAACCGTCTCCCGTCGCGGCTCCCATTCCCTTCACGAAGGATTCCGTTCCTTCAATAGCCCAACGGATTCCTTCAAAGAATCCTTTGCGTAGGGATTTCTTTCTCCAATCCCTCCAGAAAGGAATTCTCTCTCCTTTCCCTATACCATTCCCTTCGAAGAGAAACTGTTGAAAATGGTAGGAAATAAAAAGAATGTGGATTGGGAAGGAAACGAGGAAGCGAATGAAATGAAAGGAAAATGATTGGAGATGGGCTTATCACCAGCTCAAGATGAGCACCATATATACGTGTTTACGCGGCAAGGACTAGCCCGGGAGATCGCCAAGTCAAAAAGGCACGGAGGTCGACGTCCAAACCTGCCAAAAGCCTACCATCGGCAGCAGCGATCCCTATCCGTTCTTCCAGAGGACGGACGAGCGGTGGTTGGGACGAGGATTTGAAATGAAGCACCCCACCAAACCAAACCAAGCCACATACCGCATACACCGTAGCAGCACAGCACTACACTACTACTCCTAGGCAGGGAGATACATAGATATCCATGGGCATAATGCTAGGCTGCTAGCTACTAGGGACCACTGCCCCATCAGTAGGCTCAGGACGCTCCAGTTTCAGCAACCTGGAAAGCTTGCCACTGCCACTTCACTTACGCTTTAAGCTATACAAACTGCAAGCACAAGCAATTTCTTTCTTTTATTTCCTTCCCTGCGATTATAATTGCACACTCGAATCGCAGCCTGGAAGCAAACGGTGGCCTGCACGCCTTATGCGCACGAAAGGGAGAGGGGTTAAGGTTTGGTGGTGTGCGACTGACCTCTAACTTGCCGTTTTCCTTGGACAGCGCCGTGCAGGCTCTCTGCAACGCCTTCATTTCCTGTCTCGGACAAGAAGATTCAAGAAATGGGAAGGTGATCGTGAGTTATGATGAACAGTAAATTATACGAGACAAGTGCAGATTAAGGAGGGAACAGTCACCTCGCGAAGGCCATCGTTCTCCACCGTCAGGGACCGCACCAGCTGCTGGATCTCCGGGAGCCTCTGCAAATCGCACCGACGAGCAGGTTCAGGACATGAAAAACAAGACAACAAACATGTGAATCTCGGGAAACTTTTATGTTCTCCGTGAAATCTGATCTTGTTCGTCACAGGACCATGCGGTGATGATGAGGTGAGGATCTTTTGGGGCAGGCGGCCTTTGTGGCTTTTGTCATTGGGCTGCCACTTTTGCCCTCCTCTCTCCTGTCTTTCTTTTGAACAGCAGTGGCCGCAGCAGCTGCTTTATTCCAGGCCAAGCTACCCCAGCCATTTGAACAGCCTATCTGTAGCTTACGACGACTCTGCGTGGCTGCTGACTACTGACTACCAAAAGACTTTCGCGGTTTTGCTTGGACTGTGCAAACGTGTAAACGATGGGGGAGATGAAGCTGGGGTAGGAGGCTGCATTCAAAGTTCAGGTTCAGGCTCAGAGCAGCCTGCTGCCTATCTGCCAGTTTCTTTTTACTGCACCCCGGTGAAACTGTACTTTCTTGTGCTGTGCTGTTTGAGGCTGTGAGACAGTGAGAGTGAGGAGCTTTGTGGTTTGAGCATCTCCGGCGGCTATTTTAAATTTATATTCTATAACACTATTCGCTACACATTCTATCTATTCTCTAAATTTCTTCACACTTTACACTATATTTTAAAATATTCACACTTTACATTATATTTTAAAATATTCTTTCTCTTCAGCAACTACTCTATCTCTAAAACGTCAGATAAACAGTGTTATAAAGTGTCTGCTACAGATGCTTACCATCTTCTTCCGCGGCCGCTGTCCTGCGGGGCGGGGCGGAGGGGCTGGCAGGATTGACGGGCGCTGTCCGGCGGGGCCCACCTGCAGAAGGAGAAAGAGAGCAATATTTGCGCGATTAGTTAGATATCAGATGCCCTAAGTGCAGCTGGTAGAGACGGGCAACACGGGTCTCCACTAAAGCCAACCCACAACAGTCCAACCAACGCATAACAGGTGCGGAAAGCAACGAGAGACGCATGTTCTTTTCTTCCCAAGAAAATAAAACCCAGATAGCAAGGAGCAAGTGAGCATCAGCGTCGAGAGGAGCCTAGCTAGCGCTCGTCGGAAAACGGCACCTACCAAACTCCCACCAAGATTGCACCCATTGAACAATTAGCCAATCACATGATGAGGCACAGCACTGTACATAGGACTGCTCCAGGGAGCAAAAAAAAAATTTATCTGTCAAGACTATCCCAAATACAAACGTGACATATAGTAGGATGACTCCAGGGAGTAAAAAAAAATTTACCTGTCAAGACTACTCCAGTGTTACTTAATATTGCTTCACATGTTTAGCAGCGTTAAATATGACATATAGTTGGATGATTTTAATAAATGATTTTTTGCCTGTATTGACCGGTGTCACGCAGGTCGCTAAACCGTTGAGTCTTACGGCAGCCGGCAGGACCTATCTGGAAGTTGGAACATATGAGATTTTTTTCCTTTTTTATATATGTAAAATTTCTAAGAAAATTCAATAAGTATAAAGATAAACATCAGACAGACACATAAACAGTTAAACTCAAACGGCTAATCTGTCATCTTATCCCCATAATTGATGAACCAATGCTTATTTCTTTCTTTCGGGTAGTGTTCTTTTTAGCTTATAAACTATGTTTATTTATAAGTTAGAAATTTGTAACTCCTCGATAAGGACATTCAGGAATCAAAAAATTATAGAAAAATAGTTTTGAGAGATTTAAGAAGAAATAGTAAAATCTACAAAAATTGGCTACCAAATGTTAAAGTGTTTGACTTGTACCAAAATAATAAATCTTCAGCTTATAATTAAACGCAGCTTATAAGTTGAAAAGAATACTTTCTTAATGTCCCTATCCCAAGACGATGACAGGTGGGACCCGAGCAATGTCTCCTTTCCTCCCAGCGGAAAGGCCCAAAAAGCGATACGCGTCACCCAGCAGGGCACATCGCGAAGTGGCGCGCCCAAACCAAAGACCACCGCGCTGGGACGTGGGCCCACCCCGCGCCGCGCCACGCCACGCGGACACGTGGCAGCGCCCAGCTGGCCACGGCGCGCTGCATACACCACCTCTACCGGTCTACTGCCACCATCAGCTCCTCGCCTCCGTGTCTCGCGCCGCGGCCATACGGTGTACGCGACGCGACCCGGCACGCACACGCGCGCGCGAGCCAGTAGGCGCAGCCCACGTGGACCGCCCAACCCGCTCCGCCCGTGCCCTCCGAACCAGACGCGACGCCGCGCCGGTTTGACGCCCGCGTCCCCACCACCGCGGCTACAAGAGCAAGAGAAGCAACCGAACGCACGCACCGCCGAACCGGAGGATAAGAGGGGCCGCCCGCGAAATGACCGGACTGCCCTTGGAGGTTGCGCGGCGATGCGAGGCGAGGCGACGGCAGCGGCTCGTAGCTGGGTTGGAGCGGGAGCCGAACCCCACCACCTAGCCGTGTGAATTGCCGCCGCTGCCCCTCCCCCTCCGAGGCAGCAGTACGAGTCAACCACGCCAAACAAAGACAAGTATGGTCTGGAATCTGGATGCTGCTGCTGGTGCTGCTATCCACGGCAAATTAAATTCCAGGAAATTCTCCACTGCGAAGTGGAGGTGCTGTGCTAGTGGAGTAGAGGGGGTTTGAAATTGTTGGGAAAGGAAGACGAGAGATCTGTGAAGTATCCATGGCGTTTGACCGAAATAGCCATGAGAAAAAAAAATTAAAAGAGACAGCAAATGACGTTGAGAGTAGGGGAAGAGAGAAAATAAATTAAATTTTCAGATAATTCTCTTCTTCACGAAAATATTAATGAAATAAGTCGTTCCAGTTGATATGCCATCGCCAGTAACGTCTGTGAAAAAGGGAGGTGAAGCGAGCAAAAAGCGGGCGAGTGGGCGAGAGACGGAGAGGAAAAGCGATGTTTCATCGAGAAGTCATCCTCTTGGTTGCTGACACGGAGGGGCAGTTTCGTCAGAGCAGGAACGGAAAGCAAGCGTCCTGCCATGAGGCGGCGCGGCTAGCGAGGGAGGGAGGAAACCCGGAGGCCAGAGCATGAGCCGCAGAGGAAGGAACAGGGAGGAGGCGGGGATGATGATGACGCGCGCGCGCACGTACCTTGGTCGTCGCCGCGGGAGGGGGTGGGATGGGGGTGGAGCCCGCGTGTCGGTGGCCGACGGTTGGTGGGGAGCAGAAGGCGCCGTCCTCACCGCCGCTCGTCGACGCGCCGGACCCGCCGCTGTAGTCCAGGGGAGACGCCGGGCTGCCCCGAGGGACCCACCTCCCCTTCGTGGCCGCCGAGCCGGAGCCGGACGGCGAGCGGCGGCGCGACAGCGACCGCTTCCCCCGCGCCACCGCCGGCCAGACCAGCTCCTCATCCTGCTCCCCCTCCTGCCTCTCGCCGTCGCAGGCTGGGGCCGGCCTGCACCAGGGCGGCGTCCACCCGGCCAGGTCAGCGCCGCGCAGCGAGCAGATGATGTCGGCCGCCGCTTCCGCGTCGGTGGCGGCCATGGCGCCGACGAACGAACGAACCAGAGGGGAGCAGAGTGGAGGCGCAGATGTGAGAGAGAGAGAGAGGAGGAAGGCGAGGGAGATGTGCGTGTGGGGGATGGTGGAAATGAGGGGGGCGTGGAGGAGGCGAAACAAAGCCACGGCGTGGTGGCGTCCGGCCTTTTTAAACGGCGGAATAAAACGCACATATGGGCCAATAAAATAACCCTCACCACACCCCATCTACACGCCCTCCCGTGCACGTGGGACCCAGCTTGGTGCCCCCGCACGTCAGTGACACTGCGCGGTTCGCGTGTGGACCGCCGAGACGTCGATCGGCTCGGCGCCTGCGAGGAAATGACGGGGATGCTGCCGGTCGACTGTGGGACCGAGGCGTCAGCGGGAGGGACGATCAGGGGTAGCATGGTAAATGTGAGGCTTAGATCGCAAGCTAGAGGAAGCGGAACTGCGGAAGCACGAGTTGGTTGGAGAGAGGAAGGGAAGGGGGAGGTGGCAGTGGCAGTGGCCTGGGTTTCCGTGTGGCGATAGGTGTGCTTGCTATAAAAGCGCCTGCCCGTCTGGCGTGATGGCGTCTGCCGGTGCTGGACTGGTGGGGTAAAAATGCTTCTACCCTTTTCCTCTCATCCAATTCCACTCACAAATTAGAGTAGAAAAATCTCACACAAATTAGCAACATGTTTAAAGTAGTTTAGGCTTATTTAGCTATAAAAATAATTTAACTTTTTAGTCTAGTTTTTTCTATCATGAAGCCACCTCTAAAAGCTATTAAAATAACATAAACGAAGCATATTAGCTTCTAGAAAGCATATTCAAGAACATCTCGAAGTACAGCTTAACATTCAATTCACTTCAGCTCGACCAGCTTATTCATTCAGTTTAGCCACTCCGAACATGCTCTAAACATGGCTTAGTTGAGTTGGAGGGCTCGTTCAGAGTAGCAAGCTGGCTCGACTTAGCTTGCTAAATCGGATGAGTTAGGAGATAGGCTCAGGTTGGGCTCGTGAGAAACTCGAGCCAGCTCATGAGGCTCGTGATCTCGCCACTCTGTAGCATACAGATTCGACCGGTTGGGAGGAGGGAGGCGGCTGCAACTTGGGGAAGGAGGAGGGAGGCAACACAGTGGTGCCCCAATTTGGGAAGAGGCACACGCCCCACTGCTAGAGCTTGTCGTCGCCACCTACCTTGAGAAGGAGGATGGAGGTACCACCGGCCGTGGAAAGGAGTGAGGCGCGGATAAGTGGGATGAGGAGGAAGACGGCGACACCGGGCGAGAGATGAGGAAGAGGGGTGGCGACGGCACCGTCCGGGTGGAGGAAAGGCTAACATCGCCAATCGGGAGGCAGAGGAGGAGTGAGGCGGTGACATTTATGAGTCAACGTCTTCTGATCGTGTGCCTGTGTGGCATTGTGGCGTTTGTGTATGTGATGAATGGCATTAGGGTTGGGAGTAGGGCTGAAAGAACGAGTCGAGTTTGAGTAAACTAGCCTCTGCTCAGCTCTGCCCATATTAAAAATTGAGCGAGCTCAATTCGAATCGAGTTGGAAGTCGAGCTACTGTGTTGGCTCATACTCGTCTCATATTGATCACGACCTTTTTTCATAAACATAAACATAAAACATTGATTATTAATTTGTTACCTATAAATATCCATAACTAAAGTCAACCACACAAGCAAAGAAAATTGCAAAAAAAATCAATTGATATCGTGATAAAAATATTTTAAAATTATAGAATATCTTTGTAGCAATCCTGACACACGAAGGCAATATTTAATCTTATATATATATATATATATATATATATATATATAGAGCAGGGGCAAACGGCGCCACCACATTAATAGAAAGAAATTCCCATGTAAATTAGAAAAAATAGAAAAGATCTCCACCATCTATTACGGTGGGGCTAGCTTATAACGGCTTAAATTGAAATAGAAAGTTCATATCAACTTGTAACATCCCAAAGTTTTGACCATAAAATTTTTCGCGAATTCAAACATAAGTTGCATACATGAAAATGATACCATGCCTAGAGATCATCAGGGCATTTTCTTTGTTTTGCACATATTTCTATAGACACCTATGCAATAGGTGATGCTTGTTCATGAATTAGAAAACTCAACTATAATAAATATATAGGATTACATAGTTAAATCAGTAGGATGATTATTTAAAATACACTTTATAGTGTCTAGGCGCATGCAAAACCCTTTAAAAAAAGCTTTCTTCCAATAAAGGGATATAGTTTCCATCAAATTATGTGTGTGGTTGAAAATACACACATGCATCCCTAAATACCCCCTAGCCACTGGCTCTGACTAGTCCAAGTAAATTCAAGCCTTTAAACCACATGATCAACCCAAATTTCGTATAATAATCATAGGTTATCTCTATCATTCAGCTGATGAGACCTCTAGGAGTCATTAGGATATTTTTATTATTTTGCAAAGCTTTCTAAGAATTTTTACGCAATAAGTGATACTTGTTTCATAAGAATAAAATCTTAGCTGTTAAAAACATTTAGAATTATGTCATCAGATTAGTAGGAGTTCTAGATATAACTTTTTGAGGTGAATCCCATACAAATATCTTTCGAGGCTTTTTCCCCATGAGGGGACATCTCTTTCTTTTGCCGTTGATCATGTTGCTATAGAACCATCCCTTACACTGGTCTTACTTTTTGGATAAATCACAATTGCCTTGTGCTCTTCTTCCATCACCTAACTTCTATGTGACCCTTGATCATTTCTTTAGATGAACCCAAGTCTAAATATGCTAGGACCCCTGCATGCCCCGAAACCTAGTTATAGTTACCTCTCTAATGACATCTCTTCGTCAATAGAGATTTTTGCATCGCATTATTCTTATTAAGTCTTTTTATATCTTATGCAACAAGAGGGATATATCCAATCCAGGTGAGTCATTAATAAGCTTAGGTAACCTTTTCTTGGGCGAGCCATTAAATCCTTTGAACCATACCATGATCACACCACATTTAGTGAAACCTAATCTTAAGTGTTCACTTGAGACGAATTAGATATACTGTCCAATAGTTCTTGTCTTAGACAAGACCAGACTATATATATGCATATACACCAAATTTCCTAAGTTTCCAAATACTATATAATCCGGTGTCTATGAATTCTATAGGTAATAATACATAGGACAAATTCTTAGGAAATCAAAAGTAACTTTTAATGGTGGGTCACATTCTAAAATTTATAAGAGTAGAGAAAATTTAATTAAAGGAGATTCATGAAATAAATAAAAGCGGAGGATAAAAGAAAAATGTAAAATTGTGAAAATATTGCTAAAAGCTATAAAAATGGAGAGTCATGTTTTCCTAAAACCTCAAACGTATTTTGTTATGAATTCTAGTAGGAGGAAAAAATGATGAATTTAAATTGAGGAAAAGGGGTGATGAAAGAAGAAATTAGAGGGTTTTTTAAAAACGAATACCTATTTAATATAAAAACAAATTATGTGTTTGAATTCATTAAAATTCTTTTAAAATTATAGAAATCCTTTAAAATATTTTGTAAAATATAATGAATACTCTAAAAACTGAGTGAAGATGGAAATTTCCCTATAACTCAATTTGGAAACTACCCAATCTGAAAATAACCCAAAAGAGAAACCTTCCACATGGGGAAATACGCTTTCCCAGCATTGGGAGCGTATTTCACGAGAGCAGACCGGCATTGAGCCAACCAGACACACGCGCGCCACTCAAGCAGAGCGTGGCTCCTCTTCACCTTGTTGTGTGTCTCAAATTTAATGCCGTCGCCAGATATCTGCCGAGCCCGCCGCTTCCCCGGCCGAAAGCCCCGCCGCAATGCCGTTTTGACATGACGAAGGCAAGCGGTAAACTTTCTTCACCAAGCACGAGGGATTTCACCACCAACGCCGTCGCTTGCCACCCTTGAAGCTTGCTGAGCCGCCCGTGCCACCGGAGTGACGTCAGTGAGTCCCATTTCGGTTTTTCCCCAAATTCTTCCCGTCGTAGCCGATTCTTGCAATTAGAGAAAACTAGTGCAAATTAAGTCAAATTAAGTGTTCCCTAAGTACCCTAGAGAATTCAGGATGCCTCACCGTAGCTCCTAGCGCCACCAAACAGTCCCAACCACCGTCGCCATGTCCGCCGTTGCCCGAGCTAATGGTGCCACGGCGCCAGAGCATCGTAGACCATTCCGAGCCTGACCAAAAGCATCAACACCATCGGGGCGGCCTATCGGTACTCCATGACCGGCCAATTTGGCCTCTAAGCCGTCGAGATGCCGAGCGCCCAACTCTCCCCTGTCCTTCAACTTCGGCGAGCAATTGCCGCCGACTCGATCGACTTCAAGCTTGGCCGCCACTTCTACTAGCCTTAGAAGGATACAAGGAACAGCGTGAGCCCACCCAACACCCGAGCTCTCCCTATAGAACTACCGGATCCATGTGTGACGGACCAAATTTTCAGTAAAAATTTACCAAAAAATGTCCAGAATGCCAACTGTCCAGGATTTCAGTTGCATTCAGAAATAGTACAGCCTGCTTGATTTATTACATGTTATAAAATATTTTACAGCAGAAAGTGGAAATGTAACCTGGTAATAAAGAGAAAATTACATTGCCCATATACCACAGGCAGAGCCTGAGCATAAGGTAAACCTTAGAAATCGATCCTATGTGAGTTCTTATCTTCTTCATAAATGTCCAATTTGATTATAAAGTAGATCCTACAAAAAGAAATAAATTGCCCACAAAATCTGGGTAAGTACTAATCGTACTTGCAGGTTTCTTAAGAAAGTGATACTAATATTATATGAAAACAGGATTCAAGAATAGTAAAGCTTTATGGTGGATATGCAATTTTGAATATTTAAAGTCCTATCATTATTTAAAACAATTAATAATAATAGATCAAATTCTATCATCTTTCTCCATCCTTACTTATCTGCTAACCAGACAGCAATTTTTATAAAACAAATTCATGAGTTTTGACATATAAGAGAGGCATCACCCATTTGACATAACTTCATATACCTGAAGTAGGGTCCATCGATGTATTTGTTTTCAGCTCTGCAGAACCTGCCCAGCTTTATCCATAGATTCATGATTTCCATGGATGGGCGGTAAATTATGTCATTCTTAAATATTTTAAACTCAAGTTTTTATAGAAGCAAACGATTTCTAGATATCCTCTTATCACAGAGCAAATATCTAGTGCCCTTGAGTGTTTCCACCAGCCATACCTGCTGTGACCTGGCCCAAGCCGGCAAAGATAACGATATTTCCGAATTTGCTTCTATAGTTTATAGAGCAATGATTTCAGAGAGTTCACACCCTCGCCCACCTGTGTCCTTGAGTGTGTACCTTCTACCCGTAAGGTACCTGGCCCAAGCCGACAACTGCTTTTTCCAAATTGCTCTATATAGAAATCATTTTATCTCCCAAGCTACAATCTTTTCCATATCAAATAAGTTATCCAACCCAATTTATTTATACGGACCAATTCTCTTATTCATTCATGAGATAATCAAAATTTTGTATTTTGGCCTATACTAGGGTTTTATTAGGGATTGATTATTTTTAGATGGCTTTTTAAGGTATTGGGGTTTGGATAAAAATTGTACTTGGAATATATAAATAAATAACTAGAAAATATATGCAGTAAATAATAAGTAAAGGAAATGTAGGTATATCAAAATGCATCAAGGATAAGAAAACCTGCCTTAATTGGAGATCGGATCATACTTATTGCATCATTTGGACATTCTTTCCAGAAGACGTATCTTGTTGTCTAAGCGTTATAAAAAGAGAGAAATTCCAATAAATATCAAATGAGAAAAGTTTTAAATCAACAATAAAATAAAAGGGTCTGGGGTAAAAGGGTGATGGGTTGTACGATTTTCTAAAAGTTTAAAAATATTTTCTAAAAGAAAAAGGGTAGGGGTGTTTTTATAAAAATAAGCATTTTGGGCAGCATGATGTTAAGGTTGAAGTAATTATTGTGAAGAGATTTTTATAATTTGTTTATGGTAAATTGATATATATATTTATATTGGAATATTTCTAATTGACCTTATAGTGATAAAAATTTAAAAGATTAATTTTTGGCATTATAATTTTATATGGAAATGTTTAAATGGGTTAAATAAATTATGTGAAATTTACTAATAAGTTCTTATATTAATTTCATATTTAAAGAAAATTTTTAATTAGATTAAAGAAAGGGTTTTAAGTTCAATTTGAATTTCTATAGGTTTTAATAAATGTAGGGATATTATTTTTAGGTATAAAACATTATTTTGAGTAACTGTTATATTGGAAGTTTTATTAATTTTACTTCTATATTCTCTAATTAAAATGTTTTATTATGAAAAGAAGAGAAAGAAAAGGATTTATTTAGGGTTATTTTTATTAAGAAAATATGGTATTTTATATTTTTATATATTTCTTTATCTTAGTTTATATTTTTATGAATTTTTGTAGAATTTATAAGAGTGATTTGATATTTTAAATAGTATAGGGATTAATAGAAATAGAAAAGAGTTTTGAAAATGCTTACTGGGCTATTGGGCTCGGCTTAGTGGGTCATGGGTTGCTCTTCTGACGGGGTAGAAAAAAGGTCGACGAGGGGACCCAGCAAGATGATCGTGGTTTTGCCCTAAAGGGTGACATGTGGGGCGAAAGTCATTAGTGAGAGATGAAGGGAAAATGGGAGGGGCGGCGGGATGGTTCACCGGCGACGGCGGAGGAGAGCCGGTATCGAGAAATTGGGTGGGAAAAAATGAAATTGAGGTCATGAGGATTCTTTTGGTGGTCTTAGAAGGGTTCGAGGTGGCCGGAGTTGGCATGGCGGCGAGGTGGCGGCAGATAATCTGGGCGACAATGAGTAGGAGTCTCAGATGAGGTTTTGGCTTGGGTGAGTGTTGGGTTGGATTTACGGGGAGTAGTGGAGTGTTTTATGTATAGGAGTCAAGGCCGAAGGGGCTTTGGAACAGCGAGGAGTATGTTCGCCGGAGTTGGAGAAGGAAGTGGCGGAGACGGCGGTTCAGGGTGATTGAGGGCAAAGGAGCGGGCGGGGATGGGTGCTTGAGGGATTGCGGCGCCGGAGGAGGGTATTTATAGGCCAGGATTGAAGTGGCGGGTACGAAATCGTAACTTCGTGGTGACGGCAGCGCTGTGAAGTGGCGGCGAGTGATTGGGCGATCACCGGGGATGGATGGGGTCGATGAGGTGGCGGCAGCTGTTGGTGGCGGCGCGAGCTATCCGGTGGTGGCAAAACCACGGCGAGGCTTGGACGATTCTTGGCGGTGAGAGTTTTTCCGATGGGCGGCGGCGGCCATGAGTTCTTGCGGCGGCGCGATCTTGGAGGAAGAAGACATTCCGTGGGCCGTCCGATTGGATATAAACCAATGGTCGCCGTCGGATTCTTCTGGGCTGAACCGGTGTGGGATGAGTAAGAGGGGTGACGTGGCTGCATCTAGATGGTTGATTTGAAAATTAACGGTTAGGATTAGAACCGGTGAACCGGTATGGTGGTTTGGCAGAGATCCGTTGGATCTTGATCCAATGGTCTAGAATCAACGCGATTACTTAATGATTTAAGTGGAAGCGCATTTCCGTAAAAGGAAAGCGTATTCCTCGGGTTTGCCTAAAAGGGAAGGTCTCATATTTAAATAGAAAGGGATTTTTCAGAGTATATTTATAGTTTTGAAAATTCATAGAGAGCTGTAGGAAGCTCAGAAAAATATCAAATAAATTTCTAAAAATTCATAAAATTGAGTAGAATTCAAATATGAAGTAATATTTATAATTTTATGGGATTTTTATTTTTAGGAAAAGAGAAATAGGGTATTTTCTTTTAGAGAATAAATAGGTGCTTTGTTTTAAAATTATTTAAAAAAATTAGGAATGGTTACAAGAATATATTTATGACTTTTGCGAAAAAAATAAAAATTTTATGCTGAATTTAAAATTTTAGGTATGTTACACCATGCTTAGCCACCGCTCCCCAATCTTCCCAGCTCGCCGCCGGCCAACCCGAGTCCCCCGGCCACAAACCAACGAAACACGTCCTAGGTATCAATCTCTTGAATCTATACATATCAAGAAATCCCTTAGAGGTGCATCGTAGAGCTCGCAATCCTATGCCGAAGCCTCGCCGGAGAAGAGAATCAAAGGAAGAAGGAGAAGGCCAGTGAACCGGTTGGTTTTTCCTATTCAAGCCCGGTTCACCCAACCTTAGGCCGAATTTGTAAACAGTATCTAAATAGGAAATATTCAAAATAATAAAATATACATAAATATGTATTTGAAAACCATATTTATTATTAATAACATTTGAAAGCTATAGATTAAACTAAAAAGGTCTTTTAATTAAATAAAAAGGTGATATAAAATCAAGATTTTTGATAATATAAAAAATAAGTAACAAGTCTATTTAATATTTTTAGAATATTTTAAAATGCATGTAAAACTTATACAATGCCTTTTTATATTTCTAAAAATCATATTTCTATACATGTTTATAAATCACCTTTAACCTAGACAAATAGATATATTAAATATTTAACCCTTTCTATTATAAAATCTATTGTCAACAAAGTTAAGTAACTAAAGTATTTAAATTTATGAAAAACCACATGTTATTTCCAAATGCATTAGCATCACCACCTTTTATATTTAAAATCAATAATACTCATTAATATTTTTGAAGTACCCTTTTCAATAGAATACCTAGACATATTCATATCCTTATATTTTCTAAAAGTTAAATCCTCCAATTATATACAAAACCATATCCTATAAAATAAAAGGGATGTGTATATATATATGAAGGGCTAACACTTTCATTGCATAAAAGAAATCATGTTGGTGTTGAATTGGTTCTTATACAAGCATATGGTAGAACAGATAAAATAGCCGAATCCTCCAAGGAAGGAGTCCAAGAAGTTCAAGCTGGAAAAGGAAGTCAAGAAGACCACCCGAAAAATCAAAAGAAGCTAAAGACAAAGCAACACCCGAAGAACCCAAACTGAAAGGCAAGTCACATTTTTTTCAATCATCTCGGTCAAACCCTTGTGCTATGGATTTGGGTAAAACTTGCTTCACCTAAAAACTTTAGACTTAAAATAAACTTGTCAACCAGGATAGCCATAATCTGATTGGCGATAGATGAAATCCTGAATAGGACGATAGAATTCCCTTGTCAAATATAAGCCATATTCATCTTGACAAGGTTTAATTAAAACTTGCCTTGGCGATAGCTCAACCTAATTTATATCAGTAGTATATCTGATTTCTGATAGGCCATGTTCATCTGAATACACCTTTCTGAATAATCCTATTTAAAATTGATAAACTAAGAAAAGCTTAACATAAACACTCCACCTAAAGAAAAATTAATACTAGGCAAGATATTGATTGTAAGCTGATTACTGTTGCTGAGTATCTGTTGTGGAATAGTGTTGTTGTGAAGTTCCTGACTGAAGCATATAAGGATACTATTCTTTTGCCACTGCAACGTAACACAATTTCGTCCAACCATGCGACCGAGAAATCGGACTTAGACTAGTATTATTCTGTTGATGTGATGTTTCCACGTTTGCAATAAGTCGCTGGCAGTTGAGCTTGTTGGCCTTTGTCTCGCTCACCAGTCTCGATAACAGCGGGAACCATACTTCTGTGAGGTGACAAAATCTATCGGCCTACAGATTCTCATGGTCAGAGTATGGTCGCAGACCTACTAGGTGGAAACTAGCTCAACGGTCTAATCCTTTTCTATGGTGTTTCGATCCTAGCTAAGTCGTGACATCGTTTGGGTAAAGCTAGACAAGTTCTGCAAAACTCAATCAAATAAAACATCGATGGATCGTGCTTCCGGTATACGAAGCTGTGTTAATGGGTGATTCCAGACAGCGGGGCTTAAGTAGACTCTCTTTCTTATCCTCACTTTTTCTCATCTCATTCATCTCTGACCTGCTCGTTATATCTTCTTTATTCCTGTTGCAATTGTTACCTTGCCATGTATTAATTATAATTATAAATTGTTTAGAATTGTTTTACCGTTATAACTAATCTTAATTACTAGTCATAACCTTAATCCCTTAAAATTGAAAAGCTGCAATCAAATAAAATATTGGGATTTAGCAACAAGTGATCAACCAACTAGAAATCCTGGTTCATGATTTTGAAGGGGCGATTATCTTTGTGATTTGCTGAGGACTTGCGTACTCACCCGCCTTTCATGCGGGCTGCCTATTCAACGGGCAGTCTTCGGTCAAGAAACGATATCGGAGAAGATATTGGAAAACAACAAGGAAGACTGAATAAGGTGCACAAGGAAGGAGTGAGGTCTAGGTCATCTCTACGCTTAGGCCTTGCCTGTGGTATTGGGCTGTAAATTCTGGTTGTAATATAAACAAATGTAACTCCTGTAAAGCAGAGTTTGTAAAACTTGGCCAACAGGCCCTACTTTCGATGTAAAAGTATTTCTGTTGTGTAATTTCGCGTTGCAGGATGATGCTACACCTGCACAACTGAAATCCTGGACAGTTGTGTATTGTGGATCACCGACATCTTATGTCCAAAACCGATCCCCCAGACAACTACAATAAAAAAACAAATTCAGAATAAAAATAATAAAAAAGGGTCATGTGAACTACAAAACTAGAAAAAGAATCCATATCATCTATCTATTATATATATAAAATAGGGACAAATGCATCCACAACATTGATCGGAAGAAATTCCCATGTAAATTAGAGAAAAAAAAGGTCTCCACCATCCACTACGTGGGGCAACTTATAACCACTTAGATTGAAATGGAGAGTGCATATCAAATACAATAAAAACACAAATTCGGAGCAAAAATAATAGAAAAAAGAGTCCATGTCAATTACAAAACTAGAAAAAGAGTTCATATCAACTATAATAAAGAAAATAAAATAAAAAGAGTCCATGTCAACTAGAAAAGAGTCAATATCAACTAAAAAACTAAAATTCATAATAAAATAAAAAAACGACTCCATATCAACTAGAGAAAAAAGAACCCATATCTACTATATTTAAATGATAAAAAATTAGAATAAAAAATAACAAAACACGTGCATCCATGTCAACTACAAAGACAAAAATGTCTATATATACTACATTTAAATAATAAAAAATAATAGAAAATAACAGAAAAAGTACACATCAACTAGGACACTAGAAAAGGAGCCTATATCAACTAAAATAAAATCTACTGAAATTAAAATAAAAGGATAAAAAATGAGCCCATATCAATTATAACAAAAAAAGACTATATTAGAAACCAAGACTTGGACATGAATTATATTAGAACTTATATCTAGAAAAGGTCTTTTAATTTCTAAAACAAAACTAGCCTCGCAAATGCGAGAGACACCTTGCTCGTTGCAAAAAAAACATAATACTTCATAATATACTAGTTTATTCATGTATGTTGTGATTCAGATGCAAATATACAAAAGCAACACATTATCAGTAGTTTATTTCTATATATATTATTGTAATTTGAGTTATATCGAGCCTAAATCAAACGCGTTGATCTCAGCTCAAGATTGATTTGTTCTTCGTCCAAGCTACCGAATACACTCAAACTCAACTTATTTTCTTTCGAGTGGATCACGAGCTGAGCCAAAATATGAGTCCATCTCAAGCGGCCACGAGCCTCAGTTGGGAAGACACTGGGACTTTGGCCAATTGGCCATGACTGCAGTGAGGCTTGGCTCGGGCCGGTCAAAGTGCACCAGCTTAAAAACGGGCTCAGCTCTCGAGCAGTCGAGCTGAGCTGAGCCGAAAAACCAAACGAGCCACGAGCTGAAATCCAGCCATAGTTTATAACCGCTCATGAATAGAGTAACACGGTAGCATGATTAGTATCTGTCCATCTAGGCGCCAACTATGAACTATCCACCTACTCGAGCGATTCTACCAAGAACGAACTCATGCTGATAACACGTTAGATCGTTGTCGCAGTGAGAAATCACAAGGTCCATGGTAATGTGACTTGACTTTCCATGAGCTAGATAGATAATATGGCAGGGCAATCTCGTCAAATTCAATGAGAAAAAAATACCTTAGACCTAAGAAAATTCAATGATACTAGGCTTCAGTCAGCTAGAACATTTCATTCAGAGCATGTTTGGAGTGGTTGGACTAAATGAGTAAGTTGACTAAGCTGAAGTGAGTTAAATGTTAAGTTAGATTTCGAGAAGTTCTTGAATCTGCATTTAAAAACTGATCCACTTTATTTATGTTATTTTAAAGAGTTTTAAGAGATGACTTTATGATAAAAAAAATTAGGCTAAAAAGTCAAATTTATTTTCTAACCAAATAAGTTTAAGCCATTCCAAACGCGCTCCAACTTACCTTGAAAAAATTGATGCATTTTGCTGTCGACGAGGCAACAAGGCGATAGGACCCATTAAAAACATGGACAATGCATGACATTCGTTGCACTAGAGAAGCTACAGTACGGTGCACCTATCTGATCATCCTTCTCTCGATTTCCCTTTTTGACTTTCCCTATCTAGTTGAGTTCCGAGAAAATAAGCACCTCGTCCGGAACGCGTGCACGTCCTCCATGTTGGAGATCTGTGTCAGGCCCTCCCCGTCCCACTGCTGCATGAATAGGAGCGTGAACAACGTGCAAGACCACGCTACCGTCTGCTCTGGGAGGCAGTGGCCAAGCTGCACCGGGGCGCGACGCCGGCGTTCCGCGGCATCGTTCACCCTGCCTAGAGCACGCGCACGTAGGGTATGTTTGGATGGTTTTCCTAGCTCGCCCCGCCGCTGGATGGCCAGCCCCGACGACGGCGCGCCTTCTCAGGGCGCGGGCGTGAGATTTGGGCGCTGACGGGGGCCTAGGGTGACGTTCGGATAGTCACACGCTAAGAACGCAAAAACAAAACAGCCCTCTCCCGAGCAAGGGTCTACTTCAAGGAGTCCTCGCCGGCTCGGGCACGACCAGTCTGCTTTCGGACCGGGTCCGAGCAGCTCCTTCCCCACCAAGGAAGGATCTGACCCTCTCCCGAGCAAGGGTCTACTTCAAGGAGTCCTCGCCGGGGCTCGGGCACGCCAGTCTGCTGGACCGGTCCGAGCCGCCTCCTTCCCGACTAAGGAAGGATTCTCCCCCGCATTAAATGCTCGACACGCCCGAGACAGTTGCGCAGGGATCGCGCCACCAACCCACGTCTTGTAACATCGCTTCCCACACCGCTTCCCGTAAGACGAAGAACGACGACGATGACGCAAGAGAAGACATGCTTCGACCACCGGACAAAGGAGGGACAACCATCATACCGCTAGGTAATAGGATTTCAACGCTAGAAAAACCGATGACGCCCATGTATAAATAGACTACGCCGCCGCACATCTAGGGGCGCGACTACGTAAAATACACACGCGACATCGTGGGAGCTCCACCGCACCATTACGGGCCAAAGCTCATCCCTCGCCACAAGAAACTCATCCCTTTGTAACCTCTTCGATCCCTCATATAGATACCATCGACGAGGGTCATTACCTCCACTCGAGGGCCGAACCAGCCCAAAAATCATGCGTGCCTTCTCTCGATAGCCACTCGATCGAAGTTCGCCTTCTTGAAAGCCCCGACGCCATGGAAAGAGGCCGTTGATCCTCACTCTCAACAAGTAAGCTCGGTGCCGGGGCCCGTACTCTAATCGCCGACAATGGCGCCGTCCGTGGGGGCAGAGATCACTTCAGGAGCGAAGGTCCTGAAGAATGGCGAACTCTCGGGACAACCAAGATATTCGCCGGCGACCTCGACGACTTGGACGAATATTGGTCCGATACCGAGGTCGTCCGGATTGTCGATCCGGACGGACACACCATGGCGAGTCCTCTCCCCATGGATGTCTGCCGCCCGGTGGATGAGCTGGGTTCGGAGTTCGTTCCCGAACCTCTCCGATTCAGAGTTACCGAACAGAGACACCACCATATGTGAAGGTGTCGATTCGCACGAAGGGTCGATATCCGGACATCCTCACGACTCACCACACGAGATAGCTCTCTGCGGGGATACGGTCATGACACCCTCATGCCCAAAGATTCCCGCTGAAGCCCACATGGCGACATCGGCGACGCCCATGCTCCCGCCTCGGGAGGACGAGTCGCGTCGCCGCTTGACGCCGCTGAATCGGGCCGGCGACTCGACGACCGAGCCACGCAACCCATCGCGATGACCGGGGCGAGCGCCCGCCAGCTCTCCGCTCCCCGACCGGGTCGCCACCTCGTCCTTTCCTCCGATCCGACGGTAGAGTCGCCAGCGCCTCGCCCCTGCACACGCAGCGTGACCTCGACTGATTTCGACCAAAGCCGCAGCTAGGCGTAGCTATGGCCGAAAGGTCGAAGCGATTGGCGGCGATCTTCCTCGTCTGCCGACTCGGAGTGCTTCCCGAAAGCCGAACCCGGGTAGTTACTCCGTCCACGACCTCCGTCGGGACCTTGATCGGCGGAGGAATGACCGCACATCTCGCCATCACGGTGGCCGTCTCTCGAGCAATGCTCGCAAAGCGAAAGCATCGCCACGACGACGGCTCGGCTCGCCTCCGGCCGAATGGGGCCACCCCGAGTCGATGCTCGAGGCGCTTCATGGCAGCGCCAACCCGCGCCACTCGGGAAACCCACGGATACCCCGACGCTCGGCGACGGCGTCTTCTCGCGCCTCGGTCCCTCCGAGGACGTGAGGGCGTGGCGCTCATGGGAACGACGCGGGTAAACCACGGGTGCCCGCTTTCTCCGCACCCTCCGGCGGCAGATGGCCCCCAAATTCAAACCGGGCCACATAGAGCGATTCGACGGGACCCGTAACCCGGACGAATTCCTCTCGGTATATGCTACCACCGTCCGCGGCGCGGCGCGTGATGAAGGGTAATGGTGAACTATTTCCCCCGTGAGGGGCCCGCCGACATGGCTCTTCAACCAACGGAAGGCTCCATCCACACCGGGTCCAATCAGGCGAGGCCTGTGGTAATTTCATGGTGCCGCCCCCGCCAGAAGGCCGCAGACCTCAAACGGTGGTCCAGATGGAGGACGAAGCCTCCGGACTACGCTCGAAGGTTCATCCGCACGGAACACGATTCAACATCCTGCACGGCGCGATCGTCGAAGCATTCACCGGCGCCAAGAACGCCCGCTTCGCCCAGACTCGAGATATACTCCGCTCCTCGGCGAGCTCTTCAAGCGGCGGGCGTTACATAAACGCCGAGGAGGCCGTGGAGCGAAACGCTTGGGTCCGGCAGCGCCTCGCGGCCAAAGCTGGGATCTTCGGACAAAGAAGTCCGATAAGAAGGCCAAGAAGAAAAGAAAGCGCCAAATTGGTGGCCGCTATCCCAGCCGCTGTCTCCACGACACCGGCCAAAGAAGCCTCGGCCTTCCCGAGCAAGGTGGGCGGTCGTGATCGACCGACCCGGACGAAGCGTGGACCTCGGGGACCCTCGAACAGTCGCTTCGCTCGCTGCACTAAGCGCACGGCACGACCTCCGCGAATCGCCGCACTGGATCGCTCGGCTTGAAGACTTCTACAACGGACGGGGCCCATGCCGTCCTCCCGGACGCCGGAAGGTGGGCCCGACCGAAGTCCGAGCCCCGCCCGGACCGAACGCCAGAGAGCGAAGAATATCATGAGCCGAGTCACCACATTGCGGTGATTCGAGGGTCCGCGTTCGCCTCCCCGACGGAGTTGAAGGTCAGCGGCGCGAGGTCTCGCCGCCATGACGAGGCGGCTCGGTTCCTCGAAGCAACTTAGATGGTCGGAAACGACCATCTCCTTCTCCGGGAGGATCCCTCGGGAATGACGGCCCCAAACTCCCCTCGTGCTCGCCCGACCATCAAGAATACAAGGGTCGCGACGGGTGCTTATCGATGGGGAAGCGCTCTGACCTGATCTCGCCGGGTCTTGGGCGAGATGCAAATCCCTCGCTCCAAGATCAAAACATCGCTATGCCCTTCCACGGCATCATCCCGCACGCCCATGACCCCGCCGCAGATCGTCTGCCGTGACCTTCGGCACCGAGCAACTTCCGGACCGAGTTGGTCACCTTTGAGGTAGTCGACTTGAGTCGGCCTACAACGCCATCCTCGGCAGCCGCCCTCGCCAAGTTCATGGCACTACGCACCACGCCAGATCACCGCCTCAAGCTCCCGGGCGAAAGGGTGATCACCGTCGGGGCAACCACAAGGCCGCCTCGAGTCGCGGCGAAATGGCGCCCACTCGTCGGCCAGCCTCAACGCGCGCCCGAGCAAAACTCTCACAAGTCCGCTCGGCCCAAGGTTGTCCTCGGCCTCGGGAGTGCATTTAAAACGTCTCGATCTCCGGCGAGATCCGCCGAAGGTGGTCCACGTCGGGCCGCTGGATCCAAAATAGGAAGGCGAAGCTCGTCACCTTCCTCCGCAACGCCGACGTCTTCGCATGGGAGCCGTCCGACATGCCCGGGTCCCAAAGGAGGTGATCGAGCACAGTGGGCGGTTCACCGATAAAAACAAGGCGCCAAGCGCCGAGGAGATTCCCGCAATGGAAGGTCGATGTCATCAAAGAGCAACCGACAAGCCGTTGAAGGCCGCTTGCTCGAGAAGTCGAGCACTCCGACCGTTGGCGAATCCATCGTGGTCGAAGAAGAACGGAAAGTGGCGGATGTCGCCGATCACACCAACATCAACAAATCATGTCCAAAGGACAACTTCCCTTCCCCGCATAGATCGCTTAGTCGATGCAACGGCGAAGCACACCGATGAGCTTTTGGACGATACTCCGGGTACCATCAGTCACTGTCGCGGGAGGATGAAGAGAAAATCGCCTTCATCACCCCTTCGCACCTTCGCTACACGACCATGTCTTTCGGTCAAAACGCGGGGCCACTTTCCAACGTTTGATGCAGAAGACCTTCCCGACCGGATCGGCGGAACCTAGAAGTCTATGTAGACGACATAGTCGCCAAGAGTGCTTTTAGCCGAGGCCCACATCCGGACCTCAAGAAACCTTTCGTAATTTAAGAAAACATCGGATAAAGTGAATCCGGAGAAATGTGTCTTCGTGTACACACGGGCATGGTGCTCGGATACGCCATCGGGTCGACCGCATCGGTGCCAACCCGAAAAGATCGGCCGCCGAAAGGATGCGAGCTCCTTGAATGTAAAGGAAGTCCGCCGCTCATTGGTCGGATGGCGGCACTTAGCCGCTTCATCTCCCGACTAGGTGGCGCGGACTTCCTTTCTTCAAAGCCTTGCTAGCGCCAAGCACGACGGTTTCGTCTCGACCAAGGAGGCCGACGACGCCTTTAAAAAGCTCAAAGAATATCTATCGAGCCCGCCTGTCCTAGTCACCCCGAGGGGACAGGCCTTTGTTGCTCTACTTGGCGGCCTCCCCTGCTAAGATGGCGCGTGCTCAGAGTCGAGCGCCGACGAAATCACGCCTATTTACTACGTGGCGAGGTACTTCATGGACCTAGGGGCACTACCGAGGTCCGTAAACTTCAGACTCCTCCTCATGGCTTCTAAAAACTTCGCCACTATTTCTTGGCTCACCCAATCACGGTCCCGACCAGCTTTCGTGAGAAATCCTCAAAACCCCGACGCCCCGGCGCGCGCTAAATGGGCATTGAGCTCGGGAATTTGACCTCAAGTTCGTGGGTCTGAACGGCGATCAAATCTCGATATCTTGGCGGACTTCGTGGGTCGAGTGGGCGAATCCCGATCGAACAAAAGGCCGCACACCGAGGAACCCCATTGGACAATGTTCTTGACGGCTCGCGTTCCTTCGAAGCGCTCGGGGCTGGAGTTAGTCCGACCTCTCTCACGGAGAACAACTCGAAGACGTCATACAATTGCACTTCATTGCGACGAACAACGCGCGAGAATATGAAGGCCTCTTGGCCGGCTCCGCATGCTCGCGCTTTGGGGTCCGACTACTAACCGTGAAAGGGATTCGCAGCTGGTCGTAAACCGTGTTAACAAGGAGTTTCAGGTTCGATGACTCAATGGCGCTACATTCGCCGAGGTGAGGAAGTTGGAAAGGAACTTCGAAATTTCAAGTCCTTCACGTGCCGGAGAGCAAATACCCCGCCGACCAACTTGCCAAGTTGGGCACCTCGCAAGAACCGGTCCCAACAGGTGCTCGCTGAGCACCTGCTAAAGCCCTCCATTCCTCCGGAGAAGAGGCAACGAGACGCAAAACGACGCCTCCGCCCTCGAGCAAGGAGCCACTTGATGACGCCATTCATCCACTTCTTGGCACACGGGACATTGCTCGAGGACGGCCGAGAAATCCCGCTTATCGAGAGCTCCACTATACAAAGTTAGTGGAAGGTGCCTGCATCAAGAGGCGCGCCGAGTCCTCTCCAAGCGCGTCCCTCGGAAGAAGGGAGATTCTCGCTAAAGGACTTGCACGAGGGTGCTGTGGAGCTCACTCCTCCTACAGAACGCCGCTTCGTCGGCAAAGCCTTCAGATGGGCTACTATTGGCCCACGTTGGTGACGCCGAAGATCGTCACCACATGCCGAAGCGTGCCAATTCCATGCCCGCAGTACACCAACCAGCCTACACCCTTCAAACTATTCCCCACCGCCATTCTCTACCGGGGCTAGACATACTAGGACCATTCCCCAAAGGCGAAGGATGCGATACCTCTTCGCCGCCATTGACACGCTCACCAAATGGATAGAGGCCAACCGGTCTCGCATTACGCCCAGCGGCCAAAAATTTTTCCGCAATAACGCGGGTCACACGGTTTGGCGCTCCCACCCGACCGATCACGGATAATGGAACTCCGGTTCACCAAAGGAGTCGTTCCAAGAATATTGCGAGGACGCTAGCACGAAAATTTGCTTCGCCTCGCGGGCTCACCCCAGAGCAACGGGCCGCCGAAGCGAGCCAACGGGCAGATCCTCCAAGGAATCAAGAGGCGGTCTTCGATCGGCTTTCTAAGCTACGACAGGCTGGTCGACGAGCTCCCTTCCGTCTTGTGGGCAGTCCGCACCACTCCTGCCAGAGCGACGGGCGAAACACCCTTTCGCCAGATACGCACCGAGGCCATGCTTCCGACCGAGATAACCTTAAGGTCACCTCGCGTGGACCTCACGGAGGTCGCCGATGACCACCAAGGCAGTTACTCGACCTCGACCGTCCGAGGAAAAGCGCGAGCAAGCCCTCGTCCGATCGCCACCTACCTCCAGTTCTCAAGCAGCACGCCGCCCGGCAAGGTCCGGCCAAGGGCTCTGCAAAACGGCGACTTGGTTCTGCGACGGGTCCAGACCTATCACACGCCAACAAGCTAACCCCAAGGTGGGAGGGTCCATTCACGGTCGTCTCGTCTTCACGCCGGGCCGCTCGCCTCGCCTTCCCGACGGACGAATTCTCAAAGAACTCGTGGAATATCGCCCAGCTACGCAGGTTCCACGCCTAACCTTCCCCCTTCCTTTCTGGCCCATCCTCCTTATTTAACTCTCGGATCTTCGAACGACTTCTCGAAATCCCCGAGCATGTTAAATAAAAAGGAATGGTAACCAAAGTTCTTTTCCTTCCGAGGTTTTCGACCTTTTTTTTTCTGTCCTGCCCAAGCACGAGTTCTTGTTCTCTAAACCGATTTCTAAAGCGGCCGACGGATCTGAGAATGCACTTCAATTCCATTGCTCGATAAGCCGATAGCACATCGCCCGGCAAGTTCTCGGCGGTACTCGCAGATTTCGATCCCGAAACCCGAATTGAACTCGAGTAGAGTAACTTGAACTCGCGGCTACTTGGTGCCCGGTCTCTTGCTCGCAACCGGGGGGCAAGGACCCGCCACACGAGGGGCCGGACATCGCCTATTTCACGCATCTTCGGATGCGGCCACTTGTGTGCGGCCTCTTGCTCGCAACAGAGGCAAGGACCCGGCCACACGAGGGGAACATCGCCCATCCTCGCCGCCGGCTGCGCCGTGTGCCGGCCTCTTGCTCGCAACCAGGGGCAAGGACCCGCCACACGAGGGGCCGACATCGCCTATTTCGCGCATCTTCGGATGCGGCCACTTGTGCCGGTCTCTTGCTCGCAACGTGGGCAAGGACTCGCCACACGAGGGGCCGACATCGCCCATCCTCGGCCGCCGGCTACTTGCCGTGTGCCCGTCTCTTGCTCGCAACTGTGGGCAAGGATCCGCCACACGAGGGGGCCGACATCGCCTATTTGGCGATTTCGATGCCCGCCACTTCGTGCCCGGTCTCTTGCTCGCAACTGGGGCAAGGACCCGCCACACGAGGGGCCGGACATCGCCATCCTCGCCGCCGGCTGCATTGCGGTGCCCGGTCTCTTGCTCGCAACGAGGGCAAGGACCCGCCACACGAGGGGCCGACATCGCCTATTTCACGATTTCGATGCGGCCACTTCGTGTGCTGGTCTCTTGCTCGCAACTGGGGGCAAGGACCCGCCACACGAGGGGCCGGACATCGCCCATCCTCGGCCGCCGGCTACCGTGTGCCCGGTCTCTTGCTTTCGCAACTGTGGGCAAGGACCCGCCACACGAGGGCCGACATCGCTTATTTCACAAGATTCGGATGCGGCCACTTGCGTGTGCCGGTCTCTTGCTCGCAACTGTGGGCAAGGACCCGCCACACGAGGGGGGCCGGACATCGCCCATCCTCGCCGCCCGGCTACGCCGTGTGCCGGTCTCTTGCTCGCAACTGTGGGCAAGGACCCGCCACACGAGGGGCTGACATCGCTTATTTGGCGATCTTCGATGCGGCTATTGTGTGCCGGTCTCTTGCTCGCAACTGTGGGCAAGGACCCGCCACACAAGGGGCCGACATCGCCTATTTCACGCACCCTCGCCGCCCGGCCACTTGCCACCCGGATCCTTGCTCGGCGTAGGCTTATAGGGTAGGTATATAGCAGACAAATAGTAGCATAAATATTTTATAGACGTGAACAAGAGAGAGAACATCTTGTATTTAAATTAAATGTACTACAAACACGTAAACACCACGCACACTATTCCCTAGATCTACCCTTCAAAGATTGAAGCTTAGCCTCCACGCCTTCAAGGCGACTTGGTGGAGAACCCCGATCTGGGCTTCACGCCCGCCGGATCTCCTAGCAAAGCCGCCACCTTCCCTCTCCTCCGGCTGCCATGCCGCTCCTCCTCAAGCTCTTATGGACCCGCCGAGCTCCTCCCAGGGCCGGAGCTCCTCTCCGCACCTCGAGCATACCCCAAAGCGTGCTCAAGTTCGTTCCGACCCAGCGAGCTCGTTTGGGCCTCCCTAGTTCGAGCGCACCACCTTCACCTTGGCTCGGCACCGAAGCTTCTATGCTCGCAGCCCGATCATCCACCTCGGCAGATAACCGCAAACGAAGAAGCCAACAAAGAAGATTACGACAAAAGTAGTTCACAAGAAGAAATTACCTCATGGCGGTGACGCCGAACAAAGACCTCACCGCCGAGGGCCGACACGGATGTTCCCGAGCTTGACGAGCCAAGACTTCGAGCTCGGAGTTCGAACTACTCCGACCTCTTCGCCGACAGACCGGTCCGAGATCGCCCACGCCGGGGTCGAAGCGTCCCTACCACTTCTAACCCCATACTCGGGCACGGACAACCAAAGCTATGTCGCGACTCGACGCCGCCGGGAGACCCCTATGGTTTGGTGAGACGCAACCACCACCTCCAAGCTCGGAAGATGCGCGACAACGTTTCGCCACAGACGAAAGCAGAGGGTCGCCGGTACGACCTTCTCCCCAAGGGCTAAGCGGCGACGACGACGCCACCCACGCCGTCATTGAAAACCGTCGACCCACTCACAAGTAACCGTTGAAGACCCAACGTTTGGGCTTACCTTCGGGCGACCCTTGATCGGCCGACCCTAAGATTCGCCGTAGCCTTTGCTCAGTAACCTTGAGCTCACCAACCTGAAGTCTCGCCGACTAGCCCTCGCCGCTAATCGGCGATCGTCGAACGTCTCGAACCGAAAAGGCTCGATGCAGTTTAAAAGAGCTGAGGAGGACCGCCGGTCCACCACTCAGCTCGGGGCTAGATGACGGGGCCTAGGGTGACGCTCGATAGTCACACGCTAAGAACGCAAAAACAAAACAGCCCTCTCCCCGAGCAAGGGTCTACTTCAAGGAGTCCTCGCCGGGCTCGCACGCCAGTCTGCTCGGACCGGGTCCGAGCAGCTCCTTCCCCACCAAGGAAGGATACACCCTCTCCGAGCAAGGGTCTACTTCAAGGAGTCCTCGCCGGCTCGCACGCCAGTCTGCTCGCCGACCGTCCGAGCCGCTCCTCCCGACTAAGGAAGGATTCTCCCCCATTGCATTAAATGCTCGACACGCCCGAGACAGCCGCAGGGATCGCGCCACCAACCCACGCCTTGTAACATCGCCCCACACCGCTTCCCGAAGACGAAGAACGACGACGATGACGCAAGAGAAGACATGCTTCGACCACCGGACAAAGGAGGGACAACCATCATACCGCTAGGTAATAGGATTTCACCGCTAGAAAAACCGATGACGCCCATGTATAAATAGACTACGCCATTGCACATCTAGGGGCGCGACTACCGTAAAATACACACGACATCGTGGGAGCTCCACCGCACCATTCTCGGGCCAAAGCTCATCCCTCGCCACAAGAAACTCATCCCTTTGTAACCTCTTCGATCCTCATATAGATACCATCGACGAGGGTCACATTACCTCCACTCGAGGGGCGAACCAGCCCAAAAATCATGCGTGCCTTCTCGATAGCCACTCGATCGAAGTTCGTCTTCTTGAAAGCCCCGACGCCCGCGGGAAAGAGGCCGGTTGATCCTCACTCTCAACAAGTAAGCTCGGTACCCGGGGGCCCCGTACTCCCAATCGCCGACAGGCGCCCTCAAAACACGCCGTTCGCAGTAGAAATCGCGAGGGCGTGGGCGAATTTCGGCGGGCGAGCGTTGGCGCGGCTACGAACCAAATGCGGTAGAAATTTGAGGGCGAGCCGAACTTTGGCACGGTTATTGCGGGTCGTGATCCAAACACACCTGTAGTACCGAGGGCTTGGTGCGTCGGGAGTTTAGCGGCCGAGAGTGACTTCGATTGCAGATGGGGAGAGGCTCTGAGCTGCGTACGCTATATATACAGCGGCCGGTGCGCGTGTGTTCGAGACGGAAAGGGAGGCAACACGTACGAGGCACACGTAGGGCTTGTTTGGAAAGCCCAATCCCGTCCGGGATCATGGCCCATTTCTAGGATTAGGAACCTATGGAACAAGTTTTCCTACATCAGTCCATGTTCATGTTTGAAAGCCTATGAGCTAGGGTTTTTTTGCCCTTCCCACCCAGAATCCCCGGGGAAACACCCCCTACTGCATGACTCGTTGAATTTCTCCCCCTCCTCTCACTCTAGCTCGCTCTCTCTCAACTCCGCCTCCGCCGCCGGAAACCTAGCCCCCATCTGCCATGGCCTCTAGTGCCATCCGCCTTCGCTTCGCTTGCTTGCTCTCGGGCCGCACCTCAAGACGGGCTCCAGGCGGCACTACATGGCGGGCTTGGCGATGATCATGGGCGAGGCTTTAGGGCGGCGGCCGTGGCCGGGCTCCAGGGCGGCCCTGGAGCCAGGGAGTTGGTGGCGTTCAGGCTCCAGGGAAGCAGGGGAAGGAAACGGGATTCCAAACATTTGGCTAGGAAGGGAATAGACTTATCTCGTGTCTTATTTGACTTATCTCACTTTTTTTTATTACTTTTGAGTCGGTTTTTTTTTATCTCGTAGACGTGTCTATAAGCTCCCTAAACCTCAAAATTGAAGGCCAACCGGCTCTCGAGGCTATCTCGAAAAATTCTTGAAGTGACGAGATAAGGCAAATAAGTAGGATAAGAAAAGCTGAAAAGAACCCACCTTAAGCCAACTAACATGCGGTGCACCCCTACACCTACTGTCATGAAGGGATTTGTATCCTCTGCTGTTGTCTCTGCAGTTTATCTCACAGGCCATTGAAGTTACAGTGATGAACAGTAACTTAGCACAGTAAAAATGTACTATTTGATACAATGCCAATGCTACAGTATTTTGGCTGCATTGCTCCGCCCTTTCACTCACAAAATACTATGCACCTTTGTCTCTGCCATACCAAAGGCAGAGGATGTGCTTCCATCACGAAGGGAACCTAGGCACCTAGACGTACGCTCGTTTCTAGGCGCCCAGAACCAAGTCAGCCACTTTTCTGAATTCCTATCTTGGCATGCTGCTTAGAGTGTTCTCCCGCCGCCGCTGCTGAGACTGGCTCCACCTTCTTCTTGTTCATTCGTTGTCTTCTTTTGCCTTGGCCCCTAGACATTGCTGTCATACTGGTTGCCATGCCGCACGGTGGCAGCCATGGTGGCCGCCACGCCACACAACGGCCACCGCGCCGCATGGCAGGAGGCGCTAGAGTCTGGCACGAAGCAGTGGCAGAGGAGAGAGCTGCCCACGCGTCGTTGCCAGGGCACTACCGCCATGCCATGTGGCAGCTGTCGTGCGGGGTGGCGGCAACCCCTAATCCCATGATTTGGCGCTAATGTAATCACTGAAAGTGACGTTCGTGGAGTTTTATGTTCCGCACCGATGAAAATAGACGGACAGCATTGCTCCCGCTATGTGGTGCGGCGGCCACGCACCGAAAGTTCGCTATGGCGTACTGATTAAATGCTAAGCGACACAGTGATAAGTCGTTTACTCAAGATTAGAAATAACAGTAAACGACACAGTGATGAAGTTTTCAGCTATATAAGGAGGCAAGTGCGCAACATGGTCCTAGCATTCCATCCATCGCTCTCCGTGGGAATTCACTCCGTGGTTGAGAGGTATGTGTCATTATGTATTTAATTAATTAGAAGTAAGTAGTGGTATTTAGAATATAGTCTTAATTAATTAGGTGTAATTAGTCGTAATTAGGATTGCAAGATTAGTTAGAAGAGTATAGTTAGTTATAATTAGGAGAAATGCTTAATTAATTTGGAGGTAATTAGTTGTTCTAACGATGAGTACTAATGATAAATGAGTAATAAAATGAAGTAAATGCTACTAATTAAGTAGGGGTAATCAGTACTAATTACAATGAATGAGTAAAGGCTTCATAAGTTTGGGTTAATTACTTGTATTTTTCATGACTAAATAATTATTTAGTGGTTCGTATATGTTACTAAAATTAGTCATAATTTCAAATACGTAGCGATTCCAGTGTAAGTATTGGTTACTAACATGAATGCAGTCGTACATGACACAAACGTACATGGGAACTCCATTCCATATTTAATACGGAGATGCCCCCGCACCTGTGCAGGGCTCTTTTGTGAGCATGCACACTTGCATGCACGTGCATACGATGATTAATCTTCCAATAGATTTGGGAGAGTCAACGAGGGTAGTAGCTCAAGCTCTCCGGATAAACCGACAAGCATACATGGTGCGTCTAGAAGGTGTTTGGTCGTGCATAGTGCCAAATAGTTCTGTACCTCTGCAATCTGTGGCAACTGTGTTGCAGGAGTGCCTAGCAATTCTACGTGCAGAAATCGTTCGAAGAAGGCTTTGAACTAGGTGTGTACGTACAGGTGGTTGCACGGGACTTGACTGTGGAGGTAGATCCGAGCAGCACTGCTAGAGGGGCTGGACAAGGAGATGAGATGGCGGGTGCGGAGGAAGAAACACAAAAGCCCTCGGAAGTGGATGTCGCAAGTATGCATGGAGGGGTTCCTGAAGAAGCCGTGGACACCGAGGCGGGGCCCTCGGCGGGAGCAGGCGAGATCGATGCGGAGGCCATGGGAGATGATGGCTATGATACTGATGAAAATGGTCCTGATGGTGAAGAGGACCCCATGCCTGACATTGCGTATTTTCGTGCGATAGACCCCGAGAACTGCGTAATCATAGGCTACTCGAATGTTTCGAGTTGAGGTTACCAGCACAACGACATAGCGATGGGCAAATGTTCCGAACAAAGGACGAGGCGGTCCACTTCATCAAAACTTCGTCGTGACCACACGCCGTGAGCACCATGTCGCACGGTCGGACCTAGGTGTATTCGAGGTGAAGTGCGTGAAATGGTCGGAGTGTGGCTTTCATGTACGGGCACACCGGCCTAAACATGAGGACCACTTCATTATTAGCCGGTACCATCAGCACAGCTGCAGTGTGGTGGTCGTCTACAACGTGAACAACATTGTGGAGGCTAAATTCATTACATTGATAATTGTAAGCGATGTTGAGACCGACATCAGCCTTAAACCTTCCTCCATAATGGCTGAGGTGCAGAACCGCACCGGTATGGTAATCATGTACCATCTGGCTTAGCGAGAAAAACAAAAGGCCATAAAGATGTTGTTTGGTGACTCTGTGAAGTCTTACAACTGGGCTCCGTGCCTGCTGTGGAAGATAGCAGAGACAAATTCAAGAACATAATTTGCTATTACACAGGAACTAGTATACCTGGAAGATGGGACCACTGTCCCCAACCACTAGTACCTGTTGAGGGTGTTTTGGTTATTCGGCCAGTGCATCAAGGCCTTCAGGCACTGCCATCTAGTGGTATGCATGGACGGGACCTTCCTGTTTGGTAGGTACCATGGTATTCTCTTGACCACACTAGCAGCTGACGGAAACAACTAGATCGTGCCACTTGTCTTCGCGGTTGTGAACGGCGAGAACAATGACAATTGGTTGTAGTTCTTGACCCTCCTGAAGAACCACATCGTGAAGGACAAATCTGGTGTGTGCGTCGTGTCTGACCGCAACCTGGGACTATTGCACGCCCTGGAGGTCATGGCAAAGAGAGATGTTTCGACGTGCGCTTGGCCAGACGTGCACTGACGATGGTGAATGCATCACCTTAGGGCCAACCTGTACAAGAACAAGGCCCTCATTAAGAGGTTCAAAATTATGTGCCTGCAGAACCAGGTGTGTATATTCGATGCCGTATTTGCAAGTCGAATGACATGCCAGTCAGAGAGTTGAATGACTACCTTATTTTTGGATTAGAGCTACGAGATCAGACTGTACTCTCAAACTGGCCACAATGCATGCACGGGTAAAACACAGTGGTGCAATGGTTCGACTACGTACGAGGCGGATTCACGGGTCGAAGATTCTTTCGGTGTCCATACTTGGACGTAATTTACATCACCTATTTGCCTTTTTATTAACCACCTTCGAGCATAATAGACATCGGACTATGGTTGGAATCAATGGATGAACGACCCCATCCCGGCCCTATTTTACACGTACATTATGATTCTTCACTACAGGATACTTTGTTTGCAGGCCCAGACACATTGCTTCACCGAAGGGTCTACTCAAAGGAGGCTAGGTCAAACTTGTTCGATCTGTTTCTTAGAATCCTAGTACGTCAAAACAGACTCATGCCAGGACTCATCTTGTTTATGCGGGTGGCACTACTCGAATGGACCAAGTACCAATTCCTGCGTCGACAAACAATCATTACAGGGCACAATCCTGCGATGTATTAGCACTCATTTTGAACCTAACTCTATGTGTGCCATCTCTTGGTGCATGTGTGAGTGTCATAATGTATTCACTACACAGTGGTGAATTTGTTCATGTGTTTGGCTGCGTGTTTTCAATCCTAGGCAGGGACATACTCCCCTGTACTACGCCATTTGCTTTGATTTTATAATGCTTTTATATTTTTTTACCTTCACCCTAACAGGCATGTAACTCGTAACTTCATATGTGATGTCATTTTTCCATGCTCCGCAATTTATGTGTGATGCTAATGCGTAATAAATTACGATAGCTTCCGCTACATTGCTTTAACACAGAAGAAATATAATTGTACTTCAGTAATCCTCCTCTCCCTATCTCTCCTTTCAAATATTTAGGGCTAGCGGAAGCCGCCTGCAATGGTGGACGGGACGAATAAATTTAAAAAATCGCACCGCGGTGGTATAAAAAACGATTTAACATTTCACTATTGATTTTTTTCATAAATTCATCCCTCCAGTTATAATTTCCCAACACGTAGTAGCGTGTGGCTACTCTCGCCGTGTGGCGTGGCAGGAGCCACGGCCACCGTTGTCTTGCCTGGCGGCCACCGTGGCATATGGTGGAATCTGCCATCCCATGTGGTGGCCACCATGCGGCATGGCGCTGCCATGTGGTGCGGTAGCCTAAATGGTATTTCGCTAATTTTTTATACTGTTGTATAATTTATTAAATTTTTTTTATTAGTTGATTAATTAATTAATTTTTCTGTTTTTACTATGTAGATGAAGAATTGAGTTGGTACGAGCTATTCAAAACATGGACAGCGCATGATATTCCTTGCACTAGAGTATCTGCAGGACCGTGCAGCTATCTAATCAAGGTCCTCTCGGTGTTCTTTCTGTCTTTCTCTGTAACATTGGGAGCACCTTCCTTTCGGCCTAAAATCAGATTAAAATCTAAAAATTGAAATTTATCTTTTATGTAAGTCATACGCTGCAGTACTTTGTAGTTATTTTTTTAAGACTTTTAGTGGTTTTTCTTAAATATGAAAAAAAATTTAATTTTTTTTTACCTTTCTAAGCCTTTTCTTGAGAACCTTAACTTTTCATGTTATAATCTATCACGGATTTTTAGCTCAATCAAAAGGCCTGAGTTCCAAGAGATAAGCACCTCGGTGAGCTTCCTACGGAGCGCGTGCACGTCCTCCACGTCCAAGATCCGTGTCAGGTTCTCGAGACTGTTCTTTTGGACGGTTGCGTTTGTGTTTGCTTATAATCTAAAAATTTGTTATTTTCATACAAGCCAAACGCTTTGACATTTGGTAGCCAATTTTTGTAGCTCTTACTATTTCTTTCTTAAAGCTCTCAAAACCATTTTGTTGGGGAAAGTATGTGGCTCATGGAGTTTCGGCCCACTTACTTACCCGCGGCCCCACAGGAGGTAAGCTCGGGACCAGCAAGCTCGCGCCCGAGCTTGGTAAGCTCGAGCCGGCTTCCCGCCTCGAAGCTCGGGCCTCTTGCTTCCTCCGAGCTTCGAGGTACGGCGACGTAACCCAAAGCAAATCATCACGCCATGACAGATACGCCGGTCCCCGAGTCATTAAGAATTAAATGCGCGACTGCATCGAGGAGCGCCGCCGCAGCTTTCGACGGGTAGGCGGCGGTCCCGCTCAACCGCCCGCATGGGTAAAGACACGTCGACCGTAGCGGTCGGCCGGTGATCAAAGGATTGCACTCGATTGTCCGGTGGATTCGCACGCTACCAAGCATGGGAAAAAGGCAACGACTAATTCAACGGACGGTGCAAAGGTACAAGGGCGAGGCGCTTATAAAAGGGCGACAGCCACAACAACGAGGGCTTCACGCCGACACACAACTCACTTGGAGAATAGCTATTTGCGAACAGAGCACTTGCACCTCGTAGAGCTCTAGTTTCCAGGTAGTTCTCCACATCCGTAATCAGGAGGACACACACGCAGCGCCTTGAGCACTTATCGTACTCAAGCCCGAGCTTCCCAAAGCCCGGACTTCACCCCTTGTACTCGCTTAAGCTCGGCATTAAACGAAGATCGGACGAGGGCTATTATCCCGCAGCGAGGCTCGAACTGTAATAAAACACTCGTGTCATCGCTCCCATCCATCCGGTCTTGACGCCGGCACCGTCGGGACCAAGGTCTTTTTTTCGGCGGCGTCCGCCACAAGGCCGGCTCGGTCCGGGGACAGGCCGCTGGCCTCGCACCCTTTTCCTTGCTTATTAGCGCCATGCGGGCTCGCCTCCCGGTCGCCGACATATTTTTTCTATAATTTTTTGATCCCTCGGATGTCCTTATCGAGGAGTTATAAATTTTCAGCTTATAAGCAAAAGCAAACGCAACCGCTCAAAAGAACAGTCTACTCCCCGTCCCACAGCCGAATGAATAGGAGCCTGATCTAGGAGCAAGACGAGCTGTCCGTATGCTCCGGGGGGCCCTCCACGAGTTATGGCCATCCTCAAAAACGGCTAGGGTAAGGGCAAACATATAGAGTTTGTGGTGATGTAAAACTCATAGGAAAACTTCGAGTGGTAGGGTTTTAGTTGGCGTCTAACATTGCTACATCATGACACATATTATATTAGGTAAGTTTGACTGAGTTAGACGTGCGTTTGGTTCATTGCCACACTTGTGGCATGATTGCTCTTTTTTGTATGGATCCTATATATAGGTGGCTCATGAAAATATAGCAAGATTCCTTTAGGCAGACTAAAGTGTGACGAAGAAATTTACGAACTAAGATTAGATGAGTTGAACATCTTAGACGTGACAAATTTAACTAAATTTAACCTTAAACCAAACAGGCCCATAATATGCCGCGAGGAAGAAAACCAACAGCTTCCCCTTACCGTAGTCGATTTCCGCATCGCCGGCTCGTTCTCCTGCGACGACGTCCGCGTGCGCCCTGATGTACGCTACCGTCGCACCTTCTCGGAGGCCAAACTGGGCCGCGGCCGCCTCCACGCGCCGCCTCGATTGCACCGGCTCGGTTGCTACAGCGACGTTGGCGCGGCGCCGTGGCCGGTTGGACGTCCTCCGGCGCGGCTTCTCGCTCCCACACACGTCACGCAAAGGGTTCACGATTTCCAGAGAAACCGTTCCAATTTTTGCGAAATTCGACTGTCCAGCTAGAGTGTGGTATAAAATAAAATGCTCCGTAAAACATGACGACATTTAAAATTTCGATTTCAAATCTAAAACATGATTGAAAATCATTAAATTTCTAAATATAGTACTGATGTGTTTGAAGCGCTTGAATATAATTTTGGGAAAAAATTGAATTTCTAATTTTATTTACCTTACCCACTTCTTCTCCGAATGGGAATTCATGGAACACCTTGTAGGCAACATTGGGCGCGCAGGAGCTCCGTGCACTGCAACAATTTCTCGCAAATACCAAACAAAGGATTTCACGGTTAAAAAAACAATTGGAATCTGAATGAAAACCGCTCAAAAAGCCAAGAGAGCTCATAGCCAAATACAAATTTAGAATTCAAATTTTCTTTGATTTTATCAGCTTTCGATCTATTTTATGGAAGAAAGCAGCACCGAGCGTTGTTCATGAGCCCTTGGAAACTTGAATTCTTTGTCACGCGTCAGCAAATTCTGTCGCAAAATGATCTGTAAGGGCATTCCCAACACATCCTATTCAGTCATTTTTTAAGCTATCACCTAGGATGGATCTATGATGTGGAGGATAATTAATAAGAAGGTAGAACACGACCATTTCTCATACAAGAGATGATCTCTATCCTAAACAAGGGAAAGTATTACATTGTTTCTATATGGCTCATAAAAAGAAATGACATAGAAGAATAAATCCATTACTAGATACAGTGCATTGGGAGAGTTGTGTCTATAGCCGTTTTTACATGATGTGTCATACTGGCATGTATAGAAATGACTTATAAAAACCATGCATTGGGCACGATATATGCTAGATGCTCTTATTTGGATGCAAGCAACAAACATATCTACAAGATTTTTTTTAAAAAAATATCGGTATCCTCTGACACGAAAGGCAACACCGTATCCAAATCCAAATCGTACGTATCTGCACGGGCAGACTGGACGCGGCAGGTAGGTACGTGGAACGATATTCCTGGAGATCATCAGAGTATTCGATGTTTTTTTCATAGAGCTTAAAAGAATTACAGAGCGTGCAGAGAGCCATGAAACCGAGCCAAGCTGCGTGCTGTTCAGTAGGGCTAGCAGAAGTGTTCAGCGACTGATTGATTACTAGCTAACGAGCACCCGCGACCCTGACAGCGCGCGAGCGGAGCTGGCTACCTGTAGACCAGAGAGCGATCGCTGCTAACGAACGAACGGCTCACGCGAGCGATTGCGTGACCGGTGGCCCGACGGACCGGTCATCGAACGGCGCAAACGATTCCAGGGATGGTGATCCGATGACGCTACACGTACCTCTGTGCGAATATAAAGTTTTTAGGACTTTGCACTTTCGTTATTTGCAAATGAAAGCACTGCCCACTCCCCGCCCCCTCTCAATTTTTCCCCCACGTGCTTATAATTTTTTATTTATTGCATGGATGTTTTACGTTTTAGATGTTTTCCGGCAAAGTCCTCACTTCACCGTGTTCTTTATAGCTTATTTGTTTATATCTTATCTATTTATTTGTTTATTTCTATTTTTGAAAAGGTAAAATCTTTGGTTTCTTGAGCTATTTCTTTTATCTTGAGGATGTCTCTCAAAGCTTAAAAAACAAGCCAAACGAAACAGGCCAAACTCTTCATGCTGCTTCTAGAAGCTCTCAAAGTTAAATTTTCGGCAAATAAGACTGCTTTTATATATATTTCTACTTTTTTTTGAGGAATTATATATCTAAACTATTAAAATGTCCCTAGCTGTGAGTGGTGAATGGCAATATGTCATTCATCTCCACCGTCCATCATTCATCTATCGGTCAAGACAACATAAGTGTATTTTCTATTTGCTTTCTTATTTTAATGTGTTGTATTTTAGAAAGTTTTTTTATGATCTCAATATATACCTAATCATCCTTTTGTCCAGCTTCCTTATTAGCACATTGTATTTTTAAACTTTCGATCAGTTTAAGATATGTTAAATTAAAAGGTGCGGAAGCACGACGTAGTCGAGTTTGAAGGGCTAAAAGCAGAGCCGAGGATGTGAGTCAAACAAATCAAATATGACGTGATGAAAAGATATTTTTTTAGCAAAGCAAATGTGTTTGGCTAGCATATATATAAAATGCACTAGAATGAGTCAAACCATTCCAAATCGCCCTTCATTATCGGCAAGTATGCCTGCTGATGTCTTTTTTGGGGTGGGAAGGGGGTGGGATGCTTCACTAGGTTCCCAGTGGCATTATATTGTCTTTTTTTTAAAAAGAAATCCTCTCTTATTCGTATCAATAATCCTATATTGGTGTTGTAGGGGCGATATATCCATCATTTACGACATGATAATTCCAGAGCCCTGCATAACCTTCGCTTAAAAGGCTCTCACAAAGCCTCATGTGACCTTTGCTTAGGATACCCTCACAGAGCCTTGTATGACCTTTGCTCATAAGTCCTTCGCAAAGCCTCGCCGACCTTTGCCCAGGGACCCTTGCGGTCCATCAAAGTAGCACTTAGACAAGGTGTGCCACAAGACAAGAAAGCTAGAGCTCCAAGCAACTTGGCGGCCAAGTTAGCTCCCGGGATATATAATATGGCGGGCCCACTTGGATTTTAGGATAAGCATCATTAGGGTTCTTCTAAAGGAGACAGGTTGTGACCACCCTGCCGGGTAGAAGAATGCTCTATCTCTACTTTATCATGATGGTGAAAGGGCACCGCAGTCTTTTATCCGCGGGGCATCAACCTAGCTGACCACTTCACCCTGCTTAGCGGAGCGGTGGGGGCTCATAGGTCATTTGGTCGCCTCTTCCACCCCTATAGGAGATCCATATAAATGTAAAGGCTAAGAAAAAAAATAAAAGTACCTCAGGTATATTGTCCAAATATCCAACTGAGCTCTAGTATTGTGTCTTTGGTGGTCACCTTTTGTGCACTTTCGCTAAGCGCAGAGGTGTAAGTAGGGGTACCTTCGAAATAAATTGGCCGGAGTAGCCCGACAGTAATATATATTTAACTATTAACTAACCAGCAGGATAAACATTTTTTCTTCCTTGCCATCGACATAGGCCCTGTTTCTTTCAGCGTAAACCGGCGATCGGCGTTTTACTACAGTACCCCTTGATATTTTTATATGATTTTTTTGTGCTATAATTTTCAAAGATTTTTTTGAGGCTTTGATTAGTTCTTCTCAAAGATTCTTAAAAAAATTTAATTATCCTTTTAGGCTCATTAAACTTTTTTTGAAGACCTATAAATTTGCTGCAGTAAACCGTCAACCACCAGCAACCGCTGAAAGAAACAGGGCCATAGCCATGTAAAGATACCTAGCTTGGTTGCCGAGCGAGTTTTTTTTTTTTAAAAAAAAATTGCTTGCCCTATGAGCGAGTGGCCATCGATTCGTTCCGCTACCTTGTACGGGCCAAGCCCAGCCATGGTTGATCTGTGTAATAGGCCGAAACTTGAGAAGCAGCATAGCGGCTTTTGGTTGATAAGCAAGATGCACATGGAGAAGCCACACGTACAGTCTGTGTACACGGAGGCCCATAAACACGGAAGATCGCGTGGGCTGGTTTGTGTCGCTGGATCGTTCCTGCATTGCCAAGAACAGGACACGGAGATGCCGGGATCCTGCAACACAGGGAGGAGAGAGTGAAAGCTGATGGTAGCTACTGTTGGGAACCCTGGCTACCGGTGTAGCTCAAAGGATTCCTAACAATACCACTCAATTTCACAATCACATACATGGGAAATAATCATACACAAGAAACACAGAGAGATGAGAGGCACTGCTTCTTTCTTTCTGAGAACCATCATACAATCAACAGGGAGGAATTTTTTTTATTTAATATTTATTTTAAATCTTTTTTGGAAATACTCGTATGAAAAATACAAAAATAGACGCCGGTCGCCCCATTCCCGAGCGATCGCCCCAGTTCTAGACGATAGGTCAGTAGGACCGTTAGACTGATAATGGCTCGCAAAGTAGCCGTTAGACCAGGCAGAGCCGTTTGCGGTGGGGCCACATATCGCCCAATGATGGGGCGATCATCCATTATAAGGGCGATAGGTTGCATTCAAAACCGAGCGCTGGCCTCCCCTTCTGTCATTCGCACCAAGCGAGAGAGGCAGTGCCAGGAGGAGAAGAGAAGAGAAGAGAAAAGAGAAGAGAGGAAGAAAAGAGAGGAAAAAAGGGGGGAAAAGAGAGAAAAAAAGAGAGGAAGGGAAGAAGAGAAGAAATTAGATCCGGCATTTTCGCGGAGGTAAGTCTAGAAAATTTTTTTTGGCAAATAATGTAATATAGAATGTTTAGAAAATACTTAGTAGTGAAATCTGAGTATTATTATGAAACCTGGTAGGATAGCCACATGTTAAAATATGGTTGGATAGCCATATGTTGTACGGGTAAAGATTCGATAATGCAATGTAGAATTTAAAGGAAATATGATATATCCCGTAGATTGGCAGTTATGACGGGTAGGAAAAAATTAATAATTTATAGCAGTAATAACGTACGGGAAAATATGAGTAGTTAATTTACGACATATGATATTTTGACAATAAGAGAAAAAACTAATTTTTTTGATCGGACGTTGTAGGCAACATGTCGGAGAAAGTATATTTTAAAATATTTTATGGAGATGGGGAGATAGCACACAGGTCCGATGGAGTGGATTTATCTAGATTTTCTTTCGGTCACACGAGGCATACCAAGACCAAGTGATAGGATATACAGGAGGTTAATAGAATGATTGTTTTAGTTGTTCAATTTGGATGGCCATATTTATCGGTTGTGGGTTAGAGCCGTAGTAAGTAGTGTGCCAGAACGTTTTTTTGGAGAGTTGGTTTCTATAAATGCAACATCAACATGGAGGAGCTATGTTGGATTTACTTTAGAGCGCGGTTGGCCTCTCACGTTGCTGGTACAATGCTACCAATTAACTTCAACCGTGCCAGAAGTGCGTGATGACGAGATAGATGTAATGGAGGAGGAGGAGAGAAACTTGGAAACATGCGTTGTTGGAGGCGGCGAGGAGATTGAGGGTGAGGGGGCTGAGATTGGCGGTGATGAGGAGATTGATGGTGATGAGGAGACAGGCGTGGAGGCGAGGGGGTGGCTGATGAAGACAAGGAGGTGGAGAACATAGTTGAGATGATGGAGGCGGAGGACCGTGAAGACGATGAAGTCCCGGAGGGTGAACAATCGGACGAAAAAGACAATACTCCCAATGTGTTGTCCTCGATGCGTGGATGTTGTAACGACTGTCGTAGATTTGAAATCAGCGGTATTATACCGATCAGTTGGATGCATATCACCGCGAATCAAATTATGTGAATTGAATTGTTCAAATTTTTTTGTTTTCAATCTATTTTTTTGTTCGGCATCACTATCACGCTGCACATAGCAGCAATGCCGTCGCACGAATCGCGGTCGCATGAAGTAATAACCCGCACGCAGTCGCGTATTGTTACACATATCGCAACCGCGTACTGCACATGCAGTGCCGCATGGGTAGGCAATGTGCAAGCCACGCAGCTGCACGCGCTGGCAACACGTACCCCCACGAGGCTATGCCCAAGCCCAACATGCTGTATGCAACCGCAATCGGCTGTTCGTCACGCGGTGCACGTAGCAGCCGTGTCACCACGCACTGCAATCTCGTGCGGCATGTGTAGCCATCGCCTCGGCCACGAAGGACGTGCACCTATATGCCATCGCAGTCTGTGCTCACGTTGGCCGTGCCCTCGCCATGTCATCAGCGCACGAAGCACGCATCGCAAGCCCCAAGGCCTCACCACAGGCCAGACCGTCGTGCTTGTGCTCGAAGCATACAAGTGCTAGCATCGCGGCGCCATCGTTGCCGCCATCGCCAGACGTGCGTGTGCGGCTTGCGCCATCACCACGCACGCGTTCGCGTCGCCGCAGTGCGCCATCGCCTTGAACGCCTCATCATGCCACCCCGATGGCACTGCCGGCACGCCTTGCAGAGCGTCGCTGCTGACGCGCTACCACCATGTGACCTCGGCCTCACAGCGTTGCCCCGCCTCGGCCTAGCTGCCGTCCTCCGGCTCCTCGTCCTGGCGTTCCCAGCCACGCGCAATCCTCACAGCCGCCTATACCTTTCCGTCTCGCCACGTGTTGGTGTTGCGCTCTGGTCAAGGCATGCAGCTACCGCCGCCTACGCCTCGGCCAACCTATGACCTCTGCATTGTCGTTGACTCCGTCTCGGCCTCGTAGCGCCGCAGCCAACTTGGCGCCTCCGTACCGCCGCTTCCTGGGGCTCGCGGCCTCCACACCGGCGCTGCCGTCCTCAATGCAACCTGCTAACGCCACCACAATGGCGACTAGGATGGCTGGGGAGGCATTGCGGGCCAGGTGGGCCTTAGGCTACTGAAGGCCTTGATGGCTGACCCAAAGAAAAGAAAAGAAAAGGTATAGGTCAGGCCAGGGGAAGAAAAGAAAATGAAAAAAAAGGAAAAGGAGGTGGGTTGGGCCGATGGGGAAAGGAAAAGAAAAAAAAAGAAGGTCGGACTGTACTGAATAAGAAAAGAAAAAATGAAGAGAATGTGGGCTCACCAGTAAGAAATTTTGCAAAAGGGACTTTTAGGAATTCAGAAATTACATGAAGTTTTTTGGAACATGAAAATTATAGAAACCCCCTAGAAAATCAAGAAATTACATGATTTTTTTCCTGAAATTTAGAATATTGCGTAAAAGCCCCTGAAATTTGTTGAAATTGCAGAAAACACATATTCAGGCATAAAGCACCCCAGGATTTTGAATTTTGATTTTTTTTTTTGAATTTGAAGCTTATCTAGCTGCTGTTACTTTTATGCAATTATATTATGAATTTGCTGTTGTAATTACCAGTTTATGTCTGTTTATTGTTCTTATATTGTGAATTGGTAATGGCATATTAGAATATTGGATATGCATGAGAATTTATGAATTGTAGTCTGTCATGCACCATTTTGTACTAAATTTTAAAATATGAAAAGTTGGACATCATTAGCTGTGAATTAGAGGAAATGGCCCGGCATGGCTGAAATTACCTCACTTGGACATCGGACATTAAGGTCATACTCGGTAGCAAGAAGCTTCGGGTTGCTATCGGGCTAGGATCCTTGAAGGATGAAAAGCCTACTGACGAACAGAACAATCGAGCATTGTACTTTCTCAGGCACCAGCTTTTTAGCCACTTTAAAAAATAATATATGACTGAGAGAAGTGCGCTAGAGCTAAGAACTCACTTTAGAAGTGGTTCGAGAAGCTTAAATACACTATCCTGCCACAAGCATAACAGGAGTAGGTGTGCCTAAGATTTGCAGACTATAGAACTATGGCCGCGTATAATTCCGCCTTGCATTTGAATTGTACTAATCCCTCTCAATGGCAAGAAGATCACAAGCGAGGAGATCACACTCCCTATTTTCACCTTGGTGCAATTCAAAGTGCTCGCAACTATTGACAGGACACTTACATGGAATATAGTGAACTGATTAATATTGCTGAGTCACGGAACAACTACTTGGGGAGAAAAACATATTCATTGAAAGAAGGGCAAGAAAGGAAAAATGAGAATAAGTCGGTCTAGAAAAAAAGGTCACTGCCCAAAAAAAGAAAAACAATAAGAAAAAGCCACAATGCAAGATATATGGCTAAGTGTGGCATTTAGGGGGCATCAGTCGAAGATTTGGCGTGAACTTAAACATGTTAATCCGGCTTATCAGACCAAAAGAAATGACAAAGTAACGACAGAGGCTCACCTCGCCACGGTAGGCAAGGACGACCTCATGGAAGAGGACACTCCTGCAGAGACACCTTCTAACTAGCTCCCTTGAGCTTATTGCAGTCACACATGAAGTGGATAAAGAAGAGAAAATTCTGACATATGGCATTGAAACTGAATTGAAAGCATACTTTACGGAATCTATTGAGTGCATGAAAAGCACTTTCAATTTTCTCCTTTTAGATTGTGATTGCTAGCAAACATTGTGTGAACTTTAGCATGAATAATGAATTAGAAACTGTAAAAGAACAAACTATGTAAACAAAGAATTGAAACTCTATAAGAGTAGACCTTAATTCTCATGAATGTTTGTGCATTTATCCTTTATTTCTATATATTTGAATTATATGAAGCATGCAATCTATCTTTGAATTATATGAAGTATGAATCTTGCCATTACCTGATTGCAATTATGCATAGAACTAGTGTAGCGCCCCTTGGAGGTATGAATTGTTGGAAGCAGAACAACAAATAGCGTTTGAGGAGAGACCAAATACTCTAGTTGATGACGAAGAAGTCTGGTAGTGTTGCGATTTATGCATAGCAGACAGCGATTTAAGCATAGCAGGTTCAGGAAGAGCCATAACTATATCAGCACTTGAATAAACATTACTATACTCGTAATCCACTTGTACTCTGTTAAGACATTCGTATAAATGAGTTTCACGCAGAAACCAATGAAGAAAATAGCAAAGAATATCTATGTACTATGAAGAATGCCGGTGTGAGAAATCAACATTAGAAAATTTCCTCTATTTCAACCTAGGCTATACTACACCTATAATCTGTGCACTCAAAATGTATGCTTTTCTAAATGCTGCATTTAGAAGCTCTGAACTCTTCCATCTATGGCAGTGTAGAATTATCATCTGGGTCTTAGAATGACGAGGAACAAAATAAACAACTTATAAAGCCATAGTATTAGTGTTAGAAATTTTCTGAATCATGAAAATTTTTGTGTGCCTGCATGTGCCACTAGGAAACTGATAACTAGGCTCTCTCTTATTAAAGTGAAAGTTGAGAATCCTCCTTTCCTACAATGAATCTAGGGCAGATTTGCGGTCGAATTTACTCTCATCAGGGCTATCTAGTTACTTTATAGTGCTCATTCATGCTTTCCCGAAGTGGTCAAATGTATACTTACTCCATACAAGGAACTATGCATTTGTGAAGTTGATCTTGCGGATCATAACAATTGAGAATATATTCTCTGGTCATCATGTGAAGTCCATCGGAATAGGATAATGCTGGAGAATTTACTTCAAAAGCATTTGATGATTATTATATTGCATTGAGAATTAAAGTAGAGCACTCGGTACCTTATATGTTCATATGTAGAATGGATTAGAAATGGCATTAATTAAAAGAATAAAATTTTTGCCCGGCCACTCTTGTAGAGTTGTAAATTAAACAGGACACGAAGTCCTACATGCAACCCTTATCAATTAGTACAAGGGACACACAATCTCACAATATCCAACTAGTGCTAGGGGTTATATTGAAAATTTCTCACTTTTGAATGCATGTTTATGTACCTATACCACAACCGCAATGAAAATGAGTAAGGACCAATTCTCGTCATTAGGGGGAGGAATAGAAACCCCTAAAAGAAGAATACCGGAAAATCACGTGAAAAGTCACAGGGATCCCTGTGCATGCCCTCGCACTAGTAAAGCAAATGAAGAAGTTTAGAAGGCATTTTGAAGCAAAAAAGCAATTGAACTGTCTAATTATTTTTGTGATTTGAAGAGCGTGATCAAGTCGCAGTACAAGCAGTAATGTACCAGAGAGAGTTGAAATACCATAGAAGGTAGCCCTCATACCGTTCAGAGGCCTCAGAATAAAAGAATGGGAAATCTGGCTCCTCTAATCCCAAAGTATCTGGAGACGTTTGAAGGAAATGGGAAAAGAGGGCTTGTCACAACCAATCACAAAAATGCCCTAAAGAAAGAAAGAAAGAAGGGGACCTGACACTGAAGAGGAGCCTGCTAGTGAGGCAATCCCAGATTTGAATCTTCCACTGCAGGAAGCTGCCGACAAAAATGTGTGCGCACATATAGGCGATGAAAAACTAAAGGAACTTGCTCCCTTGATGGAGAATAGCGGTGAAGAGCAAGTAGAAGTGAAAGAAGCACCCCATAAAGAAATAGCCATAAATTATATATTAACTGGAGAATTTATGAACAGAGCAACAGCCACTATCGACATAAATTTTGTAAAGAAAATTGACAACATTATTGAACTCGACCACACTACACCAAAAACCTTCATATGTGTCGGATTATCTGCGCAGGTTCATTACGAATCGGCACAGAAAAGGTTATTTGTGCCGGTTGGTAAGTGACAGGACGGGACAGACACATTTGTGCCAATTTTAGCCAAGAACTGACACATATATTGTATAATCTGTGCCGGTTCGTGGCTAGAACCAGCCTAGATGTATCTGCGCCGGTTCGTGGCTAGAACCGATGCAGATACTCAGATATATCTACGCCGTTTCATAGCTAGAACCAGCACAGATGTATCTGCGTCGGTTCGTGGCTAGAATCGGCGCAGATAGTTTTATATCTGTACCGGTTCTTGGTTAGAACCGGCACAAATGTTTATTTTTAAAATTTCTAGATTTTAGAATTTTATAACTTTTTCATATGATCTCGAATGAAAACAAACTTTATATGTAAATTGTAGCTCTCGAGGAGATCTACAACTTTGTAGTTGATATCTTTTTCATTGAAAGCAATATAGTTATCTAAATAATCATCAAAATGATAAAAATATTTACAACTTATTTAAACAAAGTCGGATAGAAACTAAATTTACGTGAAAAATGTAGACTTTGATGAGATACTCCATTTTGTAATTGAAAACATTTCTATTTGATGCCATTTATTTGCGTAAAAAGCTGTTGAAAGATTCAGAAAACATATATCAAAAGGTTTGCATAACCTATTGTAAACAAAATATGGTGTGGGATGAGATGGTTAGGAGAAAAAGGTTGGATCCACGAGATCTTAAGTTTGAATTCTAAAAGATGCATAGTTTGTATTTCGTGTAAAAAGATGAGTATAGATGGTGGAGGCTAGTAGTGGTAAAGTGCGAAGGTCCTAAAAAATAATTTTGTTGTTTTTTAAATCAATTTTTATGCCTAAAAACGTGTTTTTGAAAATTCTCATCTGTGCCGATTCTAAACTAGAACCAACACAGGTGACCCGTTATCTGTGCCGGTTCGTGGCTAAACTGGCACAGATGACCTCTTTTGTGTCAGCACAGATGCCTCTTTTTATGTGCCGGTTCAAAAACCGGCACAAAAGACTAGTTTTGAACCGGCACAAATATGTGTTTTGGTGTAGTGCCCAGAGCTTGCATCTCTTGCAGAGTAAAATAAAAGGCAAGATTGGGAGGAATAAAAGAAGGCAATTAACGTGAAACTTATATCTGTAAACAAAACAAAGGTGTTAGGGCACTTAAGTTGCACGCCTTCCCATTTAGATGGGTATTTTGTTTGGAAAAGAAATGAATATGAAGTGGTAAGGTACAAAAGCATAGCTGATCACTCAAGGTTTTACTTATGCAGAAATCTATTCTCTGATCATGGGCAAAATTACCTTTAGATAATATTTTATCTCATTGGTAGTACTCAACTTGATGTTTAAAAATAAAATTGAAGGATGTTGTCACGGAATATATGTATAGAAGTTTGGATTCAGGCATGTATACGAAGATACATGAAGTATCACTGTCCTGAAACAAAACAGAGTAAATAGAAATCTGTACAGTGTAACTTTGAGAGTCATTATATGGATTGAAGCCAAGAAATAGAAGAAGCAAGCTCTTGAAGTTCGAGTTTGTAAAACCAAGAATTGTTTAGGCTTGTAGATTGAACATAGGCTTGAAGAAAATTTGGTACACCTATCAGCTTACACCTAGAAGGTGTTGAAAAGTTTTGACTGAGAAGACACCCTTTGAAATCCCTGATGGTTGGTAGGTCTTTGTAAGTAGATCATGACCTGTATATACCGAGGGATGAGGGGGAGGAAGTCCTAGAACATGAAGTTCCACAATTCAGTGCGATTGGAGCACCCATGTACCTCATAAACAATACACGGCTAGTATTACGTTTGCCGTTACCTTGCTGGCTCAATACCATACAGAGCCCATGAAGAGGCATTAAAATGAAATTAAGACATCATCCACTTCCACCAAAGAAGCATAGATCTTGGATAGAAAGAACCAAGACTTGAGAATATGAATATGAATGTTCCCTATTTGGTGAAACTGCAATGTCGTGTTAGTCGTTAAAGCAGACACTTATGTTAATGTCAATAAACCACTAGGAAATCATTGCATTGTATGAAGCCTAAATATGCATGACTTCGAAGAAGAATATTCCACATCTAGACGTTATGTGGAATGGATCATTTGAATAAACCCCCACTATCATATATGAAGATAATGAATCTTGTGTCGCTCAAATACAAATGTGATATGCGAAGAGCAGTTTGATGAAGCTCATAAACCCTAAATTCTTGTGTGCTCATGAAATGCATATGATGAATGAAATTGATATTCAGCTCACTGAGTCACTCCTAGCGTTTGCCTTTGAAAGTTGCATCAGAGAAATTGAAAATGAGGAGACTTAGAGAAGTGCAGAATTCAGGGGGAGAAACCTCATGCACTTTGAATTAAATCTTGAACACAAAGTTCAAGTACCTAATATAATCTCGAAGGCTAGAAAGCAAAAGTGGTGGTTTATACTTTTTTCCCCTTACATGAGTTTTCATTGAAGTTTCTCACATGAGGTTTTTAACAAGGCAATCCGAGCAACACAACAAGCGTATGCTATGCACTCTTTGTCCAAGAATTTTTCCAATGGGTTTTATAGTGTTTTGATGAGGCATATGCATCTTGTGGCTAAGGTCCAAGGAGGAGTGCTGAGAAACCGGCCTGCGAAGGGTCTAGGTGGACCTAACCAAAACCCTAGCTATCACTATATAAGAAGGAGGATACTCCATTGTAAATAAAACTGAGAAAGAGAATAAGAAAGATCATTCCTCCCACCTCTATGTCTCCATGTTCTCATTTTTTTAGATATATTAGGTAACCCCGGACTATACCCGGTAGTGAGGTTGCTTAATAGTTTATTAAAACCAAACACTTTAATTTTTAGAGCATGTTTGAAGTGACTTTGGCGTTTGACTTAAACAACATAGCTAATTGTAAAGCTGAGCGTTTTGACTTTTCTAATCTACTTTTTTTTTGTTTAAAGCTACCTCTAAAAGTTTTTAAAAATAATATAAACAAAATCAGACCAATTTCGAGAAGCATATTCAAGAATCTATCTTAGTCTAGCTTCACATTCAGCTCTAACTCCGAACATGCTCTCTTATTTTGAAAATCCCGAACCAGCTTCTCAAAGCTCTTCAAAGTAAGCCAAACTAAGTGAACCAATTTTTCGAAACTGCTTCTAAAAGCTCTTGAAATCTAGCTTTCAACAATACATCAATTCGGTTCAGTCTTTTAGAATGGGCTGAACATAGACATTTACATGTGCAACCTGGCGCAAAGGCTTGTTTGGCAACATGCGTTCTTCCCTGTTTTGAATGGCTTACTTTAGTTGTTTTTGACTTCTGCATAATAAAGAACCGCATTCAGATTGGCAGCTTTAATATCTAAGAGCCATTTTTTAGAACTCCTGAAAATTTCATAAAAATCTTAAAGTTCAGATTCAACCAAATACTTTGGAAGGTCTCAAAGTTCACTATTTCAACCATGGCTAATCCAGACGTGGCCTGAGCTGGCGAGGTGAGTTGCTCTATTTCTAGTTTTCTACCCAGGGGGAAAAACTATAGAGAAAATTGTTGTGTATCACTGTATATTTGCACTCATTTGCTACTTAGAGTGGTATTGGTATATAGCAAATACAACAAATTTATAGTGGTACATAAAAAATTTTTACCAAAAACTAACTATGGCCTTCTCTCGAATAGTTATGAGTGGAGAGTTCATTTAGAGTGACAGTTTGAATAGCTGGGTTGAAGGATGATCATAGTGTTCTTTAGTGCTGAGATTAACTGATTATTGATCTAACTGAATTTTGACCACTTTGAACAATGACTTCAAAAAGATGAAATTGATAATCGAAATCAGATTTGAGAATGTTCCATTTATGACTTTCATGTTTTTTTTATAAAAAAACGATGTAAAAAGTCAAAGCGTCAGAAAAAGATAATCAAATAATTTAAGCAAATAATCTACGAAGAACTGGTTTTTCTTTAGTTGAAATCAGAAAACTGCTTCATTGCTTCTAGACATGCTACAAGTGCCGAGCAGGCCCGGATGTTAGGCAGGGATTATCCGTTATTGATACAAATATGGTTTAGATATTTTAGCCTATTAAAAATTACTCTACTATATGCATTTGTATCCGTATCTGTATATAGAATACGGATACAAATATTGCATGAACTTTTGCTGTCCGAAACGCTAATTTGTCCGCATTATCTGCTTTGGTATTCGAAATCAATAAAATAATATATGTATTTTACTTATTATGGCTAATTAATTGGACCAATATTTATAGTTTTGTATCAGCTCATGCTTCTTTAGGTGAAATAATAAATTAGAATGATTAAGTACACTATATACAAGGGTAAAATATCATAAATATCTTATAAACTTTTAAATTATGATAACGTCTATAACCGATATGAATTGAGGACATATCCAATTCGTATTCGATAAATCCGAATTCATGTACGTATTCTTTTAAACGAATAGGCACTATTCCATCCGTACAGTATCCGTATGCAAATGCTAGCTATTGGTAGTTTGGTACATCAAATCATCAATGTTCCAATGAGACATCCTTTGACCCATGAACACCAGTCTTGCTTTCACAGTCGCGCCCGACAAGAGCCCGAAAACGAGCAGTTGGAGATGGTCAAGCACACACGGAGCATCATTTTTATTCCATAAAGGGGCATTATATTAAATCACAGGGATAAACACATTTTACAGGAAACACTCTTACAAAGCGTAAAATATAACAAAAGTGCGACTACAAGAGTTCTTATGTAAACAACCACTCACCGTCCCTCGCCGCAACGGCACCCATCGTCGTCGGAGAGCAGCATGAAACAAACCGATGTCTCCGTTGGAGTCGAATCCACAAGGCCACTACCCACGAGCCCGCAGGCTGTTGCTAGGTTTTGCATACAGTGAGGCGCACGAAAGTCCTGTGTGGCGAACACATCGCTATGGTTGTCGACGCCGACCTGTATCTTGAGGGCGCCCTACCTTTGGCCAAAGAAATAGAAGCTGCTAGTGCTGTCCCTCCCGAGGAAACCGATGGCGAAGACGTGAAGCCTCCTAGTCGCCTTCACCGGTCGAAATGCTGTCACAGAGAGACGCAATAGTGGGGGTAAGTTCCCCGTCCTAACTCTTGCAAACACGCTGCCACCACCTGCCGAAGCCGCCGATACGGAGCATGCAACCTCCAGTGGCCGACCGGAGAGACCACGCCAACGACGCCATCTACCATAGATCGACCACCAAGGATCAAAAGCACCGCCGGAGTAGTCAATAGTGAAACCCTAATTTCTATAACTAAGCTACTTGGGCCTGCCCCGACCTAAACCTCCAACATCAGCCTCCCTCCTCCCCTCCCCAACCTACCTCCTGCTCACCGCCAGCGAGGGAGAAAAATAGATTTGGTTGGGGTGTGAAGGGAGGGGAGGAGGGGAAAAGAGAAAGAAAGAAGGAAAGGAGGGCGAGCCCTCCCTCTTGTCTCCGATGAGACCGTAGAAGAGGGAGAGGGGGAGAGAGAGGGGGCTGGTGGTAGAGACGAAGGAGGTTTTTTTTGGGGGGTGAGAATGGGTGGTGAGACGGCTCTGGCTTTACTCAGGGGATTAGGATTTTGGATGGACCATTTTTTTCTTTCCGGTACTACCCTCCTCTCTTGTATCCTGCTAAATTCTGCTGCTGAACAACCCGTCTCGACTCTTCTCGTTGTCCCGGTAGGGACGTGCATTGAAGCCAGAAAATGTGCCCAAAGTGGCACGTACGCACCAGATTCCAGCCTTTATTTTATGGGAATGTCTACTACTCAGTCGGCTGAAATATAACAAAAGTTTCGGTCGATTTATTACGTGTTGTACATACCAATCGAACGTACGAACTAAGGGCAAATCATTGTCCATGGCGTGCACAAATCAGATGAAAGCTTGTTAATGGCAACTCATTCTATTAGCAGTTCTTAGAAACGGCCAGAGTTGCGTGCAGCTCATTAATAGTAGATTGAGACAATAGCGGACGGTAAAGAGTAGATTGGCAAGAGCGTGACAAGAAACACATGTACAAAACAGGGGACTATATGTAGTACAAAATATATGCAAACGAATTAGCTATGCTTAAGACTCTTGTTTGCAATTATCATACAAAATACAAAATAACAAAATATTTAACTTTGGTGAACCCTATAAAATACAAAAACTAAAGAAAACACAAGAGCTACAAAGTTGCAGTACATCTATACTAAAATTGCACATTAGTATGTAGTGCAATTTTAGCCTTACTAGTGTGCAATGAGGGTGACCGAAATCAACATCTATATTTAGTTGATTGGTAAATTGCAAATTCAAAAGATATTATAGCGTAGACATACGATTCATGTTCGAAGTGACTTCAGATTCATGTTCGAAGTGACTTCGGTTAGGCTTAAAGTTTAAACCTAGCTGAATTGAAAATTAAGCTGAACGTTTTGGCTTTTTTAGTTCAAGTTTTTTAAATCATAAAGGCACCTAAAAAATCTCTTAAAAATAATGTAAACAAAGCAAATTACCAACTTTGAGAAGCATATTTATTATCAAAATACAGCTTAACATTCAGCTCAGCCAATCCGAATATGCTTAACTTTAGACAGAAATCAAATATAAAATAGTACTTAGTCAACCCAAATATAATATTTTGCTCCCTATTTTGTTTCGGTGAACCCCTATAAAATACAAAAAAAAAAAGAAATACAAAATCAAAATTACATTGTAACTATACTAAATTTACACATTAACAAAGAGTGTAATTTTAGACTTATTAATATGCAATTTCCCATGACTAACAAAAAATAGAAGAAGACACATTGTTGAACAGTAAAATGAGGTATACATCCTTGTCTCTATTGACTTTCATGAATAAACACAACAAGTAGCAATTATTTGTTACAAAAACTTAACCAATAGGTCAAGGGAGACTAAAGTGCTAAATAAGCCTAACAAGCCTTTAGCAATAGCAGATCTTGCATTTAGCTATGGTCTGCGTGAGTGCGTGGCCAGTCCAACCCATGCGCATGCAGATGAGCAGAAGCAGTTGCATCTTGCACACGGCGATGCACCGACGCCATGCTTGGCGCGGTCAAGCGAGCAGTGAACAAGACGGCAGCGCCCAGCACTACGTGGATCTAAAAGCAGTAACTGACGTCGACTGAAATGAGGTGAAAAATCAGGCGCCTGATAATTATCAAAAGCGTTATTTTATTCCGTTGTTAGATCGATTTTAGATCACTAGCAAAAAAAATAGCATTGTATTGTACCTCAAGTCAATCTGGTTTTTTTTTTTCCATCCGACGGCTAAAATAGAGCAAGACCATGTATGGTACGATGCAGGGTGTTTAAAGATATGCTCATAAAAAAAAATCATTTTTTCAATTGCGTAGGATGGGTAGGTGCTTATAGGAGAGATAAAGTGGTTAGAGAAGATCGTAACATTTAAACATATAGATTACTATATAAAATTCTTCACATGAGACGAGAGATTTTATATACAAGTGTTTAGTGATGTGACATGCTCTGTCTCCCATTGATCACTCGTGCATAAGCACCTTGCAGTACATGCTCTAAAAAGACACCAACCTATGCCCTGGTACCCAAATGTAGAGCATCTTCTTCCTACACGAAAGTGTTCTCTTCTACGCTGCCAAAATGCTTATGCTTTGGGAAACATTCGGACTCTTGTACGGCTGCTGGATCTGGATCCGAGGGTTACCTGGCGATTATTGAGCCGAGCATCTCAAAGTACTATGAAGCAGTACTAATGATTTGCCGAGCTCGTCTCGATGCGCCAAGCACGTGGTTAGTTAAGCTCTGATGATAGGGTAATAAGTTGTGAGTGGGATGGTCCCTTGTGAAAAAAAAAAGCTCCCAAAAATCTTCAGCAGATACTCTAAAATCGGGTTTCTATACACTCCTCTAAATTACTGTTCGCTTTCTATATTTCCATCTTCTTTAGTAGAACTTTTATCAAAGAGACTATAGAAATTGATACAGAGAACCTTCAAATTTAGATACCGGAAGAGAAAAACTCTAAATTTAAAGGCTAAGCTGCTGGAGAGCGGGAGATTTTGGAGGATCCGTTGGAGATGCTCTGATGATAGGCAGGAACGTCGCATACCAAATTGACGCTGAATAAATTTTGGAGATGTGACGCAGCGGGGGTGGAGCCGACCAGGGATCACAAGAGTTTTGCGACGCCATTTTTCTTTCTAAAAAGTTTGATTGAAGATAGGAAAAATCCGATCAATTATTTTTTATTTTTTTGAAGGGGGATAAAACTTGTCAAAATTCACTCAATGTCAACCACTTTTGAACTTGATTTTTTTCCCAAAATGCCGAATCCACTAAAAGTGGAATTTTAACCGATTTCTCTGGGCTTTAACTTATTGAGCCGGTCTTATAAATTTGATTATCGCGATAATTGATGATATTGTGAACCCCGGCAGAGCTCTTGCTGCCCTTAAATGGAGCGCCAGCAGTTGTGCCCAATGCCTACTACGGCGAGTGCCGTTATGGGATGCCTTCTATGATTCTGAAGTGTGGCAGAGATAGATTTAGTTTTTGATGATAAATTATGAAAAAATTCTACGGTGCCAAATGCACCGAGTCATCCTTTAAGAATGGTTTTTACAGGACACAACCAATGGCATAGTGATCCTTCAAAAAATGGGACAAGACAATTAATTAATACATATAGGCTGTACTTATCTCATCTAATGTTCTAGTGATCTCTTAACCTATTGTACGTACCGATTTTTTTAGAAAATATTGTGAGTATGATATTTTGTGAATGAATAATTTGATTGGCGGTATGCTACGGATTTTCCAAAGAGACAAACATTTTGGCCCGTGTGAGAGCATCTCCAGCAGGAGCTGTCAAACAATGTTTATTTTACTTTAGGGATACAGTCTCTGCTGAAGGAAAGATTTTACAGTGTTTATTTTACTTTTTAGAGGTAGAGTCTCTGCCGGAAGAAAGAAATTTTTTAGAGTGTATTGTAAAGTGTAAATCAATTTTAGAGTATGGATATAGTTGGCAGAGAATAGTATTATTGAGAACTGCGCGAGAATAGGAAACCTCCAACTCCTACCTTGGCTTTGTTCCAGACATTCGTTCTACCCTGATAGGTCCAAAAGAAGCAGCATTGCACAACAAAACAAGGAAATCTTCTGTCCACAGTCCACAATGTACACACATCCCCTCACTGCATCTCTGCACTACGTGATCGCTCTCTCTGTCACGTGGTCCCCACACACCAATCCATCTCTCGCTCTGTGTCTCTGTCAGGGTTCCGAAAACCGGCAGAAACAGATAAAAACCGGCGGTTTCTCAAACCGCCGGAAGCGGTTTGGCGAAAAACCGTCGGTTTTTACCCGGCCAGTTTTGAAATTTTAAATTTAAATTTAATATTTTGAAAATTTTAAAAAACTTATAAAAAACTAGAAAGTTTTTTATAACATTCTGTACAAAGCAAAATTTTGAATTGAGATTGTTATCATGGTATTTTATGCGAAGAAAGTTGTGCAAAAGTGAAAAACCGTTTTTGAAAAATTGGACTGGTTTTTAGAAGGCTTGGTCTGTACACTTGCTAATTGATTGCTTTGCTTGTTTTTTCTTTTGTCACCACCACCACACCGAACTCACTGATTGATGCACGTTTTGCTACCGTGAATCACGGGTTTCGGGTCACCAAACAGTTTTCAAAACCTTGATATGTCTATCATATGACTTAGTGTTGATATGTCTATCATCATATGCAATGCAAATATGTATGTATGCAATTCACTTAGTGTTGATATGTTCTAACTCTCAAATATTTAGCAAAGGTAATACCAAAATTTTTTACTAGTTCGAATATATGTTTTTGTTAGAAACTATCATGCATATCATATTATTGGCTTCATATTGATATGTTCAAATTGACTTCATATTGATATTTTTGTTGGAAACTAACTTGTTCAAATTATTGACTTCATATTGATATGTTCAAGATGTCATATATTTATCAAAGATTCTTCTAAATTTTTTCTATAATTAAACAAATTACCAACACATATATCTCACCCATCTATGATTTTTTTTTCTAATTTTTTAAAATTTTTTCAGACCTCTTTTTATTTTTTTTATTTTCCATGTTTTCCCTTTTTTTTTGAGCGGTTTCTCGGTAAAAACCGCCGGTTTCTCGGTAAAAACCGTTGCAAAAACCTATGGACTCGCTTGCTGCTGTCTGACCATTTGAGTTTGAATTTGAACAGTTTTTCACTGGGTTTTAGTGAAAAACCGGTCTGTCCAAATGGCGGTCCGAAACGGGTCTGTGAACGCCGGTCTCTGTGCACCGCACCCCCGGTTAAAAGAGCCCATGCCAAGAGCAACTGCACACAACCACCACACCACAGTGGTCTAGTAGTACTTCTTTTCCTTTTCTTTTTGGCTTTCGGATTGTCTCACTTTCATACCATCTCTCGCCACGAAAGGCGCGAGCTTTTGTGTTCTTGGAGTTGGATTTCTTGCGCAAATGAAGAAATTTTTTTCTTTGTTTCTCTCTATATAACGAAGAGGGGAGGGGAGAGGAGAGGGAGGAGGGAGGCGGGGAGTATGAAGGTGTCAGCGCCGCCTCCATTCCCGCGCCTGTGTTCTTCCATCCTGTTCTTGCTTCTGTCTTCTTGCTCATTGGCCAATGGGAGAGCTGCGCCTTCTTCTCCGGGGCCTGCGTCCGCCGCCGCCGCCGCTGCCAATGGGACCACCTCCTTTTCTCCGGCGGTTTCGGCACCTCCTCCCATTGGTAGGTAGCTGGTGCTGAGGGAATCAGCACTGCTTTTCTGTCTTCTTCTGATTGCTGTGTGTTCTTGCTGTTTTTGTTTCAAGTTTCAAAAAAGTTTATGGTCTAAAGAAACTTCAATTCTCCCTGCTAATTCAGTTGGAAGCTACTGTTTCTTTCTGCAATGGCAACAAAGAAACAAAAACCGGACCACTTCTGGGATCTGCCAGGTTTTGTTTCGCAATTCTCAACAAAAAAGGCTGCTTTAGTGTTCTAGCTGGGGAAAAAAATTCCTTTCATTGTATTTCTGATAAAAATTTTTTTGCATTTTTGGGATCTAACGTTTCTTCGAGTTTTTGTTTCTTTTGACATTATTACGGAAAATTTGCTGCGAGTTTAATGCCATGATACCTGTTCTTCCGTTTGGAGTTTGCTGTCATCAAATCCTTCTAACTTCAGGGCCGTTCCAAAGACTGAATTTTTACCAATCCCTAAAGGAGCTGTAACTGTTCATATTCTCGAGTTAGTAGATACACTTCCTGCAGAAATGCCCAAGTACGTACTGATTCCCACTCCTTGAGCTGCCATCTGTGTTGCAGCAGTGATCATAGTGGAGAGGCACCACCATTTCCACCGCGAGCTGCTCATCGCCACGGTCCTCGCCTCCATCGCCACTGTCATGATCATCCTCTCCACGATCTATGCGTGGATCCTATGGCAACGATCTCGCCGGATCCCCGATGGCAAGGGCGCCAAGACCTCAGGTCTTATCTCACTCCTCATAACTGTCTCAGTTGGTTCTTGAGTTGTTAATGCGTTGACTTAACAGATTATCTACCTATTACATTGTTCAGACACTGCAAGAGGGATCACATTGGTGCCAATCTTTAGCAAGTTCAACTCAATGAAGATGAGCAAGAAGGGGCTTGTGGCGATGATCGAGTACCTGTCACTGGAGGCGGCGACTGGGAAGTTCAGCGAGAGCAATGTGCTCGGTGTCGGTGGGTTTGGTTGCGTCTACAGGGCGCTGTTCGACGGGGGCGTTACCGCGGCGGTGAAGAGGCTGGAAGGTGGCGGGCCTGATTGTGAGAAGGAATTTGAGGTGATTGCTGTTGCCTAGTGCTTCAAGTGCTAGTGATTCTTGAGTTCTTGATGCAAATGCTTCGGCTGTGGTTGTTGGCAGAATGAGCTGGACTTGCTTGGCAGGATTAGGCACCCCAACATAGTGTCCCTCCTGGGCTTCTGTGTTCATGGTGGGAATCACTACATTGTTTATGAGCTGATGGAGAAGGGATCACTGGAGACACAGCTGCATGGTATTGTTTTCTATTATTACCTTGTTGCATAATGGCTGCAGCTCCTTCTTGAGATCTTCCAGATTGGGAGCTTTTGATGTGTCTTGTGGTTGTCTTCAGGGCCTTCACATGGATCAGCTCTGAGCTGGCACATTCGGATGAAGATCGCCCTTGACACGGCGAGGTTCTTATAATCTTATCCCTGCACTTTCCATCAGACGCAGTGATGATTTTTAAATTGATGTGCTGATGATTGGCTGTTTATAATATTCATCGGTAAATTAAACCTGGGCAGGGGATTAGAGTATCTTCATGAGCACTGTAGTCCACCTGTGATCCATAGGGATCTGAAGTCATCTAACATACTTTTAGATTCAGACTTCAATGCTAAGGTATACTCTTTCATTTTCTTTTTCGGTTAAGGTCAATTATTTTTCAAATTGACTGAAGGCCATAATGTTGGAAGGAGGTGAAAACTGTGAATGCTCATTTTTCTTTGTTTCTCTCAATTGTGCAGATTGCAGACTTTGGGCTTGCAGTAACTGGTGGGAATCTCAACAAAGGGAATGTGAAACTTTCCGGGACTCTAGGTTATGTAGCTCCAGAGTACTTGTTAGATGGTATGGCCTCCTTTTCTTCTGAACTTCTACTTCTGTTTGTAGATAAGACTTCGTTGTCAACAACGAGGTTCTACCTCCATTATGTAGCCATTTAGCGATCGTGTCAATTTCAGGGAGGTTGACTGAGAAGAGTGATGTATATGCATTTGGAGTAGTGCTTCTAGAGCTCCTGATGGGAAGGAAGCCTGTTGAGAAGATGTCACCATCTCAGTGCCAATCAATTGTGACCTGGGTAAGTGGGTATAGGGCACTGTTTACATTGTACCTGCTGGATCTTTTAGTTCTGAATGAACAATTTTGTATGTTAATTAACAAGATCTACAATTTATTGCAATGTGCATACCTTACTTTGACTTCCCCATCAGGGAGAATATTCAAGCAGTCAAATTGCATTACCTCTTTTGAATAATATTGACATGTTGATAATCACACACAGGCCATGCCTCAGCTAACCGACAGATCGATGCTCCCCAATATAATTGACCCAGTGATCAGGGACACAATGGATCCAAAGCACTTGTACCAAGTACTCATCATGAGCATCTGCTAATGCTCTTCATCATAGTACATTTATTTTTTTTAAATATTTAGGCCAATGTTCCATATTTGTGCAGGTTGCTGCGGTGGCTGTTCTTTGCGTGCAGCCTGAACCGAGTTATAGACCGCTGATAACAGATGTTCTCCACTCACTTGTTCCTCTAGTGCCTGTGGAGCTCGGAGGAACACTACGGGTTGCAGAGCCACCTTCCCCAAACCAAAACCAGTCTCCTTGTTGAATGTTGAGATATAATCTTACAAGTTCATCGACGCGGAGTACAAATTTATAGTATAAACTACTGTTTATTGTGTAACTTATCTTGCTGCTTGTCCGAGGATGAGAGAATTCCAACCTACTGCTTGCTGGTTGGATTGGGAGAGAATTCTACTTTGGAAAGAGTTCTCATATATCTTTGGTTGTACAAAGAAGTGGAAAAAAATCAATTTTCTTTTCTTTGGATCTGATACCTGCTGTACAGATCAAAATTTCCCACACACTAACTCAATAGCATTTGAGAGAGCTGTGCTTTGGACCCCACACAGGTGTCGGCAGTTTTTTCGCTACATAATGTCATATATTGCATGAATCCGGTGAAATGCAGGTGAATTTAGAACGTCATCTTGTTCCTCTTTTTTTTTTAACTTACTATACCTGATTACCGCAGATATTCAAATTAGTTGGAAAAGAGTCATATGGCAGCATTATTTTTAGAGCTTTTTTTACTATCCCTGAGAAGGTACTAGGTAATAGAAGGCACTGAGGCTCAATAGCGGTTGAATCTAGTCTAATGGATAGTTCTGATTTGAGATACCATGTGGTACCAAGTCTTGACAACCGTTAGATCAAACTTGGTTAACAGTTTTGATTCGAAGTACCTTAAAGTACTAAGAATGATAAAATAGCTCTTATTTTAAAGAGTACCAAGAGAAGTGTTACTCTGAACAAAATTGTTTGTGTTAGTCGCCTTTTCCATATTGAGACTTTATTATCCTTCTTGTTAGTGGTTTGCTGAATGGCTTGTAATCAACTTTTGCTGAAATCTGACTTGTGGTTGAGGCAAGCTGTATGCATCTTTACGACCTAGAGGTCAGGAATTTATTTTTCCATTACTAAAAAAAAACAAAATGAAGCAAGCAATCATGTATAATATTACGCAAGTAATATGTTCATAAATGTTTGTCACGAGGCAGTTAGAGCATGAACTTATTTACTGACCTAGGCCTTTTTGCAGCTATCCTGACAATCTCCAACCTCTCAACTAGAACACCATGGCTGCCTTGTGCTCAAGTTGGGACATCATGGGCGGCTACGGTTGTGGGTAACATCAAGCCTTTTTCTTGGTGTTCATTTCGAACGAGAGGCAGCCATCAAGATTCACACTTTACATGAACTATTACTTGCCATTTTATCTTGAAATTTGTCATCTCTCTGGCTCTTTGATGACATGCCTATCAAGTTTGATGATTTGATCAATGATTCACAAACATTCATGAGGGAAGAAATGCTTGTGTCCCACAAACCACTCAATCCAACACCCCTCTGGACGCATCTCATTTAAGCCATGCAGGTTGGCAAGAAGGAAATGCTGGATTTTTATGCCGGCTTTGTTCGATGGAGAGATGGCATCTGCTTCATTCAATTGAACAATGACTCCTTGTTCCTACATTGGCCAGCTCGAGCAGAGCTGCTGCATCTCACACAGTGCCATGCCCAGCTCTTGATTAATGCTTGCAGATTAGTACAAGCGGGTGGTGACTGGAGCTTGCTGCTGCTGTACATGCAATTGAAGGTCAAAAGCTTTCAGTTCGCCATTCCCGGGTACATGCTTTCTGCCTGTCTGTGCTTGCCTCCTCCTTTAATTAGTTTTGCATCTTGTGATGATTTGACAAGTTAATAAAGAAAACCTACAATCTCAACCAAAACACATAGAATAGATCAAACAAGGAAGTTGATGCAGAGCAATATCAAATGAACGCACCACAGACACCCAAGAAGAAAAAAAATATATAGTAACAGATGTGATGAACTGACAGTGAGGTGCCGGGTGTTAGTGTCAGTTAGGCATTGCAATCAACCTTGAGAGTTGAGTAGGTACCAATAAAAAACAAAATGTGAGGAGGGATTAGAGAGGAAGACGGATTGGGTCAGCCGATCATGAATTCCGCAGCACAGGGATGTGCCAACAGTAGAAATGGACCAAGTTATGATATGGGGGCCAGCGCAACCACCCACTTCAATGAGAGCAATGCTCCCTCTCTATGAGAATTGAGAAGTCGGCCTAATTTTCTTCTCATTTTGCTTGTTGCTGGGTTGCTTTTGATGGTGATAGTTCGATGGAGGCACGGAACTCGTGTGTCTGTTGCGGCGTTTAAAAATCAAAGGAAGATGATCAGGAGGAGAGGATTGCGTATACTTTCCTGGTCATCCCCTTAGAGCATCCGTAGCAGGCGCTCTATAACACTGTTTATCTGGATAGAGTAGCTGATGGGAGAAAGGAATCTTTTAGAGTATAGTGTAAAGTGTGAAGAAATTTTAGAGGGAGGGATAGAGTATGTAGGGAATAGTGGTATAGAGTAGTAATTTGGAGTACCAGCTGTGGAAGCTCTTAGCATCATCTAAAACTTTCATCTATTAAATGAAGGTGGGCCCACCTAGAAGCGAGGGAGGGCAGAACAATTTAGAGGATAAGATAATGGATCCCTAAATAGGGGACCAAAACTGCTCCCCTAAAATTAGAAGATGTGATAGGTGATCTCTTGGCGCCCTATTTTAGCACATTCATCCTCTATTTTTGACTTGAGTGTTTTTTAGGAAAAAGACTAGGGAGTTATTCATAGTCATATGTTACCCAAAAGATATATACATGACCTAAGCCTGAACAAAGAATAAAAAAAAGAAGAAAGAGAAGTGAAGGGAAAAAACCAACGACATAAAGATCTTTTAGATGAGCTGTTGGACTTCTCTTAGATTTTTCGTGGTTTTTTGAAAAAAATTTAAAAGGTTGCATATGGACTGCAATATACATGCCTATTCATTGTTTTTTATATTGATTCTCTTAATTCGCATGATGTCCAGTTCTTATTTTAGATAGGAGTAAAGAACACTGTTATTCCTGGAAGTTGTCCTAAAGTTTCGCTTAGCCGCTAAACTTTAAAATTACTTTGTTGTTCCTAGAAGTTGTTTCCGTTTGTAGCACAATCCCAAATCTGTAGATCATCCTTAAGTGCTTAGTTAGCCGTTAGTTTTCTGTTAAGTGCTTATTGTGAAATGTGTCACATTTCCCCATGGGCCCAATTGGGCTGGTATACACAAGTACAAGTGTAAAGGTAAATATGCACAAAGGACCCTATACAAGTTCTACTTTAACACCCCCCTCAAACTCATGATGGATCAACCAGACTGAGTTTGGAGAGATGCAGGTCATGTTGTGCGCGAGTCTGAGCCTTGGTGAAGAAATCAGTAATTTGGAGCTCAGATGGCACATGCTGTAGTCCTATCACCTGACCTTGCACCTTGGACCGAACAAAAGAAGCATCAACACCAATATGCTTGGTGAGCTCGTGCTTCACCGGATCACGAGCAATGCTAATAGCACCTGTGCTGTCGGACGACACCGTCGTAGGAGAGGACACCTCCACGCTAAGATCTGCAAGGAGCCACCGAAGCCAAGTAACCTCAGCCGTGACAAGTGCTAGTGCCCGGAGCTCAGCCTAAGTACTAGAGCGAGAGACAGCCTGCTGTTTCTTGGTCCTTCAAGCGATCAAGGAGGATCCGAGAAAAACGCAGTAGGCAGTGAGAGACTTGCGATCGGAGGGATCGTTAGCCCAAGTAGCATTGGAGTAAGCTGTGAGCTGGAGAGAACTGGAACTGGGGAAAAACAGACGGCAGTCAGCGGTACCACGAAGATACCGGAGAACACGAAGGAGGTGGTCAGAGGGATAATGGGGGGTAGCCATGAATTGGCTAAGGATATGAACAGCATAGGAAATGTCAGGGCGAGTGATGCCAAGATACACAAGGCTCCCAACCAGGTGGCGATAACGAGTAGGGTCCGGAAGAGGAGTCCCATCCGTGGAACGAAGCTAAAGGTGAAGTTCCATGGGAGTGGCCGCAGTGCGCTGGTCAGTCAAACATGCACGTGCAAGTAGATCATTGATGTACTTTTGCTGAGAGAGGTAGGAGCCCGCAGGAGTGGACATGATCTCAATCCCGAGGAAGTAGCGAAGGGGTCCCAAATCAGACATCCGAAACTGGTCAGCTAAGTAGGACTTGATGAAAGTAATAAACTCGGGATCGTCTCCTGTGATGAGCATGTCATCAACATAAAGAAGGAGAAGTGTCCTGCCACGAGGTGAGATGGCCCCAAAGGCGATGACTATCGAGGCACACCCGGAGCATTGGAGCCCACGACCGGTAGTTGGTCCCAACAAAGACGACTTGAGGAAGTTGCATCGGGCCAGCAAGACGAGGAGCAATGTGGTGGCTTAAATCAGAGGAGGACAAGCACGGGGACAACAGCAGTGCCGGATTCGCCATGAGACAAGGCGGAATGCACCAGCCGGAGATGGATCTGACTGACGCCTGTCGGCGGAGACGCTGCATGGAAGCCGGACTCGAGGCGAGCCTCACGGGTCCGGAGTTGGAGCGGCGCGCGTCGGCTGAGCTCATGACGCTGCGACGCTTCGGCGAGCTCGTGTCACAGCAGGGGGGGCGCATGAGGGAGCTTGACGCGCCGGTGAGAAGAGACGCAGGTGGCCGGAGGAGAAGCGGCGCGCGTCGGCAGAGCTCGCATGGGGGAGCTTGACGCGCCGGCGACCGGTGAGGAGAAGAGGCGCAGGTGGCTGGTGGAGCTCACGTCGCGCGCGCGTGGGGAAGCTTGAGCGCCGGTGAGGAGAAGGCGCGGTGTGGTGGCGCCGCCGCCGAAGAAGGTGGCAGCGGCGGGTGAAAACCCTAGGGTTGGGGACACGGCTCTGATACCATGTGAAATGTGTCTCACATTTCCCCATGGGCCCAATTGGGCTGATATACACAAGTACAAGTGTAAAGGTAAATATGCACAAAGGACCCTATACAAGTTCTACTTTAACACTTACATGGCTGCCAATGTGGTTTTTTAATGAGATGACATCTATGTCACCTCTCCTCCCTCTCTCTATTAAAAAACTTCAACTTTTAAAATTTTCAAAAAAATCATATTCAAAAGTTTTGAAAATTTGAATTTTAAATCTGAAATTCAAATTCAAAATTCTTATTAGAATTTTTTTGAAAATTTAAATTAAAAATATTCAATTATATAATTTTGGAAAACATTTGAAATTTTAGATTTTTTGAATTCAAAGTTTTGGAAATTGTCCTGAATTTATTCAAAACTGGGGGCTGTGAATAGTGGATTTCTAGGGTTCTTGATTTCCCGATTTAGGGCTTTTGTTTTGGCGCGGTTTGGGGGAAATTAACCATGGGGCTTTTGATTTCCGATCTATGTAGAGCATATTGCCCCTAGGTGTAATTATTAACCATGTAGATTTTTGATACAAATTAATTATTAATTTTACTTACGAAATTATTCTTATAAAGGTTTAAAGAGAGAAATATACAATTGATATATTTTATAAAAAATAGTCCTGAATCTGATAATTTCATAAATTTTGTATATATTTGTATTTGCTAGGAAACATATCAATTTTACTTTTTCAAAGATTTTTCTATTTTTAGAAATTCTCTAAATTGTTAAAGAGAGGGTTTAAAATTCAAATTTAAAATTTTGAATGTTTCAAAATTCTGAAGACACCATTTCTAGGTGTAAAACATCATTTTGAATAACTTTTATATAGGAAATTTTTACTAATTTTGCCTCTAAGGCCTTCAATTTGATGAAAAACAAAAAGTGGAGGCTGTGAACAGTGGATTTCTAGGGTTCTTCATTTCCCGATTTGGGGCTTTTGATTTGGCACGGTTTGGGGGAAATTAACCATGGGGCTTTTGATCTTCGATCTCCCGCAGTTAGAAGTAATCCGTCGTTGACAGATGGGTTCAAGCTCCACTCGTCAGTATTGCAATATACATGCCTATTCATTGTTTTTTATATTGATTCTCTTAATTCGCATGATGTCCATTTCTTGTTTTATATAGGAGTAAAGAACACTGTTATTCCTGGAAGTTGTCCTTAAGTTTCGCTTAGCCGCTAAACTTTAAAATTACTTTGTTGTTTCTGGAAGTTGTTTCCGTTTGTAGCACAATCCCAAATCTATAGATCATCCTTAAGTGCTTAGTTAGCGGTTAGTTTTCTGTTAAGTGCTTACGTGGCTGCCACACATGTGGTTTTTTAATGAGATGACATCTATGTCACCTCTCCTCCCTCTCTCTCTATTAAAAAACTTCAACTTTGAAAATTTTCAAAAAAATCATATTTGAAAGTTTTAAAAATTTGAATTTTAAATATGAAAGTCAAATTCAAAATTCTTATTAGAATTTTTTGAAAATTTAAATTAAAAAATATTCAATTATATAATTTTGGAAAACATTTGAAATTTTAGATTTTTTGAATTCAAAGTTTGAAACTTTCAAAAATTTTAAAGCTTCATAATTTTAAAATTTGAAAATTTTACATTGAATTTTTGGAATTTTGAAAAAACAAATTTGAAATTTTCAAAAAATTGAAGTTGAATTTTTGAAATTTTTCCATAGTTGAATTTCTCCCGAGAGAGACGGGAGGAAGATGACGTGGATGCCATCTCCTTAAAAAACCGGACACATGACAACCACGTAATCAATTAACAAAAAACTAACGACCAACTAAACACTTAACAGACCTAAGAATATCCTCAACAACAATATCCAAAATCAGATACCTATAATTCCATTTACGTAAAGATTCTATATCTATATTTTTATCCTCTCTAACAATACCCAAACTAAATAACTATATATATAGAGAGAGAGGAAAGAGAATACCTAAATATAGGTTAGGTCATTTGTTGGAGCATGTGAGGGGAGTAACAATACCTATATTTATAGGTATTAGAACATTTTGGGTTATCCCTTGGGGACAGTCTAACAGATCTGGGTTGTGGTACAAACGGAAACAATTCCAGACACAACAAAGTGATTTTAAAGTTTAGTGAGACTTCGGTGCAACTTCCAGGAACAACAGTATACTTTACTCTTTGGATAGCCTTTAGTTTTATGTTATGCGTGCTGATCTATCCTGTTGCAGTATACGTACCATCTATGTTTGCCTATTAGTTCTTAGTATTTAGATTGACCTGGTTCGCATAATGCTAATTTCTGATTTTTAGATAGCCTTTAGGTAGGTATCTAAGTCTCTCAGACGAAGGTTCTGTGACTTTTATCCTCAGGTTAATAGTTTGTACACAACAGATTGTTTAGGTTTTCTCATGCAGGTCTTTATTTCCTTTCTGAAAATTATCAAACACGATTTATCATCTTGTGTTGTCGTAAAAAACTTTTATCTCCATATTTGAGAACAATTAAGGATTCTCGTGTTTGAAAGATGGTTTGTTGAGTTCGAGATATTTATTTTGTTAAATGTCCGTTCACGGATTAGTTTGCTGTTTCATTTTGCAGTAATTCTGAACATTTTTTACGTGAATCACTTCATTAATTCCTTAAGGGATAAACTGATAATAGTTAAAGATCTGCCCTTAAAACTCCAGCTAAAAACTAACAGAAGACTTTACTGGCTGCCTCCTGTCAGCGGGTCAAATGAGACGTACTACCAATAGCGGGTATCAGCGATTTTTCCAACTGTTGATCGCATGTAGCAGCATAGAAAAATTTATAGCCATGTGGCCTGAAATTAAGATCATCTCCTCCAGATACCTGTAGCAAAAAAGCACAAAGTAATTTGTTTCATAAAAAAAAATTTCAATAAAACAGATGCTTGCCTTGCGGAGAAGACATTCCTGTCCATTTCCAAATGCTGCGTTGTTGTGTCAACTCTGAGGCTTTGAGAAGATTTATTATACCTTTGCCAGAAACTTACATCCACCCTAAAGAGAAGTGTTGTGCTCCACTTACCCTACGAAATGCACATGCTTCATGCTTGTTCTCTGACCAGGAAACCGACCTGTTACGAACGGAAATCGTACAATTATTTTCCAAATTTACATATTGATTTATTGTTATGCCTTTTTAATAGGAATTTTCAAGACTTCAAGTCTATATTGGATATGAATAAGAGTCCTATTTTAAGTTAGAATATGAGGGTCTGTATAAATATTTAGCCTTTGAGGTGTGCTAATCATCATCAAATCAATCAAACACATTTACTTTTTACCTGTTCTTTATTTTTCGTCGCATTAGAGTAGTTTTCGTCGTATTTTGCCTTCAATCGACTTGTTGCGTATCGCCTTTCGATCGGTTTCAATGTTCATCCCAGGTGAGTATTGTCTCAGTTAAATCCAATCTTCTCGCTTGGTTTATCGAAATACTATCTTAGTTGATATTGTTGTGCATCGCCGTTTCAACTAAAGGTTAGATTTCACCCTCTTTCTACAGATCAACACATTCGTTAGCAGTAGATTGTTTATCCTTTATTTTATCGGTTTATAGTTTGCTATTTGTCGATAATCTGTTTACCCTTCATTCTGTCAATTAGACTATTCAATTGACTAGTTGATGGTTTGTTTACCCTCTTTCTACTACTTTATTGATTTCATCCGTTTAGCAGTAAATTGTTTACCCTTTTGAAACCATTGGTTTAGAACTATTCTAAGCCGGTAGTTTTGTTACCTTTCAATCCTGTGTGGATTTCTTTCCAAGTGTTATAGGTCCTTCGCATCACAGATTTAATAGGCTATCTAAAACCGATTGGTTCTTTTCTTGCCAATTATAGGTCAAATCGGCTGGCACGCTAGAACCTTGCTTCCGAAGCTGTCAGGGATCCAACTTCGTAAGCCTACGTGTGTTGGTGGTGAAACCAACTTTTAGTGTTAACACACCTTTTAGCACGCCTGGTGCGACACGATGGCTGATCAATAAGATCGGGCTAACGTCAGTGAAGACAATATCCTCCGTGTGACCGATGCTAATCTCATCGAAGAGCATCGTCAGGACATGGCGGCGAGGATGAAAGAGGTAAGGCACACTTACCTCGATGCTTTCCAGAAAAGCCAACACGGAAACACAGTACAAAAAGGAGAACTTCCTATGGTGGTGGATCGCGCTAAGTCTCGCTACGAGGTAACTCCCCAGGAGGTATCGGAGATGGTGCACACATCAGTACACCATGCTATGGCATACCAATTGTCGGCTTTTATTGCCACACTTAGTCCGGTGATTACAAATAATGTCAAGGAAATAACTCATGAGATGATTGCTAATGGTACATTGTTCGCTCCCGGACATGCTGTACCAACCTATCCGTAGTACACCATCAGTCAACAACAATAGATCCATGCTATAATGGCAGCTAGAACTGTCGTATCGGCTTCGGTGACTTCTCAGCCAACGAGATACGGATCTGTACCGACATACTTACAGGCTTCATACCCAACGGAGGTCGGACAGTCGGAGCCACCACCAAGTCCTCAGACCTAGGCACCGGCGGCATCTTTTCAACAGGCGTACCAAACTCCTCAACCGACGTCTATGAGACAAACATATCAACCGCCGACCATGCCCGGTTAAGTGCACTACGCTCCTGCGGCCTAGCAAACAAAGTACCAGGCTACTCCTCAGCCGATATCGGTTCCTGACCTAGTTCTGGTCCAAGCCCAAGTTCATTAGTACTCATATACGCCGGCTAAACCTGCGGTTCCAGAACCTTGGACATGGAACATCGCTGCTAGCATCGAGACGTACTGAGGGTATCACCTAGTGGAGATGCGGCCAGGACCTGCTCGTCCGACTATCTTCACCCCGCATCGAGATCAAATGATTCCCCCAGTGGACGTTTCCGCTCAACGCTACAAGGGCCAGGGGGCAATTGGCAGACAACGAAAGGTCATCCCCTCTATCGGCTAACATAGCTGATCAGATCACTAATGTCTTGAGGGATCAATTCGAAATCCAGCCAAAGGGAAAGATCATGGGATACAGGAAGCCATACCCTGATTGAATGGATCAATATGCTTTCTCTATGGGATTCAAGGTTCCAGACTTCACCAAATTTTCTGGGGACGAATCAGCTTCAACAATGGAGTAAATTGGCTGATTACTTGCTCGGTGTGGAGAAGGGGGCCAATACAATCACCATCGTGTGAGGCTATTTCCATTATCCCTATCAGGGACAGCGTTTACTTGGTTTACATCTTTGTTCGCCAAAGGCTGACTTGGAAAGTCGATTCCATGAGTACTTTTTTAACGGAAGCGCAGAATTAAGAATCTCTAATCTTAGCGTGGTCTGCCAGAAGTACGAAGAATCGGTTAATGACTACATGAGAGGATTGGAAACATCGGCGCTCCACATGGCTTCATAGTGCTTTGATTATGATCATTGGATGGCCAAGGAAAGGTGTAGTGGTTAATGTGGTCTGTAAGGATATTTTTCAACGTTGTTTTGTAGTTTCTCTGAACTTTAGCATTTTACCCAATTCTCCTCCTCCCTTTCAGTTTTCTCATCCCCATTCTGTTTTGCCCCCAAATCAGTTCTATAATTGACAGGTTTACCTGAAACCCACCTCGAGTTCTAACTCCTGACAAGCCTCCCACCACAAGCACGCCTCTCCTTATTGTCTCCTCCATCCACGCGGCCGTTAGGGACAAACCCTAGCCTCTCTATCCCGGCTGTCATGAGCTGGAGGGATGGCCATCTTGGAGTGGCGCCACCCGGAGACGGAGGACGGCCCCTGGAGCAGTCTCCTCCCTACCCACTATTTTTCAGAATTTTAATTAAAAGCTTTGTGTATGAGATATTTTTTTTAGAGGAAATTCCACTTTTGCCCCCTTAAAGTTGGATAGAAATATCACGTAGTCCCCTAAACTTTAAAGATTACATGGCGACCCTTAAAAGTTGTCTGCATTTGCACCACAACCCTACATCTGTTAGGCGCTTACGTGGCCGTTAGTTGCCCATTAAGTGCCGAGATGGACGTCATGCGTATGATTTTTTAGTGAGATGCCATCCACATCACCTTTCTCCCCCTCACTATGAAGAAAATTCAACTTCACAAAATTTTCAAAAATTTAACTTCAATTTTTTTTTGAAAAATTCAACCTTTTGTATCTTTATATTCAAAATTTTGAATTTAAAACTTCTTAAAATTCTAGCCGTGCTCATTTCTATCAAAATTCAAATCTGTGAAAATCCAAACTAAGATTTTTTGAAATTCAAAATTTTCAAAAAAAATCAAAGTTGATTATTATTTTTTAAAAAAACCATATTGATTTGTTAAAGTTGAACTTTTGAAATTTGAATTTTCTTATAGGTTTATTTTTTAAAAAATTGTGAAGTTGAATATTCAAAAAATCTCTAAAATTGAATTTTTGAAATCTGATTTTTCCAAAATATTTTGTTTGAAATTCAATGTCTTGATTTTTTGTCCTGAGTTTCTTTTTTTCAAAAAATTAATTTTGAAAATGTGAACTTTTTTGATAGTTGAATTTTTGAAAATATTGCAAGTTTAATTTTTTCGGATTAAGGAGAGAGAGGTGACGTGGATGCCATCTCACTAAAAAATTGCACCCATGGCGGCCATCTCAGCACTTAACACTTAACAGCCAACTAACAACCACGTAAGCACTTAACGAAACGGAAACAACTTACAGAGGTTGCCACGGAGACTTTAAAGTTTAGAGGGCTAAGTGTGATTTCCTCCAACTTTAAGGGGCAAAAATGCAATTTACTCATTTTTAAAACTTTTTTTGGTCTTAGTGGATGTATACAAAAGTCCTCTTTATATGATAATGCTTTGAATTGCATGATAGAGCAAGCTTATGTGCATGGATGTCCCTTGTTGTGTATCAAATAAATATGTATGAATTGTGCTTCCAGTGACGTGCATATAGAATTGTGCTTCCAAATGAATTGGTTCAGAGAGCCTTGAGGCAGAGAGGAGAGGAATGAATTTTGATGAGGACCTTATGAAGTGCTTATGTATGAATTATTTGATGCTCTCTGAATTGTGCTGATGCTGAGTCAGCACGATGTATGAGGCATCCTGAAGCCTCCCTTTCCTATTAATATACCATGACCTGTATAAAATAGGTAGAGCTCTTGAGTACATTGTTTTGCTTAACCGTGGCTCCCTATTTTCAGGATCTAAAATTTCTGAAGATGATACACCAAATAGACCTTCTCATTTATTGTACAAGTCTACAGCAGGGAGATTCTTAGTTTTTTTAAGTCAGGGAGGTTCTTTAGCTGCAGAGGGGCTTTGGGCTGTGAGATGTACTACTGAATTTATATGAGTATGATACTTCTGATTTTGTTGCTTATGGCTGACTGGCTTAGGCTGATATGTAATTGTTTTTGGATCTGCTATTTTGTCAGGTCTGAACTTGTATTGTTCGCCTTCTTGTCAACCAAGAATGATGAAATAGCTTGATGCAAGAATAAGGTCATTCAAAGTATCTTAATTAGTTTTTCGAAAAAAAATATATCTCACAATTTGTACCTTGAATAAATAGCAGGATTGCGCTAAGGCCGAGCTGCAACGCTAGCGGGCGAGTCAAAGCCAGCTGGGGAAGGAATGCTGCAACCCTGGGCTTTTGTGCTTTGGTGAGTAGTATGCATGGTTCCTGCAGGAAGTCCTTAAATCATTGCGGAACAGGATTGAAATCCTGTTCCAAAAAATCGAAGACAAATTTAAATTTGAAATTGTAGGAAAAAATATGAAAATCTCTAACGATTTCTCGCTAATGTCAGGCGATTTCTCATAAAACCTAGCGATTTTTCTGAAAAACCAAACCTCCTAGTGAAACCGAATGATTTTCAGTGAAATTGAACGATTTTTCGAGAACCCTAATGATTTCCCTTTTTTCGTCCACTCCGTTCGATTTAAATTTCAAAATTAAAAATTTGTCAAATTTTAATGGAAAATCGAAAATCAGGTCCAAGCAGGATTTGAAACGAAAATGGGATTTAAAATCCTAGAGGGTACAACACGGATGCACACGACTTACACTACACGCACACCACCATACCACACACACGTACGCGTCCAAGGTACACGCCGAAACTAGGATTAGAAACCTGAAACCTCCTTACGCAGGCATGCGTAGTACTACTGAACACGCACGCATGTACGTCCCAAGATATAATCCCAAGGCCTGAGCGGGCAGTGGCGCCAACAGCGCGTACTGCCACTGAGCTACGGCTCAGTCCGCAGGTTGAGGAGGGTTTTGGTGACTTGGTACGGGTGAGGACTCCACTTGCGATTCATTGGCAAGCGTTGCCGTCGAGGCGATTCCCCCTCCCAGTAGCTTGTCTAGAAAACATAGCGTCATCTTCGGCGAGCTCGTTCGCTACTCTCTCTTTGGTGAGCCCACATTCTTGCTATGGCTTTTAAGCAGCGATTGATTTGGTTTGTTTTTTAAATTATTTTTGCCTCAGGGATAGTATATCTTATATCTTATGAAACTATGCGTGATTAGACGGGTTCTAATTGGAACTAGGTGGCCTTAGCTAGAGTTTTATTTGATGATTTTTTTCAAAATTCTTTTATCAGCTCCGTAGGGTTGTGAGCAGTAGAGCTCGAATATAGTTGAAATCAGGCGCCCTTGCCTAGAGATTAATAAGTAAATTTTAGTATTCTGAGAAGTTGTATATATAGGTTCGTAAGTAATTGAGTTTCTAAAACAAGGTGAGAAGTTGTATAGGGTCGTGAGTAATTGAGTTTCTAAAACAAGGTGGCAGAAGATGAGGTTCTGATTGGGTGGATTTTTTTTACGGCGTATGAACAATTGTATCAGAGTGTTTGAGGTAGAATTGCTGAGAAATGGCTAAGCTTTTTGACAACGTGCTTTTTATGCCTAGAACGTGTTCATGCCTGTTGCTTTTCTCGGTCTACAATTGCTAGTTGCTTTCTTATTTGATTTTTTGACTGTTCAAAACATTAAAAGTGCCACAATTGAAATAGTTGCAATACAAACTTGAATTATTTGCACTACGTTTTTATGTGCAAATTTAGTTTATAAATAGTGCAACTATGTGTTGAATTAGCTGAGAAGTCATGTGATTTTTTTGTTTTTATTTGATCTTTCACTTTTAAAATATTTGTAAAAGTGTCACGATTAAAATAGTTGCAATACAAATTTGAATAATTTGCACTATGTTTTTATGTGCAATTTTAGGTTACAATTGGTGCAACCATGTGTTTTTTTAGCTGAGAACCATGAAAGCAAGCTGAGAGTTCCCTTTTTGTTTGGAAGAGGGGTGGTGCTTATTGAGCTCTTACCATTTTTTTTTTGCCAATCTCATATTTTATTTGATGCTGGCATGCTGCTTACTATGTCATGGGTGCACTAATATTGAAAGACCCGTTTTGAGTTTCCCTTTTTGGTCAAATGAAAGAGATAGTTGATTTCAGTCAACTTATCAATAGCCAGTCCCATATGAATAACCAGTCCCATATGAATAACCAGACACATAAGAATGGTCATAGGTTAACAATGCAAATTAAATTAGTGACATGGTTCCGTAGTTAAATATGCGAGTTAGAGCATCTGTAGCAGCCACTTTAAATTTTTCTTCTATAACGCTATTTCCTATGCACTTTATCTATTATCTAAAATTTCTTCACACTTTATATTATACTCTAAATTTTTTGTTGGGGAAAGTACGTGGCCCATAGAAATACGGCCCACTGACTTACCCTCGGCCCCACAGGAAGTAAGCCCGGGATTGGCAAGCTCGCGTTCGAGCTTGGCAGGCTCGCGCCCGAGCTTCCCCGTCTCAAAGCATCGAGCCTCTCGCTCCCCCCGGGCTTCTAAGGCTCAAGACTCAGGACCCGAGGCAAATCATGCCGCGCCGCGGACAGGATACGCTTCGGGTCCCCAAGGTCATCAAAACTTAAATACGCGCACTGTACCGAGAAGCACTTGGCGGCAGCTACTGACGGGTTGGCGGCAGGTTCCGTCAACCGCCCGCATGGGTAAAGACACGTGCTGACCGGTAGCGGTCCGGCGCGGCGATCGGGAGATACACTCGATTGCTCGGTAGATTTTGTACGCCCGGCATGGCAAAAAGGCAACGACTATTCAACGGGCCAGCGCAAGGTACAGTGGCCGGAAGGCGTCTATAAAAGGGGCATACAGGCCACAACAACACATCCCGGCTTCGGCATACACATAACACGCTCGGAAGATAGCCACCGTAGAACAGGAGCACTAGCACTCTCATAGGAGCTCTAATTCCCAACGGTAGTTTTCCACGCCCAGGTAACTGTAGGAACACACACAGTGCCTTGAGCACTTATTGTACTTAAGGCTCGGGCTTCCCAAAGCCCAGACTTCACCCCCTTGTACTCGTTTAAGCTCAGGCATTAAACGAAAACTGGACGTAGGGCTATTATCCGACAGTGGAGGCCTAAACCAGGATAAAAACACCCGTGTCATCATCATCCCTGTCCAGTCCCGACGCGTCCGACCGCGCCGGGACCAAAGTCCCTTTCCTCGGCAACGTCCGGCCAAGCAGCCGGGCTTCGGTCCAGGGGACAAGGCCGCCTTCGGGCCTCGCACCCACCTTTCCCTTGCTCATCGGCCTGCGGAGGTTAATTCGCCTCCCGATCGCCGACATTTTTTTTTCTTCAGCAGCTTCTCTATCCCTAAAATGTTAGATAAACAGTATTATAGAGTTTCTACCAGAGATGCTCTTATCCAGAGAAGTTGTGAGATAACTTGCACGTGAACTTAAATAATCGAGGTATGGTTAATATGGCAGAAATATCTCTACGAATCGGAATACTTGCCTACCGATTGAAAGCACAGCTGCACGAAGGACCTGAAAGGCTGAAATTTAGAGATAATCAAATCTCTTTTGCAGCCTTACTTGCGAACCTACGATAAACACAGAGATCTCAACAAGACGTAGCCATCAGGTATTAATCGAGAAGGACATGGCTCGAAGTTCTCGACCAAGGCTCGCCTGCCCTCGCAAGTCACACCACGGCACCCGCACGATGCCCAGGCGGTGCAGCCACAGGGCGCCCGCGCACACGCAGCTGCATGCTGTGTGCGTCACGCATGGCCATGCAAGCCAACACATGGTGTTGTTAGCTGCATGGCAGAAGCTACCACCGGCCATGCCACTAGTTGGGGACGTAGGGGCGGTCCGACGGGTGTCTGACCGTTGGATGAGATCTAACAGTCAGGATTAGATATAGTTCAAAACTTTTTTTTTTATATCGATGTAAAAATTTCAAAAAAATATAAATATTATCTAATATGCATTAAGTTTAACATATATTTTGCTTATATTTTTATGATTAATATTTTATTGAAAACGGTTCTAAAATATAAAATGGACAAAAACTTTTTTCAAAAATATAATAAAATTATATGTTGTACTTGATGCATATTAGATAATATTTATATTTTTTGTTTTTTAAATTTTTACACAGCTATAAAAAATAACAAAGTTTTGAGTTTGATCTAATCCTGGCCATTGGATTCTCATCCAACAGTCAGGGACAGGCGTTGGATGGGAGCTTGTGCAACGCCGGTCGGACCGCCCCGCGTCCACTAGTTGGCGGGCCTGTGACCAAGCTGTGATGGAATCGACGCTGATGACTCGATGCTTCGGCCCGACGGCGACGGGGTTGAAGGAAGGGGAATAGTGCCAACTCCCCCAATGCGAAAGCGGGAAAAGAAAACTCAGGTTTGGGATTAAGGAGGGTTTAACGGGAGGTTAGCGAGATCCAGATTTTTAGGAGGCACTAACTCGAAATATTCTAGAATACGTAGTATTATTTGTTTATTTATTAGTTTTTGGGTGTTACAAATATCTACATGATCGAGTCGTTGCACAACACCTGCCTGATAATTGCATAAGACCTGCAGTAGCAATAGCATGAGATGGTAGTACTTACTATCTTTGGAATCTGATACAACACCGCTGCTTAATTCCTTAGTGGATTGGCTCTATCACATAAGGGAATTTCTAAATTTTGCCCCATATCATAGGACAAGTAAGCAGATTTTTAGTTATATCTACTAGCCGCCCACTAATGGATTTTTACTGCATCTTTTCTATCGATTTTGATTTATCCATAGAGTTGGAAAACTCGTCGTCAGACCTGATTCATCGTCCTTTGTTTTTCAAAATAAAGTGTTTCTTTTTTAGACCTTTCTATTTGTTCCAAACTAATAGAAGTAGCATTAATCAAATTTACTTTTCCTCGCTCTATCTCAGAGTGTCCATTCATTCAATACTCATCTGCTTCTATTTCGACTTTCTTTAATCGAAAAGAACTATAATACTTCATTGGATGGGATGGCAGAACAAACCAAAAAAATTGCCTTATTAGGTAAGGTTATAAACTAACCAAAGAGTTTTAGAGAATACAAATCGCACCACTCGGCACTTATCAAATAGATCTGAGTGAAAGATAGATGGTACAGCCAAGTATTCAGTTATTTATTGACAAACACGTCTCCTTGCATCATAAGTTGGAAAGGTCACTTGTCAACTAGAGGCAGATCAGTTTTGCTAAATGCCGTTTCTCACCAGTCTACCAATGTTCACGATTTCCTTTTTGAGATCGCTCGAGAGGTGAGGTTGAACTATTTTAGGTTCAGATTTCATTGACAAAAAGTGATTCTCATAAAAGGAAATATAGGCTTACTTAATGGAAGATTTTATGTCAACCAAAAGATCAAGGTGGATTGGATATTCAAGATATTGATATTAACATTACTCAATGTAGATGGAATTTGGCAAAGGTTGGTAATGAATAATTTGAAAAACAAGACTCTTCCTCAAGTTGAACCGCAGTCAAGTGACTCATTTTTTTGAAGAGTCTCGTTAAAGTAAAAGACAATTTTTTCCGGTGAGGTCTGGTCTGTGAGACTACGTGGAGGTCTTCACGTTGTGATGAGTATATGACTTGAGTTGTCTTGATTGAAGGTTTTGCTTTTGAGACTAATTTGAGCCGGTTCGGACATTTATGGTAGCACAAAGTATTTTACACTTTTGAGAATCTTCTTGAGTTCGGATAGAAAAATGTTATATATGAATTTTCTAGAGAATTTCAGGACGCATCTTTTTTGTATTATGAATTTTTTCATTTGAGTAAGGGAAGTATTTTTAAAATATTCATATTTGTTCTGTTGTGCTAGGAAAAGCACCAGTTTAAAAAGTTTTGGTTTCAGTTCAAGTGGAAACTTGAGCATGTAGTCATATTTGTTTGAATTCATGATAAAATTAGACTAACATGCAGGAAACAAAGGTAAGAAAATATTTTTGCTTGTGGAAAATAGCTTGGTCCTTGTGGGCGCAGGATTGGTGGCAACTGTGGTCGGCGACGGTACCGGGACTAGATCCGGTGGATGGAGGTCCAGAACGGTGATAATATCGCGGGACGGATGGGCTGAAGCTTGGGGCTCATGAGGACGCCGTGGAGAAGGACTTGAGGTGGCTCAAAGGTTCTGATTCGGGTTGGAGGCCCATAGACATGGAAACGAAACAATCAAGTCTGGTAGATAAAGGCCCGTTGCATCGGGTTGATCGGGTTTTGTGTAAAACCCATGTATGGCATGTTTAGCCCTATGTTGGGTTGTGTTGTGAGTGGTTTAGGTCCATATAAGTGGCTGGTTGAGTGGGTGAATTCTAGCCTTTGATGAGGCTACTTGGAAGCCAAGGAATCTATCAAGAGTGGAGGTTCACCCGGTTGCCCTATATAAGGAGGGGTGGAGGGGGTTGTCTCCACCAAGTCTTGGACTGAGGTTTTGTGACTTGTATTCTGCTCTTTTTTTTAGCTTTGCCCACCTAGGTATGACTGTAAACAAACCCTCTCAAGCAATAGAAACTAATTGTCTAGTTCATGCTTTTCGATCTAGTTTCTTTGATTGTTTTTGTTGCAACTAGTTCTCTTGCCTCACCTCCTTCTAGTTGGCTTTAGTAGAAGGTGGCTTTAGTTTTGGATTCTCCTTTTACTTTCCTGAAAGTGGCTTTAGTAGTTTGGATTGCTTAGCTTTTGGTAAAGCCTCGTTTGTTTTGATTCCTCTTTGTTTGGACTCTTAACAACTAGAAATATAGCTTGAAAATTCCCCTCATATTTACATGGATTTCATCCGTACTACCTAGGGTATCTATAGTTGTTAAGTTTCTTGAGGGTTGGTGGGTTCGAGGAGTATCGGTTCGAAGAAATTTCTTTAAAGCTCCCATTCACCCCTCCCCCTCCCCCCTCTGGTCGTCTGGTTCAGTATTTCAAGGTCCCTTTAATTTAAGGAATGGTCAGTCTTTATCCAAACCACTGTGGCAGATGTTCTCAATCCAACAACTTTAAATTTACATTCCACGGGAGTCTAGTGGGTCAAACGATTAATGAATGGCAAGACCTCATGTAGGATGGCGGACATTCATCTCATGCATGGGAATGATTTATTTTTTTGGAATTTACATAAGACTGAACATTTTTTAGTACGATGTATCACAAATTAATTAATCAAAATGTTAGGTACACTTACAATTTTTTTGGAAACATAGACTTCCTTTGAAGATCAAATTTTTCTTTTGGTATTTACATGGAGGTATTGTTCTAACAAAGGACAATCTTGCAAAAAAGGGGTTAGAAGAATAGTCAGACTTAGCTTCTCAAAACGAAATCATCCAACATCTGTTCTGTGATGTCACTTTACTAGATCAATTTGGCGTGTAGTCCAAATAGCTCAAGGGTTTAAACGTAATCCTCCCGCGAGTATGTCGCATATGAGTGCAGATTGGATATTAGGTTTGGGGGTTTGCAAAAATCTCAATTCTTGATTGGCATTGCAACTTTATTACGGGCTGTATGGCTTTTCGTAATGATATTGCATTTTATAAATAGAAATCTTCTTTTATTTAGGGCATTTTTAGATGAAAATATTGGTTGTGACAGGTATTGCTGCAAAAAAGAGGATGATCGACAGGCAATAATGGAGGCGTGCCGATCAATGGAAGTGGTGGTCGTCAGTCGTCACGACGTTCTTTACCTATTTTGATTGGAGAATGAATAATAGACTTTATATTGTTTAAGCGGTTTACTATTTAGGTCATTTAATTTTGTTTGGTGGTTAAATGCTGAAACATGTAACCCAACAAGGTTATGGGTAGAGGCCGGAATTTTATTCTGTTATTAAAAAATTAACCCATCCATTCTCAATCCTATAGCTTCTCCAAAGTAAAACCAGTAAATTAGCAAATCTAACACCTGACTCAATTAAGCTGACACAAAAGGAAAAAAAAAAAGAGTATCCTGATCAGTTCCAGGGTGAATTGAAGCTAAAGATCATCGATCGAGCACGTCATTGTCGAGCTGCATGCTGCATTGCTGCTGATAGCATCTGTCACTATTCGGAGTATAACTGCAAGGAGAAGAACTACAAGAAGTGGAAGAACATCTTCTGTCTCGATCGATCAGACAGTGTAGTTGTGGTTGATGGTATCTATGTCCAGCCCCTTGAGCTTCACCACCGATTCGACGTGCCCTTTGAGCGTGTGGAGCTCCCTTAGCCTGCACAAATCAATGGCGACGCACACAGTTTGGTCAGTATATATGCTAGCTCTCGCCATTGACATGGCAGGTGTGAAGTGCGTGGTGTACGAGCCTTGCGATCTCGGCGCGGCGCTTGGCCTGCTCGGCGATCTCGGAGAGCTCGAGGTAGTCCTTGCTGCCGTCGAAGATGCCCGCGGGCTCCGGCTGCTGCAGACCGTGCAGGGAGCGCTGCGCCATCGCCCACTGAGCCTCCCGCTTGCTCTTCCCGTAGTCGAGCTCGTTGGCGAACGCCGTCTTGCCGTCGAACACGTTGTGCCACCCCTTGCCGCTGAGGAAGTAGCGGATGGCGAACTTGAACACGTCCAGCGGGAAGAAGGTGACGATGCTGAAGAACCAGATCACCGCCGCCCACCCCCACCCGATGCCCTTCATCTTCGCGAACGGCCAGTCCGCGAACACCGCGATCAACGTCGCCGCCTGCATGCCCGCCGACGTTCACCGTCAGCCATGGATGCCGGCCATTGTGCACGGACAGCGCGTAGAACGGTGCAAGCTAGTGAGGGCTGCCGGAGTTAGTTGGTTACCAGCTGCGCGGCGAGGAACGCGCCGACGAGAAGGAGCCCCGGTCTCTCGACGAAGAACCAGCTCCGAGCGCGCGTGACGAAGATGAGCGCCTGGCTAATGATGCTCACCTGGAGGTACACCGCCGCCATGAGCTTCTCCGTGCTGCCGCCTATCGGCTCCACCCCGAACGTCCTCTGCAAATACGCGAGTAATGGTGAGATTAAGGAGGTCCCGGCGAGACGCGCGGGGCACGGCGAGGGGCTGGTCACCGTGAAGAAGTCGGTGTCGCGGGCGGCCCAGAAGAAGAGGACGGTGGCGAGGGCGAGGTAGGTGCCGAGGACGATGCCGGTGGCGAAGATCTCCTGGAGGCGCCAGGCGTCGGGCAACGGGGACGGCTTGACGCGGTCCTTGGAGATGGTCATGATGGTCCCGTCGTTGAGGATGGCGATGATGAGCACCATGAATGGCGCGAAGTCGAACTTCCATATGAGGGCGAGGAGGAGGAAGCCCAGCACCACTCGGATGGTAATGGAGACGGCGTAGATGGTGTAGTTCTTCATGCGCTGGAAAATGGCGCGGCTCGTCAGCACCGCGCTGATGATCACACTCAGCCCCGGCTCCGTCAGCACGATGTCCGACGCGCCCCGCGCGGCGTCCGTCGAGTCCGCCACCGCGATCCCGATGTCCGCCTTCTTCAGCGCCGGCGCGTCGTTCACGCCGTCGCCCGTCATCCCGACGATGTGCTTCCGGTCCTGAAGCCGGCGCACGATCTCGTACTTGTGCTCGGGGAAGACGCCGGCGAAGCCGTCGGCCTTCTCGATGAGCTCGTCGACGGGAACACCGCCCGTGTCGCCGTCCCTGAGCAGGGAGCTCGATGGGTACATGTTGGTGCCCATGCCGAGGCGGCGGCCGGTCTCCTTGCCGATGGCCAGCTGGTCGCCGGTGATCATTTTGACGTTGACGCCGAGGTTGAGCGCCTGGCGGATGGTCTCCGCGCTGTCGTGCCTCGGCGGGTCGAAGAGCGGGAGCACGGCCAGGAACTGCCACGGCCCGCCCGGCGCGTCCTTGCTCCCCTCCGGGATCCTCTGCCGCGCCACCCCCAGCGACCGCAGCCCACGGTCGGCGAACTTGTCGATGATGGCGTGCACCCGCCGCCTCACGTCCTCCCGGAGCCGACACAGGTTAATGATCTAGCCCCACAAACACACGCACAATTCGCTAAGCATTCTCCTCCGATCAAACGGAATGTGCCAAGCACGGTGCTAAGAATTGCTACGGTGGTGACCTGCTCCGGCGCGCCCTTGCTGATGCGGTGCCATGTCCCGTCGGAGTCGATGTAGGTGATGGCAGTGCGCTTATCGACGGGGTTGAAAGGCATGAAGTGCACCTCTTGGATGCCGGCACGGGCCTGCGATCGAGTAGCATTCACCTCTTCGCATGAGATGAAGCAAAATTCAGAGGCTCTGTACATGGTGATGAGCTCCACTTACTTCCTTAGCGTCGGCGAGCATTCCGACGATCGACGCGTCGATGGCGTCCTGGTTTTCAATCCTAGATGCCCGGGCCGCGTAAAGGACAACGGTGTCCTTGTCTAGATCCTTCACAAATGGCTGAAACCAAAGATTCTTACATGAGTACTCGACACATTGATGATCTCCCCGACGTTTGTGCACAGGTTGCATCACCTCGATCATGTTCTTGTCGACGCTGAGCTTGTTCAGGGTGAGCGTGCCGGTCTTGTCGCTGCAGAGCACGTCCATGCCGGCCATCTCCTCGATGGCCGTCATCCTCTTGGTGATGGCGCCCTTCTGCGACAGCTTGTGCGACCCGATCGCCATGGTCACCGACAGCACGGTCGGCATCGCGATGGGGATCCCGCCGATGAGCAGCACGAGGAGGTTGTCGATGCCGTCGCGGTACCGCCGGTGCTGGACCGGGTACATCACGATGATCTCGACTAGCATCCCGACGCCTATGGAGCATATGCAGAAGTTGCCGATCGCCGTGAGCACCTGATCGATCACACATGCCATTGACATGAATCAAGCACGATGAGTACGTTCCAGTGTTCTAGTACTAGACGCGCATGGGGTACTAGTGTCGATGAGGATTGGGACCTTCTGGAAGTGGCCGACGTTGTTGGTGCTGTCGACGAGGTGGGCGGCCTTGCCGAAGAAGGTGTGGACGCCGGTGGCGATGACAACGGCCTCGATCTCGCCCTGCTTGCAGGTGGAGCCGGAGTAGATGCTGTCGCCGGGCAGCTTGTTGACGGGGAGGGACTCGCCGGTGAGCGCGGACTGGTCGATCTTCAGCGGGTCGCCCTCCAGGATCCTCGCGTCGGCCGGGATGATGTCGCCGAGCTTGACGCTGATGATGTCACCCGGCACGAGGATCGCCGCGTCCTGCTCCGACCACTTGCCGTCCCTCAGCAGCTGCACCAACCGAACGGCCACATCGTCAAACCAAACAAGCGCAACAGCGATCGCCGCCGCCTTCGCCTCCGCCGCGGCGCATCGCAAAAGATCGACATGGACGTGCCTTGGTCTTCGGGGCGAGGCTGGCCATGAGGGCGGCGGCGGCGTTGCCGGCGTTGTTCTCCTCGATGAAGCTGACGGTGGAGTTGAGGAAGAGGAGCGTGACGATGCCGACGAAGTCCTGCCAGTCCGGCGGCCGCCCCTGCATCCCAGCGCCACACGAGTTAAACGCCTCGATACTCGCGCGCGTACGTGCATGCATGCGTACGACGTTCTCACCTCTCCATTGGAGAGGGCGATGGCCATGACGGCGGCGGCCTCCATGACCCAGGAGAGCGGGTTCCACATGAACCCCAGGAACTTGAGCAGCTTGCTCTCCTGCAAATCCACACACACTTTCATTTCGCGTGAGACCAATCAGATCGAATCGCGAAACCTAGACGCGTTAGTTCTTGATCGATCTGTTCATCAACGTGCCTTCTTCTCCTCGAGCTTGTTGGGGCCGAAGATCTCGAGGCGGCCGGCGCCATCGGCGGAGGTCAGCCCCTGCGGCGAGCTCTTGAGCACGGCGAACACCTCCTGGATCGGGATGCTCTCCTGAAACCAATTGCACGGCAGGGTTGACGACTTGACGTCAACCACGTCGACCACGCAGACATCTGAAATCGCTGAACGGAAATGAAAAAAAAAAAAAAGAATCGCGGAGCACCGACGAGGTCGACGTTCTCCTTCCTGAGTTCCTCTAGCGAGGCGGAGGTCGCCATGATCGATCGCCGGTGAACCTGAGAGCAGCACAGGGCTCGCCGCTGCGTTCTTGAGCCTTATTTTCCTCTAAGTTGTTTTGTGAGTTTTCCCCCCTTCTTTCTCACCGGCAAAGAGTGGTTCAGGAACGAGGAGACGGCAAGAAATGCGGAGATGGCAGCAGCGTCGAACCCGTTCCCAAGAGGGTTTCCTGCCGAATCGCAAGGAGTTGTTAAAACAGCTCGATTTCCATCCCTATGTGTTTCTGTTGTCTCTACGGTGAAGACGAGCCGGTGGCCACGTTGCTGCTCCTAGGGTGCGTTTGGTTGGAGAGTGAGTAGAACGGAGCCATTCCATTCCTGATTCTGAGAGTGGAGCGGATCCGTTCGGCCAAAAAATAAGAATAGATTGGTTCTGGATCTGAGGAATATTCTATATAAAGAGTGGCTCCGCTCTATAAGAATCACAACCAAACATTCTGTGGCCTGGAACGGAGTGGCTCCATTCTAACCAAACATCCTGAGACCTAGAATGGAGTGGCTCCATTCCAGTTGGCTCCTCAACCAAACGCACCCCTAATCTCTCCTCCATTCTCTCTAAAAAAAATCTCTAGCAACGGACCTAAAAATCTGATAACAAAACGAATTCTTTCTCTAGAAATTCTAGATGGGTGCGAGACACGTTAGGGCACAGGGAGCGGTGACGCGCGCAGAAGCTGAGCTGAGGTGTGTGCAAGAGACAAATGTGCGAAGACATACAAGATCAAGGTTCTAAATAGTCCGTTGTAGCTCTTTCGAACGTAAAACTCACGTAAGACTCTACGCTAAGGACTAAAATCCCGTGAACACAGCTATGACCGCTATAGCCACTAAATTAACCGCTATTTCCGCTATTTGTTTAACCGCTATAGCACCGCTATATTATTTTTTTATTTTCTTTGAAAATACAACCATCAATTGTATTTTTGTTATGCTCTACTTCATTCTTGCAAGATAGTTAAGAACAAAAGCGGAGATGAGAACGATAACCAAGCATATGGATAACAACGTGGTGAACACTATTTTTAGACAGAAACGCTTTTTAATGAATCTACTATTTTATTGCACATTCTAAGGAAATTTTCGATTTACGAATATTGGCACATGATACTATAAATATGGTGTCTTTGCTTCAACTCGCTAACAATTTGAGTTGCTATGTCGTATGACACTGCAAATTTAGGGTATATTTTCATATGTCATTTTTACAAATAAAATATTATTTCACCGGAATTAGTGGAGGGAGAGTGTGAAGGTAGAACAATTATGCTCGTCCACTAAGAAAGTTCAAAAATTCAAAAACAAAATCAATTTTTTAGGTTCCTATTACACTTAAATTTGACACATCAAATACCGAAGTTCACTATTTGTCATTGAAAAGGGGATAACAACTTGTGTGCCATTGCGATTAAGCCTAGTCCTATCCTGCCATCACTTAATGACTTCTCCTTTCCATGTCATTACAATTGCTTGATTATTACTATTGGGATTGGATAAAATGCCTAAGAGTTAAGACTAAAATAAATAATGTGTCCTTGGAGTATGTGCCCAAGGAATAAAACAGAGGATGCTCGGGTTTAGCGGGCCTGAGCTTAGGATCAAATTCCGCATGCTCGGAATAGGTGTCCTTACTTATGGGCCCAGTATGAGAGACTGTTATGGGCCTTAAGGGGCATGCCACCGTTCGGCCTAGGTCCAAGATTCAACTGCCTTAGAGTCCTTCTAAATCTGCAGTCCGAGACTTTCTATCTTTCAGGATTTCTCGGAGCGCAAGTTAGCATGTTTTTAAAATATGTCTATAAATCTGGTAGGATTCTAGGTTATCCGGATGGTTTTTCAGGTCGTGTAGGACTTGTACTACGTCTACCTTGTATTATAAATACCTCCTCCACGGGAAGGGAGAGGGCATCTACATCCTCATCTAGATCGACATTGAGATCAATCTCATTGCAATAACACAAATGCTCACGTGCGACTGAAGTAGGGTTATTATCTCTTTCCAAGAGGTCTGAACCAGGATAAATCTCTGTTCCTAGTTCATTTTCCATCTCGGCAACTCGACGTATCTACAACAAAAACCCTTTGGCAGGAAGGGATTATTTGATCCCTCAATCAACCAGTAAGCTCGACGGTGAATCCGTTTCCCAATTGTCGACAATTACCCTATGTGTCATTGGTGAAAACCTATCTCTCTGCTAAAGATACGTAAATATTTCAAAAATCCTAAGAAAAATCACAGAGTTATCATATATGAAGCAATATAAATACACATATTTTTGTATAAAAATACAAGAAAAAATAAATTGAAAGTATTATATATTGGACAACATTATTATTATTTAAGGTTTTTTAATGTTTGCACATATTAAACAAGAAAATAAATTTCTACCAATGGCACATAGGGAAATAATTGAGCAATTGTGATAGCAAATAGGAGAGATGTCACTAAGCGATGACATGTAAGAGAGACCCGAACTCTGCAATGGCATCACTTTATGGCACATGTCAACACCACATCACTCTTTAATGTGTACATAGACGTCCACGCCAATACTTAACAGTGCGAGGGTTTTGATGCAACAAGAGACAAAGTCAAAGGTACTCAAAATATAAATTTAACTTTAGGAGTGTAGAGTGTGATTGTGGTACAATTGAATATAAAAACTTCCATAAAAAACCAAAAAAAATATAGATTGAAAGTATTATATATTTGACAATACTATGATTTTTTTGTATGTTTGACAAAAAAAGGATAAATTTTCGCCAACAGCACATAGAAAAATATTCGAGAAATTGTAATAATAAATAGGAGAGACATCACTAAGCGATGAGATGTAATTGAGAATTAAACTCTGCAATGATATCACTCTATGGCACGTCACCACCACATCTCTCTTTGTTGTGTACCTAGACGTCCACGGCAACACGGTGCGAGGGTTTTGATGCAACAAGAGACAAAATCAATGGTACTTAAAATATAATTTTTAACTTTATGAGTGCAGAGTGAGATTGTGCTACAATTTTAAGGGCTTGGCTACACTAAACTTTACTCTAAATTCAACATGAAACGGTTCAACTTATGGGAATCGGGAAAAATTCTTGCCTTTCAAACAAAGTTCTAAGAGTTTTTTTGTTCTTGCTTGTCAGTCTCTACTCTATTATAGATTAAAACGGATGGCATAGCATTTACATGTTATCAAGGAAAAAAGAGATGTGGTAGAAAATACAAAAAAAACTTGTAGCCCTTAATTTGATGGACATTAATTTAAGGGAACTACACATCTATGCCACTATAAAGTTTCCAGTTTACAAAATGTCACTGGTGTGACAATGACATGTAGGACCAAAACTCACATGTCATTGTCACATAGAGTGGCATTTCTATACATCGTGAACTTTGTGAACTTTGTAATGGCATAGGTGTATAGAATGGTTCTAGTGATTCCACATGCACCTAGGAGATTTGAAAGCCAGTATCCCTTAATTTAATTTAAGGAAAAATTGCATACATGCCATCCAAAAGCTAGCAAAATTGCATGGCATGCAGTGGCATTTTTTGTACATGCCATGCAATTTTGCAACTTTTTAATGGCACGTATGTAGTTGGCCCTTAATTTAAAGGTTTTGATTTGATTGTTAGTTTAAATATAGGAGCTTAAATAATAAAAACACATATAGCCCTTAATTTGGTGGACCCTAGTTATAAAAGGACTAGATTTAATGATAGGCTTATAAATATACTAATAATTTGAAAAATAAACAAAAAGGAGATAAGCACCAATATCTATAATCTATCTATTGTTATATTATTGAAACAAAGTAAAATTAAGAAAAAAGGATTTACAAATCTTTTTTAAAAATTACACCACTTATTTGGTATTTTAGATTTATAGCAGCTAAGATTTAACCTTTGCAGATACGGTACTCGAGATGAAATATCACATAACATTGCGCTAAGAAAATATCACATAACCAATTAACTTCCTACTTATGTTATACGCGCTACCAAGGAATCGTAAATTCGTAATGTAAAAAAGAATACTACCCAAGCCAGATCAGATAAGCACACTCTATGATGCAAGCAAGCTGGACTGGACAAGCGAAATATGTCCATGCCAAATAGTTGACGGCGGCCATGCTAAGGCAGTGTCAAGCTCGAGTCAGGGATCGGCCAGGAAGAATCCAAGCTATGCATGTCAAGAGCATCATGAGGAGTATATCTACGTTCAAGACCAAGGCTACCATGGCGCTGCTTACTACACATGCACAGTTCTTTGATTACTACCATTTGTCAGGTCAGATATGATCCATCTGAACTCGGAAGGCCCTGAAGACAGCATTAAAATCCTCTGCTTTTATAAATCTCTACCTTACTCCCATCCATCCATCCATATTTCATCTAACGAATCTCTTCTGCTGCCTCTCTCTCCTCTCTTCTCTCTCCTCTCTCCTCTCCTCCTCACAGCGAGGGCTACGGAAGACACATCAAAATACTAGAGGGGTCTGTCTCAACTTCTCAAGTACATCCAAGCTTACAGATAATTATGAACATTCCAAATTCCAAGCATTGGATAGAGCATCATCAGCATTAGGACCAACATAATTGTTTTCACATGTATATTGCTCTGAGTTGCCTTTTTGTTTCTGAGGAAAACTGAGTTGCTTGCCCTTGTATGATTCTCACTGCACAAACGGTATAAGGAAATACTCCGCGTAGAATAGCTGGAACGCACATGAACAAAAGCAAATAATTAGACAAATTCAAAGTCTAACTGGCTGATAAAAGGCATTCTACAAGTCAGTCAGCAACTTGATTTGCACGTAGGCAGGAGCTCTCCATTACTCACCTTCCAGATGAACATGTAAAATGATGTGATACACGCCTTGTTTTCAACTTCAGAATGCTGTGCTCTCTGCCAAAGTGTAACAGCAAGCATGCCATGGCCGAATACCTGGATGATCAATGCAAGAGCAAACGAATTCTTAACTTATAAATAGATGACATGAAATGGCTCACACTTTTTTATTTCCTGAAAAAAAATTGGGCAAAGGGCACAAGTGCTACCATGCCATTAAAAAAAAGCGGAAAAAAGTGTACGCTGTGCAAGGGAGGGGGGGGGGGGGGTTGGCGCTACTCATTATCAGCAAAAACAACTGCCACCCTCACCCAGAGGAGAATGTTCTCCCAAATTCTGCCAAAGAGCATAATGGGGAGAGGTTGCTTTGCTGGAAGACACATGTTCCTCTCTTTCCAAATATTTCAGACTAAATCATTGAACAAGCGCCTGTCTTCTCACATAAAGAAGACAGTTTGGACGCACCACTCTATAGAACAGGTTTTGGCCTCGGTCGTTAGGGTCTCTCCACAAACAAAGATGGAGAAGGGGCAGTGTGTGCAAAGGTGATCGACCATCCTGACAGAGTTGCATAGAGAGGGCAGAGAGCTTGGTGAGCATAAGCAAAATAATAGCTGAACAATAGATGATGGATATGTGTATGCGATCAATTATATTGAGCCGCTTGGGCGTTTATATAGGATACATGGTGCCTTGAATGACAAGCAATCCTAGAGATAAAGATAGAATCATATCGAAGGGATTATAGTAAATCAATCCTAACGCACTACACCAAAACAGGTTATATTTACCTATATATCTGTGCCATAAGAACCAGCATATATAAGATTATTAGCATCGGTTCTTAAGTTGACAAGCGGGAAAAGCTAATATGTGTCGGTTTTATTTAAGAACTGGCACATATATTTAGATTATATATGTTGGGTTTCCTTACGTGTATCATCTGTACCAGTTATTAATTAGAATAGGAATAGCTAATGGTTTGTCTCTCGATACGTTTTATCTGTACCAATTAGTAATTACAATCAATGTAGATAGCCTTTTGTTTCCCAATGCTTTTCATGGGAAAAAACTTTCCATACTCTATATTTCTCCCTGTCTCTGCCTTCGTCGCTCCAACTTTCCTATCTGCCCCCTATTTGCTACCTTTGCTATCAAGCAATGTTGTCTCTGTCTTCACCCACCTCTCCATAGTTGCCATGTCCATTTCCGCCTAGCCTCGTCTCCACCATGGCCGTCTCCATCATGGTCGCCATGGCCGTCTCCGTCCTAGTTTCCACCTGGCTCGCCATGGTCGTTGTAGTCTCCGCCCTGGTCATCGTCGCTGCTCTGGTAAGCCGACGAGTCATCATCGGAGGAGGAAACCGGAAAGAGGGAGGATGACAATGAGTCGTCGTCGGAGGAGGATGCCAGCAAGGAGGACGACGATGAGGAGGAGGAGGCTAGTGGCCAAGTGGTCGTGATAGTGACCTTCTTCGTCGCCACCGGCATATCTGACTTTGGTGTGCGGTCCCACTACCGCCGATGACGAGGAGGAGGAATAGCCTATCGACAACAATGAGGAGCCCACCACTGACAAGGAGGAAGAGGATGAGTCAGAGGAGGACTGGCCAATCCGCGTCGTGTTCTCTGACAACGAGAAGCCTGCCCCGTGCTCCTCTGACTCCCACGATGAGGAGCCTCCCTTGATCTCCAGTGACGAGGACAACCCCTACTTCAACCTATAGCTAGGATGTAGGCTAGTTGCTAGCCTAGTGCCCACCAGACTAGCAAATTTAAAAAGTGTTTTGAAAAATATTTGTGCCGGTTCTAGTAAAAAAAAACAGCACATATGACTATTCATCTCTACCGTTTATGAGCCAACACAAATAACTGAGCACATCGGTGCCTGTTTTGAATTGGTACATATTAGCATTTCTATAGTAATGACAAAATCCTATTCTAACATAATAATCGGATCCTTCCGGACCATATGCTCTAGCAGTGAGGTTTCCAGAAAAATTATGAGACAACTCACCGTGATAATCTTTTGACATATGTTTGTCGATGATGCTCCCGCCAAAATGGCAGCCCCATATGCTGTCAAGAGTATGCTTATGCAGATCCAATACACCTAAAGCAGGAGAAAGTAAAAATCTGAACCATTTTACAGTGATATGTGGAACTTATGTTCTCTTTTTAGGTTGGTTCTTACTCTTTGGGGCCCCAAGCGCACACTCAAGGATTGGATGCCAAAATCTCTATCTCCATCAACATCAGGAATATCCTGAAAGCTCAGTACATAAAGAAAAATATTATAATGTTTGCTGGAATACACAGGAGAAGTGCGTGTGATCAATTAAAAGATAAGAAGGAAAATATTGCTGAAACATACAGTAACCTGCATTGGATATTAGTATTTACCTTGAATAGAGCTATGACTGCAGCGAAACAGCACATGAATAATGTCGCAAAGACCAGTGACTTTGTTGGTTCCAAGGACCTCTTTAGGACATGTTGCTGTCAAAAAGCAACATCAGACAATACCCAAAAGGGAGTCAGATAAGAAATTGCAGTTGCAGCGTAGCTCTGAACGATGTTGAGTACCTGCATGTGTGCAAAGAAGGCTAGCTGAACCAATATAGCTCTCACAAATAGTATGCAGGATGCAGCTAGAAATGCGTGCCGTTTCCATCGGAGAAATGGAGCCTGAAAAAAGGACAGATGGATTGAAATGTTTGAGCAAAAGATGGAATGAAATTTGAAAATATAGGTAAGGAGATATTAGATGGAACTCAGTTCACAATTTCCTACTTACATCAATAGAGTACGCACTTCCAAGAAAGAAGCTGATGAGCAAAGCACAAATTAATGGAGCCGATTTGGATCTTATTCCAATGCTAAAGCTCTGAGAAATGGAGAACAAATGTGAGAAACTGGGAACAAAATTTATCGAACTGGAATGACTGGTTCTTCTGTCTTTGTGTTGAACCTAATATACCATGATCAAGGATGTGAAAACTAACACTACTCCAGTTGCCACAGAGAACTCTCCGGACGCCAATGGAAGGCTTGGCTTATTGACCTCCAAAAAGAAGTATAATTCAGTAATACTACAGTAGTTCATATAAAGAAGAAAATGTTTTCAAACCATAAGAAAAATTACAACCTTATCAATCTGAATATCAAATAGCTGATTCAGACCTACGACGTAAATGTTCATACATAATGCGGAGGCCAAAGCCTGCACACAAGGAAAAATGTTATACTGCAATGGTTATGTGTAATTCTAGAGAATAACATTAATTATTTATTACACTTACAAATTTACAATACCTCAAGAAATCCCCATAGTGCGTTCATTGTAAAATCATCTAGGCTCTTCATTGGCAGGAGAGAGACTGAAGTGATGCCTATTATCTGACACATGATCCATGTATAAACAAAGAATCCCAGACAGTGTGCATACAAAACTATAATATGGAGTTCAATCAGATATGCCAGAGCTCACAGTGCCAAAAATTGTATGGGGTCGGCAAAACTGATAAAAAGCACACAATTTGTATGCAACTCCTTTGCCCATTGTCTCCAACTGATTGATGTTGGAATTATGTTGATCATGAGCAACCATACGGCACCTAACTTGGAGAAGTGGAGGATGTCTGCATTGCCTCCTTGTATTTCTTGTAGGACTAGCAGCATGTAAAATGCCATTTAGTTCTAATCCATGACAACAGCGCATTATTGTTTGGAAGCAAACCAACAGCAATAATTAGCAATATGCTGATTAACACCAGATCGATGACAATCTACTTACCTTTGACATTGGCCTGCAAAAGCTTCCACTGACAATCGACCTGTAATTTGCAGGAATGGAAGAGACATTTAGAACATTTAGTCTTATATTCTCAGCAACAATTTGGAGAAACAAATGTTGCAAAGCTTATGTTTGAGTGGGAAACTACACATATATAACTCCTTTTAATTCAACTTTTTTTTTATCATAAGGGTACTTCCCTATATACTGTCTCTCTTGAATGATTGTGTGTGTGAAAGAAGGAAATTGCATCAAATGAAAAGGGGTAAAACTCCTAATTTATTATAAAGAAAATTGCACTGTAGCCCCCTAAACTCCCAGCAATTCTCATTTAGCTCTCCGAACTTACATTTTACTTTCTCGATCCCCCTAAACTTGTCTCCGTTTACACGGTTGCCCTAAAACCATTTGGCTCCCGTTAAGTGCTAAGGTGGCGTCCATGCTGCAGTTAAGTGCTGACTTGGCTAGCCACCCATGCAACTAACGATGAGGTGGCTGCCACATCATCTACTCCTTCCCCCTCTCTCTCTTGATTTCTCTCTCCTCTTCCCATCTCTCTCTTGGCCCCAATGGAGGGAAAGCCAGCGCCATCGCCGGTCGGCCGTCAGAGCTCCCTTGGCCGCCGATCTGGCCCCATTCCCCTCCTCCATAGTCGACATGTTGCTGCATCCTTGCCTCCATGGCCGAGATAGATTGAGAGAGAGAGAGAGAGATGTAAGAGCCAACTGGCCATGGGCTGCGGCAGTGCAAATCTAGTTGGCCCTCTTCCTCTTGCCGTGCACACCTTCTTCCCCTCCTTTCTTGTCGTCGGCTAACCCCTCCCCGAGCTCCTCGTCCAAGTTCAGTGGCCTGAGCTCCTCCCTAGAGCAGCGATGGCAGTGGTGTCGTCCTCCCCCGCAGCAATGGTGGCAGTGGCCGGGCAGGGAGGAGAAGGGGTCTCCAGTGCCGGACAAGGAGAAGAAGGGGGAGCATTGGCCGCTAGCGATGTAGGAGGAGGGTGCATCGGCCGCCGGCCACTACCAAGGAACTGTGCTATACAACCGGTTCGTAACCGCTTTCACAAGCGGTTATATAACCGATTCTAAGCAACCGAGACTAATGCTCGCGGGAGCACTACGAAGCGTAGAACCGCTTCTAGTGGTGTCTAAAAACGTAAAGAATAAGGATAAAGAATATTGGGGTATGTGGGACTTGAACTCGGGACCTCACCCCTCCTCGTGACCCACGCCTTACCCAAATAGCCAACCTACCCACGCGTGCTTTCTCGACGATAAAGCAAGCTTTCCTTTTAACAATTGAAAATGGAACTCTAGTAGCGGTTCGTATCTGAACCCTTTAAAGCCCTTAGAAGCGGTTAGTAATACTGAACCCCTTCGCTGCTTGCTTTAGAAGGGTTCAGATACGAACCGCCGCTAGAGGTGCTGGCTTTAGAAAGGGTTCGTGACACGAACCCCTTCGTTGCTTGGGCTTTAGAAGGGTTCAGATACGAACCGCTTAGAGGGGCTTTAGAAGGGTTCAGATACGAACCGCTTCTAAAGGGGGCTTCCTGGCTTGGACTATTGAACCGCTTGTGTTGCAACTATTAGAAGTGGTGCGCATCGAACCGTTTGTGATATACCGCTTGTGATGCTCGTTTTTCTAGTAGTGGGCCGTGGAGGAGATGGCCAAGCCGCGTTGTCTAGGAAGGGAGATGTGGAGAGAGAGAGAAAGAGAGAGAGAGAGAGAGAGAGAGAGAGAGAGAGGGAGGAAGGGGGAAGAAGATGAGGTAGAGGATAAGGGCCCATTCTCTTCAGCTTATTTGCCTACTTATTTGTCACTTCGAGAATTTTTCGAGATCTCGTGTCTTATTTGACTTATCTCACTTTTTTTATTACTCTTTGAATCGGTTTTTTTTTATCTCGCAGGCGTGTCTATAAGCTCTCTAAACCCCAAAATTGGAGGCCAACCGGCTCTCGAGGCTATCTCAAAAAATTCTCGAAGTGACGAGGTTACACGAGATAAGTAGATAAGAAAAGCTGAAAAGAACCCACCCTAAGTGTCACCGTTGTAATAGACATGTGGCAGCCAGCTCGGCATTTAACGAACATCTAGACGCCACCTCAGCACTTCACAGAACCCAAATAGTTTTGGGACAACTGTGCAAATGGAGACATGTTTAGAGGACTGAGAAAGTAAAATGCAAGTTCATGAGGGCTAAGTGAGAATCGCTGCGAGTTCAAGGGGCCACAGTGCAATTTTCTCTTTATTATAATAAACATCAATTCACAACAAGACACATTCCTTTTTTTTATAAACTTTGTGGTTTTAAATCGGTTACACAGATCAGTACAATCCAACCCAGTTCTAACACTCGATTAAACACAATTTTGTCATCCTCCTAAATAAAAAAAAACATTTTTTTTCTCGATTGCACCATCCCTGAATCCGAATTCCACCATGGAATTAACATATGCCAATTCAAAGGTTCAATCTCTTTTCCTTCCTGTCCCCCCCTTTTTTTTTCTTCTGTTTGTGATGCACGTATATCTTGGCCGATATGAACAGTCTGGAATGTATATTTATACTGAAAAGAACATAAAAGAAAAAAAAAAATCAAAACTCACGACGCGCATACCTGCCCAAGATAATCTCCTCGTCCCCAACCGAACCCTAATTTTTGGCCCTTTCCTATCTGCATCACACAAGGCAGAATCAAGAAACACCGATGAAATCCTCAAATCAGACCGAATAGAAGCACAAGATCACCAAGACATCGAAATGTGGACAGGTGGGGAAAGGAAAATCATGCCGCGGTTGCCTGCTACCATCTGCATGGAGACCGGCGCCGCCGCCGCCGCGGAGGCTTGCATCGTGCTCGATCTCCGCAGAAGAAGACGAACGAGAACGGCAGGCTGAGGAGGAAGATGAAGAAGAACCTGGAGGATCTATGGAATCGAAGAGCAGGTTCAATGGAACGGGAAGGGGACAGGGGGACATATATGGCAAGGGGTTTACGGAAGGCACTGCCCTATGGTGTACTGGATCGCAACCGATCGCAGTTACTGCCATGGATGAGCCCTCGACGACGCATGCATGCAGTTTTGCCGCGGTTGCATTGCATGCAACGCGCAGTGCCGAGCTAGCTAGCTCCCAGCTGAGGCGGCCCAGGCGACACGAAGCCAGCTCGCTCTCGTGGCCCGGATGCTGACACATGCATTTCATGCATGTGTACGAGGTTTTCTTTGTTCATGTCTTCGCCGTGTGATGTGCTCCATGATTCCTATCGCACAAATCTTGAAACATATCTCATGCTTGAAACAAGCGAGGGTACCGTGTGAGCGTGAGCATCGCGCAATGGCCGTGCATGCAACCAACATGGCTCGATCTATGTGGTGTCAACTGGGATAAAAGACTGTGGGCTACCGCCGCCCCTAATCCCACCAACTCCGGTGCAAACCTATTCTTTTTGGGGAGCGACTAGGGGTCTCAAGATTTTAGTCGATGCCACCTTCCCTTTTGTCGCCGCTGTCTCTTTTTTTTCCAGCGCAGCTCTGATAGCCTCCGCCACTACCCCGTCTCCACCGGGCACATCCTACACCAGTGGCACCCTCGCTGCTCTGTCCCCTCTTTCTCCCACCACCACGCCAGCCTCGCCCCACCCTTACTCCGGTCATTGTGTGCCGATCCCCCAACGGCCACCACCCCACCGCTCTCAAACAAACCCATGGGTGAGGTGCAGCACAGCCACCTCACTGCATCACCTCCTACTGTTGTGCTCCTGCCAGTCAGCTTTCCTCCAATTCCGAGTGTGGTGAACCTTGGACCTAAATCGGTGAAACCCAAAACCTAATCTGGCGATGGAGCTCTAACAACGACGACAACGGCATGGAAACTATAGTAGCGACAACGATGACGGCGTGGGTAGCAGAGCGACGGTGGTGAGGTGGTAAGTGGATCAGAGCATAGATGGAAACTGGAAAGCATATCAACATACCTCATCAGAGAAGGAGAAGGAGGGGGCGCGAGAGAGCCAGGGAGGATAGGATAGGATAAGATCAAACGTTTAATGAATCGACTAAAATTATAGTGATTTCAGATTCTTTTTAACTGAATACTGGGACCGGTCCACAGTCTCGGTTACCCACCGGCCCACACCGAGTTCGTTGGGCCAATTTGTTCCATAGTCTCGGTTACCCACCAGGCCCACACCAAGTTCGTTGGGCCGTGAAATAGTCTCGGTTACCCACCCGGCCCACACCAAGTTCGTTGGGCCATTTTTCACAGCCCATATTACGTGAATTACGTGGTTTTCCCCCGTGCGCTCCCATCCTCTCGCCTTCCTCGCCGCTGCCTATCTAATCCGCGAGCCGAAGCGGTAGTGAGCGAGACAGAACCGAGAGGAGAGGAGAAAGGAAAGTCATGGCGCTGTACCTCTCCCTCGCGCGCCTCTCCCTCCCGCGCTCGCCGCCCCTCCTCCATGGCTCCCCCACCAAGAAGCTCCCCGCCGCGCTCGCCTTCCCCGCCAAGTCCTTCTTCGGCTCGCCGCTCGCCGCCACCGCCCTCTCCCCAGCGGCCCCGCTCCCCCGCGGGCCCTCCACCTCCGGCTCGCTCGCGGTCGTCGCGGCCGGGAAGGGGTACAAGATGAAGACGCACAAGGTTCTTCCTCGTTGGTTGCTGGGTTGTCGAGTTCCTTTGTCTGGGCTTTCTTGATTTCTTCTCCTTTCGTGGGCTGTCCGAAGGCGTCGGCGAAGCGATTCCGGGTGACGGGGACGGGCAAGATCGTGCGGCGCCGCGCCGGGAAGCAGCACTTGCTCGGAAAGAAGAACACTAAGCGCAGGAAGAGGCTGTCCAAGATGGTAAGCTTCCTCGCTTTCTCTACAATTCTTATAGCTAGAATTTATCACATTTTGGTTGAACTAATTGGGGAAACTGTTAGCGACCGATTCTTCAGCATCTCAACCACCTGAGCTATTCTCTTGGCTCACTGTTGTGCACGTTGTACAGTCGGATCTCCCTAGTTCTCTCTCTTGGTTGTTGAGTCCGGCGCCTGGCCATCCCAGCGCCTTGTACTGCCTATATACTGGGCCATTTGTATAATCAATGCGAGAATGTGTGCATTGTTAACCTTCATGTATTAGAGCTTTCCAACCTGGGAATGCTCTTTGCTTTCCTGCCATGAAGCTTTTCAACCTGGGAATTCTCTTTGCTGGCCTGCCATGAGCAATACCACAGCTGCCCTATCTGACTCTACTGCCTTGGCTACAGCCGCAGCTCTCTCTCCTTCCTCCACCTCCGGCATACCTCTCTCAACTCATCCACGGTGTCAACATCAAGGCTGTGATTCCCTACACACTTGATGTACAATCCAACAATTATGGCAAGTGGCGCAATCTACACTTGATGTACAATCCAACAATTATGGCAAGTGGCGCAATCTCTTCCTCGTCATCCTCATGACTGCTCCGCCACATCAACAATAGTGACCCCATCACAACGACCTGGACTAGATGAAGGAGAACCTGTCCGTCCTCATGTGGCTTTATGCCACCATCTCGGAAGAACTCCCGAACATGGTGATGGCCCTAAACATCACTGCTTTTTGTGTGTGGACAAAGCTGGAAGCGTCTTCCGTGACAACAAACCTAGCCACATTGTGCATCTCGAGGCCGAATTTCATGGTCTCGTCCAAGGAGAACTCTGCTTCTGTCTACTGCCATCAACTAAAGACACTGGCCGACGCCCTCGCCGACTGCGGCCAGCCAATTTCTAGCATGTTGTTGTCCATTAGCTTATTAGGGGTCTCAACCCCAAATTTGTTGTGCTCAAGACCATGCTTCCTATCTTGCCTACGTTTTCTACTTTCTTGTAGGCTTGGAGCTAACTTCTTCTTGAGGAAACAACCTAGGCGGACATAGCCAAGAAGGTGGCCGTCTCAGCTCTGCTCGCTACGGGCCTTGCACCATCGTCGGTGACAACACAGATGGGTCTAAGCAGCACAACTACTGCAACTCCTCCAATGGTGACTGCACCAACTACAACAACCCAGGCGTCCGCGGCAAAGGAGGTCGTGGCCATGGTGGTCACAGCCGACACGGCCGTGGAAACTACAACAACAATGGGGGTCGTGGCCACCAACATCTGTACCAACAGATGCCCTTCTGCCCACCTTGGATGGTTGGGCTATGGCGTGCACCATACATCGGCGTCCATGGCCCTGGTGTCCTTGGTACTTGACCACTTGCCAACAATGCCTACTCTGTGATTGGGCAGCCTATAACAACACCTGCCCCTCTCGCATCTCCTTCCCGGGACACCAGTGGACTGATATTCAGGCTCAACGCCACCTCTCTCTATCAACCGTCCGCCACACCCAACCCAACTGGTTAATGGATACAAGATCTTCATTTCACATGATCGGTGACCCTGGTAAACTCTCCTCTTATTGTTCTTGATCACTGCATTATTCTTCATGTGCTATTGTCGGTAATGGGTCATCTCTACCGGTTCTTGGTACTGGTTTAAGCATTTTACATATTCCTACATTCTATCTATCCAATATTCCTCACACTCCTAACTTCGTTAAGAATCTTATTTCTGTGCGTAAGTTTGCTAATGATAATCTCTATACTATTAAATTTGATGCACATAGTTTCTCTGTGAAGGACATTCACACCAGGAAAGAAATTATAAGATTCAATAGTGTGGGCAACCTATACCCCTTTATCTCTCCTCAAATCACTATTTCAGTAGTGCTCTTGGCACACCCTACTTCAGAAGATATCTGGCATCATTGTCTTGGACACACTGGCCATCATATCTTGTCCCATTTAATTTTGAATTTTTCTGTTCCTTGTACACATAAGTGTGACATGCCCCATGTTTGTGATGCATGTCAATTGGGGCGCAATGTGCATCTTCCCTTCTCTCCTTCCCATTCAGTTACACTGTGATTTGTGTACTTTGCCAATTGTGAGCTTTTCAAGTTACAAATACTACTTAGTTGTTCTTGATGATTTTGCGCATTTTCACTGGACTTTCCCCTTGTGCCAAAAATCTGATGTCTACACCACTCTTCGTGACTCTATCTTGTCATTCTTCACTTCATCTATCTATTCAATATAACAAAGGGTGTCACATTGAATACATTGAATAGATAGATGAAATTGGTTAAGAATGAGAAGATAGAAATCACGAAGAGTGGTGTAGACATCAGACTTTTGGCGCAAGAGAAAAGTACAGTGAAAATGCGCAATATCATCAAGAACAATTAAGTAGTATTTGTAACTGGAAAGACTCACAATTGGTGATGTCCACAGATCACGGTGCATTATTTGGAATGGAAAATAAGTAACTGAATGGGAAGGAGAAAAGGGAAGATGCACATTGTGCCCAACTGACATGCATCACGCTTATGTGTACAAGGAATAGAAAATTTTGAAATTAAATGGGACAAGGTATGACGGCCAGGGTGTCCAAGATGATGATGCCAGGCACATCTTCTGGAGCAGAATGTGCTGAGAACGCTGCTGAAGTAGTGATCCAAGGACAGCCGGCAAAGGGGTAGAGGTCGCCCACACTATTGGATCTCAGAATTTCTTTCCTAGTGTGAATGTCCTTAACAGAGAAACCATGTGCATCAAATTCAATAGTACAAGAGTTATCATTGGCAAACTTATGCACAGAAATAAGATTCTTAACGAAGTAGGGGTGTGAAGAATATTGGATAGATGAAATGTAGAAGGAGTATGTAACATGCTAGAACCAGTACCAAGGACTGGTAGAGATGAGCCATTACCAACAATAGCATGTGAAAAATAAGGCAATGATGAAGAACAATAAGAGGAGAGTTTACCGGGGCCGGTCATGTGGGATGAAGCTTCGGTATCCATGAACCGGTCGGGTGTGTTGGACGGTTGATAGAGAGGTGGCGTTGAGCTTGAATCAGTCCGCTAGTGTCCCAGGAAGGAGATGCGAGAGGGATAGGTGTTGTTGTAGGCTGCCCAATCACAGAGTAGGCGTGGTCGGTGCTGTTGGCAGGTAGTCAAGCGTGAAGGACATCGGGGCCATGGACGCCGGGCTATGGTGCACACCATAGCCCAGCCATCCAAAGGGCATCTGTTGCTGTGGATGTTGGTGGCCACAACCACCATTGTTGTTGTAGTTTCCACAGCCACCTCTGCTGCGACCACCACGACCTCCCCGTGGCAGCCTGGGTTGTTGCAGTTGGTGCGGTCGTCGTTGGAGGAGTTGTGATAGCGATAATGCTCAGACTGGCCTGTGTTGTTGCCCGATGATGGTGCAAGGTCCGCAGGGAGTCAGCCGCCTTCTTGGCTGTGTCTGCCTGGACCGTTTCCTCAAGCAGAAGATAGCCTTGAGCCTGCATGAAAGTAGGAAACGTAGGCAAGATAGGCAGCATAGTCTTGAGCACGACAAATTTGGGGTTGAGACCCCTAATCAGTTGATGGACAAGAGCACAATCAGATATTGGTTGGTCGCAGTCAGCGAAGGCGTCTGCCAAAGTCTTCAGTCGATGGCAGTAGATGGAGGCAGAGAGTTCTCCTTGGAAGAGGCCATGAAATTCGACCTCGAGATGCACAGCGTGGCTAGGTTTGTTGTTGCGGAAGACGGCTTCCAGTGATGTGGGGCCAGCACCATGTCCAGGGTTCTTCCGAGATGGTGGCATAAAGCCACATGAGAACGGACAGGTTCTCCTTCAGTCTGGGTCGTTGTGATCAGGGTCACCATTGTTGACGTGGCGGAGTCCATAGTGACCGAGGAAGAGATTGCGCCACTTGCCATAATTGTTGGATTCTACATGGAATCACAACCTTGATGTTGACACTATGGATGAGTTGAGAGAGAGGTATGGTGGAGGTGGAGAAGGAGAGAGAGCTGTGGCTGTAGCCTGAAGCAGTAGAGCCGGATTGTGCTGCTGTGCTGTTGCTTATGGCTGGCAGGCAAAGAGAATTCCCAGGTTGAAAAGCTCTGATACCATGAAGGCTGCATTGTTAACCTTCAGAAACTAATTGTGTGTAGAGTTGTTTGGTTGTGAGAATTCATGGTTTCTCCAGAATTTATCTGGCTCATAGGTAGATTGCGTAGTAATGTCGCTATGTTAGTGTAGTGTGGGCTGTTTGTATGAAAAAACTTCTTTAATTGGTTCGCTAGTTTGGTTAAGGCTGTTTTCTTGCCATGTTGGAATGGTCAAAATGCTATGTGAGAGTATGTGGTGTTTAGCTGGTGAAACTTCAAATGCACTCATGATATGAAGTTCTACATTTTGGTCCTACCCATCTAAAAGCTAGGAACTTTCCTAGCATTGTGCAATCTCGAGGTGACTGTCTCCTTAGATGGCTGAATTTGTATAGCTGACAGGTGAATTCAAGCTATCTGTGTGTTGTTGGGTTCTCAGATTCTTTTTATTTGAAGGGTAGGATTCTCAGAGTCTCATGTTGCTGAAAAACAGTCCTTCCCTTTCTTCGTTTGTGCTAACTTACTGCTAATGTATTTGAAACATGGAGTTGCAGTATGACGCGCTTCAATGAATTATTGTTCGGATAAATCGGGCTGTACAAACTGTTTGGCTTTTAGAGATATCAAAAAATAAGAGTCATGACCTTGTAACATCAGAAGGACCAGATATTGAAGTTTATGTAGGGAGGGAGATACACGATTAGTCTGCACATTAGCCAGTGAGAATTTGGCCAGTATATAGAGGTGTTTTTCCACACAGAAGTTTGATCTTTCCAGTCCCTACACCCATACATCCTGAAGTTCACCGCACATCTTACTTAGGATTAAGCAGCTTTTTACTATATGACTTTACATCAGCTGCTTCAAAACTTAGGTTTACTTCCAACAATCATGTTGGACAATTAAACACCATGGAAATAATAGTTACTTTTTTGTCAAAAAATAACAACTTGCTGTTCTTGTAGGTGCAGCTCACATTTTACTGAAAGTCTGAGACTAGCATTTTTGCTGCAACACCATTCTAAGACAACGCTGCTATCTTTCTTGCAGATCCAAGTTAACAAGAGCGACTACAACAATGTGATGGGCGCACTGCCCTACCTGAAAGCCAACAAGAAAGCAGGTTGAGGTCACCTAGGTCCTGCAACATGATTATGTTTCAATTTGCCAACTTGTAAATTTTTCTCTCTTATTTTATAAATGTTAAGGTCCTTTCTTTCAAAGCAAGCAGTGAACAAGAACAACTCCAGTCATGTTCCAATTTCCAAATGAAGAACAACTCCAGTCATGTTCCAATTTCCAAATGAGGTGCATGCACTTGCATGTTCTACTTGTTCCCTGGTTAAAATTTCTGCAAGAGGAGAGGTACTTGATCTTCTTTTAATAATTGTTACACAGCTATATTCGTTTGGAGAAGACCATATATGAGAATCTTAGAGAGAGGCCAGCGACCGGGTAGAGTGAGGGGTTTAGGAATGGGAAGGGGTAGGGGCTAGGGGCTAGGGGCTAGGAGTAGTGGACTGAGCTGCATGTGGTCGGCTGTGGGCTGCAGATTTACTATTTGTTTAATTATTTTGGGTTCCCGACAGGTATCATGGGTCAAAAACAAGACCCAGGTCTAGACTCGGACCTGAAAGGCCCATAGGTATTTTTGTCATCTCTATTACCTGTCATTGCTAAATTTTGCACTTTTGAAAATGCCATTAAAAAATCAGAAATTGTAAACATGTCAGCGAATTTGATGATACGTGATATGTGTCACTCCTGGACAAAAATGCCCCTCCGACACATTTTTTCCTTTTTGGAATCTCCTACATAGGGGTGAAAACGGGTTTGATACGGGCAAATATTGCTCCTCGTATCCTAACCCATATTTTTTTTCTCGGGTCTGGATACGGATACATTGGATATGGATATGAATGTGGGTTATTCGGGATGTGGATATAGGACGGATGCGGATTGAGCTCGGATCGCTTACTAATAATAATGAATAGTACACAATCAAAGAAAATATATAGGATTATCAACAAAAGTGTTATATTATAGTACATATTAAAAAATATTTATCATATTTAAAAACATATACATAATCAAATGTTATTCCATGTTACAGATGATCTACAAAGCCATAAAGAATATATATGTTGATCGAATAGTTATTGGATATCTATTTTGTTGATTTACGTAGTATTTTGCTAGATATCATCAAAATACGGATAAAGGATGGATGCAGATGAGATATTGCTCTTCCCATGTTCTAACTCATATTTTCAGATATTTTTGATATGAATACAAATATTGCCAGATACAAACCAGACTACAAAATCAGATTTAGAATGTATTATTTCAGATACGGTATCGAATTGGGCAAATATTTCCCGTTCTGTTTTCATCCCTACTCCTACACAAGTTGCAGAGGCATTTTGTCTGAAAGTGGCATGTATCGCAATTCATTGACTTTGCAACTAGCTCATTTACAACTTTTGCTTAATGGTATTTCTCAATAGTGTGAACATAGCCGTGGCATGTCTGAATAATTTTTTTTCTCATATTTAGAATTATATTTTTTTTGTTTTGCTGCCTGATAAAATTACACTATTGCCCCTTAAACTTGTAGTGAATGTCATTTAGTCCCATGAATTTTAACTTTACTTTCTCTAGCTCCTTAAACTTGCATCTGTTAGCACCGTTGCCCCCGAAACCATTAGGATTCCATTCAATGATGAGGTGTCCATTAGTTGGTTAGGTGGTTGACATGTGTGCTATTTTTTAATGAGATGTTATCCACGCCACCTTCCTCCTCTCTCTCTCCCTAAAACAAATTCAACTTGGAAAATTTGAGACTTTGGTTTTGAATTTTCAAATTTTGAAACAAGTGAAAATTCAAGTTTGAAAACTTTTTGAATTTTTAAATTTTGAAAATTCAATTATTTGAAAATGTTCAATTTTCAAAATTTTGAATTTGGATTTTACAAAATTTAAATTTAAAATTTTGGAATTTCCAATACCTTTGAATTTGATTTTTTGGATTTTTTCAACAAAAAATCTGGAATTTTGCAAATTCAACCGTTTTCAAATTTGAATTTTCAATTCAAAACTAAGTTTCTTTGCAATGTTTGAGACATTCATATTTGAATTTTTTTTTGAATTTTGAATTTGACTTTTCAAAAAAATCGAAGTTAGATTTTTTTTCAAAAATCTAATATATTTTTTTTGCAAAAAAGATATTTTATGCTAAACTTTTCAATTTTTTTGCATTGAATTTTTCAGAGAAAGAGGGGGTAGGTGGTGATATGGATATCATTTTATTAAGAAAACCATACATGTGACAATTACCTATACAACTAACGAAAAACTAACAGCCACCTTAGCATAGATCTAACGGTTTTGGGGACAACGGTGTTAACAGATGCAAGTTGAAGGGGCCGAGAAAGTAAAGTTAAAGTTCATGAGGCTAATTAAGATTTGCTACAAGTTTGGTAGGGAAGGGGGGAGGGGGTAATAGTGCAATTCTCTTTTTATATTTGTATCTGTTCTAAAACTTCCGGTCGTTGAAATTTGATCAAATCTGAAAGTTGTGTCTATGTGTTTCCCTGATTTTATTTTGTTTGGTCCAGACGTGCTACACCGAGATGGTTGACTATAGATCGCGAGGAAAACTAATGTCTTCTGTTGCCCTTTGGATTGCATTGTACTGTCTGGCGCCCAGGGTTCAAAGACGAGGAAGGGCGTAGGGAGCAGATAAATGGGACTTTAAAATGAGTACAAATCCGGAGATTTGTTGAACTGCCGTTAAATCCATAAGACAAGATATGACCTGACAAAGTGAAATATCGTAGTAAGCAAAAAGATTCCATTTTGCTAGCAGCCTAAACCCTCAAAACAGGGTTGTGGCTGTTGTGAAACGACATTCGTGGACAAATTTATTAACTGTCTTGTGGTTAATTAGCAGTTAATGTCATCATTAACTGTCACCCCCTTAAGCCACCTTTTAATGTATTATATAAAGAGCATTGCCCCTTCATGTAATGTGACGAATCAATAAGAGCACGTACCAAAACTTTCTCAATACTATTGCCTACTCTCTCAATTGATTCTTTACGGTGGCCTTGTAAGTATTGTGCTAAGTAAAGCAGTTGAGTGCTGCACCCAAGAGAGATCTTCCTTGAGAAAAGAAAAATCAATATATTTGTTTGACCGAAAGAAGGCAATAAGCGACACACGAAATAAGAGCTCTTTTAGATACATCTTAGGAAGAAGGTATATCTTATATCAACCGTTCAATTAGAAGGATTATTATATTACATATGTCATTGAGATATAGACATGTAGTATATTTAAATCATAAATTGTTTGAACCGTTGGATGGCCATAATAAGTTTAATATATTGTAAATAATAATTATAGAACATTAATTCTCTCACGAAAATAACATCGACAATTTTTTCTCCGTTATGTATTGCCGTAACTCTGAACTTTGGAGCCACAACTCACGAGCCAGTGGTACCAAAATTGGTAGAACAAAAGTAGAACACAAACACTTACAAAAAATAGAACAGAAATAGTCTAGATAGAGTCAACGTCAGAAGACATCACTTCACGAAGGAATGCAACTCTTGTAGAGAAATGAGCCGAGAGGGTGAGCAATCCTAGCTAGGAAAAATGCTTCTTTTCCGGTCCCGGTCCCGGTCCCAGCCGTCCGTGACTGCACACGCCTGCCTCCAGTAGAGTTGATACATTATATATACTTTTTTCTCACTTTTTTTTTACCAATAGGGCATGAGTTTTCTTACCTTATTATTATTACAAGGAGAAGAGAATTAAAAAAAAAATCCGACATATTGTACAACCACACACCTCGACACTACGCCGCCAATCCAACCTGTAGTCAGACACACTACACTGTACTGCTCACACACTGCAGCGCTAGGTCGTCAACCCTAGCTGGACACACCATATTGCACCAATGACAATTGCAACTTACACCGACATACCCTCACGTTACCCTCCTAGCCCACCTAATTTAGCGGTAACGATGCCACAAGCATCTTCATATTTGTGATGCAGCATTGTCGAGAAAGGGTACAATACAAGGACTCACGGCACATCATACATATGTACGTGGAATGGTGAGATGGGTACCATATTAGGTAGACCGTTGATCCTCTAATTTATTTTCCTTCTTACGTAGTGCACACGTATACGTGTTATACGTGTGGTGTGTCGGAGTTTGAGTCTCTTCCTAAAAAGAGAGGGTGATTTCTTCTTTTTTTTCGTTCCAGCGGTCGGCAGAAACGTACTTTGGCACTCGTCCGGCCGAGAGATGGCGATGCGGGCCCACCGGTCAGACAAAGCACACGCGGTAAATGATAATAGCAGTCTTTCACTTGACAAGCGGCATGTAAGTACAAAACCAGTAGTAAACTGCACCAAAGTCAACTTTGACTCACTGTGATTGCGCATCCCTATCGCGACGGAACGGCCTAAGTGAACAGTGACACTGACAAGGCAAGTCCATCCAATGCCATTAAATTCTTTGGACAACTTTTGTCGCGCGAGCGATTAATTAGTGGTTTCATGGCGTCTAGCTGGCCACGAAATTTATATAGTCCTGCGTTTACCGGAGAGCTATTTTTGAAGAACACGTCAAAACTTAAATAAGATACGTCATCTCTTTTATATCAACACTCCTAGCTAGTAACAAAATATTACATGCATCCACGGGGTCTAAATATAAAACAAAAGAAGCTTCCTGAAGAGTTCGTTGTCCAGTCTAGCTGCTGCCGTCCAAGACGAAGTCAACAGAACCCGTCTCCTTCTCCTTCGCCGAACTTGACCAAGAACGGATTAGAAAGATAAACATCAACCAAAGTTATGGCAACACAAAGATATGTCGCGAGTTGTTGAGCAGAGATGAAATCGAGAAAACTTTGCCGAAGACCACCATCACACACAACAAGTACGCCGGCGCAGGAAGTCCCAAGCCGCAACTTCCGAACACATCATCCAAGCGTCACCCCTAAAACAATCGTCATCGCAGACGACCCAAAGGCCACCGCCAAGGCCTCTTATTCTCCTTCTAACGGGAGTATTAACTAAAACCGAAATACCTCGCCAGATCCGGTGACAAGGAAGCAGATCCACTATCTTAGATGTCTTGCCCAAGCAGTAGTGCCGCTGCCACCCAAGTTCGCCGTTGAGGAAGACCAAAACACCACCGCACCGTACCACCGGCCAGAAAACTAACATGATATGACTATTCCTGGACATAGGATAGCGCGAACTACCAGTCCCCACCACCACTGCCGACCTAGAGGCCAACGATGGCGAGGGAGGCTGTCTGGTCCACTACCTGACTTACCGAGAGCTATTTTGTATGCTTTTCTTAGCTTATTACTATTTGCTTATGATTTATCTCCATATCAAAAAATTAGATGCTTTGTGTCGACGATTAGGAAATGGCTTCCCCGTCGAGCTTCTTTTTTCTTATTGAGGAATCAAGATAGCCTCTTTCTACTAAGGTGTTACTTTTGAGATGCTACGGCTTTACGGGATGATAAAATGAGTGAGACAAGGTATTTATTCTGATTCGGGTTTCTCAAAGATGAGATAATATATTGCTTGTGTTTCTCAATATGCATGCTTCCTCTTTCTCGTTTTACAAAAACGTTGGGTATATATAAAATCTAGGAAAGCTAACATACGAGACTATTAACCTCCCTAATTAATCTCCATTATTTACAATAAATGTGGCCTTTAACCACATGTGTCAGTTACCACCACATTCGGATCGTGGGTAACGGCTCCGAGAAAGTGGGGATCGTGGCCACATGACGCCTCACCGAGCATCGAACCTCTAAGTGTAACCACCTCGATCAGAGCGGTACTGCGGTGCCAGCCCTAGGCATGAGGGTCCTAGGCTAGTGTCGTGCCCGAGAGCCGGGCAAAGACCCTGCCGGGTTTGGAAGAACGAACCGGGTAGATATTCTGCCCGATTAAGCAGATCGACCGAGCAAACCCTTTGGAAACAACATCCAAGGGCACGTTCAAGACTTTGAGCTTCCAAGGGCACAACTAGCCCATAGCCGTTATTCAATTCCTGACACTTTGGTTTTTAGTCTTTTTTTTATCTAAAGAACCTTTATCTCTCAAACAAATACAAAACTCTCCAAGTCGTTTTGGAAAGTTATCGAAGTTTAACTTTATCAAAAAATTAACAAGTTAGATCAACTTCATGAATAAATCAATTTAGGGAGCACTGGACAAGAAGAGAAGAAGAAAACATTAGTCATCCATAGAGCTAGCTTCGGTTTTGACTTTTGAGTAAATTGCACTGCAGGTCTTTAAAATTGTCCTGTATTTTCGCTTAGATCCAAAATTTTTAAAACCAGATAATTTGGTACACGAAGTTGCGTTTCGATTTTGACTAGGTCCAAAGTGGTATGGAGAGAGTGGTTTTGATGACATGGGCTGTCTAGTCAGCATATTATATGGCCACGTGTCATCCTAAATCCATTTTAAAAAATTCAAACTAAAATTTTGTAATTTTTTAAAAACTCTAAAAAACCCTAAAATTTTTAAAAACCCTAATACTCATAAAAAAACTTAAAAAATCTTAAATTCGTAAAAAACTAAAATCATAAAATTTTGGAAAAAAACCTAGAAAATCCTAAAAGTCGCAAAAAAATTAGAAAATTCATAAAAAGAACTATAAAAATATAAAATTTGTTTACAAAATTCCCGTATTTTCTTTTTTTAGAAATTTTTACGATTTTTATGACTTTTAGGATTTTCTAAGTTTTTTTTTAGCTGTAGAATTTTTTTTAACTTTTTTATGAATCTTAGGAATTTTTTAAGTTTTTGTTTATGAATTTTAGGATTTTTATTTTTACGAATTTTAGGGTTTTAATTTTTTTAGAATTTAGAATTTGTTTTTAATATAGATTTAGGATGACACATAGCCATTTGTGGCCACATGTTATGTTGACTAAGCAGCCCATGTCATCAAACCATCCTTTCCATACCGCTTTGGATCTAATTGAAACGGTAACACAACTTCGTGTATTCAAATATCTAGTTTTAGAAGTTTTGAACTTAAGTAAAAACGCTTGAAAGACCTACAGTATAATTTAACCTTGGGTTTTCTATCGTGAGCTCATCGTCAGCATCAAGGCAGTCAATGAAAAAAAAACAGTAATTCTGGCCAACCAAGCCACGTACAATGGTACAAAATCGAAAAAAAGGGTCTTTGTTTTACTTTTATATTTCAACGAGAATCTCCAAAAAGAGTTGATAAAAATGAAGCCTTACATAAGAATATAGCAACTTCCTTAAAGTTTGAGGGCTTACAAATACATGTTGGCTCCAACAATCAGCCCAAAATGTACCAACTCACTCTCAAGTTGCTAATTTTTTTAAAAAAAGTTTATAGGTATCAACCGTTGTTGGAGTGACATATTTTAGAAAATTTTAAAAATATAGATATCAGCCTATTTAGCAACTCTCATGGAGATGCTAGATGTACGATGTTAGCCGACATACCCTGAGATATACGACAGAAGATGTAATAATCACTTCATTTTCTCCTTTGACCAGGAAGGATGAGTATTTTTCCACGAACATCATAAGAATATATGTGTGCCCCATCGTTTAAATATAGAAGATTACATCCTACTATTATATATGTGAGATATACTACGCGATCAATTAATCTATAAACAAGAGCAATTGAAAGACCAGGCTAGGCGGCTAGAAGGGGGTTGAATAGACGCCAAATGGAAATCGACGTTTTCTTCAACAACGCACCCCAAACAACTCAAACATGCAGCGGAAAAACATTCTGGACAGTAGCACATACCCCTAGTAAAAAACTCACGAATAAAAATCCGTGGATCATATGGTCTTGGAGATTTTTTCTGTGGTGCTACTGGTTGTTAAGAACTCAACAAAAAAATAATTAGATCTAAAGCTACTTTAGATAAAGAGAAACAATTCAAACAAGCTAGACTGCTTTCTGGAAAGTAAAAGCAGATTTCAAAACAAAAGCACTGTAATCAAGAGGTGTTTTCTCCCATTCTGAGATCCCAATGTTTTTATAGATTTTTCTCAATAGAGATATATGAGTTACAGATCACGTCTCCAAATTTCACCTCAAGATCAAATACATAAAAAATCAACCGAAAAGAACAAGAGGTTCTGCCAAAAACTTCGACCAGAAAAATTGGGGCTCGGTATTCACCTCATGGCTCCCAGATGGTGCGTCAAATGGACTTCAGTTTTTATCACAGTTAGATATATAAGTCCCGCACCGTTTCCCACAAGAATCACGCAAAAGGATTTTTCTATATTTTTCTAAAATCAAACAATAACTGCTGCGCGAAGGAAACTTTCTGGACAGCACTGCAACTAGAAGATGAACTTGATCTCTATCCTTTCCTAGATTGCAAGAAGATTATCAAATCATATTTGCAATCTCAAGACATCATGGATCAGTAGCAATAGAAGAATATGAGGGAAATAAACTAGTTGCAAACAAGAACACAAAAGAAACAAGATCAAACACAAGAACTAGAGAAGAACTTGGATGAACATGGCTGATTTCTATTGCATCAGTTTGAGGGTAATACAAAGCCACACCAAAGTGGGCAAAGCACTTCAGAAGTGCACTCTAAACACACCCAAACCTCAGCCCACTCCCTCTCACAAATCTGAATGGGAGGCACCCCTCCCCTCCTTTTATAGCCCAAAGGTGGAGTAGCTCTCAAGCCAATTACTTCCCACCTTTGGATGACACATGGATGGCTGAGATTTGTTCACTCTTTACAGCATATAACCCTTGGAATATACTCCACAAAACCTTGGAATATGCCACGCACATTCGATACATGCCCCACATGGGCCCACACACCGGACGCAATGGTCTGACTTAGCCGCTAAGTTTCCATCGCGATCGACCGCTTTCGAGCCTCGGATCCTCACGCCGCTAAGTCCGTCATCTTCATCATCTTTGTGGTCCTCAAGTCCGAGTCCAACCGTCCCACGCAACCTCCTTGTCGTTTCGGACCCACGAACCGCCAGATTCGCGTCCCGACATCGTCGTGACCACGGTCCACCAAGACCTGTACCACAAAGATTAGCCAAAAGCACCATACTTACCTTTCTCACCTGCAAGGTTAGTCCATAATCAATCACATCCAAGACATGCACAAGTTTTCTGAACAACCCATCGAAAAACCGTGCACAAACGGTGCAATCCGTGCCAAGACCCGAAAACCCTGGGAAAACCCGGCGAAGCCTCGATCGCCTCAAAACCTTTGCGTTACGCTCAAAACACTTGTCAATATACTCATCATCAACATGGGGCCACCTCTACATGGTTTCACAGCAATAGAAATTCTTTGAGAGGTACCATGTACCAAGCACCTTAGCATGCAAGGAATACTTTTGGTATTTACAAAATACCCTTTCTCTCTCATATCTCTCCTCTCTCTCACACACACACTTCTTGTTCTCTCTCTTATCCCTCACCCCTCTCTCTCTCTTTCCTTCATCTGCGATGCCCGCCGACCACGACTAGACGACACATGGTGGAGCGGTGGCGTGAAGGTTGCTGTTGCGGCAGGCAAGGCTGGGCGGCATGGCTCAATGGACGGACAAATGGGGTGGTGCTGTCACACTAGAAGCCGCCGGGTAGAGCGACGACACCATGGGAGGCTGAACGATGATGTGCAGTGCGGCGCGGCGGTGGCATGTGCGCTACAGGCGACCGAATGAAGCGGCACTGGGGCCAACAGGCAACATATTGGTGTGCCACCATAAGCATCGAGCCTCAAAAAGGGTAAGTATTATGACATCCCGCTATCCACATAAAAAAGTTACTATGTTATTTCTCCGCATTGTTGTGTTGCTCAAAGCTAAAATAGGAAGTACCTGGCCTGAAGATGGCAAGTTTGGCATATTTGTTTGTCTGCATCAGAAATATCGAACAATCAAAAATAGTTAATCCCCGTATCATAATCTAATTATACTCTTGATTTGAAGAAATATATATATATAAACAATAAGAGCTTGGACTATGCACAATCTCCACAAATTGGAATTCAAACGAAACTATTCCATCAAAGATTCTACAAAGTAAAACAAGAACCCACTCTCCCAATTGTATCCAGGACATTCAAGGGAGATCCAAAGGACCTAGTTGGTTTTGCATGTTTCCACCTAATATTTGTTTTCTTGATGAGCCCAAAAAATTAAAATATCATCTAAACAATTTTGCCGAATGATACGATATTCTTTGCATTGCATCTATGAGCTAAACACAATAAGCATCGAGCCTAAAAGATGGTAAGCATCATGGCATTCCGTTATCCGCATCAAAAAGATTCTATGTTATTTCACCACATTGTTGCGTTGCTCCGAGCTAAATAAAGAAGCACCTAGCCTCGAAAATGGCAAATATTGGCATATTTGTTTGTTCGCATCAAAAATATTGAACAGACACACATAGTTTATCCATGTATCATAATCTGATTATACTCTTGGTTCAAACAAACATACATACATACATACATATATATATATATATATATATATATATATATATATATATATATATATATATATATATATATATATATATCTATATGTATGTATATATATGTATATGTGTATATATATATGTATATGTATATATATATATAACTATGAGTTTAGACTAGTCATAGTCCCCGCACATTGGAATTCAGATGAAATTATTCCCATCCAAGATTCTATGAAGTCAAACAGGAAACAGACGTGATTTTGCAAAGAATATGCCACTCACAAAAAATCTACATATAAGAAGGTGGAAACCCACTATCTTGTATCCATGCTATGCAAGGGAGATCCAAATGACCTAGTTGGTTTTGCATGTTTGCACCTAATATTTTGCCTTCTTGATCAACACAAAACATTAAAATACCATCTAAACAACTTTGTCAAATGTTACGATATTGTTTGCATTGTGTCTCTGAACTAAATACAATAAGCATCAAGCCTCAAAGATGGTAAGCATTATGTTATCCACGTCAGGACATTCTATGTTATTTCTTCGCATTGTTGCGTTGCAGAGAGCTAAAATGGGAAGTATCTAGCCCCGAAGATGGCAAGCATTGACACATTTGTTTGTTCGCATCAAAAAGATTTTTACAAACCATATCTCAAAATTGTACCAGCGAGACATAGTTAATCCACGTATCGTAATCTGATTATGCTCTTGATTCAAAAAAAATATAAAAAATAAGTTTAGACTATGCACAGTCTCTATACATTGGAATTTTAGATGAAGCTGTTCCCACTATGAAGTAAAACAGAAACCAGAGGTGGTTTTGGCATGGTACACAGAGAACAACAGCCCAGCACAGCAGCAGATTGCACACTGTAACGGCACAAATTAATGAGGAGTAGGATATGTGCACGAACAAAGAGAATGACCTTCCATCTCAGGAGCGCGGCGAATTCCAATCCACCCGCGCTCCCAAATCGCCCGAATTCCATTTCCACCTCTATAAATTCACCTGCCCACTCCTCGTTCTCGTTGCTACTGCGTTCGTCTGGCCTTGGCTTCTGCAGCCGCCTTCTCTTCCTCAGCCGTTTCTTGTGCTGCTCTCCGCGAGCCTCCGAGGGAAGCCAATGGGGAAGGTGAGAAAGGAGGAATCTTTTGTGGTTTTTGATCCATTTTCTGGGCGTTCTTGGATTGTTTGCTTCTCTTGGGTTGTTTCCTGCTGTTTGATCGTGTTTGGTTTTTCAGGGCGGAGAGGAAGTGATGACCGTGGTGGAGGAGAGCCAGGGGAAGGTGGCCGCCGCGAGCAAGTTCCCGGCGGGGATGCGCGTGCTCGCCGTCGACGACGACCCCGTCTGCCTCAAGCTCCTGGAGTGCCTCCTGCGCCATTGCAACTATCGCCGTGAGTGGTCTCGTGGCAGATCCAACCGCTCCCACACGTACACGAAAACTAGGTGTTCATGTGCTTTTCTTTTCTTCGGCTTGATTTTCTTGCGGTGCTGCGGTGCAGCTACAACAGTGGCGCATGCAGAGGCGGCGCTGGAGATGCTCCGGGAGAGGGAGGAGCAGTTTGACCTGGTGATCAGCGACGTGCACATGCCGGGCATGGACGGCTTCAAGCTCCTCGAGCACATCGGCCTCGAGATGGATCTCCCAGTCATTAGTAAAGCCTTTGCTTAATCTATCCCGGTTTCTACTTTTGTGCCGGACATGGCATTAGGATTTACGAGTACTAGGTTTAAATTGATGCATTGAATTGAATGGATTCCACCTTGGATAGCACCAGCACGTGAGATCCCGTCGATTTACTGGCTTTGAATACGTGGGTTGATAGCTAGAGAAAGATGATTGCATGTCAATGATGTGTTTGGTATTCATGTCCCTTACTAATCATAAGGGCTAATGGGATTTCCCTGATAGGAGTGTGTTAGCTGTGGTTTTGTGATGCATAATGGTTGGTTTTCTGAGCATTATTGCTGATCCTATATTCTTGTGGCGTAAGATTTATTGTTGATTCTGTATTCTTGCGGCGAACATGTCCTATTCTCTTTTTTCTACTTCATAAAACATGCAAAAGCTTTGCATTAGGATAGAGAGTTATTAGATACAACATGGATCGATCGCTAGGCGTTTCTGTCCCGCAACGCCGTGGATCGATCGCTAGGCGTTTCTGTCCCGCAACGCCTCAGCTCTACCTGACCGGCAGTTTTGCTTTCGGCGTCGCGGCCTACATCCACCAACCTGGCTTCCCACCTGAAGACCCTCCACCACATATCTCCTCTCCCTGGTGGCTCGCCTCCGCTCTTGAGACAAGTCTTTACTCCTAGGGACGGCGAGTGGATCTAGACATAGGCAAGCTAAGAGGCACGAGGACGGCCATGGTGGTTGAGGATGGGCTAGATCTTTCCGCGACAGGGCTAAGGCGTCAGATTTGGTGATGTTGAGACATCGTCAATTCTTGTTGAAGTAGTGGAGGAGGCAACCGATGTTGAGGACTACCATGGCGGTTGAGGATGGATCAGATCTTGCCATGACAGGGGCAGAGACACCGGATCTGGCAGTGTTGAGGCCTCGTCGGCTCTTGGACAGGGTGTGGCCACATGGAGGAGCCTGACCTTCCTTTCTAGGACTGGAACATCCATGGTTGGGTCAATTAGTGCGGCTGAATGTGGCCGAGGCAGGGGTGAGACACCAAATCTAGTGACTCTGACGCCTCGTCAGAGCTCAATGCTGAGGATGGCCATGTCGATTGAGGATGGGCCGGATATGGCCACCACAATAGCTGAAGCGCTGGTCTAGCAGCGTAGGTCTTATTGTTTCTTGGTTGGGGTGTGGAGGAGGAGCTCACTATTCCTATCGGGAGCTGGACCCTCCACGGTGTAGTCAGGCATAGTCAGATCCATCATCTACAATGCCGTGCATGGCGCCGACTAGCATCGCCGCCGAATTCGATAGGCAGTTTAGCGGTGGATTTTGGGATATTGCACTTGGTTTCAACTGATCGGCAATGTTTCTCCTCTAGGCTGGTTGGTTTGAACATCTGTGTCGTCCTCTCTCTCTCTCCGTCTAGTAGAAAGCCTTTGGAATGTAGGGTTTTAAAGTGTTCCTATGAATCCATAGAGAAATGCTATTAAGGTCGGTGGTCATCTTCTATATGGAGGATGAACAAAGTAATAGCCATCAGGATGGTAGGAATTTTTGGTTGTTTTGAGCCGAAAGCAGGTACCTTCATCTTTTTTGGGGCTAGCCTGGCGTCACAATTTGTTTGTCATATAGCTTTTAGTTTTTGGCATTCGGATTGTAATAAGTGTATAGTTTTTTTTTGTGTGATGGTTGTGTGCATCCCTAGTTGACTAATTTCATTATTAAAAAAATAGTAATCGATCAAAAGATACTAGATGTGTTAATTTCACTCATTTATGCCGTGAAACACGAAATTGGCCATAGTTGTGATGTGTGTTCAACACGAGTAGCGCATTGCTCACTGTAAAACAAAACGCATGTGTAATACCTGAAAAATATGGAAAGGATAGAGTCCATCATATAAACACGATTAACACAACTTGATTTTTCTGCTCTGAATTTGCACGGGGCAGTTTATTGGCTTTGTAAAAAGTTTTACATTCCAAAACCGAATCACTGACCATACGTTTTGCAGTGCTATCCGCGAATGGGGAGGCAGAGACTGTGATGAAGGGGATAACCCATGGGGCATGTGACTATTTGGTGAAACCAGTGCGTGTCAAGGAGCTCAAGAACATCTGGCAGCATGTAGTAAGGAGGAAGCCTGAGATAAGGAACCACATCAGTGGTGACAATGACAATGACAATGCTGATCAGGAGGTGCAGTCTGGGAATGTTGAGGGTGAGAAGAGCGGTGAAAATTGCAGCATGAAGCATGCAGGAAATGACAATGCTGATCAGGAGATGCAGTCTGGGAATGATGAGGGTGAGCAGAGCGGTGAAAATTCCACCAAGAAACATTCAAGTAATGAAGGAAATGACGATGCTGATCAGGAGGTGCAGTCTGGGAACGATGAGGGTGAGCAGAGTGGTGAAAATTCCACCAGGAAGCATTCGAGGAATGAAGGAAATGATGTAGATGATTCTGATAGGAACAAAGAGAACGCAGGCGTATCAGCCCGGAAGAAGACAAGGATCACCTGGACCTGTCCGCTGCACCGCAAGTTTGTGGAAGTTGTCAATCAGATTGGCGTTGATAGTAAGCTCATGTTTACTTGCTTAGTTATTAAAATAACATGTCATTTTTTGGGATTTGTTTCCTGTGACAAATCTTTTGGTTATGTTAAATGTAGGGGCTGTTCCAAAGAAGATACTGGATATGATGAATGTAGAGTACATCACTAGAGAGAATGTTGCAAGTCATCTGCAGGTTTAATGTCTACCCTTATGTTCAATTTCTATGTTTGAGTTCCTATCCCTGGTACCATAAAGCTGTCTAAGCTCTAGTAATGCATCTTTCACGTGGATGTGTGTAATAAACTTTTATTAAATTTTCCTTTGAGAATTTGAGACAGTTCTCATATGCTGCATCCCCTAATTTTTCTGGAGCTATTGAAACTACTTTTTTTTAAGCAAAAAGGCAAAAGCGCTGCCAATTATATTTGATAAGGGTATTATAGTCATTTGTGTATAGTAGGGGTAGAATAGTATCTTTTCATTTTAGAATTCTATCTTGTACTCTATATATTGTCCTATTAGACTGTCAATATAATTTTTATATGGTATCAGAGCATGGGTTCAAACTCTAGCTCGCCTTCGTCTTCTGCTGCCGCTCGCCCCCGGGAGGAGCTCGCCTCGTCACCCGGGGCAAGGCCCCTAGTTCCTCCGGTTTTCACGCCGGCAGCAGCAGCAGTAGCATCTCTGGCTCGGCCTCCTCCCTGGCCGGATCTGGGCGCCGCCAGCCGTTGCCGGCCTTCCCTTCCAGCCGTCGCCGCCTTAGGCACCTCCTCCCTCGCTGGGTCTGGGCGTAGCCATCCCCCGCTTCCCGGTCGCCGTAGGCCGCCCTCCTGCTCCGCATCCGTCGGAGGTCAACGCTGCTACTGGTCTCCCCCGCGCTCACCGGCGTTGTCCCGGGCCTCCTCGGGCACGGATCCGCCGCCGCCAGGCCGTTCCATGGCCGGATCCGCTGCCAACCTCCTCCTCCCGGGCGTTTCCACACTGGATCCGGTCGCCGAGGGCCACCGCTGGCCTTCCCCCGAGCCGGATCCAGTTGCCTCCCGAGCCCATCTCGCCACCGCCTCCTCTCTGGCCTAGATCCGTGCCAGTCCTCTCCGGATCCGACCTCCAGAGCCGCCGTCACCGCTGTGGTCGGTGGAGATCTGGCCGGATCCGCAGTCACGAGCTCCGCCATTGCGTGCTACCAGGAAGAGCGACGGCGCAAGCACAAAGAGGAACACGAGGACCACCACGGGCGGCAGCACGTTAGAGCCGGACACCGCGCGCCTCTCTCCTCCACCCCTGGCAGAGTACGAGAGATGCTTCGGGGAGGGCATCGGCGCGGCGAGGGTGGGCTCCTTCATTGTCTCTGCCTCATGCTGCGACCGTCGACGTCGCCTCCCCACCTTGTGCTCTGCTGGCCTCAATTGGAGTTCCGTTCCACAGTCCGCGACACCTCAAGGCTTGCCCTCATTGGTCAGCCGAGCCAAGTTGCTCCCATGGAGCACTAGTTGTGCAGTCCAGCACCGCTACACCTCTACTGCCCTCTGCTCACTTCACCTTATGGCCTCACCACCTTCAAGCCAGCCTTCTGAGCCTTCACCTACAGCACCTTCTACCCTTCCATGACCCATATATCTCCATGACTTGGTGTCACTCGTTGAGTGGAGAGCATGCTGTGCAATCTCATCACCCATCTCTTTGGGTTTCCATCTTCTACAAGCTGGTCTTCCTCTTCTCTTTCACCAATTTGGCCTCTCCCGACGTCACCGCTGGTTCTTCTGCCATCTTCGATCATCCTAGCTTCTTTCATCTCCTGACATTGCCGGCATTCCCATTGTCGGGTCTTACTCTGCATGGCTGCTCTTCGCCATCCTTGGGTCCTCTCTTTGCCATTGGTGCTTGTGCTCTTGGTGTCTCCTTGGTGCTGCTTCCCTAGAGCTTCAGCTTGCTGCCTTAGGCATTGTCTCTTGTCCTTGCCTACTGCTATTATCCTTCGCTGCTTGTATCTCGTTGCCTGCTGCTTGTATCCTTGCGTCTTTTACATTTCTAGCTTCCGTTTGTGTCCATCCAAGTCCGCCGCATCGGGCAACCGAGAAGAAGCGGCGTCCTGAGATCAGGTCGGCAGTGCAGGGAGGCCAGAGTGGAGGCGGACCGAGAGGCGCTGGATCCGGCGCTGTCCGGTGCATAGGAGGCCGAGAACGGCACGGATCCAGAGCAGGAGAGCGGCCCGTGGTAACGACGGAGGCCGGGGACGCGCGGTGGCCGAGAAGACGGCCGGATCCGGAGTGGGGGCGTGGCCGCGTGGATCCAATGATGGCGATGCCGCCGTGCGCGGGAACGGTCGGCGGCGTGATGTGGGGCCCGTGTGGTGGCGGATCCGGCCTAGAGCAGCCAAGAGGCGGTGGATCCGTGGCCGGGGTGGCCGAATCTAGCCGTGGTCAAGAAGGACGCAGCCAAATCAGGTGAGAACCAGCCTGATTCGGTGTGGGAACGGCCCGGCGGCGCGGATCTAGGCTCGGTGAGGACTGGCCGGATCCAGCGATAGCGACAATACAACTAATTTTGGAGCTGTTGCTGCTCTGTGGAGAGGAGATGCTGCTGCTACTGCTGTGAGGAAGAAGGGACTCTGGGGAGAAGCCGGAGTAAACCAAGGGCCCTGACCCCGGGAGAGGAGCCGAGCTCCTTCCAGGGGAGAGCAGCAGCGAGATTGGTGGTGGGCTAGGGCTAGGGTTTAGATCTGGGCTCTGATAGTGAATGCTAGTGCTAGAGCCTCATTCCTCGTCAATTAGCCGATTGCTTTGCTCTCCTTCCTTTTCCACCATGACAACTGTCGTCGCTCCTTGATCTCGGCCGTCACGATCTCCCCCCTCCGTGATGCATCACGTTCTTCTCTCCGTGATGATGCCTTCCAAGGATACGATCGACACTGCCATGTTTCTAGCCTCCTTTCGCTCTCGGCTTGATTTGGCGACCTTCTTACGTGCCACTTTCATTGCTCCACCATACTCGATCCTCCTGGTTGTCCTTTTTCGTACAATTCGTGGAAGTCTTTATCTTTACAAAGACTTAACGTCGGCTTCTCAATCGCCGCTCCTTGGTCCTCCTTGGTCGTCGCGTCTCTCCTTCGTCATGACGCACGCATCACGCTCTCCTTCATGATGATGTCTTCAAGGCTGCGATCTGCGCTACTTTCTCCTTCGGGCTCGTGCCTTGTTACCGTCAGTTACACCAGATGGATGAGGTCATTATGGAGTTTGGCATATTTTCTTAGAGCTGCATGCTTCGACGACATCGACAAAACTCGGACTTTGGATTTTCCCTTAATTAGAATGTGTGTTTTTCTTCAAATGCAAAGCTATTGTATATACCTTGCATTTAAGGGGTGTTAAGGGTATTGTAGTTATTTGTATCTAGTAAAGGTAGAATAGTATTTTCCCATTTTAGAGTTCTCTCTTATACTCTGTATATTGCCCTATTGGGCTGTCAATACAATCTTTACAATATTGAGGGTAGAAATATATACAAGAGAGCTATTGAAACTATGCTACACTTTTAGTTCTTTTTTCTTCAAATATTCAATTTCTTCGCATGAACAGGAGTGCATTTTATCTATGTCCTTTCCTATCTTGTCATTTCAGAAGTACCGGCTATACTTAAAAAGAATCGGCGATTGCACAAGCAGGAGTCCTGATCTACTTGCTCATTCATGTGAAAGATGGAACTCTGTTTTCAGCAACACGAAAGAACTGGACATTTTCGACAATTACCATAGACATGGGAGACACCTGCCGCCCCAAACCGTTGCCTCTTCGAATTCAAGCAACCTTTTTGCAAGGATGAATTTTCCATCTGCACTAGCAGCACATAGTTTGCTGACCACTCAGTCAACTCAGCTTAGTTATGACCAGAGCAAATTGGGCATGGGGACAGTTGGCCATGGTGGCAGCCTGCTCAAGAATGCTGTGCCCGAGTCACTGGAGGACTTGTTAAATGGCGAGTCCTTGAATGCGAGGAACTGCTTCTCTTCTGGAAACTCCTTTACAAAGTCATCGAATGGCAGACCTTCAGATGCAAGAAAAGACTTCCCTTCCAGTCTTTCTGGCAAATCATTTGCAAACAGACCAGATGTTATGTTGTTGGATTCAAGCGAATCATTTCCTTCCAATCATTCTAGCAAGGACTATGCAAGCATATTGCGTGGCAAGCTGTTGGAGGCAAGCAGAGGCATTCCATCCTCCCTCTCTGACGACTCGTTTGAAGACATATCAAATGGTGGTACTTTGGAGCCTGCAAATCAGTTTCCAGTGCATCCTCCTGAATTGGGAAAATATCCCCTGGTTCAGATGAATTCATCTTCCACAGACCTATTCAGCACATTTGCCGGTAATGCTTCCGGGTTTCCAGACCCTGGGAACTTTGAAAACTCCAGGCAAATTGTGGTGCCGTCGAAGTTCCCTGATCTTCATAAGAACATAGCATCTCTAGGCCCGTTGCAGGCGAACATCCCCAAGAACAACCAGCTCACAAGATTTGATGCCTCATCTGGCCAGATACCGATGTTTGGAAATGAGCTGCAGAATCAAATGGCGGCCATCATGAGCAACACTTCAGCAATGGCAGGTTTCAATGAGCAGATGGCGCCATTCAACTTAGGAAGCAATACAAACTCAACTGAGATGCAGAATAACAACTTTGCACTTGGTAGTGCTTCGAACATCAGCTCTGCAATTCCTAACCTTCAAATGGGCAGTTCTGCCATGCCGGATCAGATGCTGAATGGTGGGGGTGTTGGTGGCATTCCCCCCATGCATGGTGGCACAGTTGATCAGCAGGCTGTTGATGATCAGCTGATTTACAGCAATGGAACAAATGGGCTAAATGGGAGTGATGACTTGGATGACATTTTTGCTGACTATCTTAATCAAGTAAGAATTTTTCTCATTCTTTTTCCTGCAGAATTACTGCTCATTTTACTCTGCCTGCTTTGTCCATGCCATAAAAAGAATGACATTCTTTTTTGTTCTCATCACATGCCATCTCTCAGCTATAGCCCAGCAAGCAAATGCATCACATAAAGAATTACATTTTAGAACGAATATAAAGAATTATTTAAGCAAATATTGGTTTATCGCTAGTTGTTAGTACTTGCTACTTACTACATTGCACAATTTTTCATGTTCTTCCATGCATTATGCTGAACATATGGCATCTATTTCATTTTGACATTTATTTGTCTCTCTCTAACCATTCAGGCTTTACCCATGAATTCAACTAAATGGTTAAATAAGTTGCATATAAACCAAACTTCTTTTCTGACTGCAGGATTTCACTGAAGATGATGATGCCTTCATCATGGATGGAGACTGGGAGTTGGTCCCTTAGACTCCAACCCCGTGCGAGATATTCTGCTACTGCATAGGCTAGCTACTGATCAATCCGAGCTTCTTGCACATTGTAGTGTGAAATTGTGCTGTTTCTAGCAGGCTAGGTAGGAGCAGGTTAACTCCAGAAGAATGTCGTTGGCATCTAGTGGTCAGACTATGGAGGTCTATTTTATATCAGCTTAAGCCTTTTAACTTGGTGGTGGTTTTTGGGATCATAAAACAAAGTTGTGTTGTATCAGGTAGAACCAGTTTTCATGTATGTGTTAGATGATAAAATCAAATTCTTTTCTGGATTATCTGAAATGTTGTGATTGATCTGTTACCCGTGCAATGCTGCTCTTGAGACCAAATGTATATATATATATATATATATATATATATATATGAGAGCAGTTATGCTGATATGGAACCATTGTTCGTTGCCGCTTTGCATTGGGATCCAGTCAGAAGAAATTTAGTTTCAGAAACTGAAACTGGGTGTGAAGGTAACCTTGTGTTCTTGATCCGTGTAAAACTATTTGAGTTTTACAGTTTCTGATGCTGATACAAAGAATACTTATTTGACTTTGCCTGTATGTTATCTTAACTTGCCCTGTCTATCACGGTATCACCCTGTGAAAGAGAGAAAATATCCTTTTACTTAACGTAACCAAATATTTCTTTTCCTTATCAGTGACAACAATGGCGCCTTCTCACTGTTACATCTGTGCAATGTCCTGATTATACTGATCGATCCATCCCTGTATGATCTCAACTTCTTGTCTCCTTTGTTCTATAACCCAGTCTGGATCATCCTTTGTTGCAGATCTGAAGTCCAGATGATGTGCCCCTGACAATCACAACATGTCATTATGCGTAAGTCTGAAAATACTGCTATCTTAGACATTTTTTGCAACTTTCTTATTTACCTTTGTGTGTGACAAGGGCAATAATGCTGGATGAAATGTTCTTGAGCACACTGATTGCAATACAGAAGGAAAACCATTATGGTTTACTATGACAAATATGTTATCTGAAGGACTGAAACTACCATCAAGAATTATCAGATGGTGAGATCTTTTAGGCTTACCCGCCATGACTCCACGGATCTCGCATCCCGTTGGAGAAGATGATGTTGCTCCCAAATCTCTTGAGCACCAGGTCGATTTTCTGCAGTGAATTATGCAATGCAGCACCAGATGAACGCTTGCAGACCTGCCATTGTTGCTACTGACGATTCAATATGTATACACTGAAAGTCTGAAAGAACACTTACATTGCCACCATATTCAGTGGTGATCCAATGCGGCCTCGGCCAAACTCCGTAGTTCTGAAAACAATCCTCGGACTTCTCCTCATAAGTGAAGGTGAATGGCGGGAACATGCTCTCGTTCGAGATCGTCATTGGCATGACCATCTCTGTGCAAGCCTACACAGAAGATTGTTTCAAAAAACACATCTGCGTATGATATCTCTCAGTGCTGTCAGCAACATTGTGCCACAGTTGTGCCAGGTTTCTACCTGCCAGCCCCAGCCACTGAGGCCATGGGGGTCTCCCCCATCCTCTATCTGGAAGCATGTCTGGTCGCCTGTGTAATTGTAGTACAGGCTTGCCGCTGCAAAAGCTTTGTCAATAATGTCTGCGCCTGCGGGGAACCCATCGATGATCTTGCACATCTACAGAAGTTTCACGAGAATTACAGCTTCAGTAGAATCAGAAGTGCAGTTCTTGTTTCTGCTCGATTCAGTTTGGTGCTTCTGAAACACTTGAAAGTGGCAACCTCCTTGACGGGGTAGGCAGGCAGATTCTCCAGGAAATTGGCTGGGGTTGGGTAGTCCACCATGGCCGTGTACACGAACGCTGTCCATAGCCAGTTTTTGAACGAAGACACAGACTGGACAGTCCTGAAATTTCAGAGGACAAAAAACAATGTCATCAGTTCATCAATCGAACAGCATTGTCAAGGTGAGCTTAACATACCTGTCACATCATAAATGTAACAGATAAGGTCCCTGTCACTAGCAAATTTATAGTTTCTCTGTACATTCATAAAGAGTACAAAGGACAAAACGCCTTGAATTTGTTTACTCTCCAAAATGCTTTGATCTTCTTGGGCATATTACTCTTCCTGTCGGTTTATTCAGGTCTGTAAGTCATTCCTCATTTCTCGCCTACAAAACCTTCTTTTTATCGTTGATCGCCTACAAGCCTTGACTATACGGCTTAAAAGCTGAGGCAGATGTTGAGGAACTTCGAAACGAGACACAGAGAGACTGAAAAATATTTTTGAAATATTTTTAAAAACCACTAAAAGCTTCAAAAAAATAACTATAAAGTGTTATAGCGTATGACATGTAAAAAATAACAAATTTTAAGTTAATAGATTTTAATCTGATTTTAAGTTATTAAGAAGAGGGCCTAAATGTTTTGTTTACTTGCACTTCACACAATCACACAACCTAATACAGTCGCAGTCTTCAATTTTCTTCTGATAAGACTCGAGACAATTATGTTGTGGTGTTTAAGTTAGACAGACTTACTTGCAGGCTTTGAAGGTTTTGCTGAGCTCCAAGAGGCCCGTGTCGTTGGATCCCCTGTCATCTATCACATCCCAAGCTGCCTTGATGACACTGAAGCAATTCAGGCTCTCAGACTGCAAGATTAGTAGAAAGCTCTCAGATGCTTTGAACCTCTCTTTTTTTTCTTTGCGAAGTTACAAAGACTGATCAGACAAAGATGTCACTTTATTTCCTTATTTACGCATGGAAACCTATACGGCAAGTTTAAAACAGCACTCTTCATATCTTCTTGAGTCTTGACCAAATTTTTGCTCAAAAAAAAAGTCTTGACCAAATTGAGGATGTGATTACGAACATCCTTAAACAGGCAGGCAAGCCTGGTTAAGCATCACAGTCCAGCTGATTAGCAGCTGAGTCATCACCAATCACCATTAAGGAAGTCAATACAACATCTAGATATAGATCATTGTGTGTGGTGGGGGATCACTTGGATATTTACACGTTACATGCCTTTTCCAAGGACCTGATTTTATTCTAAGATTTATTTAAAATGAAACAAAACTCCGATCTCTCCAACTCACAACATATATAGCCTTATATATGTATCATGTCATGCTAATCATAGGGATCAAACCAAAATAAGTAGGAATGAACAATCTTACTTCTACAACTAGGCTATAAGCCCATTCAAAGTATGTATAGATACTTACGGGAAGTCTACAAGTCTACAACATAGTTAAGCGTCGTGATGAGACGATCAACATCGTCTGAATGGCTGAATCATTAACCATGAACTTGACCAATATCTCATCTAGGCACCAGCATTATTAGCTGGCCGGCGCCATCTCAATCAATCACGCTGAGATTGCATGTTCATGGGCAGTGTAAAGGGGCAAGCGACGGCCACTAATGGGCAGTGCTCGATTAGTCATTGGTCCTACGAGGCTACAGCTACAGGAAGAGAGACATGCTAACCGATGTGTGTCCCGACACGTATTAGTACCATCGATTCAGAGCTGACACCGTCGGTTAGCGGACGCACACAGACGCACTGCTCCCCTGACAGGTCAAGAGGCGTCCATTTGCCGAACGTGCCAACGGCCCAGTGACACTGGACCATCACATAGATATTTCCACTGGTTTCTTTAGATCTGTTTGGTTTGCGGCCACAATTTGTCACACCACACTTTAGTCGTACCATAGCTTTCTGATAGGTGTTTGATTTGTGCCATAACTATAATTTGTCACACTTTATTACACATGTGGCCCACATGTCATAAATTCAAATCTTTGCCAAACTGTACCACAAGTGTGATGATGAATTTTTTTTCGCCACACAAACCGTGGCTTGCCACACTTGTCTAAATTTAGTAATGACAAAGTTAGGCACTAACTAAGTAGGTGTTTAGTTTCCTTCAAATAGCAATCGAACATTTTTAACATAAAAATTAGGGCGGCCACTTTGGGTTCACCTGTCAGTGACGCCGCAGGCAACTAGATTTGAGCAAAACCGTAAAAAAAAAAAAAATGTCTTGAACCAAACACTTGCCTCATCCACGGTTCACAGAACCATGTCCCACAAATAGCCCAAATTGTAAAAGCCGCCAAATGATTTACTAACGGGTTTTTCTATGTTGTTTCAAACAATTATTGGTAAAAAAAAACAGTGAAGACCGCCAAACCGTTGGGAAAGTTTGCTTTCTAACTAAATATCCCTTAGTTTTGGCGAATGTATAGAATGAATTCCAATAATTAATTTGATAGGAGAGCATAAAGTAATAATTTGTTGGATAGCACCTTGTAGTCTTGCGACACTGCATCGTAGAAGCTACTCCACGGGGTTATGTCGTCGAACTGCAGAATAGGTGCAGACGATGCCACGGCCCCAATTGTGACGTGGGGATACTTGAGCCTGAACCATGAAGCCAACACTACAAACAAAAACCACAGCCATAAACAACCTTAGTTTCCTTAATCCATTTAACTCAACCAAAACTTGATTGAGTCCAACCCTAAAATAAACCGAAGCCGGCCCACGTCGCCAGTTGTTTTCACCAGTAAAATAAATAAACACTATAATAATTTTATCCATATATATAAACTAACCAAAGATCCAGACTCATATCGCACGAAACATAACCAAAGACAAGCCACACGTGACTGCTAATCATAATTATACAGGTTAATCCTGGTTAGGGTGATGGGCTTACTGCCGCCGTAAGAGCCACCGAAGACGACGACGGGGGAGGCGACGGCGGAGAGGTTCCGCTTGAGGCTGGAGATGAGGATGGCGTAGTCGGCGAGCGCCTGCGTCGACGTCAGGTAGCCCAGCGTCGCGGCGGAGCCGTACGAGTCGTTCCCGAACGGCTTCGACTCCCCGTAGAAGCGATGCTGCATGCAGATTTAATTACACGAAGCACCTGATAATCGGTGTCATTAAGCGGCGCTAATTAAGCTTAACCCGTACGTCCTTTGGGTGATGGTTGGTGTGGCGTTTTCTTCTTTTTTAGTTTAATTCTTGCGCCCGATAAAGCGAAGATAAAACCAAGAAAGCAACGGATTGAGACCAATGCCCATTTCCAATGCGACCATCTTTTTTTTTCTCTTTTGAAATGCACATTGCGACCATCTTTGCTGGAATGAATGATACAAGTTGTAATGAAAACGAAAGCTGAGCTGAGCTATCTTCTCTAGATTCTAGAGACGACTTTGACCGTGCTAGTCAGATGAACGCAAGAACACCAGCTCGTAAAGATAATAATAACCAAGCTAATGTCTGTATTTACGTGTGGTAATTAAGAAAATTAATCGTGGGTATGAGCTTAGGTGAGCTTCACTCTAATGGCTATGGGTGGTAGTTAGTATTGGCGTCATACTGTCATGTTTAGGCAAGTACCTCGATGAAGACGAGCAGGGCGCCGAACTTGGGAGCAATGTCGAACATGAAGCCGGTGTTGGTGGCGAACCACTCGATGTCGCCCTCGTTGCCGGTGTACACGAATATCGGCCCCGCCGGCTCGCCACCGCCGCCGCCGGCGCTCCTCTTCCAGAAGGTGTCGTTGAGGAGGTACTTCTGGTAGAAGACGGCCGACGCGTTGGGCGTGAAGGTGAAGTGGTCCAGCTCCTGCGGGAAGTAGTGCGCCGTGAACGGCTTCGCCGCCGTGTCGTTGCCTGCTGCTGCGGCGGCGGTGTACCTGCCGCTCGGGCTTGCTCGCGGTCGCTGATGCCGCAGAGCCTGCAGCTGCAGAGGAGTGATTCTTGGGAAAGAGGCCTTGGAGGAGCGTGCCGCCGCGAGCACCGCGAGGAGCAGGAGCGCCATGAAGACGAGGAGGGGAGAGAGCGAGGAGCCAGGTGCCGCCATGGTTGCGCCTCTCTCGTGTCGCTCGTGCGCTGGGTTTAAGAAGGCGTGAGCGAGGAGTCCTTCGTGACGTGTGCTGTCCATTTTTTTTTTTTGAGGGGCGTGTGATATCTATTGATTCTTTTCGAGAGCAATTTTAGCTTCTTTTTTTTTTACACCATGAGGTATTTCGAATGAAAGCCGTCTATCTATCAAATTACATCTAACAGATGAAAAGATGTGTGTGAGACAATGTGGAGGTCCTCATATTGTGATGAGTATATGTAACTTGATTTTACTGAAGGGCTTGTGTTTGAGACTTGATTTGAGTCGATTCGGCCATTTATGGTAGTTTGCAGTATTTTATGTGTTTGAAGGTCTTTCTGAGCTCAAATAGAAAAATGGCATACATGAAAATTGTAGAGAATTTCAAGACAAATGTTTTTTATTTTGGGTGAAAAGTCATTTGATGCATGGATTAATTGATATAATTTTCACAAGCTGCTATGTACTTGTGGTGCAGTTTTGGCTGGTTGTGATTAGTGTTTATTTCAGGTTAATTAGGGCTAGTGCATGATTATGGATGATAATATTCTGACTTGTAGGAAGGTAAGTGAGATTTTGTGGAGATTGTGTTGGTCCATTTGAGTTAGGTTTGGAGGCAGCCGTGGTCAATGGCGGGTACCGGGACTAGATTGGGAGAATCGAGGTCCAGAACGGTCGAGGATGCCGGCAGGACGGTTGGGCTCAAACCGGGCTCACATGTGGACATCATGAAGATGGACTTGAGGCAGCTTAAGGTTTCCGATTCGGATTGGAGGCTCAAAGACATGAAAATGGAGCGGTCAAGTCAAGGGATGAAAGCCCGTTGCATTGGTTTGACCGGGTTTTTATGTAAAGCCCATGTATGGCCTATATAGCCCATATAAAGCACATGCTTGTGGCTGGTTAGAGAGTGAGTAGAGCGAGTGAATCTTACCCCTTGATAGGATAGCTTAGGTTGTAAGCAACTCATCAAGGGTTGAGATTCACCCGGTAGGCCTATATAAGGGAGGGTGGAGGGATGCTTCCACCCAAGTCTTGTCTAGGATTTTATATAGTTGTATCCTGCTCATTGAGAGCTTTGTCCACCTAGGTGTGGCTGTGAGAAAACCTACCAAGCAATAGTGATTAAGTTCCTCAAAGTTCTTAACTTGTTCTTACTTTGTTTTATGGTTTAAATCTAGTTCTTACTGGTTGTTTTGTTTGTACTATGTTTTCTTACTTTCTCTCCTTCTACCTGCTGAAATATTATTGATCAAGGAGGTGTTGTGGTTCTTCATATCATCTATATTATTTTGTAACTCACCAAGAACACCTAGATCAAGATTTGCTCTCTTTTGCTCGTTTTGGCAGATTCGGTTTCTCTGTACAATAGTTCTTGTTTATTATGTAGAAAATTCATCCGATATGATTTTAGGGTTATTCTTATTGAAAAGGTTGCGTGACTTCCATATCTATCATCCCCTTCAGGTGGTATTGGAAAAGGAATCACGGTTTGTGAGATACAAAGGTTTTACTGAGCCCCAAATGTTTTATCTGAAATTGTTGACTGATTGATCTTATTATTTTTGCTCTATTTTTATTTCTCTTTATTTAGAGGTGATTTTTGGTAGGTATCTTCGTGACTCTCTGTTCCTTCTAGGTAAAAATATTGAAATTCAAATAACTCACGCTTTTAGAGAAATCACCTTTTGGCCAAGATGCATTTCTGTTGAAAGTTCTCTTTTCTTTTGCAAAAGCAGCAGATCTTGTCCTAATTATTTCTCTTTTTTTAAAGTAGCTTTTGAGTTGATTCATTTTTTTTTTGGACTCTCAACAACCATGAGCATCTAAAAAAATTCCCAATGACCATTTGAGCAATGAATTTTTATTCATGGCAATTCTATTAAGGGTATGTGTGCTGTTTCTAAGATAATCCATGGTTGCTCTTAATTTCTGAGATTTCTTTTGCTTGGTTTCATTGTTCTACTTGTTTCTTGGGGCACGGTGTTGAAGAAACCATCAGTTTCTGTTTGGTGTCTATTCAACCCTCCTTCTAGCCGCCTAGCCTGGTCTTTCAATGTGGTAACTCTTTAGTACTATCCCTTGTTCCCTTCTCTTTGGGTGCATTTGGTTGGAGGAAGAAAATAATTAGGGAATGGGAGTTTAGATTTGGGGAAGTTAATACCCCCCTTTGTTTGGTTGAAGGGAGGAAGGGGAGGGAAGGGGAATTATCACTTAAATAGATAGAAGTTTCTCAATTATGCTCTACTGAGAACATCTGACTACCATCAGACACCTCGGCCATGATGTCCTGAACTAAAATATTTCAATGCTTTCTTAGCCACACAACTCTTATCCACTCCACCGACTAATTGCTAGCAACAAACAACTCACTACCATTGTCGTTCTCAGCATCACCGTCACTTCGTTCTCAGCATCACCGTCTCCCCTTCCTCCATTTAGCACTGTCATCTCAGTGTCTTCTAAATACCAACCTCATCCATTCTCAATTGCAACTCCTTCCTCAATCGCATACTCCTCAATTCCTCTCTTCTCCCTCCTCTTTCTTTCCTCAAAAAAGCAAAAGCAAGGAAGCGAAGGGGTCGTGGGAGGAAGCCGGTGACGCATTTGGTCACCAGCGTGGGACTGTGCCGATGACGTGTTGGGGAGGTCGAGGCTAAAGTAGAGCAACAGCGTGCACTTGCGGTCATCACTAGCCTAGGCTCTCCGACGCAACGTCTAGCTGAGATCCACCACATCCCTCCCTCTCATGTAGCACACCCACTCCCCATCTCCTTCTTGCCCCTTCCACTTCCCGCAACAACACGGTGGATATGGTGGCTGCTAGGCTCGGCCTCGCCGATGGTAAGCTCGAAGGCGAGAATGGTCTCGGTCGCGCTGACCTTGAACTCCACGTCATCTCAGCCCGACCCGAGGTGCTCCATGGTGATGGCGAGAAGCCACCGCCAACGAGGTCGAGATCTGCAGTGGCATCAACACGGGAAGAAAGCACTGCCGAATTTTGCTTGAAACATTACCCATGTACGTATAAAACATGTTGTTTGCTCTTGTTAAACACTTTGTTTACTCTAGTGAGAAATTTTTTTCCTTATGTGGAACATTGCTCACATAGGATGGAAACATCTTAAAATAACTACTAAAACATTTTGCTGCTCTTTATGAAACATTGCGTTTATCCTTGTGAAACATTCTATTTTTACCCATGTACGTATGAAACATCTTTGTCTACTCTTGTAAAACACTTCTTTGTGAAACATTCTTTTTGCTCATGTGAAATTAATATTGATTATATTGGATGGAAACATTTTGTAATAACTACTAAAACATTATGTTTGCTCTTATAAAATATTGTGATTTGTTCTCGTGAAGCATTCTATGTTGTTTTTGTGAAACATCTGAAAAATAGCTTGAAACATTTTGTTTACTTGTAAAATATTGCTCATATGGATTGAAACAACTTCGAATTACTATTGAAACATCTATTGTTAACATGTGAAACATAACAACAAATGTTTCATTAGTACTTTAATGATGTTTCACTATTGCTTTGATAATGTTCCTAGTATATCATCCAATTTTTTGGCTCGCTTTGGACGTCCAATACATAGTACCTCCTGTAGTTTCTTCCCTTAGGGACACCGGGTAACATTCTTCCTACGTACTTTCTACTCCCCTTCCCCTTCCGCATCCACTGTCAAACACGCCCCTTACTCTCTGCCTCACTATGCCTACTGATGTCTATTGTCGTCCTGCCATCGCCACACCGTCACCACACCGTTGCCAAGCCGCAGGCCGGCTTAGGCGTCACGTGCTTGCTGACTGCAATCTATTGCCTAGCAGCATGTGCACCCACCGCTAACCTAGCCACATACCCACAAGCCACCACCAAGACCACCCGTATGCCGCCCATCGTTGGTTCACTGCTCATGCGATGCCCGCTTATCGCCAGCTACCGTTGCGAAGTCGCAGGGCCTCTTAGGTGGCGTGTGCTTACCATCTGCACGTCCACCACCCTGCAACACGCGTGTCCGCTGCCAACCTAGCTAGCCACATACCCATGAGCGACCGAGAAGACCACCCATGCATCGCCTATTGCCGGTTCACTTCTTGTGTATTGTCCACTTGTTGCCCATGTGCCACTTGGCTAGAACACATGCGGCATGGTAGCAAGGAAGTGGTGGTTGTGGATTGCCCATGGGCAGCAGCGTTGTTAAGAGATAAGATAAAGAATAGAAAATTTTCTCAAGTGCAAAACCTATCCCTCATATGGTACCTCAAGGTACATGTTACCACTTCTTCGATGCTATTATGGCATTGTTTTTTAAGGCAAGCACCTCAAATCGGACATCCGATGGGAGGGAGTCCCATCAGATGCCCACGTGGTTCGATCAATCGCGGTGGCTTGATCTCTATGATTTGTTGTGTTTGACCAACTGAAATATTGATTTTGCCTAATAAAACATTAGCAAAGTACCGATGAAACATCGATTTTTTAGATGAAACATCGACAAAGTGATGATGAAACATTGCAACATGACGAAGTAGTGATGAAGCACGACGAAATACTGATGAAACAATGCCGAAACAATGTTTCCACGATTATTCAAAGATGCTTCACCTCATATGAGCAAATGTTTTACAAAGAGCAAAAACATGTTTCACAAAAGCAAACAGAAATATTGCACTTTTTTCCGTATGTTTCACCATAGCAAAAATCATGTTTCATACATATAACGATGATGTTTTAAGTTAAGTTGTACTGTATATCTTTCCTATCTAGCTCTTTGCTCCTTCCAATGGAGTACCAAGTCCCCTTATGTAGTGAGCTCTAGGAGGGCGCCAACTAGAGTCGAGGCTAGCAGGCTTCCAAGCGACACAATGGCGCTGCACGCTGTCACTTACCCAAGAGAGAGGTAGAGAGATGAGATAGGGAATAGAGAGAGGAAGAGAAATGAGATATGGGAAGAGAGGGGACAAAGGAGAGAGGAGAGGGGCAGGCAACGGCCGACGACAGCTTGTTTGGTAGAGAGAATATGAAGGAGAGAGAGAAATATGTGGAGGAGTGGGGAGCGGATAGGATAAGAGTAGCAAAATGATCCGTCCAGCAAGTCGTCGAGCACGTGAGGTCGCGGGACAGCATTAGTCCCATAGTGTTTTTATTTTATTTTATTTTTCTTTTGCGTTGTTGGCGATATCAGCGAAGACCGGGAATTCCATGGCCTTGTTTGGCTATGTAGTAGTTGATGTTTATCCTTTGCATCCATTTTTATGAAGAGACGGCTGAAATTGCCCAAAGACACAGAATGGAACTATGCTACTGTCCTGAGCCTTTTGGCATTATCCCATGGGCACAGCGAGACAAGAAGCAAGCGACCCACTACTTGGAAGTGGGAAACGTCGATGAGCCACACCACGCAATGAGAATGAGATGCTGCGGAATGGATACTCGCGGTATCATTCCAAACCTTGACGCGAGCGATTGCTGCTCCTGAAGTTTTCACCGGAAAAAGGACAAAGCCGTTTGGGTGCAAGCAAGAAGCAAGTGCCTGTCTTTCCCTGTGCGATCTTTTCTTGTGGGTGTGGATGGAGGTGGCCAAATAGACTGGATCAAGTGAGATGAACCTGGCCATTGTTCACCAAATTGAGCCAAAACGGGGCGGTTCGGTTCGGTCAACCGAACTGAATATGTATTGAGGCCTCAGCCTGTTGAGTCGGCCCACACTGTTTACCAAATCGGGCCAACCCGGTTCAGTCAACCGAACCGAATTTGGGCCGAGACCTCGGCCTGCTGGGTCGGTCTGGTTCGGTTTGACCTAGTAGTATAGCTGACATATTTAATTAAATATATATATATTTTCTTATGATATATAATTTATCTCTTCATTTATAACACATATTTATTAAATATACTCATTTTCTTTTTTATATATATTATTTTTGGCTAAAATTGGTGGGCCCGCTTGTAATCGAGCTTGCCTAGTTCGGCCCGATTACTGTGCGAACCGTGCTTGGGTCAAGACCCTAGTCCGTTGGCTCATTAGACCCGATTCGTACAGTGAACTGGGCCAAGCAAGCCTGAACCGGGCCGGCCCGGTTCGTTCGTTAGCCACCTTTAGGTGTGGAGAATTCCCTGAAAATTTCACTCCTCTCTCCCTCACTCTCTCATCCAATAACCAGTGCGCCTTCATTGAAAAAGTGCGCGTATACACTCAAGTGTTGACTGGAGCCTCCGCTATCTTTTGGAGAATTTTGCTCTAGGACACTCTAAATATCATGCCATTTACCATTGGACACCGGCGAGTCAATGGCATATGGTCTCAGGGCCCACATATCATTAACACAGTCAATGTCCTACAACTAAAACATCAAATTTAGAGTGTCTCGTAGCCAATATAACCATATCTTTTTGTGTGTATGTTATGTGGTATATGGTGTAAATGTGTCGGGTGTGCGTGTCTCCTGTTGTAACTTATTTTTTTTAAAAAAAATGTTACATGGGTGACCGGTTTTTGCGCGAAGAACACGGCCAAATGTGTCGCACGTCGAGGTAGTTGGGAGACTACATCCCAAAAACCCAATCCTGTGGTGACCAGTGGAATCTGCAGAAAGCGCAGCACAGGTGTGGTAATGGGGCTATCATCTCAGCCCATCATGTGAGTGATCCCTGGGCTCAGTTTGGGCCCACCACTGGTCTCAATGATCCCAGCCTTTGACCTCGAGCAGCTTGTCATGAACGGCACAAACACTCGATCGTATGGACGTCTTTTTTTTCGAGCAAGATCGTATAGACGCCTTGCTCTCTGATTAGATTGGACGGTTCGTGCCAGGAGTAGCCACAGGGTATAGCCGTATAGCAATGGCCGTGTGCTACGGCCGGTCGCACGGTCAAAGCTCAAGCTATGCCACTACGTCAGGGGGTTAAATTTCGTTTTACATTTAAAAATTAGAACTCTTCCGATAGTGGTTTTCGTTGAAAAGAGTTGGTTACTAGGAAAGTTCAGTCAGTTTGGGCGAAAACCGATCGTTTGGGGACCGATTGTGGTTTACGTCAAAATTTGCTCCATCTAAGTCGAATTTAAATTTAAACATTTTAAATTTGGATTGCTTTTGCAAGTCGCTTGTTGAAACAAACGATGTCCGTACATCGATTTTATTAATAAATCCAGCTGTTTTCCTTGGTTTTGTGAACACTGAGCTATGCTCCCTAGGACGTAAGTGGTCCGGACAATGAGCTATGCCCTATTGCTCCCTGCATGGATTGATTCGTTTCTTTTTCACAGGGGTTTGCTCGGTCAGAGCATTCCTGGCAGCTTTGGATCCGGTTTCAATTATTCTCGTTGATGGGTTCCATCTTAAAACACACATTACTAACACTAGAAAACTTTCCTTTTCTTTCTGTTGAGTATTGAGATGAAAAAGAAAAGAGAAAAAAAGGGGAAATTCAGGATAAATTGGAACCATTAACTAGAATTCTCTCCTTTTTTTTAATTGCAGCAGTGAACAACTCTTAAATCGTATTCTCTCCCCCTCTTCCTTTTAATGGCATAATAAAATAGAATGGATTTATGTCTAATCCGTGTGTATAGGTAAACTCAGCTCCCGCAAAACATTTTTCATTTGACTTATTAGGAGTAGAGGATCTGTTAAAAGAACAGTCTTTTGTAGGACGTAGGTTGTTCTTTTTAGCTTATCTTCTTATCTTATCTACTTATTTTCGAATCAAAAGGTCAAATGTTTTAGCTTTTGGAGCCCCTTTTTTCTTCTCAAAGGTACATTCCAAACTTTTAAGAAACCAGTCAAATGAAGCGTACCGAACTTTCAAAGCTATTTTGAGAAGCTTTTAAATTTCGGTTTATAAGCAAATAAAAAGATAAACAAATAAGATAAACCGAAGAGAATATAAAGTGTGAAAGAATTTTTAAAAATAGCAAAAAATTTTTAGAATATGTAGTAAATAGTACCATAAAGGATTGGATTACATGTTGCTGATGCTCTCAGAAACAAACAACTGATCTCCTCGCGCTCCCAGGAACCAACGTCACTCACGAGCTGTGGTCACTGGCCAGTGGTCACACACATGCATCACTCCCGTGCTGCCGAGCGCATTGTCCGATGATCGATGCGCCGTGCCTCTGCCAGCGGCGACAGCCGTCGGTTGACAAAAACACCAGATGAACAGACACTCGAGCTCCCGCTAGCTCAAGCTACCTGCTCGTGTCACATGCGAACGCTGGACTGAGAAAAGCACCGACAGTGACAGCACATCACATTGGCCAATTTGGGGCAGTCCATGACATGAGCGGTGCATATCTGGACTTGCTGGCTTCACCAAATCCAGCAGTGGCAAAGTCCAACGAATCATCATGCAGTGCCATGCCATGGCATGGCATGGACGGGGACAGCGCTTTGCCGAGCCTCCTGTGGCATTGCACGCGGAGCACTGCCACTGCGAGTAGTGGATCATCAAATGAGTGAGCGAAAGCAACAACTTTGTTGTTACTTTGCTACTGAAGAATCATATCCATATATCGCGAGGAAAGGAGACATGGCAACGATGATAAAAAGATGGCAGACCCACACAAAAAGACTCCGCTCCCTGCAAGAGTCAACGCTCTGCACATTCAACCCGGATGGCCCTAAAGTGCTAGCATTTCTTTGGCAACCACAATCATCTGTTTGTTTGTAGGGCTGCGATTACGTGAGATTAGCAAATGATCAAACAACTAGGCTGTCACATATCGGTTATTAGCTGTGAGAGAGCACAACTTAAAAGATAGAAGTTTATCACATGTCAGACTAGTCTTTTGGATTGAGTGAGTCTAGAAAATGGTTTCGGTTGAGCATGTGGATGTAGTGAGTCTAATAAGATATAGGTTCAAGACCATATGCAAGTGGTATCAGAGCTTCGTTTGTTCACGCGGTGCGGTCGTGTTGCGGTCGCCGCGGCTAGCTGCATTAATGGCACGTGCAGGCCACGCCGCGCCATGGAAAAAAAGGGGCTCCAGAGCTTCATGGTCCTAGAGGAAGCCGGATGGCAGCCAGCTCTAACCCAAACGGTCCGTTTCCTAACTGATTTGACCGGTGCAAACTGCAAAGTGGAGGCAAAAAGTAATAAAGAAAGAACAATCAGCTTCTAGAATCTTGCCCAATCGTCTAGATCCCTTTTTCTTAGCATTAGCACTATCACATATTTACATTAATTGCTTACAACGAGAAATCATTTTTTTAAACAAACCAATCAACCTCAATTCTAAAAAAGCTGCTATGACGGCATGCACAACACCTAAGCATTATCTCTGCAAAACAACAGAAATCGAATTATTCACCGCAGGTTGCACTAAACGTGTCAACGACAACAACAAAGACAACAGCATCATGTTTTCCAACAACATCATGGTCGTAAGGGAATTTTTCTAGTGGAAGTGGCCACGGTGTGAGTGCTCTCCCATCTACGGAAATGAAAATCGTACCTAATGCCAGTAAAAGCTAGATCTAAATTGGTGTGGTGCAATCAAATAAAAAAAGCTGGCAGATGAAGGAGCTAGCATACAATAGGGGTGCTTCAGGCAATCCACAGTGTAAATTTTTTTTTCATAACCGTGTAAATGTTGCTAGCGCATCATTGCTGCATCATATGTCAGGTCATGAGAGAGGATGTCTAGGTTGAGAATCCAGACTTATGAAATGTTCAAAAGAATCCAGAAGGATGAAATAATGGTTCTGTTTGGGCTGAGAATCTAGGCAGAAGACGTTGAATCTCTATCTCTGAGTTGGATATTAGTAATATTGTGTACATATCCATTTTTTTTTTATAAATACGGATGGTGCCGAATACAAATATAGACATGGATAGTGCCAGATATGAATACGGAATTACATATAGTATAAATTGGATATAAGTTGGAGCAGATATTTTCTCAGATAATACGCAAAACATATAATAGTGTTAGCAAAAAGACAAGCAAAACAGGAGTGGATCAAGAACACAAGAACACGAGACACCGAATTTACTTGAAAAATCCTTGTAGGAAAAAACCAGGGGCGCCAACCAGCAAAACCTTCACTATATCAAGTGAGTTACAGAACACAGAAAGATTTACGGTGTGACTTATCTTACTATGCAATTTGTAAAGGGCTTTATATATGATGACGACTTAGAATCCAACACTGAAATCAATTCGTACAATAATCTATACCACAATGGGGTTGCAAGAGCCCTAGGGATCCTCTCCGTTCTAACAGACTTGGCCTTACTTAGAATTTAGATCATATATTAGCAACCGGTAAAGTAGCATTTTTTTGATAGGGTACAACAGACGCACACACGAACACACACCACAACACACGCACACAGCACGCACGTGCGTGTGCAACACACACTAGAAGATGAAATGGAGGTTCCTAGCTCTGTCCTGCGTGTGCGTATCTAAATTTATTTTGGTGAGACCCGCGAGTTGTGATCCCAAGGATCGAACTCGCAATCGGCCGCTCGTCACAATGTGAGCGTACTTAGCTCGGTTCTTGTAAAGTAGCAATTTTCGAACATGCCTTTGAGTATTGACATTTGAGTTCAAGGGAAGGGGTTTGAGCTAGTTGGTTGGGAAGGCACAGCTCAGAAGTGAATTCGCTACGTGGGCTAGGCCCAGTGTGGCGGTGTGGACAAAAATTTGGAGTCGGTCTACCGATGATTCTTCGGATATTAATCATTTTTTCTTCTTATGTTATTTAATGAATACTATCCGCGCTATTTGCACTATCTGTATCTACTCTGTTTGCACCCACATCGCCATCTCATGCATCAAATACACTTAGTATAAAATGAGAAATAATATTATCTCCGAAATTTATCGAATGAACCTGTTCAATACAGAATGAGGTAACTCAAACAAGACAACCATGAAACAAGATTATTTTTTTTAAAAAAAAGCAGTACATAATGGGAAAAAGATTTTGGTTCGTTTGAAAAAAAAAATAATGTTCAACAATTTTGGATCTCTTGTAGTGGCTATCAACTCAGTGGTGAGAATGAGAGAGATCTTTGAGAGGCAAGAGTAATCTCTTTATTGCTTCTTTCTTCTGTGTACAGTACAATGAACAATGGCGCGAGTGAACAGTGGCGCGAGTGAACAGTAACATACAAAGGGGGGTTAGCCCCTTTATATAGAATAAGAAGGGGTGTGTCAAAAAAACACATTTTCACTAAAGAATGTCTCTTCACCAAGAGACACCTTTTGACTAATTATTTTTATATTAATATATTAATTTGCCCACATATTATTATTTATCATAACACTCCCCCTTGGGCAAATGATTGTATATTGCCTTAAAAACTCTCTCTAAAAACCCTGTGGGAAAAATGGATGGAGAAAAGAGTACATTATACATAAGCTTATATTTATATTGCCTCATTAAAAACCTTTATGAGAAACTATTATGTAAAACTCATAAAGGGAAAAAGAGTACAATATTCCACAATTAATCAGGTTAATTTTCAGAGGGCTCTCCCTCTGATCCTTGCAATACACAAAGTCTTATCATACCAATTCCATGAACGCATTTCAAAAATACGGACTTTGGTAGAGACTTAGTAAATAAATCGGCAAGATTTTCACAAGACTTTGTTTGTAAAATTTCTATCTCTCCACTCTTTTGGAGTTCATAAGGATAGAATAATTTAGGAGCAATATGTTTGGTAATGTTACTCTTAATATAACCTGATTGCATTTGAGCAATACAAGCTGCATTATCCTTATAGATAATGGTAGGGGATTCCAAAGTGTTAATACCACATGATTTTTGTATATGATTAATCATTCTGCGAAGCCAAGCATATTCACGTGATGCTTCATATAATGCAATTATTTCAGAATGATTAGTGGAAGTGACCACTAAAGTCTGTTTACTAGACTTCCATGAAAAGGCCGTATCACCATACAAAAATACAAATCCATCGTGATCCGCATTGTGGGATCGACAAATAGCCAAAGATCAAGATAACCCACTATGCTCATATCTTGGTTTTTTTTATAAAATAGACCAAGATCTTGTGTTCCTTGTAAATATCTGAAGATATTCTTAATGCCAGCCCAATGTCTCTTTGTTGGTGCTGCACTAAATCTAGCCAAGAGATTAACTGCAAATGAAATATCAGGTCTAGTGCAGTTTGCTAGATACATTAATGCCCCAATAGCACTAAGATATGGGACTTCCGATCCCAAAATATCTTCATTTTCACCTTTTGGTTTAAATGGGTCTTTATCCCTATCAAGAGATTTACCAACCATAGGGGTCTTAGATGGATATGATTTATCCATATTGAATTTCTTCAAAACCTTTTGAGTATATGTAGACTGGTGCACAAATATCCCATCAGGGAGATGCTCAAGTTGTAAACCTAAGCAAAATTTGATTTTACCCAAATCTTTCATTTCAAACTCCGTCACAAGATGATTGCTTGCTTCTTTGATATCTTGTGTGGTTCCAATGATATTCAAATCATCAACATAAACTGAAATTATGCAAAATCCACTTTGGGATTTCTTGATGAACACACAAGGACAATCATCATTGTTTGAGTAACCCTTTTTAAGAAGGAACTCACTTAGTCGGTTGTTCCACATTCTACCCGACTACTTTAATCCATATAGTGACTTCTTCAATTTGACACTATACATGTTACGATTTGCTTTAGGATTCGGAATTGGTATCCCATCAAGGACTTTCATATAAATATCCGAATCAAGTGACCCATACAAATATGCGGTCACCACATCCATCAACTGCATTGTTAAATTCATATTTACTGCTAATGATAGTAAATATCGGAACGTTACTCCACTCATCACCGGTGAATATGTTTCATCATAATCGATGCCGGGTCTTTGCATAAACCCTTGTGCTACAAGTCTCGCTTTATATCTCACCACCTGATTATTTTCATTCCTCTTTCGAATGAAAACCCATTTATTTCCCACAGGAAATATTTTAGGAGGTGTTGTCTCAACAGGACCAAATACCTCTCTTTTCTTTAGCGAGTTTAATTCAGCCTCAATAGCTTCTTTCCATTTAACCCAATCTGAGCGCTTCATGCACTCTGCCATGGACTTTGGTTCTGGATCCAGTTGAATAGATTCAACCACTTTAGAGGCGAAATATATGTCGACAATTGTAGTCTTTCTATTATACAATTCTCTCGAATCAGTATAATTAGTGGAAATTTCTTCATCCAACAATTCTTTGCCTTGTGACTATCATGATTTCCCAATACGATTGAGTCCAAGGGTTCCGATGTCCCAACATTAGAGTTTGTGCGCACATTAATGTTGGGTTTACTAATCAATTGAGAATTTCTGACATTTTTCTCAATTTGATTTATTGATTTGCCTTTATCGGTCCTTTGTTGTTTCTACGGATGTCTCCGCTGGCCCGAGTCCCGATTAACCGAATTCTCCCTCTTATTTGCATTAGGGAAAGAGTAGTTTTTTGGTACCTCTACTCTTTCCGGTGCATTAGTCATGGTATATGAGATTTCATAACACCCTTATAATCAATAAATGCATCGATGATTATTTGCAATATATCGCAAATTTATAATTTTCTCAACCTCTTGTTCGATTCTTTTGTACGTGATCTAAGGACTGAATACTGTGGCATTCCAATCTATTTCTCGGCATTCATTGTGGTACATATCTCCCTAATGCCGGAAAATTGTCCTCATCAAAAATACAATCAGCGTACCTAGCCAGTAAATGATCCCCGTTAGTGGCTCAAGGTATTTAATAATTGACGGAGATTTATACCCCACATAGATCCCCAATTTCTTTGAGGACCCATCTGTATACGCGGGTGGTGAAATCGGTGTAGACAAAGACAACCGAATTTTCGCAGATGGAAAATGCTTGGCGCATCTCCACGTACTAACTGCAACGGGGAAACCATATGATATGCAGTTGGTCTAACTTGGATTAAAGCTGCGGCATGCAAGACCGCATGTCCCCAACAAGTTGTTGGTAATTGACAATTTTGTAATAGAGGTATAGCAATAAGCTTTATTCTCTTTATTAAATATTCTGCTAAGCCATTTTGCGTATGAACATATGGCACAGAATGCTCTACATTAATGCCCAAGGCCAAACAATAATCATTGAATGCCTTTGATGAAAATTCAGCCGCATTGTCCAATCTAATGGAATTTATCCTATCATTAGGATGATTGGCTCTTAATTGAATTATTTGGACAATTAATCTTGCAAAAGCATGATTCCTTGTAGAGAGTAAACATACATGGGACCATCTTGTAAATGCATCTATTAGCACCATAAAATACCTAAACGGCCCAAACCATGGCTGAATAGGTCCACCAATGTCGCCTTGAATTTTTTCCAAAAAATTCAACGACTCATTTTTAATTTTAAGGTACAAAGGCCTTAAAATCAATTTTCCCTTAGCACATGCAGTGCACATGAAATCATCATATTTTGGGAAATCAGTATTTTTGATGTTATGGCCAACAGAGCTCTTTATTATTTTATGCATCATACCCAAACCTGGATGACCTAATCGGTCATGCCAAATCTTAAACTTATCAAGATTATAGAAAATTGTCTTTAACGGAATATGTGGTTCGGGTTTAATATATGTGTAGTACAATCCCGATGAAAATGAAGGAAGCTTTTCAACCACTTATTTTTCGCATCCATTACTTTTGGTTAAGAGCAAATACTCAATATTTCTCTCTTTAGTAGTTTCCACGTGAAAACCATTGATGCGAATATCTTTAAAACTCAATAGGGTACGTGTAGATTCAGGATACAACAAAGCATCCTCTATCACAATGTTTGTATCCATAGGGAGTATGATGATGGCTCGACCAGAACCAACAATTTGAGCATCACTACCAGCGATGGTCATAATATTTCCTTTCCTCTTAGTTAGAGTTTGGAAATATTTCATCTCCCTTAATATTGTGTTAGTGGTGCAACTGTCAACCAAACAAAGTTCTCCTTCCATTGGATTGTATCACCAAGTTCTATATATAAAGAAGAGTAAAAATTAACTTCAATATAGAACAAGTATATAAACACATATATTATATGTTTGATTACATACAACATTGTTTTGCTCAATTTGAGCCACAATTACATGCTCCTTATGAGCAAAAAATAAGACCTATATAAACATACAAATATTCAACTAAAATATACAACATCTATGTAGATTAATACATGCTGATTACATTAATAGGGATATTTAAGAGACTTTAAACAGTGTCTCCAAACATGTCTTGGGAAGCATATTCCACAAGCATGTTATCTATGCCCATTTCACTTAGCTCACATTGCACCAACGCACTGGTATCAACATCCATGACAGTATTATCCTGTCTTTCATCAATATCCATACTTGGATTTTCGACGAAGTGAGCTTCAACTTTTCTCTTTTGATTGTTGCTCTTGCCAATAGATTGGAGGTACAACTCCACCAGATGCTTAGCCGTGTGGCACTCTTTTGCCCAATGACCTTTATAACCACATTTATGGCAAAGAGTATTTTTCTCCCTTGGAGAATTATTCTTGAATTTTTTCTTTGCCATAAAACTTTCTTTTGCCCTTCTGCATTTTGTTGGACATCTTTTTTACATTATTCTTATTTTTCATCTTCTTTTCATTCTTCTTTTGATTATTGTTAACACTAGTACTTGGAATATTGGCATGTGCCTCAGGTACAGCCATTGCCCCAGTTGGGCCTGTATGATGATTCTTCATAAGAAGTTCATCATGTTTTTCTGCCTGAAGCAGAGTATAGATTAAATCCGAGTGCTTAGTGTATTTTTGTTGACGATATTGCTGCTACAATATCCTCATAGAAGGATGAAAAGTGCAAAGTGTCTTTTCAATCATGTCCTCATCTGTGACAGCCTTGTCACAGAATCTCAGTTTGGAATTGATCTTATGTACGCGAGAATTATATTCAGCGACAAACTTAAAGTCTTGAAAGCGTAACATAGACCATTCCCTTTGAGCTTCAGACAATATGACCGCCTTCTGTTGGTCATATCTATCCTTCAAGGACTTCCACAAACTTAGTGGATTCTCCTCCATCAGATATTCAGTTTTGAGATCTGAATGGAGGTGGTGCCTGATAAAATGCAGAGTTGCATATTTGTAATTTTCCGGTATGGGGGCATCACCCTCCATAGGATCATTGATGGATGCACTTAGATTCCTAGATGCCAAATTTATTTTAACATCCATGGCCCAAGTTAAATAATTACTGCCATCCACAAAGAAGTTCGCAAAACTCCTTTTGGAGATATCAGCCATATCTACATAATAATGATGCAGTTCTAATTAATTTACTTTTGACTAAGTAAATCAAAAGCATGAATAAGTTGCAATTTTATTGAATAAAAAGGTCTTAAATAATTTCTAGCAATTCAATTTGTCACAATTTCTGCAATTAAAGTTGAAATAAAATAATCAATAATACAGAAAAGAATTTGACGTAGACCTTTTAGCTATGGGTGAGTTACTCTCACTATGGTCATTAACCATAGGACCTAAGCCTTGTGCGTAAGCACTTAAGGTAATCGTCATCTACTATATGCAAATAATCATGGTAATAAATGCTAAAAAATAATACAATACTTAGAACAAAACAATATATATTAATTGCGATTACACATATTTACAGGATAAATTACATCGTAATTAATAGCACAAACATAACAGATTATGCTGTTCTAAGTAATTAAACAGTAATTAGCATACTAATTAAACAGAAATAGATAATAACTAAAGTAACTAGGGCTAAAACAGAAGAAATCATTGAAAATTAGCCCTTTTCTTTCTATCGGCTGGGCTTCTTTGCGATTGAATTAAAACACAAGGGCCTAATCGCAAAATGACATGGATATTTTGGTTCCATTTGCCCAGCCGATTGGGCCATAGCCCATTCAATCCTCATCACGCCAGCCACCACGGGCGGCTAGGGTTTCCAACCCTAGTCCCTATGGCCGCCGCCGCCTCTTGCTGCTTAAGCCGCCGTCAGCCGGTGCATCGCGCGCCTCCATCTCCATCGGATCCGGTGCGCCGTCGCCTTGGAGAAGAGCCGCCGCCGCCGTCCGCGCCGGAAGGCGTCAGTGAGGCGCTGCCACGCCGCCGCCGCGCGGCCCGTCGCCGCTGCCGCCTCGCTCGCGTGGATTCAACGCCGCCGGGCAGCGCTGCGGCGGAGGAGCAACTGACCGCCTTCGCTTTGTCCGAGCTGCCGACGTCGTGGAGAAAGCAACCGCCGCCGCCTCGCCTTGGAGCAGATCCGTCGCCGGCGGTGTCCCCCCGTGGCGGCAATCACCAGGCGTAGCCGCCGTTGCTGCCGTCGGCCCCACCCCGACGCTGGAGTAAAAGGGCTTAGCCTCCCTTCGTGCGGCCATGGTGAATGATGGGCCGTCCTCCTTGCCGAAGGGGAAGATCAGAGGATTCAAGGGGCCGGCTTCCAGTGCCGGTACCTCGACGCCGAAGCGCCACTGCCGTGGAGGAACCGCAGCGAAACCCGGAGGCGCTGGAGAGGAAGGTGAAGAAGGGGCGTCCTCCTCCTTAGGGCAGGGCCTCTCCTGCCAGCGGCGCCGTCGAGAAGCCTGTAGGCGAGCGACAAAGGCTGTCGTATCCTCTTCTTCATGTGCCGGCGTGGTGAAGAAGCCGGAAACATCCGAGGATTCCGGCGAGTACCGAGGGGAGTCGGGGCTGTATGTGGGTGATAGTGCCCTTGACCCCCTAGGCGAGAGAGCAGCAGCGGGAAGGGGCACTGCCACCGGAGTCTCCGTTGAACCGGGCATTGCTGCTCTTCTACCCGAAGGTACAGTGCGTCTCCCCCTGTTTCTCCTCCTGTTTCTTCTCCTGGATGTCCGGTGACGACGAGGAGCAGTGCTCAGCCGGCGTTGCCATCTCCGTGCTGGACGGACAGAGGATGGAGGAGTTGAGTCCTCCACTGTGGATGCCAAAATGGTCATCCACAGTGCCTCCCTAATCCTCCACCACGGTGTGTTCGCCGGAATCCAGCGAGGGTTCGTCCACCATGAACGGATTTGTCGATCCATAGACTCTCCTCCTAATTATAATTACTGTGTAATTAGAACTGCGATTAGGGACTCACCGTAGAATCAAAGTGCTGATAACGTCTTGTAGTGGCTATCAACTTAGTGGTGAGAATGAGAGAGATCTTTGAGAGGCAAGAGTAATCTCTTTATTGCTTCTTTCTTCTGTGTACAGTATAATGAACAGTGTCGTGACCTGGGGGAGGGTGTTAACCCCTTTATATAGAATAAGAAGGGGTGTGTCAAAGAGACACCTTTTCACTAAAGGATGTCTCTTCACCAAGAGACACCTTTTGACTAATTATTTTTACATTAATATATTAATTTGTCCACATATTATTATTTATCATAACAAGATCCTTGGACAACGTATCATATATACAAGGAGTTGTGGCATTTACATAACGTGTTGGTAGTTCCCAATTGAGAACTGCTTTTCTTTTTCATAATTTTTCAATTTGCTCTTATAATTTATTTATAGGAGAAAATGTTACAAAGTAGGGCCCCACAATGAAAATTCTTTTATAATTTCCTTCTAGTTTATTCATGACCTCAGAAAAAAAATGTATCAAATACTGTGCAGGAAATCAATATCCTAAAAAACCACTTGGTACACAAATACAATCCATTGAAAAAATGTCCAACATAATGGGATAACCAAAAAACAATTTAGGAAGTCCATAAATTTGGTGATAAAAAGTGCCAGCATTGCGTAGTGTCAGATGCATGCTAGTGATGTCAGTAAAAAAATTAATCTTAGGTAGTGTTTTTTTCAGCGTTTGCGTTTGCTTATAAGCTGAAAATTTGTTATTTTTGTACAAGTCAAACGCTTTAATGTTTGGTAGCCAATTTTTATAGGTCTTACTATTTCTTCTCAAAGCTCTCTAAACCATTTTTTCTATAATTTTTTGATCCCTCGGATGTCCTTATCGAGGAGCTATAAATTTCGAGTTTAAACGCAACCGCAACCGCAACCGTCGAAAAAAACACTAGGGTTGTAAAGCAACGTAACAAAAAAAATATCGTAATCATCTTTGCTTGTCCAATAATTCCAATCAACATTTTTTTTGGGCACGTTGTGTTCTGCCTTCATCAAATACATTTTCTTTGGATTGCATTATGTGCGGATTTAGGAGATAATTTGCATGGAGAGGATAGTGGGAGCGCCCGCTTGTACATGTATTTGCATTCCCTTTTTTTTTTTTTTTGAGAATTCAGGTTGTTGCTACCTCTTAAGGAGCAAAGCTCATTACCGTAAGCTTGACAGGAAACAACATGAAAACTTTGTACAACAAGAGAGTGGAGGACTGCCAATTTGTGTGATATCAATAGATGCCTAAGCTGTTCAATTTCAGATGGCCCCCCTGTGAGCAGCCACGGGATTCACAAACTGCCCAAAGGCATATGAAAATGTAAAACTCAAGAAGCTAAACAAAATACAGATCCCTGTAAGTCCTTCAAGCTGTTATCTGGAGTGTTTTTATTAGATAGAAATCATACAAAACTGTGATCTCTACAAGTACAACTATAACAAAATAATGATCTGTAAACAACAATTGCAGCAAAATAGAAAATGTCACTCGAGTGGCTGAAATTAACCCCAGCTGTCAATCACAACAGTTTACAAATCCTTGTGGTTCCAGCAACATGTAATATACTCACCACAAGAACAATCGAGTAGAATTGTTCATTGTAAGATGTAATAATAACAGTAACAACAATTGGCCGTGACTGGTAACTTGCTAGTGAGCAAGGCCTCCTAGTTTGACAGCTAATTCAACAGAATGCTGAGGGGCCATCTCAGCAGATGCTAAAAAATTCCAAGGGGGCGGGAAAATTATCACGGCCATTTAAGAACAGAGAGAGCCGATGACGAAGTATCAAAATAAAGAAAATATACCGTGTTGTTTGAAATTTTGAAACAACAAACATAATGACCAGACTACAATCAGCCAAACAGATGGTCGACATTTGTTCATTTGAGACAAGAAAAATCATCAAGAAACAAGAAAACAGACACTTTCATATGAGTAAAACATAACAAAAACAGAGACTCTTTCTTATGTAACTAAAAAAAAGTAGAACCATTAAGTTGCAACATGTAACAAGTAGCAACAGCAACTACCTGCACAGCTGGTAACGTGCTTAGAAGCAAGTCCTCCTAGCTGGACAGCTAACTAAAAAGCTTACAGAGGAACCAAATAAAGAGATGCAAAAATATTTCCAATGGGGGGCAAAACCATCACAGCCATCCACTAAGAAGTGACAACAAAAGCACTGCAGATCATGTCGCCCTCAATTTATCGCAAGAATAAATGGTTGAAAACAAATTGGACTAGATATATTTGACATACCATGGTGCAACAAAAGAATCAAAGGGATTAAACCACCTAGAAGCCCATCAATGAGCTCTCTTGAGCATATTTCAAAAGCAATCAGTAATATTAGGCATTAATTAATTAATTAATCATACAAAAGTAAGATCCATCATCCATGTAAGTATATATCAAAAACAAATGGAAGAAGCCGTCTGATTGAAGAATCCAAATAATAATAGTCCAAAATACGAAAATGCATTGGTGCAAGTGGACAGCAGGGTAACCACAAATTGTCGAGAGTAGAAGTCATGGCAATCTATCAAGAGTGGGAGGCTCAGTGTTGGCCCATTTATCATGCAAAGAGTTGAACTCTCCTCACATGTCAGGAATCAGAAGAGGTACATGCAGCAATATCATGGTTTTCCCACATGAATGGCCGTGTCGGCATGGCTGCAGCTCAATATCCGATCCGATTCCACCCCTATGTGACTTCTTTTCAACATACAAATGGTTGCTCACAGAAGATGAACCGTCCAATTTGCATGCTTCCATTTTGCAAGCAAAATGTATCGTGTCACATCAAAACCGAACCCTAACCCATAACCCAAGTCAAAGCATTAGCATCTTAATCTTACTTCTGTGCACATACCTCTGAAATGAGCCAAACTCATCATTGCCATCAGTAGAACTGACCAAAACATCACTGAAAATGAATCAGAGAAACCAACAAAAATAAAAAAAAGGAGAGTTGTAAAAGAGAAAAATATGATTGTACTTCAATTGAAATCACAAGATATGATGAAAGTAGAAAGAATCAGCTTATAGAGAGCAAATAAGAATCATGGAATAGGAATGAGACAAGTGCACACTAGGAAATAATTAGGCCTCTTAGAAACAAAGTAACAACAAAAATACAGGTCCAGGGATGACAGAGATGTTCCCAATTGGTGTCTTCCCTATCAGAGAGCACCGTAATTTAGTTCTTAATTTCTTATTCCCTGAAATTTCACATCCTGAGTGCTACTACAGTCTCTAGAAGTCAGTGATCAACAATCCATTAGGATCATTCATTGTAAGAAGAAATAACAACAGTAACAACAAATAGCTGCAAGCCTGCAACTGATAACTTGCTGGCTTCAAACCAACTCAGGAGATGACAAAGATGTCCAAGAGGCAGGAAAATCATCACAGGCATTTAAGAACAGAATGAGCAACTAATGATGAAGTGTCAAAACATAGAAAGTATATGCTGTATAAAAAGTTGAAAAACAATTACAATAATCACAATACAATCAATCCAAAAAAATGATTGACATTTGTTCATCGAGAAAAAAATCATCAAGATATGAGAAAACAGAAACTTTCATACAATAAAATCACCACAAAATCAGGAATTTTTTAAGTAATTAAAACAAAAGTCGAACTCTTCGTTGTAACATAGAGTAACAAGCCAAAAGCAAATAGCTGCACAACTGAAACTTGCTGAGGAGCAAACCCTCCAAGATTGACAGCAAACTAGACAGATTACAGAAGAATCAACTCACAAGATACTTGATCATTTCCAAGGGGCAGCAAAATCATCACAGCCATTTAAGAATAGAAAGAACTACTGTAAATAAAAAATGCAGTAGATCATGTTGCCCTACAAAAAAATGGTTCAAAAAAATTGACTAAATATATTTGATGCACTATTTTGAAACAAAAGGGATTAGATGAAAAGCATTGCAAACACATTCATTGTTTGCGGTCTCAAACACAAATATGGAAGGAAAACATAACATGTGTTGGAAGTATATTGCATTTGAGTGGGCTCAGATTCGCCTTTATTCACTCATAAATCCTGCCCCCACCATCTCTTATCACCTGATCAGCCTGTTCTAATTTAGTGGAGCTATCCTGGTTACCATTAATTAAGAATGATCGTCCAAGGATAGAACCACCACCACTAGGACATGATTGAAAAGGGTTCAAGAGAGGAGATACCCACAGGTGCCTCGATTGCTCAAAGGCATCCTTATTTCAGCCATGGTTGATCATCATTGCCCCAAATCAGGATTCCATTCTTAATTCTAGAGCGAAGGGCCCATTACACATCAGATGGCTGCCTGGAAGGCCCACTGACATGCTTATGTGATCACCATCAATCACATATTAGCCATATTACCGCAACACAGGTCCCAAGTTCGATCCAGGCACGAAAAGGGAGTGAAGTACATCCCTTAGAATCTTGTTCGCCATTCACAAAATTCAGATAGATACGAATGAGCGTACTTGCCAATTCCATCCAAATAAAGATGAAGAGAAGAGAATAGCACCAACAGGGACAGGGTGAGATGATGGTGATGCTGATCATGATGATGCCAGTGACGGTGGTGATCCCAGGCGTACCAAAGCAAAATTTCGCAACGAAAATTGCCATAGACCACCACTCAATCTCCAGGCTCGACGACCAAACCCCCGATTTCAGAAGCCGACTCCCAGCACCACCCTAAGGTTCCCTGCCCCCAACTGCCAGGAGGCAGCGGCCCCCTATAGGTGAAGAATCTGGAAGCGGCGAACGGTCGGAGACGGGTCGGCGGCAAGCCCTCGATTCGGTTTAGGGTTTGGAGATATATATATATGCATACATACACACGCTCAGCCCAGAAGCTGAGCTAGAAAGTTGAGAGAGCAAGAGGAGGAGCAGGCGGCGGCGGCGGCGAGCATACCGAATCAAAACAACAAAAAAACGAAGTGGTGGCGGCTCAGATCTCGCCTTGGCCGACGGCCCGATGGAAGCCGCGCCAGCCCCAGCCCACGGTCCCCTAGCCCCCGCCGCCGCATCCAACCACGCCACCGCGGCGGCTGCCTGAGCCAGGCCTCCAGACCGAAGCGTCACGGTGCGGAGCGGACGGGAGGGCTGGCCCCGGGATGGGAGGGGGCCGACGCGGCCGCCGCTCGGGGAGATGGGTCGGCACAAGGGCCGGGCCTCCTCATCGCCGCCGCTGTCCCCAAGGGCCGCGGTCTCGGGTGGCGCGGTCATCGGTCACCGCGAGTGGAATGGCCGGAGCGGGCGGTTCGAGCGCTCGCCTCCGGCGCCCACACGCGGCGGCCTCCCACTTAAACTAACGAGTGAGTGAATGCTGCGCTCGGCGGCGGCGACGGTTTTGTACGGGCTTGGGAGGGGAGAGAGGAGCCGTTGCCGCGCTTGCTACACGCGTCAGGTGATGAGCGCTCCTGGGAGAAGATCCAACGGCCAATATCAATACTCTCGGTGGAAGGATGCAGGGAGTCATCGTGGCGTGGAGAGATTGGAGAAAACTGACGATAGGTCACGGTTGAGAACGAGATTTTCGAGATACACTTCGCACAGAAAAAATTGATTATACACCACTTTAAAAATAGCATTTTAAGATATACTATAATGCCACCAACAAATTACTCTAAAAAAAGGTATAATGCCTTAAATATTACGCTAAAAACCTACCCTGAATAATGCCGTAGCAATCTGCAGTAAATAATAACCTAAATCATGCCGTAAACACTAATGCCCTAACAACTGACCCTACGTAATGTCCTAATTATTTCTCATTTCTAATTACCATAAATAATATGGCCAACAATGTTCTAAACTAATTAACCTAAAAAATAAATAATATTATCCATATAGCTAACCTACAAGGGTTTAAATTTAGGCATTCCTTCTGAGCTAGCTAGGGAGTCAATAGCAAGACCGGGTACAACAAGCCTATTAGAGAATGAAGTAGCCCGAGTTCGGGGTTATCTCTCCTTTACGAAATAGAGGTGCACTTCGACTTTACTACTTGGCAGCCAACGCACTCTAGTCAAATTGAGGGAAATTGTTTGTATTCACCTCATTGATTTTCAAAGTTTTCACTTTGTGCCGAGCTATGTGCCTATGGCTGACCTAGCTGACCTTTATGAAGATCGATTCATCTGGGTCCATCACAATACATTGCGTACCGTGCATTTTTCCTCTTCCTTCCATACTGTGCACAAGGCCTTTAGCAGCCGCACGCTTATATTAGCCAAAACTCACCCGTTTATCGAGCGGGAATTGCCTGCACTCAAATCCCGCCCGTCTAGCGAGCGAATTATTTTCTTTCCCCGCCCAACCATTAGGCGGGATTTGCCCGGCGCATTTACTGCCCAACGGTCGGACAAGAATTTATTACCCGCAATTCCCGCCAGACCATTGGGCGAGAGTAAGCTACTTATTTATTTTTAAACAGTATAATTTTTTTAATTTTCAATAAAAATTCAAAAAAATCACAAGTTTCATCAATTCTAGGCCACACACACGATTGCTACTGTGTCAAATACATTGATGTCGAACTTAAGAATTTGGTTCTGCATTGTGCAATTTAGTCTGTGATTTTTTACTACAGTGTCGTATATTGCTGTGGGACTTAAGAATTAGGTCATGCAATAATGCAATTTAGTCTATGATTTTTAAGTGAATGCTGGACCTAAGAGTTAAGTCCCGCAGAAGTACAACTTTATTTGTTTCAATGATTTGTGCTTGCTTTCACAATTTTGATGGGTTCTTGGGTGAAAAAGAGTATAAAATTAATTTGGTTTCTATTCACCCCTCTGGTTGCCTATCCGGTTCCTATTCACCCATTCTAGTGGCCTACCCGGTCCTTCGTAAACATAGAAGAATCCTGCACGTACATGAGAATCCCTTCGAAGAACTAGCATACCTTGTTCTTGCTCAGCAGCGCAACGGCGCAGGCATGGCAACTACAGCTTGCGTGCTGTCCAGGAGAGGCTTGCAGCAACGGGCTGACAACGCAATGGTAGTGTATTGATTCTCGCTAACACTCCGCAAGATATAAAGGGTGACAACGGCCAAACAGAGTTGTCGGCGTCCATACCAAAATGCATTGGTGCTAATCTCTACTCTTAAAAAGCAGCTAATGGTGGTGGTACGTCGCGTTCAAATTTTTTTGAATTGCTCTCTCTCTCCGCCGTAGTCCAGGGCACCGTGCCACCTCCTCTCCCACCCAATCCACGCCCTCGAACGCTAGAGCGCAGCATGTCAGCCACCCAATCATGCGCCGGATCCGGCCAGCCTTGGCGGCGAGGATGACGATGAGGAGGTAGGGACGGCGGGGCAAGGATGACAATGAGGAGGTGGGGGCGCCGGCGGGGAGGACGAGGAGGAGTCGGGGACAATGGAGGTGGGGTCGGCGACGACGAGGAAGCGCCGGATCGGGCCGCCGACGCCGGATCCGCCGCCAAGACGCTGGATCCGCCGGCGGCGGCAAGGGGACAACGACGAGGATGCGGGGTGGCGGTGGCGGGACGACGATGAGGAGGTGGGGTGGCGGCGAGGACGACGACGAGGAGGCGGGGACGGCGGCGGCGCGGTTAGCGGACGACAACGAGGCGGCAGTGGTGGTGGTGATGGGTGGGGTTGGTGGGGTCGGGGTTGGGCTCGAGACGGATGAGAAGGAGACGAGAGCATCTGCAGGGTCAGCAGGGCGAAGCGGCGGCCGCAGAGGAGGTGGCGAGGAGGGCCACCGTGGTGACGAGCAGGAGGAGGCGGGCGGCGGCCATGGCGGCGAGGTGCCGGAGGAGGATTTGTGGGGCGAGGGCCACTGCTGTCTTTGCAGAACGTGCATTTACCAGCGTCGAGGAAGGAAAAAATCTCTGAATGAGATTTACGTAGATTTGAGGTGTGTTTTACTGTATATCCGTTGCAACGCACGGGTACATGCTAGTACAGAAAAATACAGCTTAGGAACCATATGGCCCCTAGCCATTTTTGTTGCTTAGATGACTGGGGATGCCATTTTGTGTACATTGCTATACAGCTTATGAATAACTTTCTGTGTTGGATTCATAGTTGTGAATTTTTGTTCTACTAATATCATTGGTGTTACTGTCATAGCTAAAGTCACAAAGTGAAAATGTGGCTTGTGTTCCAATGACGTTATATTTGGGAGTGTGGTAGAGCCGTAGAGGTGTATGCGTGTGTTTGTTTTGAGGCAATTGGTGTGCCTTGAAATCAGCTTCACATTTAAATAGAGTATATGTGTGTTCTAATTGCTATCAGTAGTATATCATTGTTTAAAAAAAAATTTGCTGTCTGACCACGCAACGTTGGTCCTAGTATTTCTGTCTGTTTATTTGCCATCTAACTTGTGGAGCAGTCCTTGTATCTCGCTGAAGGCCGGAGGGTTTATCTGTGTAGTAGGACATGTGCGGTTTATCTTCTCACTAGGTACTAACTGAAATGCTATCTTCGTTTGTTTCCAGGGGTGATGTTTTTGTAATTGGAGTTTCTAGAGTGGAAAACTCATGCATTGTAGGCTAATTTTTTTCTAGAGTAGAAGCTCATGCTTTACTGGTCATTCTGCCAGGGCGTCATTTTTACAAGTACACTGCACTGTTGCACTATTGCTACTGGCAGTGAATAAAATCTATATGGCGTGGGTGTGTTGACTGTTGAGGGGCATCTTTATCTCTTCGGTACTGTTTGGGTACTTGCTTGATAGAGTTATTCCATCAGGTGTACCAGTGTATGGAACGTTTAATATAGAGAAGGATACTTTGAGCTAGACTCCGGCTGCTACCTTTAGGGAGAATCTTCAGAAGGTCCTAAACAAGGAGTAATGAACAATCAGGTATCTGAGGCAAATGCAGATTAAAGTAGCAATGCTTATTTAACACAATTGTTGATATGTCATTCTGAAGCGAGCATTTCCTTGTGTTTGATCAGTGCTCATCCTTGTGTTGTACAAGTGACAATCATGGAATGAACTGGGCGACGGGCTATTCAGAACTCAGAAATCAGCTGGATATGCAGAACTCGGAAGACATTGAACAATTGCAGCCTCATGAGGTCTTTCAGGTCAGTGGCGTAACTTTTCCAAAGGCCATCATCTTCATCTCTAATAGTAAAAGAGAGGAGTGGTGGCCACTGGTGAAGCGGTGTTTTGTTTTTACCTGCACATTTTCCATTTTGGTCCATGTAGTTCTTCAATTTTGCACATAGGCCCTTAGTTTTAACATTGCAGCCAATCTTGTTTCTATATTTCACGCATAGGTCCCTGGCTTCTTGCATTTTGGTCCCTGGCTTCTTGCATTTTGGTCCCTGTAGTTTTCCAATTTAGCGCATGGGTCCTTGATTTTTAACATTTCAGTCCCTCAAGTTTCTATATGTCACATATATGCCACTGGCTTTTATCGTTTTAGCCTCTCCTGTTCCTTGATTCTTGTGTAAATCCCTGCGACGCATGGGCATGTGACTAGTGGACAGCAAAGCAACCACAAATTTGTCGATAAGTCATTATCAAGAAAATGGCTCGGTGTTGGCTCATCCATCACACAAGTTGAACCCTCCTCACATTTGACATATGAAAAGAGGTACATGAAGCAATAACAAGGTTTTTCCATAGGGTTAATTAGATACATGCCAGCTGCGTTTGATACAACATGTGACACTTCTTTTGGGCATACAAATGGTTGATTTGCAAGATTCCATTTTGGAAGCAAAACGTATCATGTCACATCAAAACCCTAACCCTACCCCAAAACCAAGTCAAGCATTGGTATCTGAATCTTAGCTTTCTCCATGTACCTATGAATGAATGAGCCAATTCATCATTGCCATCAATAGAAGTGTCCAAATCATCACCAAGAAGGAAACATTGAGAAATCAGCAAAAATAAAAGAAGATAGAATTGTAAAAGAAAACTAAATGATTATACCTTGATTTAAATCACAAGATAACTGACAGAAGTTGAAAGAATCAGCATACATTGAGCAAGTAAGAATCATGGAAAGGGGATGAGACAAGTTCGGACAAGAAAATAATCAGGCCCGCTAGAAACCAACAAAAAAAAAATACAGGTCCTCGGGTGACAGAAATGTTCACAATTTGTGGTCTTACCTACCAGAAAGCACCACAAGTTAGTCCTTATTCCCTAAAATTTCTGAGCCTGAGTGCAATTGCAGGTCTCCAGCAGCCACTGATCAACAATCCATGCACCAGCAAGAGCTGAACGTAGGAATTACCAGCACAAGCAACCATGGGATATCAAATAGCGAATAGCTTATTTCCCGAGATCCAAGTAGAGCACACTACAGGACACAACCACAAGCTGCAATTGTAACAAATAAAATAAATTTTAGAACAAACTAGCCTTCTAAATCACAGGGTTAAACATGATTGGGATGTGATAAGTGATGGCAGATGTGCAAATAATAATGATAATAAAAAGGAACGCAAAAAAAAAACATCACACAGCTGCGCAGATCTATCTTACAACACAACCCCCTCACCAAACGCGCACCCCACAATGCCCATCAGCCACCAGTCCACCGCATCATCATCTCATCATCCGGGGTTGCCCAAGGGCCTCCAAGCAGATGTGTTGCCCACTGTGAGAGATGGACCTGAGAAGTAATAACCAAGGCCTCGTATGCAATTATGCGAGCAAATATATTTTAGAAAATAAAGAATGTGATCATCGAAGAATGGACTTTGTTGTTGGTTCATTCATCATACTAGTACAAGTGAGAGTTTCTTTCCAACCAGCATTCAAATGATGTCTGCAAAAAGCAAACCATCCAATTTGCACGCCTGCATGTTGCTACTTGCTAGTGAAATGAGACTAATAACATCAAAACAAATGACTTCATTTGGCATTGCCATGGTTATTTTAAAAAAAAGAAGATTATTTCTATTTCAGCCAAAACAGACATTTAATAATCCATAACGCTGCAGCTGTACCAAACTACCCCTAGTCTACACTCTGCAACAATAAACCAAACATTTTAGCAATTAATCCTTTCTGTGCACGCCCCAATAAGCTAAATTTATCACTGACACCAAAATACCTGTGCAAATAGTACATCGAATGGTAAAAGGGAACAAGATTAAGGACCTGTTCTTCTGGGCTTATGTATCTCATTTGCTAATATCTTATGTAGCTTATCTAGCTCAAATGGAGCTAATAGGTAGCAGATTATTTGAACAGCTGAAAAAATCACCATGAACCGTTCCTTAGCGCATAAATGTTTGGGAAGTTGCAAAATTCATGCGTACGTATCCACAGTACCATACGCACCACTGTATACAGGTGATTCCATCGCTGGTACAGCAGCAAGACGGGGGAAAAAATTGCGTTTTGGACGCTATAAACGCAGCAGTTCATCGTGATGGTCCACATTGCGTATTGCCGAAAAGCGTTCAAATCATTAAAGATTACAGTACAAAAGTTGTTATACAAAATATTCATACCATTGATAATACCTACTAACAGCAGTTCAGTAAAATGCATACATAATTTTTCAAATAGCACGTCACCCCCACAAGGCTGTTGCGATCCGGTTTCGAAGTCCGTCACACCGAACATCGTCTGGTTGGTTTGGAACCACATGAGGGTCGTCATACTCTTCATCTTCCTGCCCACCCACACTCCCAGAGCTGCTATAGCCTGTTCTACCGTCCCAGACATGATTCGTAACCTGTTCTAGCAAAAAATTATGCAACGCCACTGTGGCTAAGACTATTTTGTTCTGCGTCACCACATCAAAACTAGGAATTTCTCTACATATACGAAACTTGTTCTTCCAAACTCCAAATGCTCTTTCGATGACATTGCGCAATTGTGAATGCACGTAGTTGAATTTCTCTTGCATACCTTGCGGACCCCTTCTGACGGAAGTTTGGAAGATGCTATGTAAGTCCACGATAGGGAGCTAGAAACCCTCTAGTATTAGCAAATGCAGAGTCCACGAGGAAATACTCTCCTGCAAAATGGAATTGACACGTATGAAACATACGTCGAATCAATATTAAATACATTGATGCTATGGACATGTTATACCTGAAGGTGGTCTCGGAAATTGGGATCTTGGATCATGCCAAGCTTCGCGAAGAATCCTTGCATCATGTTGTCCCCCCAGGCCGGCCACCATACGCAAACTTCATATCAAAGTCACATACGGCTAGTACATTGAAGCTTGTGTACTTATGTCGGTTGACATATTGCACATTTTCTGGCATGTTCATGATTATCTTCACATGACTTCCATCCATAGCACCAACACAACCGAGTAAGTGAGGATAGAATGGGCTGTTCAGAAGCCGCGGGTGCACATTTGTATAGAAGTCATCTTTTGGGTAAAGCAAGCGAACTCCAAGATTGTATATGACATGAAGGACATGGCGGAATTATATGCCTCAAACTCACCATGGAGGCAGAGGTCGAATTATATGCCTCGCTTGCCTATTTGATTGGGCTTCTCCACATATCCAAAGGAACATGGCTAGAGCTTCAACACTGGTAATGTATTTTCCTGATTTCAACCCAAACTCCGTAACCAACAGTTCAACAGTTCATGCAACACATGGAAATGTTGAGAAGACATTCGAAATAGATCGTAGCAGGCCTGCTCATCATCAAGAACCTCATTCACCCACTGTATTCCTAAAAATGACACTTCCCGTGCAGACCTCCTTTCCCTGGACCGGTGTTGGTTGTCGATGTAAGCAAAGATAATGCCCTCAAAATAGCATCTTCCTCGTTCTCCATATCAATGGGATTCCTCTCATCCTCTGCAGAATGTCCTACCAGTGGGTTCGGTACCCTCCTCAATGGATTGCGAAAAGCCTTCATCGGATTTCGAATGGCCCGGAGTCCCCGGAGTCCACGACCCTTGTTATGCATTACTTTGCATGATTTGAATGGACCAACGTTTGATGACCTATTTGTTATTATTATCAGTACTTTCATTTGAAATACTTGTTGCATGGATTTGTTGGGTGTTGTCATTATGCATTACTTTCCATGCTTTGTAGGACAATGAACTTCATGCGAGGCTTTAGGAATCCTTTCAAGGGTCGTGGACTCCGGGCCATTCGAAATCCGATGAAGGCCTTTCGCAATCCATTGAGGAGGGTACCGAAGCCACTGGCAGGGCATTCTGCAGAGGATAAGAGGAATCCCATTGATATGGAGAACGAGGAAGATGTTATTATCTTTGCTTACATCGACAACCAACACTGGTCCAGGGAAAGGAGGTCTACACGGGAAGTGTTCTTTTCAGGAATACAGTGGGTGAATGAGGTTCTTGATGATGAGCAGGCCTGCTACGATCTATTTCGAATGTCTCCTCAACATTTCCATGTGTTGCATGAACCGTTGGTTACGGAGTTTGGGTTGAAATCAGGAAAATACATTAGCAGTGTTGAAGCTCTAGCCATATTCCTTTGGATATGTGGAGAAGCCCAATCAAATAGGCAAGCGAGGCATATAATTCGACACTCTGCCTCCATGGTGAGTTTGAAGTTCCGCCATGTCCTTCATGTCATATACAATCTTGGAGTTCGCTTGCTTCACCCAAAAGATGACTTCTATATAAATGTGCACCGCTGCTTCGAATGTTTCCATTCTATCCTCACTTCCTGCAGTGTTGGTGCTATGGATGGAAGTCATGTGAAGATAATCATGAACATGCCAGAAAATGTGCAATATGTCAACCGACATAAGTACACAAGCTTCAATGTACTAGCCGTATGTGACTTTGATATGAAGTTTGTGTTTGCGTATGGTGGCCGGCCTGGGGGACAACATGATGCAAGGATTCTTCGCGAAGCTTGGCATGATCCAAGATCCCAATTTCCAAGACCATCTTCAGGTATAACATGTCCATAGCATCAATGTATTTAATATTGGTTCGACGTATGTTTCATATATGTCAATTCCATTTTGCAAGAGAGTATTTTCTCGTGGACTCTGCATTTGCTAATACTAGAGGGTTTCTAGCTCCCTATCGTGGACTTACATAGCATCTTCCAAACTTCCGTCAGAAGGAGGTCCGCAAGGTATGCAAGAGAAATTCAACTACGTGCATTCACATTTGCGCAATGTCATCGAAAGAGCATTTGGAGTTTGGAAGAACAAGTTTCGTATATGTAGAGAAATTCCTAGTTTTGATGTGGTGACGCAGAACAAAATAGTCATAGCCACAGTGGCGTTGATAATTTTTTGCTGTAACAGATACTAATCACACCGAGATTCGGTAGAACAGTCAGAGCACTGGGAGTGTAGGTGGGCAGGAAGATGAAGAGTATGACGACCCTCATGTGGTTCCAAACCAACCAGACGATGTTCGGTGTGACGGACTTCGAAACCGGATCGCAACGGCCTTGTGGGGGTGACGTGCTACTTGAGAAATTATGTATGTATTTTACTGAACTGCTGTTAGTAGGTATTATTAATGGCATGAATATTTTGTATAACATCTTTTGTATTGTAATCTTTAATGATTTGAACGCTTTTCGTCAATACGCAATGTGGACCATCACGATGAACTGCTGCGTTTATAGCGTCCAAAACACAATTTTTTCCCCTGTCTTGCTGCTGTACCAGCGCTGGAATCACCTGTATACAGTGCTGCGTATGGTACTGTGCATACGTACGCATGAATTTTGCAACTTCCCAAACATCTATGCGCTAGGGAACAGTTCATAGTGATTTTTTCAGCTATTCAGATCATCTGCTACCTAATAGTTCCATTTGAGCTAGATTAGCTACATAAGATAGATAAGATATTAGTAAATGAGATACATAAGCTAGATAAGCCCAGAAGAACAGGGCATAAATGTTTCAATTCAGTTGTTGAAGTAGACAGAAGGCAAAACCGAATAATGAAATGGGCAAATTTTCAAACAATGATGCACACAAAGACAGGGACATGTTACTTGAATGGCTCAGATTTAACCCCATCATCAACACTGCAACTATAACTTATGGTGCAAGCACCATGTAATCTCTCTCTCTCTCTCCATGTGATGCTTAGAAAGTAGTTCATTCCAGCATATATAAGCAGCAGCAGCAACAACAACAGTTAGCTGCTCAACTGGTTACTTGCTTTGAAACAAGTCCTCCTAGTTTAGCAGCAAACTGAAGAAAACACGAGAAAGCAATTCAGGTTGTGTTAAATGATCGCAAGGGGCAGCAAAAACATCATAGCCATTCAAGAACAGGATAGGACAAAAATGGTCACAAAGTAAAACAATATCTTCCGCTTGCATTTTCGTTCTCAAAAGGCAAAAAATGGCTGCTTCTCCAAAAACAGGGTAACAACCAGAAAGCAAGAACATGCAAAACTAGCCATCAGACACCAACCAGAACACTCTTCTACCTCAAACAAAAAATACAAGACGCTGGTTTGGCCAACCTATCACGTGACAAATCAGTCTTCTATATGTGTAAAGTACAGATAAGTGAAGAGAATGCTTATTGCATAGCAACTAACCATTGACTACGTGGATGCTGAAAGGAAACCATGAACCCTGAAATTTGAATATGCATGACATGGCATCTCTGTACAGAAAACAGGAATGAAGAAAGAAATAAGTAGATAGAAGACAAATCAAAAGCATGAAAATATCAAAGTTCCAAACAATAACAAGAACAAAAATACAGCCATGTTCCTTGAATGGCTCAGATTTATCTCATTATCAACACACAAATTGCAACTTACAGTATTAGCATCAGTGCATTCCGCCATTCTTCTAAATGAATTATTGCATGTTCATTGCAACAAGTACTACCACCACCACCAACAGCAACAACAATTTGCTGCAAAACTGGTCACTTGCTGTGGAACAAGTCCTCCTAGTTTAGCAGCAAACAGCTGAGGAACCAATCAGACCATGCTAAAAAAACTCTCTTAAGGGGCAGCAGAATCATCACAGCCATTCAAGACAGGGACCAAAAAAAAGGACGAAAAATGCAACAATACATGGTATGCATATTATTCTTAAAAACACCAGAAAAGGATGTCATACTGCAAAACAAACGAAATGCATAAGAACAAGGAGAAAACAGAAACAAGAAAGCTTGAGGAAACCAAACTGCACCGAGTGGTGAGTGAGGGCTATCTCCATGGAGAATCAAATAAGAAGCCAAACTAACGGTTCCCAGCACCCAGCAATGCCAACATGGTTGAGGCGGCCCTGAGAGGCATAGATATGTAGGTAGCTGCTGACCCAGATAAGGGTCCTTGCCACAACCATGACAATCGCTTTGAATATGAAAAAACAATGGCATCAAATATAAAACAGAAGAAGGAAAACAATGCAATACATATTTTGTGGAGAGCAGTATAATTGCATTCAGAGGGCTCAGATTCGGCTTTGATCGATCATATAACCTAACCCCACCTTCCCTTCTCTTGCAGCCATACCAACCCAACTCAAGTCGATCTGCGCTGGCTATCACTCATCAGAGTGACCGTCCAAGACACAGAGCCACCAATGGTCAAGCTGCGCTGGTTATCACTCATCGGAGTGACCATCCAAGACACAGAGCCACCAATGGTCGCTGCGCTGGTTATCACTCATCAGTGACCATCCAAGAAACAGAACCACCAATGGTTGGGTGTGATTGAAGAGTTTGGGCTCTAATTTAATACCCATGGCAGCCTCGATTGCTCAAAGGCGTGCTTATTTCAGATATGGTTGATCATCATCGCCTCTCATTTAGGATTCCATTTCTTCATTTTAGGGACTTGGGTCTGTAGTCTGTTACCTTCAGCTGCCTCAAATGCTCAAAGGGACGTGGAATGCCTGTGCGATGATCACCATCAATGCTTACATGGTGATCATTGCCCCCACAACACAGGCAAATTGAAGGGACCAAATGTTGTATTGACCCATACTTTCCAGAACCCTCATCTTACGGACAGTTTCTCTTTTTTCCTTTCTTTTCGGAGTGAGAGGCATACTAATGAATTCTATTCCGAGAGCCACATTGTCAACTCCATTCCGATAGCAGACAGACAGACAGAGAGGGAGGGAGGGAGGGAGAGAGAGAGAGAGAGAGAGGGAGGGAGAGGGAGGGAGGGAGCGAGAGCGAGCGAGCGGGAGCTCGCTCGAGAGCGAGAGATGGGGAGAGAGAGAGGGAGGGAGGGAGGGAGAGAGAGAGAGAGAGGAGAGAGAGAGAGAGAGAGAGAGAGAGAGAGAGAGATAGGGGAGGGAGTGGAAGAGGATAGTTGTAGGGGTGTAAACTGGATCAGATTCGGATTCGCATTCGTGTGGCAATGGCAGAATCACCAAATCAAAGTTTTCCAACTAAAATAGGCAGCCATCACGAGTAGTAGATCATGTCTCGCCTCCCATGACCAAACCCCCAAGTCCCAACTCGAAGCCAGCCATCACGAGAGAGAGAGGGGGAGAGGGAGAGAGAGAGGGGGGGGGGGAGAGAGAGAGAGAGAGAGAGAGAGAGAGATAGGTGGGGAGGGAGAGGAAGAGGATAGATAGATAGATAGTTGGGAGATCAGATTCGGATTCGCATTAGTGTGGCAATGGCAGAATCACCAAATCAAAGTTTCCCAACTAAAATAGCCAGCCATCACGAGTAGTAGATCATGTCTCGCCTCCCATGACCAAACCCCCAAGTCCCAACTCGAAGCCGCGACAAATGCAACCATCCTGCGGTCCCCAGCTTCCACCACCGGCGTGCTGCCGGGGACGAGCATCCAGCCAGATGCACGAATCCACGGTGGAGGCGGCCCCGGAGTTGGGAGATCTGAACACGGCGGCCGATCGGGAGACGGGTGTCACGCATCGTCTCTGTTGCCTCCATTTGATTCTGGGTTAGGGTTTGGGCGTGTTGTCACTATACACACACGCATCCCGCGAGAGTGGATGCAGAGGGGGGGGTGAGAGTTGCGGGGAGGGAGGAGAGGAAGGAAGAGGAGGCGCGGGGAGGGAGGAGAGAGGAGATGGTGGTGGTGATGGCGAACATACCGAACCAAACCAACATAAATCGCAACCAAACAGCGAAAAAACCACCACGGGGCGACTCAGACCTCGCCGTTGCCGCCCAGCCGCCCCCCGACCACCGGCGACCGCGGCAGCCTCCGCCCCATGGTCCCCACGCCGGCACGCCCCACCGCCACTGGCACCGCCAAATCCGCCGCGGTGGCTGCCCGAGCAGGGCCTCCAATCCGATGCGTCGCGGGGCCACGTGGCGGCGGGGCTGGCCCCGGAATGCAGAGGTCCCAGGCGGCCGACGCCAACGGCATCGATCTTCATCGCCGCCGCTCCGAGAGGTCGCGAGTTCGATCCAGCCCACCGCCGGTGGCGCGGACGGACGGGCACGAGGGCACGGCCTCGCGAGAAAATTGGCAATATGCCACTCCCAGAGTCCCAGTCCCAGCGAGCGAGGCAGCGGCGGAGGGATTACCGCCGTGTCCAGCGGCGGAGGGTTTTGTAAGCGAAGTGGGGAGACCGGGACTGCGGGAGACGTTGGGGGGCGCACGCGCGGCGCGTACACGTGTTTGCCATGTAGAGCTGGTGTGGGAGCATCCAATGTCGCGCGTGTCAACCTGTCAGGTGGAGCTGTTCATGTACGACCAGTTCAGCCCACATCCCAGTTTGTTTAGCCATTTGAAGTGTGGAGTGACGGCCCGATAAACCCTTGGGCCCAAAAAAGAGTACAGAATTATTGCACGACGAGAACGGTTCAGAGGCGAAGGCAGTTGGGCCTGCCTCGATCCAACCACCGTCCAGGCTCAATTGGGCCAGTTCGACCCACGTCCCAGTTTGTTCATCCACTCGAAGTGTCGAGAGACAGCCCAATAGACCTTGACCCAAAAGAATTCAGAATCATTGCAAGGTAAGCACAGGGAAGGAAAAAAATCCGCTCATACATACGGTCACATATAAGTCCGCGACCACCCGATCCGCACGGAGATTCATGCTTAGTCCTCATCCAGTCCAAAGTGGTTTTTTTGATAAAACACCCTGAAACTTTTTAGAAAAAACAATCCAGTCCCTCTTCTTCATACTCCACCGAGCCGGCCGCCACCACCGCCGGTGACCATCCCCGACCAAGACGCGACGACACCGGCGGCGGCGCGGCCTTGCATTGGCCGCACCGGCGTGGTCGCGTCGGCCCCGTGGTGGTCACCGGCCGCCGCATAAGCGTGGGCGGTGAGCGAGGAGGAAAGAGAGAGAGGAGGGAAGGAATAAGGACTAGATTGCTTTTTGAAAAAAGTTGTAAGAGCGTTTTTGCAAAAATGCACTCTGGGCTGGAGCACGAATCTTAAAGCACATCATGTGGTCACGGGCATATATGCCGACATGCAGCCGCAAATACATGTGGAGATGAATTTCTGGTAAACACAGGTATTGACGCCAACATCGCCACATCAGCCAGCCTAATAAAATTGATCTTACCCTAAACCCAAAACGTGCACAGGCGAACCAAAAAGTCTAAAGACTAAACTTTGGTATGAACAGCTTTCACTACACTTGCAATATATTCCACAAAAAGGTTCGTTCTACACTTCGACATGGCAAGCGTTCTTGCCCCCCTTCGTGCAAGAGTCCTAAAGACCTAAAGATTCTCCTTCACGTATAATCATGTACAACCCATGAACGCAAGCATCTGAGCCTTGGTTCCAAGAGAATGGGGCCTCGGTGTTACTGAGGCTCGTTGTCTCGTTGTAGTGCCAGTTTAGCCGTGTCCTTCCACATACACACCTCCATTTCTTTCTCGACGAGCTTCTTCTCCGCGCACCGCAGCGCGGCTTCCAGCTCTTCGATTCGCTCCTGGCTCCTCTGGTGGAGAAGCTCGTGGAGCCTCCTCTCCAGCTCAACAGGAGACACTCCATTGTATTCAGCCTCGTCGTCGTATTCTTCTTCATCCTCGGCAACTTCTCCGGTGTCATCGTTGTCTTGCCGGTAGTCAGTAATCTCATCCAATGGCTGGATCTCAAGAAAATATCGATGTTGACACAAATTAGAGACAGCTCTGACACTCTCTTACCATCAGCACAACATTTTGTTCACTCCATACATAAATCGGTAAATGCAACAATGGAAACAAGCATATACCTCTGAATTATCTTGTTCTTCTTCAGGGAGGAATGATGGGATATCTGAACCGTAGTTAACCTGAAGAAGCTCCAGCTCGGCGTGAAACTCTTCTTCGAGCACATCCTTTCTTCTCATGCAGCAGCCTTCCTCGGACGACTTCTCGTAGCTCACCGCCTCCACGCTGGGCGAAGTGACCTGATCCTCCAAGTGAACATCTGCACTCTCATTCCTATCCGTGACACAACTCGACGTGGTAGACTCAACATTGTGGGCTCTCGATGCATCTTGGTCCTCGCTGTTCTTCCTAACTTGGTCTTTGAATTCCTTCAGAAGCGTCTCCATCTCTGCGCGCACCTTGACCATCTTGTTGAACTCGTCGGACGTCTTGGCCAGGAGGAACACTAGGCTTAAACCTACGCCGAGGTCCGAAGGCCTTGTGTCGCTGTCGGTTTCGCATACTGAAAGTGCAGAACAGAGAGTGTCAGTGATTAATAAGTAAACATGGATAATTTCTGAGCAAAAAAGGTTATAGATTTTAAAAAAAGAAGAACCACTTTGTTGCTAGATACTCATGTGAAAAATATCAAAAACACTCCAATGTTTTATCTAAGTGTTGCATTAGCAATGAATTGCGAGTGTGATGCTGGGAGTGTGACTTCAGACTTCACAGTTTACAGTTTCAGACTGCAAACTGCAGCTTGTAGGTCCTCAGAAATATCGGTAGAATTATGTCATATGCACATGTCTTGGCTGCTGCCTTCCACCAAGCAACAATGAAAAATGAACTGCGTGAATCAAATTTCTCAGTGTGAGCTTGAAGAATAGTGGTTTATATGGCCTCTCAATTCAACCCACTCGAGTTTTTTTTTTAAAATTGTGAAGGGGGTATTCAGTTGATTAACTAGGTTGACAATGATGTCAAGGAATATGTGATGTGATCATGCCTTCCGATTTTGAGATGTTCATAACATTTTCAAACGTCTCTTTTATCACCTGCACATTGCAGTATGATCAAACAAGATTATTCATGTAATTGCTAATTGTTCAGCTATGTTCAGCCAGACTTTGGCTTGGAGCCTTGGAGATCAGGAGTGGTGTCTGGTGTGATATTCTCCCAAGATGTACATGACTGAGTGGAGACTAGGGATCAGGGGATGCAGATTGCAACAGCGTGACATTGATGAGGTCTCCCATATGATGGGATAATGTCGGCAAATCAATCTCCGCCGTGGCCGCCGCACCATGCAACGTCGAATAGAGATCATCACAGAGATAGCGGGCTAGTTCCACACAGATGGCAGAGGGACGAGCGTCCTCGCCGGAGAAGGAGCTGCCCACGGCGCGCTTCCGCCGCCACTGGCCGGAGAGTGGGAGTGGAAAGGCTAGTAATGACTAATAGAATGGACAGCTTCTAAAAAAATAGAATGGACCATTTCGCAAAAATCCCCGGCTATTATTTTACTCTACCGATTTGAACCATCGGTTCTGATCTAACAGTCAGGAGAGCCTTGCGTTTGGATCGGAATATTCCGCTCGATCCAATCCAGGGGTGTTAATAACAAAAAAGTACTTTTAGGTGCTATTGTGAGAAACATCCTCGAACTCAATCGTGAACACGGAAGCTTGATCGGACGGTGCTGGTGGACCCTGTGGGCGTTCACGGGTTCACGGCCTCACGGGTGGCTACCTCCTCCGTGCGCGGCCGACACGGCCCAGCTCATCGCCATGTCCCCCTTTGTTCGCTTCGCCGACGCCGCGAGGCCACCAGGACGGTGAATTGACCGAAGCCCTGCCGGGAACGGCGGCCGAGCTCGCTTCGGGAGAAGGCACGCCGAGCTGTCCTCTCCTGGTCGCGCGCTGACCACCTCTGCCGTTCGCTCCATCTCCTCCGAACGCGAAGTTCCCGCTCGTCTTTGGCATGGGGAGATAGGAGTCTACTCGGGAAAATTTGACCAGTGACATTTAATTCGAGCGTATCAGCTAAAACGATATTGATTTGGACCCAGTTTCATGAAATAACACCGTGTACTTGAATTTCATCGGCCCATAATAATTTGGCCTTTTCCCCCAAATTTCCCTATTTTCATTGCTATTTTGATCTAATTTGCCGATGGAGTGACGAAATGCCCCCACCTTACATGGTCGTTACACCTAGTTTTGCAGCTGCTGCTTCTACCCAACCAGGTTGGTTAAGCTACAGTGCAAATAATATCAATATGGCTAATATTCCATATTTTTAAAAATCTGAAAATTTGGACAAGATTCCAGTTTTTTTTTAATGAAATTTGTATAATTTGAAATATTGTGTGAAATTCGTATGATATTTAATAATATTTTTTAAAAAAATTGTATCTTCTGCAGATTTTTGTATAAATTTTGTTAATAATACCAAAAAAAATTATGGAATTTGTCTTAATCAAACTCAAGGGCATTTGGTCACGCCACACGCGAAATGGGCAAAAAGATCAACAAAATGGGAAAAAAAATGGCCAAAATATTATTGCTGATGAAATTCGAGTGCACAGGGTGTGTTTGGTTTATAGCCAAATTTGCCCTAACTTGCCTTGCCAATGAATGGCACGACTTTTGAAATGCACTCGATTTCTTAGCCAATGAATTGGCCAGCCATTGGCAAGAAAATGAACTAAGATGGCAAAAGTTGCCAATGAAACGACGGAATCTTACCATTCAATGGTAGCAGTCCAAACACAAGCCAAATTTAGTCAACACTACCAATAATTGGCAAGGCAAGCAATGGCACATATTGGCTATGAACCAAATACGTCCACAATATTATTTTGTGAACTGGGTCCAAATTAATATGTTTTGACTGAGACGCTCCGAATTGAGTTTCACTGGTCAAATTTTCCCAGCCTACCCAGCAGTCCGGCGGCGTCCTCGTGCCGCGCCGGCGATACATCCACCGCCATTGGACGGCGATCGAGGAACAGAGTACATAGCCCATGGCATCGCCATTTCAGTGGATTCAACACAAGAATCGCCGTAAAACGATCGATAATTCACCTCTTATGTAACCAAGAAACCACAGCCTTGCACAAGCAAAGAATCCAACCGCCACCCGTACACAATCCTATTTACTCGGAGCAACAAAAAACAGCAAGAAATCCAACAAAAATCGCACCTTTGACCACGCACCTGAGGTCGAGACGGACGGGAGCACGCGCTTCACCGGCGCGGCCTCCTCCTGCACCTTCCCTCCGCCGCGCTTCCTCCCGAGCCTGCCCAGCCGGGCCCACCCTAGCCTCGGCAGCAGCGACCTCGCCGCCGGAGAGCGCGGCGTCACCACCGGCTCCTCCACCCCGAGCTCCTCCCCGTCGTTGAGGTAATCGAGGATCCTCCTGGCCTTCCTCTCGGGAGCCGCCATGAGAGAAAAGGCTGCGCCTGCGCTGCGCGCCGTCCGAGAAGAGGAGGAGCGGAGCCAAGCAAAGCCGAGGGGGGGAAGGGCAAAGCGGTTTTCAAATCGGAGCGGGTGGCGTCGTATTGGCGTGGTGGAATGGATCGTGGGCCACGGCCGTGCGGGGAGGGAAGGTGGGGCCCACGGGGAGGTCATCGGTTGGGCCCACGGCTAGCGACTAATCCATCTCCGAATGGCCGGAGGGCGAGGTTGAGTATCATGAGACGGAGTTAGCAAGAGAGAATTATGAGTTTCTTTTTTGTCAAGTTGTTTTCAACGTTTTATGGGTAGTGTTTTTTCTGGTTTAAACCAAACGTTTTGGTTTCATAAAGCTATTTTGTGAAAATCTCAAGCTGATGTACAAAGTTTTTAAAACCAAGTTGGTAAAGTTAAATAAAATGCTCTAGCTTCTCGAAACTCTTCAAATATAGCTTTCCAGCCATTTAACCACAGCCGAATAAATAGAATAAATAGGTGTTTGTAGGTCAGATGTTGCATTTTGATCTAAACGTGACCATCATGGGACTAATCTATCTCCGACGGCCGGAGGGTGAGGTTGGGAATCATGAGACGGAGACAGGACGAGATTAATTATGAGTTTATTAATTGGAGGTTACGTATGATCATTTGCAATTGCAAGTTTGCAACTGTAGGTCAGGCGCTGCATTTCTATCTGAATAATATATCGTGGTGTGAGTGACGCAGGCAGCAGGAACAGGAAGCTCTTTCTACGCAGCTTCTGGCAAGATATATTTGTTAATTGCTGGTTATCTCTGATCATTGGTTATCCATAGCCTGGCGAGATTTGGCCAGCATGGACAATCATATTCTACCGACAGAAATTCAGACAAAAAATATTTCTAGGCAAGCTGCAGCCTGCAGGCTTCGTGTTTTCATGCCAAGCCACTCAGCTCTGGAAGCAAGAACCATGGAAACACGGGAGCTGCCTTGTCTGACCGACGCAAAGCAAGCGAGCAAGGTTCAAGACGAGCAGGCACAGAATCAGAGGGACCCCAAAGCGGATGCCGAATAAACAAGCCGCCGTCGCCGTGGCCTCCGACTGGCCGGCCGGCCTCCGTCGCCGGGCCGGCGCGTGACCGCTAAGTACCAACCGCTGCCGCGATCAGGAGAAAGATGCCATATTTCTCTTCTTGTTCTGTTCGTACTTAGGTGCCTGACGCGGAGAGGCATTTAACTAGCGACAGGGCGGCAGGCGAAGGGATCAAGATGCCGCCATGCTCGGTTGCTCTTCCTGATGGGTGCCGCGCATCTTACACGACGATGATTATTGTTGCGCCTTAATCAAGCGACGCCGATCACGCGACGGCGAAAGCCCGTGGCTGTGCCGTGTTGCCGAGGCGGCCTTGGGAAGTTGGGGGTTGGAATGGAATACGCCGCCCGAAGGAAGCGTAGCGTCTTATTTTGGGCTTACGGCTAATCGGTAGCCCATTCTGCTCCAGACTGGTACCAGGAATTTTATTTTTTTTATATTTATTTTTTGTCGGAAATAAATAAATGATATTTAATTTTAAAAAAATAAATAAATAGACTCCCGTCGCCAGCCCGTTGGGCGAGAAGGTTGGGCCGGTTTAAATCGCCCGTTGGTCGGGCGAGATTTTAAAAATCCGTCCGACGGACGAAGGCATTGCTTGACCCGAGAGAGGCAAATACCGCCTGACCTGAAAGGCGACTTATATAAACCGCCTCGCTTGTCAAGGGCGGCTTTGGTCCGACTCGTGGCGCAAAACGCCTCCGCTGGGCTATAATTATAGTCCGCCTCGCCAATAGCATGATTCGCAATTTTTCTAATTTTCAAATTTTTTCCAATTTTTAAAAAACATAAATTATGTGATTTCGAATAAAATAAGTAATATATCATAAAATAAAACTAAATAAATAGAGTCCCAAGATCGCTTGAAAATGTAAGTCATAATAAATTTTTTTACCCAAAAAATTGCAAATATGGAAATACCCATGATTTTGGAGCAATCAAGAAAATGCCCTACATCATGCAAGACCACATCATGCATGACAAAAAGGCAATGCCATGATACTGCATCATGACAAAGCCGATGCCGTACCACACAATCACAAGCATTGCCTATATTATATATGTATGTATATGTGTATATTATATTATAGTATTATGTAATATGTTATCAAGATATAATAGTTATAACACATATTATATAAACTAAATATGATCAAGATATATGACCCGCTATTTGGTCTATTTAATCTTAAAAAATGAAAAATTGCATAAGTTTCAAAGAGAGTGTTTTATACTAATAATTATTTGGAAAATTAAATAAATAGCTAGAGGAATAAACCGCCTCTCTTGAGAAAATTTTATTATCACGGTTACAACAAAGTTCCTATCGAGTACAACGGGATATTTCCTTGCTTGGTAGCATCGAGTCCAGCCTCCTTTGCGCGACGTGCCTCTCGCTTTCTCTCTTCACGGCCTCTCAAAGGCTTGGCACTGACGTTCAATGTCCTCTTGTCGCTCCTAGATTACTCCTGCGACGCTATGCTTCTCTCTTGTTTCTCCTCATATCGGCCGCTCGAACCATCGCTTCTTCCAACGGACCACGCCGATGTGTTTCTTGTGTGCCTCGGATTGTTCGTGTCTAGCCACCGCCGTAAATCGCATAGAGGTGGGAGACTATTTGGTCAATATAAGTGTAACACTCCTATTTTATTAAAATTAATAAACTTGGATTGTTAAAATCAAAAACCTTTTTCTTGAATTAAAAGAGGTTAGATTAATGCTTTTGGGTTAGTATTAAAACCTCTTAAAAGAAAAAAAGAAAACTTTAGTATAAACCTAAACTATGGAAAAGGGAATTTTATAAACTCTTGAAATATCCTTCCCTAATCTTTTGGGAAAATTTAAAAAGAAATAAAAGAAAGAATGCACAAAATTAAAGAGAGAAAACAAGAAAGAAAATTGAAAGGAATTCGCCCGCGCCCACTTCCTCTGCTGCCTCGCTCTCGCTCAGCCACACCCACACAAGGCGTCGGCCAAATACCAAATGGCTGGCCACCATATCACACAGGCGTGGTTCACCAGCCAAATACCGCCGCCGAGCCGACCCCACTGTCCGGATTCGCCGCTTTCCTCCTCAGCGTGTCTGTCGCGACGCGCGTCATGACGCTGCTTGTCATGCGACCACCGCCGACCCGTCCCTGCCGCCTCGCCTCGAGCCGCCGAGTCACGCAGCCGCAAAGATCGCCACCCCTCCCATCGCTTTCACTCCCGTTTCCTCCCGCCGTGCTCACTCCCCGCTGCAGACGGCGACTTCAATGTCACACACGGTCACCGCCTCTCGCCAGCCTCCCGGACTGACCGTTCGTGGCGAGTTCCGCCTACCACATGAACCATACCTCTCCCCATGGCCCTATAAAGCCCTCGCTCGTGCCCTCCTCCGCTTCCCCTTTGGCTGTTCCGCCAGTGCTCCAGCCTTTCTCGGTCGCCAGTAGTCCCGCCGCTTCGGACCCGAGCCCCGAGAACTCTTCCTCTTGCCCCACTCCGTCCTCATCTCGACAGTACCCATTCGCCCTCTGATTATTGAAGCTCGTGGGCGCCGCCGCGAACCACCTCCTCTTCGAATTTGTCACCGCCGTGAGCCCTGGCCCAAACTGCTGCTTGAGAAGCATCTGGTGCTCCTGCTCGCTTTCCTCACCTCTATCGACCCCAGAGCCGCCGGACGCTGCTGCCGACGCCGCCTCTGCCGGACCGCCGCCGACCTCCATGACGCCAGAGCGGCCCGAGCTCCTCCGGCCTCGCCACATTCGCAGTGAGTCCCCAAGGTCCCCTAGGAACTTCCCGCCCTACTTTCCCTAGCATTGCCCCTAGGATCGTCGGCGCCACGGAAGCCGTGGACCGCCGCCTCAACTGTCAGCGCCAGAATCGTCTCCCTCCGTGACGCCGAGACTTCCCTAGGGTCGGATAGGAGCTTGGTACCTAGTTTAGCATCCCCATCGGACTTATGGTCCGGCCGCCGACGCCCCGGTCTCCTCCTCGCCACGCAAGGGGAAGAAGGGTGCGCGTGCCTCGCGCCGCCGTTCGCCGACCACTGGACCCGCCCGCTTAGCCGCAGACGCCTCACCGGCGTGTGGCCTCCGGACCCACCGGTCGGGTCAAGTGGAGACGCCGCGAAGTCCGCCTCACAGCGTGATCACGCGCAAGGCCAAGGCGCCGTCTGCTCAGCTCACAAGGTGCTGCGTGGTCGCTGCTGCAGCGTGGGTCAAGCCCAACACTGCTCGGGGACTTTTTCCGTTTTCAATTTTGAAAAGCGAAATAGAACTTGGGATTATTGAAAATAGCAAATGACTCCCAAAAATTCCAAGAAAATTTCAGAAATAGCAGTGCTTATGGATTTAATAAAATTGTTAAACCCAGCTTCAAAGGGTTCACAAGATAAGAAAAATGTTGTAATCCTTTTAGCCTTTCTAAATTATGGGAAAATGTGAAACCCCTTTATATCATGTCTAAGAACTTGTGGAAACCTGATTTCTAATAAAGAATGGTTTTCAAAAATATTTATCTTGTATTGTGTTATTTGTGCGAGGGTAGATTCCAAGGAGCCCGTGGAGACCCCCGCTGAGGATGTTTACCCGTTTACCCGTACCCATCTGCAGGAGTTCGATCCAGGCAAGTCCCCTTGATGCACATCGTCCGAGCTTTGTCTTATTTAAAGGTTTTTCTAGTGATTTGAAAATTTGCATGCTAATTATAAAAAGATTAATTTAAATTAGTTAGCACCAAGAATGGAATGGTCACTATATCTTCCCCTTATATGTTAAACCTTAGGAATAACTAAAATATCACATTACCATTCCTTGCCGTAGACACGCATGCTAAAAATGATTATAGGACCTTGCCATGTCATCAAATAAATACAATTATGCGTTTTTTTTTAAAATACGGCATCATGGTGGATGCCGGGGACTGGGTTTTGGCTTCCTCCCCCTCTCCCCTTGAAATACTCTGACTAGGGAGGACCCGGCTGTTGGCTTGGTGCAGATGATGCATGGTTTCGGGTTTGTGTAAAGAGCTCCTCCCCTAGTCTAAGGACCGATTTTCCTGTGATCCTATGAACTGAGCCTCACTAGTACAGCCTCGGGTTCCGTTGTGGGACGGGCCTGGTCTATTAAGCTAAGACCTCTAGTAGCTACTTGTGGGTGGTGGTGTTCCTTGTGGACACACAGGTTGTACGTCAGGAAGACGATCCCGTCGCGCCAAAGACTCGACCTTGGTCCTCGGCCTCCTTGTACAACAGGAAGACTTGGGCGTGGGCGATCCCCACAGAGTGCCTCAGAATGACTCACAAAGTGAGTGCTACTAGGTTTTAGCCCAAATGGTCTTGGGCACGATTGTTAATGTGTCAGCCTCCCGAGGGTAAAGTGTACCCACTCGCAGAGTTAAAACTATCATGATAGCCGTGCTCACGGTCAAGAGCATGCGAAGGAACTGATCATATGGTAGATTCTTCTTTTCAAAATGGGTTTTCGGAATAAGAAAATCTGCAGACGGACTTGCAGACGGTTTTGCAAACGAAAGACTCTTGTAAAAGATTTGGAATGCCACAACAGTTTCGAAACCGCTTACCTATAGGTCAAAAGTTTGAAAATTTGCTTTCGCAAACCTTCCCAAACCTACCCTTGTATTGAGCCACATGTCTGCATTTACTCCTCGACTTGCAATCACGATTGTACTCACCCTTGCTGCCTCTCTATTTCTGTCCCTATTTTTCTTGCACGCTTTAGCCGAGGAGCAGTTCGCGGACGATCCGCGGGACGATGACGACACAGATCCGGACTACGAGGCGGGTGATTTCGAGGACTACTTGGAAGACTAGGGCCACGCCTCAAAGCCTAGTCACTGTGGATTAGCAAGAGAAGTCGTTTAGCGGTGCGCGTGCTAGTGCACGGGCCCCGTTTTTCGCTCGCCAGACTGCTTTCATGACTGCGTGTCGCCAGTGCTTGTAAAATTTGGGCTATGCCCGTTATGTAATAATGTAACTTTGGTAATGTATCACTGCTTGGACTATGCGTATTAGCCGCTGATCCTGGGACTAATACGCACGCACAGAGGGTCCGGTCTCAGAGACCGGGTGTCGACAATAAGTCAGTACAGAGATCATGTGCCATGTAGGTAGATATAATCATGCAGGATAGGGTGAGCAAGTACCTTTGGACGCTTGCCAAAGACAACCTTGGGTGGATCGTATCAGAGTTTGCACACATGAAGAACCTCCTTCCGTAATTATATGAGAAATCTTCGCCGGATTGAACAAACTTGCAAAGGTCACCGCAGGCACATATGGAACATTGACCCCTTCAGCACGGTGGTGTTAAACTTGCTTCATGGACGGGCTCAGAGTCGAGGTCGCCATTGCTCGTTACAACTAGATTTGTGCAAGTATGGGCCGGAGTACTATGTAAGATGGAGAGGAAATTTGGAGCGCAGAGGACTCGGAGGCGGGAGGGAATAAATAGCCAAGTCCGCTTGGTGCATGGACCGAGTTCATGTTGTTCTTCTTGCATTTGATGTGATCGACGGTGTCGACGGATCATTGGTCGCCAGCGCCCGCAATTATTGATATGACCGGTGTCCGGCGGTCTTGCCTGCTCACGGCGACGACCGCCCCGATCTCGACTATTGAAGGATGCAACGCAGTGATGTGACCGGACGCCGCAAGAGGTATCGTTGGTCGCCAGCGCGCGATTATTAATGGATGCTTTGCCGCGCGCGATGTGACCGGACGCCGAAAAGAGGTATTGTTAGTCGATGGCATGCAATGTTAGCACCGAAATTAAAACAAGTGGCTAAAGCGCCACCAAATTTCGCTTTTGAAGGCGGTAATTCGACAAAGACTCATTCCTAGGCGGCTAGCACTCGAAGCACCGCGACTACTCCACCTTGTTATCTTGGCAAGACCGCTTCCACCGATTTTAATGAACGACGGAGATTCGCCATGTCAACGTGAATGCTCATTAATGATAATTAGGAGGTAATTTAATCAGTCTTGATAATGACGTAACGCCCTATATAGAGAGGAAGGCAAAGAAGACCGCTCTTTACCTCTCGTCCCTCATTCACTTCGACACTGCGCGGTCCATGGTGACCACCCTTGCATGTCATCGCACCGTATGTCATGCTAGCTTTCAAATAAAAAATAGTACGCACCTATTTGTCTAATCCCTAAAGGCCTTAAGTTCAGTCATGCGGTTAGACCCATTCATCCTTCACGGCTTACACGCCACATTTTGAGTGTAATGTAACCCGTAACATCGCAAAACTCGTGATATTAGGATCATATTACAAACAAAAGCGACAAGTCGTGAAGGATGAATGGGTCTCAAATGTAACATTCGCCAATAACCACAGAGTTGAAAAAGTTAGCATGACATTGCTTCATATCCTCGCCGAAAGTGCCGCCGCCCATTTGATGGAAATAATATGTGAGATAGAGAGTAAACTTGGAGCGCAGATGACTCGGAGGCAGGAGGAAAATAAATAGACAAGTCCGCTCGGTGCATGGACCGAGTTCATGCTGCTGCTACTGCTGCATTTGATGTGACTGGACGGTGTCAGGCGGGACTGTTGGTCAGCAGTGACCCGCAATTATTGATGTGACGGTGTCCGGCGGGTACTGTTGGTAGTGACCCGTAATTATTGATGTGACGGTGTCCGGCGGTTACTGTTGGTCAGCAGTGCCCGCGATTATTGATATGACGGTGTCCGGCGGTCTCGTTGGTCGCCAGATGACCCGCAATTATTGATGTGACGGTGTCCGCGGGTATCGTTGGTCGCCAGCGTTCGCAATTATTGATATGACGTTGTCCGGCGGTCTTGTTGGTCGCCAGCGACCCACAATTATTGATGTGGCGGTGTCCGGCGGTCTCGCTGGTCGCCAGCGTTCGCAATTATTGATATGACGGTGTCCGCGGCATCGCTGGTCGCCAGCGCCCGCAATTATTGATATGACGGTGTCCGGCGGTCTTGCTGGTCGCCAGCGACCCGCAATTATTGATGTGACGGTGTCCGTGATCGCTTGTCGGTCAGCGATGGCGCAATTATTGATGTGACCGGTGTCCGGCGGCATCGTTGGTCGCCAGCGTTCGCAATTATTGATGTGACGGTGTCCGTGGTCTTGTTGGTCAGCGAGCGCAGCGCATTTAGTGATGTGACCGACATGCATTTGTTAGCGCCAATGGCCTCCAAGATCGATTTAAATGTGGCTGAGGCAGATGTAGGACACTGGTAGCATGTGTTTAATCATTAACCGATGTCAGTAAGCATAATGAACAACTTATTAATCCAATTCGTTAAGTACACCTCAGGCTATATAATGCGAGGCAGAGTTGGTGTCCCTCTCACTCCCACCCTCACTCTCACTCTGACTCTGTGTGTGTATACTCCCTACTAGGGTTGGCTTCATAGGAGGGGAGGCAAGTAGAGGTAGACATACCACATTGCACATATGGCTTCACGAGCCACACCGAACGGTTGATCCGACAAGCCCGTGGACGCCAAATGGTTTCGATCGCAAGCCCGCCTACCAAGCGGCGACACCGCCTATTCAACAAGAGCTAGCTATAACACGAGCCAACAATGATAAGAGACCCAAACTTCTACAGGATGGCCACGCTGTGCGCCGGAGCGAACACAGTTGTACAAACTTTGACCAGTTGTCGAAGGATGGATCGCCGACGTTTCTACCGTTATGCGTGCTTATTGTGAGTAACCAAACCGACAACGACCAAGTGTTTAATACATTTTCCATCTCACCTTTTTCTCATTTCTAAATATAGACCGATGATCGCGGCTTCACCAAATGGATGGACGATCCTTCCCAATGGCGCGTTCGCTTACATCGAACATCTTCACGCAAGAATCTCCGGCTTGAGGAGCGAAGTTACATTTGCTACTCGTATGTACAACGCTTATACCGTGTGGAACCGTTCGTGGATGGCGAGAAACCTAGCGCCCCTACTACAATGGGGTTTATTTCAAGTCATTTGCATCAAGATTCGGTCTCGAGATTACTACCATGTAATCGCTTCATATTGTCAATGTCATCGAGCACCATCTTCATCTCATTCATATCGTGCGCACTATAATCTCAAAGCCTTGAGATACAAGAGACTACTTATTGGCGCACAAGATAAAGAAGAATAGAACATGAAGTGGCTAATTCGCCACCAGCCGCATTTGAAAGTCAGAATGCCGGTAGCCCTCATACGTGTATGGCCACCTAAGGGTTTATGTGGGGTGGCGGGGCCCACCCAGATGGCGTGCACATAACTTCTCGAGCCACATTCGCACTCGGCGGGGCGAAAATACGAAAAATATCACGAGCGATAGATGACATAAATAAAAAAGCTATAAAGCTAAAATGACAATGGCGAAAATGTTCATGCAACTACTTGAATATATACATCGGAAGGTACAAACAAACATGCAAAGAACGAAACTCTGTCGTCCCGCTGGGTTTCACCTGCGGTGATCGATCTCTGGTCAGGCCTTGCGGGCACGCCTACCATCGCTTAGGGAAGGTGAAGCGGTCCGCGGTGAACGTCCGTGAAGGACGAGCTCGTGGTGCAAAGTCCGCCAAGTCACCTATGACGGCTGTGTCGTCATTGCGAGGCGCCCACGACAACTTGAGCCCCAACCTCGCATCTGCCGGACGGCATCGGTCCACGCCAAGGTCGTCAAAGCCCTGGTCGTCCACAGCCTGACCGACCGGACTGTGTCACTCTGTGAAGATAGGACCTAATCCATGCAATGTCCACATTACTAAACGACAAATTATAAATACATGAAATTGAAGTGCTGTTCTAGAAAAATAACTCGCACTCAGAATAGAGGGCGCGGTGCTCGTGGTGTGGGCCGCGACCACGTGGTGGTGCCTCGAAGCACCGTAGGGTGTGGGCGGCGCGGCGTCTGGACAGACGACGCGGTGGCAGAGGAAGACGTCCCGGCCTCGGAGAACTGCTGCCTCCACGCCTCGGGCGCCACTTCGAGGGCGGTGAAGGCCTCTGGCGGTACCCTCAAGGAGGACAAGGTGGCCTCTGGCCAACGTGCACCTCGCCAAACTGCGTGCCGCCCGCATAATCCTACATATTAAGGTAGTGTCACATTACAAATTTTAATGAAGGTAGGGTGGAGAAGGGCAATAAAGTTCATACCCTCGGTGTAGGCCGAGGGCGTCCTAAGGTCAGAGCACGTGAGGCGATAGTTCGCGTTGTCTTCTCGTGAGAGCCTCTGAAAGGTCGCGAGTATCTCTCCTCCGGTCATCCCAATGCCGTGTTGCATGCGCCGACAACCGTCGTGCATCGACGTTGCACTCACGAAGAATGTCGATCAGATATAGGACCATAGCAATCAAGCGGTGCATGCCGATAAAAATAGAAATTGAAAAGAGGGTAAAGATCTGCATCACCGAAGGCAACTTCTGCGTGCGCGGTACGCGTGTCGATGGCTCGCGCGACGGGCGATCTCGGTGGAAGGGTGTGACCCACCAAGCGTCCTCGTAGAGACGACCACCGTCATCAGACGACGCCGGATACGACGTGGCGTCGACGGCCGGTCCTCCTCGACCGCTCATCTAGAGCGCCCTCCCATCAGTATACCCAAGGCTCCATCACAGAGCCCACAGATAGCCAGCGGTGTGGCCACGCCTAGTGGATCTCAGAGCAAACATCATGTATGACACTTATAAGGCGGATGATCGAAATGCAAATTAGAGCTTAATGGAAAAGATCGTACTGGTGAGCCTGACACGGGATGGTGTGGACAACTGGTACAGGGAACTCCTGGTGGAGGCCGAACTACCGCATCACCCACTGCGGTGAGTACTCCTCAACGAAGATGTCGAAGAGCAACGGTCGGGTCGTAAGCCAGTACAACTCATCCCGATCGCAAAGCGACGACAACCCGTGAGGGCGCGAGCAAGCACTCGGTCTGGATCAGGGGTGTCCAAACGACATCCCCTCCTGCACCTCGTCCCAACCGCCTCACGCGTATCTGGTAGTCCTTGTGCGCTGAACGGGGCCCACGAGGTCGCAAAAGGAGAAAACAAGCGTAGTTAGTCCTATGTTACGCATATAATGCATAAATAATGATTTAACATTACGCATTCTCCGTGAAACCAAAGGAAGCCCATGGTGGGCCTATTCTCGGTGTGTCGTGGTAGTACGCCGCCTCGTAGGATCGTGATCCATGAGTGGGCGCCCAATGGCGATCCGCCATACGACCACAACAGAAAGCGCAAGGGGCAGCCACCGAGATCGGTTGTGCATCCGCTCTTCAGACGGTGTCGCGACAAACCTCTCAGACGCCCCATAAAGGACACCAAGCCCAACTGCATCGGGGCCTCGTGAGGGACGGCGTCGGCGATCTCCTGGCGTATCTAAGGAGGTGCTTGTCGACGCATTGGCCGTCCGTACTGGTGAACATCACCCAGCCGAACAGCCAAAGCACAGCCAAAGCAGATAGGCCTCAAGGTGTCGGGACACAGTAGCCTCATCGGCCTGAGGTGGATGTGCTCCGCCACAATATTTGCAAGTACCAATGTTAGCACGTAATTTAAGAAGGACAAGTTCGCTCGTTAGTTCTACCGTGAATCGCAAGCCACCTCTTGATTGGACCACGTGTCTCGCCGAGGAAAGACCGGTACACTCTGCGCTGGTGCACGGACTACCCGGCGAACCGCCTTTAGCAGTCCACACGCCAGCGGGTGAGACGCCCACCGCCACGACCGGTGCCGGCGCACGGAAGCCCTGAAGAGGAACGAGCGCCCCGGAGAGTCGGCGCCATCTCCCCGCACGGGAGGTGAAAAGTGTGTCTCGGGTCTCCATCGGTCGACAAGTGCTACAAGGAGGGACCTGTCAAAACCGAAACGCCTCTGACGATCTGCCGGGGGCGGGTCTCCAACGAACGCCTGGGCCGTAGCCTCGAGCATCCGACACAGCGGGAGGAGGCCAGAGAGGCGCAGCCTGCAGAAAATGAAACATTCAGTACGTAAGTAAAGCTAAATTAAAAAAACGAAAGTAAGGAAGGTTCGCCTTATATAATGTACCACAACCCAACGCGTCGTCAGAGTGAGCAACTCGGCATGTGTCCTAGTCCGAAGACACCTAGCAACCTGCCTCTCTTTCGCACCGAGGTAGGCCCGATGCCTACGGTCAAGGGAGGGTCGGCAGGCCCTCTCGTTGTTCTTCCGCTATGGCGCCGGCTCCGGATGGCCCATCTCGCCGACCATCGTTCGTCACCTCGCGAGAAATGCAAGCATATGTTATTTATTTCGATTGAGCAAGATTAATTCATAAAGAAAAATACGTATGTACAAAAAGAAATGTCATCAACAGACACTACATATCATGCAAACATAACATATTATATAAACATAAATAAGTCATCATATTACATTGCCACCAAGAAGTCAAAGATATTACATTGACGCTAATATTACAAATCTAAATTACACATATCAAGTAGTTCGATTAAGGTTTCATAGATACATTTTCAACCGAACGGTCGTCGTCCATCCGCCCCCGACCCGAACGGCCCAGCATCCAAATCGTAGGACCCAAATATACTAGGCTTATCACAGTTCACATAAGTGTGACCGTCCTCATTGCACCTGCTACATCTCTTCTCAACGCTTCCAGCCTCCCACTGATCCATGTCGTTCGAATGCGACGGTGTCGGCGATGACCAAGATCACACTTCAGCAATTCCTAGCGATGCGTGGCGGTTTCGGACCAGTGGATCGGCAAATGTACCAAAATTGCATACCCATATATCTCGCATGCCATGTATTTCGGATTGTTTCCTTCCTGAAATATTCGGACACAAATAGAAAAGTAGGGTGATTTGTTATTGAAGCTGCCGCAAGTACATGAGAGCATGGCTTGTGAAGAAGCTTCGGCTTGCGGCATGAGCATGTGCATGTATGATCACGCATATGCACTCTGCGTAACCCGCCACGCCACCGCCACGACGCCCTCTATCCTGCAGATTATGTGGTACCTGAGATGATCTCCCCATCGCCGTCGCGCAATGTCTTTCGGTCTTACCTATCTTATCGGCCATATACTTTGTAATAGCAATGAGTATATCGGTATCGTCGACCATAGCAAAGATCTGCGCGATAACGATCCATGAAGTACTTGCATGTACCGTGAAGAATTCCCTCCACAATTGCAACTAGAGGCAATGCCCTCATCCCCCTCACGACCCAATTGTACACCTCTGCCAAATTTGTTGTCATTGTTCCGTATTTAGCCCCTTCAGTATCATATAGGAGAACCCACTTCTCTTTTGGATCATCCTTAATCCAATCGAGAAGCATCTCACTACCGAAGCTCGTGTGGCCCCGCCTCGCCTTGTCTCAGTAGTTCACGGCTACGCTGCGGTCATCTCATCGAGTGTTTTCCATAATTTGTTGAATTTTCTTTCTCGATTACGCTTGCACAACCTCTTGAATAGGTTCATGCAAGTGTTTATTTTTAAAGTGACTAAAAATTTGCTCCCAAATGCCTCATGCACCACCGCTTTGCATATCACTCCACCGGGCACCCCTGGTTGTCGGAGCCATTTGTAATCTCATCAATCGCCGCAAAGAAGCCTTGCATGTCTATCATGAATGACACGTACATTTGGTCTTCTGTTACAACAAATGTTTCACACGCCTAGGAACCAAGACCGACTATCTCAGATTCTCTCCTCCACAAATGCGAATGCCACCAAGAAAATCGATTGTTGCCATCCACGGCAATTGCCGTCAATATTTGCCCTTATACTTGCCAAGGAGAAAGGTTCCATCTACACATAGCACAGTGGACAATATGTGAACGCTCTTATGCACGGACCCAATGCAAAGAATACCGTTCGCAGAACCCACTTGCGGTGTCGACGCCGAAGCGGATACTCCTTCATGTCATAGCACGTTTGAGATTTCTTCTACTAATCGTCATAGAAGTTGGGACATATTTGCATACGATGCTTCATATGTCCCGAACCGCATTTCCAAAACCTTCTGTTTAGCTCTCCAGGCAGTGGGATACTTTATGGTGTACTGAAATTGTTCCTCAATGGCCCGTATAATGGACCGAGGCTCATATCTTATGTTCTGAACAATTTGTGAGTACATTACAACTGCAACAAATGTTGATGTAAGATTTCTGTGCCTTTGTTGTGCATTTTCTAACTGACAGTTGTGCTCCTTTACAATTGAACACACCCAGTAATCTACCTACTTTGCTTTAAATGCATGTACACGCCACGGGCAATCAGGAACAACACACATCACATCGTAGACGCTTTTACTCGACTTCACTACCCTGAACTCCCTCCTCAGAGATAAAGACCAATACTTCACGGCATCCAATACAGCTTCCTTAGTCGGGTACATGGCTCCCTAAGTCACCTCATTCTCATGGTAATCACGTGGTGTGTGCGTGCCTTCATGTACAGATAAATCTTGGAAGTTGTAAGTATTCCACTCTACAGGCATCGGTCGATTACTCAAACTTCTCTCATCGTCTGACGTATCTTCATCGTGGACTTCCTCATGCTCTGATCCTCGGTGCCATTTCAGCAACTATTGACTCGATTCGTTCCCTTCATCGCCGCCTTGATGCGCCTCTTCAATTGTTTCATTGCCTTCTTCTCCTATATCCATCTCCGCATGCGCTTCTCCCACGTCCTCTGTCACCTCCGTGTTCCCTACAACTTCCACCTCCTCTTCCACTCCAAAGACCACTAGTCTCCCCGGCTCTTTCACCTCGCATGTTGCTTGTACTCGGCTGCACTAAGAGAACTAGAGGAAGACACCGCTCGATTGCAATCTCAACGTCACGTCTCCAATTCGAGTACTCGATATAGGTATCAACTCCCAAAAAAACCTTCAAGAAGACGGCTCACCAATGCTGAATGTCATGACATGTTCTTCTTCGTTGAGTTGAAACGTCCGTGATAACCAATGTTGTAGCCCCTAAATGACCTTTCGGTGGGTCTTGATATCCCTAATGTACATGATTGGAACATTGATAAATCTATCCGTAAGGACCTTGCATAATCTCTCCTTCCCCATGATGGATCTGAAAATTGATCTTGTCATCATTTACCCCCCCAACAAATTTCGCACATTGATTATTATCGTCAATCTCATTTTTCTACATCTATTTTTTAACAATATTACTATGACCAAAATGTCGGCCAACATCTTGTTCATTATCTCTACAAATAAAATACTCTTCAACATCTAATAAATTAGTAAAGTACTATACTATTTTCAATATAAACACTATATATTACCCTTCTATTCCTTTCTAAACCCTAACCCTACCATGTTAGAGCACATACCACATAATCGTACAATTTATTGGCTATACTATTTCAATCTAAACTCTAAATATTACCGTCCTATTTGTAACAAATACCCTAATCCTAGCCTAAATATTACACGGCTATTTTTAGCCTAAACCCTAACCTACAATAAATATTACCGTGCTATTTCTAGCCTAAACCCTAATCCTAGCCTACAAATTACGCGACTATATTTAGCTTAAACCCTATCCTAAATATTACCCTCTATATATAATGTAACATACACTAAATTCATATGACTATCCTACCAAGTTTTATCAAATAAATTTTATACTACATAAAAAAAATACCTGTGAAATCGACGAATCGCTCCGCGCTGCTCTTTTCTCCAACTTCCTCTCTTGCTCTCGGTCTCCTCTCCTTCAAAATGGCAACAATGCATGTCTTGTGTGCAAGGCAATGCCTTAAAACCACAAAATTTAGCTTGGATTGGTAGGCGGGATTTCCATTGTTCAAACATCGCCAACAGGCGGCGGATTTTTTTTCGCTTCAAACTCGCCTTAGTAGCGGATTATTTTGGCTTCAAATCTCGCCTCCCGTCGGACGGTATTTGGCCCACCTCTTGTGGTGTGACGCAAAAGCCCGCCATCGGTCGGCGGATTTTAAAATCTCGCCCGACGGATGGGCGGTTTAAAGATTCGATTTTCTGCAACCAGTCAAGCGGCGACGGAGTCTATTTATTTATTTTTTAAAATTTGAATATCATTTATTTATTTTCGAAAAAATAAATATAAAAAAAATAAAATTCCTGGTACCGGTTAGTTTGGCCCTTCCTCTTCCTCTCAAGTAGCCTTTTTTGGATGACGTGGGATGTCCTTAAAATTGAGCTCTTTTACAGTATACAATAGCAAGCATATTAGAACGGTAGAGCCTCCTTCATAAACATATATTATCATGGTGAAATATGCGGTGCAAATAACTGTTTTGGCACAAATCCGTGAAAACCATACCTAAAAGTTTTGTAAATTCGTAAAAAATTACTGGAGATAGAGATAGTCATGAACAATATTATCACCAAATCTCAAGATCAAACTCAATTTCGTTTGAAAGATAAAAAGACAAATTTTGAACAAACAGCGACATGAAACAATTCATTCAAAATTTGTCTTTTTTATAGCTCCCAAACAAAGTTGAATTTGGTCTTGAGATTTGCTGATAATATAGCTCATGTCAAGACCTATCTCCAGTAATTTTTTCACGAATTTACAAAACTTTTAGGTATGGTTTTCACGGGTTTGCACCAAAACAGTGGTTTGCACCACATATTTTGCCTATTATCATTATAGTATAAATAATACCATGATAGTATAAAAAAATTAATCTGAATCGTTAAACCGATAGGAATGGGCAGTCCTTCTATAGAGGAATGACATGAAAATCGGTGGCCATCTTCTATGTGAATAATAAATAAAAGTTATAATCCCCATGATGTTAGGATTCTTGGGTTGTTTTGAGTCGGGAGGTACACACTTTTATCTCATTTTTTGAGATAGCCTTAATGTGACAATTTATCATTGCATTTTTAGTTTTTGTCTTTGGATGGTAATAAGTGTTTATCTCTTGGTTGTGTGATGGCCGTGTGAATTTCTGGTTGGTGCAGAGACCGAGAATTATACTTTTATTATCATAAAACCTAATAAGTTATGGATTTTTTACATTTAAATGTTTCGTCTTATAAGCAAATGTTTTTTAAACTCTAAAATTCAAGTCAAATTAAATGTTTCGATAGCCTAAAGCTCTCGAAGTTCAAATTTCTAGCGGTTCTTACTTAAATGTATGGGCATTGAGACACAGAAACATTTGCTTTAGAAAAGCCTTAAGAGGTTGGAAGTGGCTTCAAAATTTTGGAGGAATTAATTTGGATGGCGTCTAGTTTGTCTTTACACCATTTTAATGCGCAAAAAACGAAAACGGGCCTAAGCTGCAGTGTTTGCATTCAGATTTGACGTGAGGCTGTGAAGGGGATTGTTTGCCTGCCACAAGAGTGGCATTGAAAGGATGAGATCTTTGTGGTACGAATGAACTGTGCTAGGGTGACAACTGACAAGTTCTTGTGTCCGCGTACTGCTCGGCTGCTGGATGGTGACGAAGGAATGAGTATCCAGTGTGACAGGACTGTAGACTGGCTGACGCGAGTGGATAAGAACACGGATTTTTGTTCCTGTTCCCGACGTATGGAATAGGGATGCAATTCGGACATTTGCATAATTTTTTCACCTTTTTTAGTCGATGGAATACAAATAATTAATCAATCTTTGCATCTGAATTCATATTCTTATCAAAATATTGTTAATACGTATAAAAATCAATGCTATATTCATTCTCTATTGATTCGGATATCGGATAATTGGCAAAAATTTGGATATTCGGATATCCGTTTGTACTCATTATCGATATTGCAGTACGTTTCATCCTTATTCTATTGCCCCGTTTCTTTTTGCAAACCGCTGGCGGTCGGCGGCCGACGGTTTGCTACAGTAAAAATTATTTTTTATATTTTTTTGAGTTATTTAAAATTTTTCTCAAAACTTATAAATTTGCTCAACTTGGGAAACTTACAAAAGAAACAGAGCCTATATAATTATGTTTTAGACGAACAAATGAACAAGTTCGTGGTCGTGCCGGAGTGGTTATCGGGCATGACTAGAAATCATGTGGGCTTTGCCCGCGCAGGTTCGAATCCTGCCGACCACGTTATTTTTTCAACATTTACCCTTTTTACCTGGGCTGGGCCAGGACCCATAATTTTGTTTCTTTATCAGCATGGCATATCACGCGTCTTTCCTGTTTTGCCTTCTCTGGACCAGTTTATGGGCCTCCCTAATCTGGGCTATTAGCCTTTTGCAAATCAATAAAGCTTCCATCGGGGTATCAAACCGAGCATACCAGGATCTTATTCTTCACGGATGCATCCAAGGGGTAAGTCTTGCATAGGTCCAACCATTAGAGTATTTTATCCAATCCTCAACAGTTGGTATCTCAAATTGTTTTTAATATAATATTATTTTGTGGCAATTGATATAAATAATAGAAATTTTAATGGTCAAAATCTATCTTCGCAGACTTCTCAAATCAAAATACGTCCTGTAAAAATGGACGGATGGAGTAGTGTTTTATCCTTAAAAATGCTGGTGAACTCTTTCGTCTCTCCATAAAAGGCTCAAAATGATGAACTTAGGCATGGTTCTTTGCAGATGAAAAGCCGCAGTAAATTATAATCTGAAAAGTTGAGGTCCCTCGAAAAAAGGCACGGAGAAGCTGAAAAATATATCAAAAAATAGTTTTAGGAGATTTGAAAGGAACCATTAAGAGCATTAAACAATGGCAACAAAGTGTTGTATGATTTGTACAAAAATGATAAATTTTAAGACGTAGATTTTAATATGATTTTAAATCGGAAAGAACAATACCTGATTTTCTTTGAGATCCCATGACAATATTTTTTATTTTTAATTATTTTTCAAAACCTTACGATGGCAAAGGTACGTTTGGTTGCTCTGTGACAGACAATCTAGATAGGCCCTTCTTTAGTCAATGAAGTGGCATGTGTTGGATCATTTAGTACTCCCTCCATCCCAAAATAACTGCTGTTTTAGAGATTCTCAGCCAAATTAGTGGTGTTGGATAAAGACGCATGTACCCCTGCCTTTTGCACGCAAAACCATCTTTTTTGAAGCCGCGCCGAGATTTTTTATTGGTGGAACGATTAAGCGCCATTATTAGCGCCAAAAAGAAAACAGTGCGCCAAAAAGAAAACAGTAGCATCAAAAAGAGAACAGTGGCGCCACTCCAATATTTCATTAGCGCAAAAAAAAAAATCAAAACAGTGGCGCCACTCCAGTACTTTTCATTAGCGCCACTGCACTCCAGTTAGCCGAAAACAAATCAAAACAGTGGCGTCTTTTACATTCAATACAAAAAATTGCCGCCACTGCACTATATAGTGTGCCCCAAATCAAGTCAGGCTCTGCATTCTCACGTGCGCCTATTCTGCCCATCACGTCCCCACTCCATCTCCTACATTGACCAAAGAAAACTGAAGTTATGCCCTTGGATCTGAACTTGTCTCCACAAGTAGATGGATAAGGAGATGACATACCTGATCTAAATGTAGCAGTTGCTTGCGAAGAAGAAGATGAAAGAAGGCAAGAGGATCATCCAGGTATGTCTTATTTATGTGTAAGGCTAAAATCCAGGTTTGAACTCATGTAAGACTAACATTCAGGTTTGCATGTACCAGAGGAAGAAGAAGATGTATTACCTGATCTCAATGGTTCAGCTGTGGCAGAAGCATATCCTACAGATGATGCTGAAGATGGAGAACAGGATCCAGGTTTTTGCATATCCTTGTATTTTTGGTTAAAACTAGAATGAAAAAGATATAATCATCATACATCCATTTGTTTTTAGATATAGTTAAAACTGGAATGAAAACATAGAATCATCTCAGAATAATTTGTTTCTATACCTATAGTTAAAACTGAAATGAAAATTTAGATAGAACCATAGTTATAACTGGAATGAAAATTTAGATAGAACCATAGTTATAACTGGAATGAAAATTTAGATAGATCCATATAACCATAGTTATAACTGGAATGAAAATTTAGATAGAACCATAGAACCATAGTTATAACTGGAATGAAAATTTAGATAGAACCATACAACCATAGTTATAACTGGAATGAAAACATAGACCTTTGTTGTTTTCTTGTGCTAGCTGAAGACACACACGACTATGGAGTGTACGCCGATGCTGTTGATGTTGTCTTCGAACAAGATGAGTTGGATGACTCAAGTGACGATGACGACCATCATGCACATGTAAATGAGATCAATCAGTGCAACAATCTAACGGAATTACAAAGGTAAGAGGTATATGCAACTTTGCTTGAGAGAAGTACTCGGGGAAGGTAAAAAAAAACAGTACAAGGATTGTTGCAGAGATGTTTCATATACATATTTCAACGGTACAACGTGTTTGGTAGAGAGTGAAGCACTTCTGCGTCTTTGGGATTCAGTTGATGTAAGATCAAGAAAGTCCAAGAACTGTGGCATAAAAGAATACAAAGTTGATCTTGGACAAGTTGCTAATGTGCCATTGCATCGAAGAAGTACAATACGCTCTCTAGCTGAAGCTATTGGTGTAAAGAAAAGCACTCTTCATCGGTGGTTCAAGCAAGGGCTAATACGACGGCACTCAAACTCACTAAAGCCAATGTTGAAGGAACCAAACAAAAAGGAGAGGCTAAGGTGGTGTGTTTCACCAGACATGAATGCACTGGATTTAGGGTTCTTTGCTTCACTACAGTCCTTAACCGCTAATAGGATCTCTAGAAACATGGAAGAGCTGATATAGAATATTGAGAAAGAATACCGCGACTACAATCCACAAATTTTGAACAGGGTGTTTTTGACATTACAGGGGTGTTTGATTGAAGTCATGAAAGATAATGGAGGCAATAGGTACAAGGTGCCTCACATGAACAAGGGGAGGCTAGAGGCGCTAGGGATTCTGCCTAAGAGGCTTAGTTGTGATCGTCAGCTGTATGAGAGGGTTCAAGATGAGTTGGCCAACTAGTTAACCTTGTAATGAGACTCAGTGATGTTTTTTTATGTGGATTGCATTAACACTTCTTCATCAGTTCTTAAAGTAAACTCAGTGCATAGCTTCATCGCATAAATATAAGCAAACTCAGTGCATAGGTTCCTCTAATCCAAAATATAAGCAAACTCAGTGCATAGCTTCATCTCAACCAAAATATAAACAAATTCAGTGCAAAGCTTCATCTAAACCAAAATGCAGGCAGAAGTTAAAATTAACTTAACATAATCTAGGGTTTGAAGTACGCCGGCACGAGAATCTTTAGCATGTCGACGAAGATGGTGTGGTACGCTTGATCCACCCTGCGAGCGACACCTCCAAGCGTGCTACCACCGCTGCGGGGAGCTCCTCGCCCGCAACACTGTCCGCATGGACCTCCATGCCAGCGCCGCCTTCATCTTCCGAGTCCTAGATGATTAGGTCGCCGTCGTCCCCTTCCACCTCGCCCGCATCACTGTCCGCATGAACCTCCATGCCCGCGCCGCCTTCATCTTCCGAGTCCTGGACAATTAGGTCGCCGTCGTCCCCTCCCACCTCGCCCGCAGCACCCTTCGCATACACATCGGCCGTAGCTCCCTTCGCAGACACCGCGCCGCCTTCATCCTCCGAATCCGGCACGATTTGGAGGCCTTCATCTTCATCCTCCGAGTTGGAGTGGACCGATAAGACCCCACCTCGTCCGATCTGCTGGCGGCGCACGCGGATCTAGCCGGTACGAGTAGAGATCTGCGGCCAGCCACCGCGCCTGAGGACGCCACAGCCGTCACGCTTGAGTCTTCCACCACCGCCGCCGCGCTTGAGGATGCCACGGCCGCCGCCCTCAAGGTCCTCACCGCCGCCACCCATCTTCACGGGCTCGGGGAAGGAAGCTGGACGACAGGGAGGCTCCGCCGAAGGCTGGGGAGAGGTGGGGAGGAGAGTACGAGGAGGGGACCGGTTGGGAGAGGTGGGGCGGACAGTGCGAAGTGCGTGGGGAGGGGAACGATATTTTTGTGGGGAGATATGTGGCGTGCGGTGGGGAGGAGTCCTCTTTAATTGAAAAAGTTGTTTCCAATGCTAAAACAGCAGTTATTTTGGGACAAATTTTGAATCCTAAAATAGCAATTATTTTGGGACGGAGGGAGTATGAGATTGTCCGATTTCATTAAATTTTTTGTTGGGTGCATGTGTTGATCCCTCGACGAGTCCAAATTCTCACCTTGCTCTTTGGCGCCCATGACCATCTCCAAGTAGCTCAAAATGCCACCCTACGTTCCATCTATTCCTGATGTTTGCTTTGCCTCCATCGGTGGAGGAGCGTGTGCAGGGAGAGAGCTAGGCACCACCACCGTCTGGGAAAAGGTGTTAAACCATCTCCAACCATTTTTCCTTCTTCTCTTTCTTTTCCTTGTTTTCTTTCCTATATTTATTTTCTTTATTTTTCACCATCTCCAATAGCATTCTTTGAAAGAAATGATAAGAAAGGAGAGAGAATCCCTTTTTGAAGAGAATAAAAAAGAGAATCACTTTCGAAAATGAACGGTGAAAGGAATCTATTGGAATGTTGAAGAGAACGGGATTTTCTTCGTGGTGAAAACCGGAGAAGTAACGAAAATGGATTGGAGATAGTCTTAACCAACTCGTGGCTTGGGCTCACCGGATCGTGATGAGGGAAGGAACGGGTGGTTGCTAGAGGAGAGAGTAATGGGCAAGTCCGCCAGAGGAGGGACCAGTCCAGTCCAAATGGCGTGCCGAGCTAGGCCTTGAAACCAAGCACCACATGGGCCGCCTCGTCCCGCTCGGCCCGAGTTGCAACCCGAGTCAGTTATTTGTATTTTTCGATATCTTTCTATGCTCGGATGATTTTGTATTCTACATGAAAGTTATAGAAAATTTCGAGATGCATCTTTTTTATTTGAACAATTTTTTCATTTGAACAACATCTGAATTTAAAAAAATTATTTAGTGCGCTGTAGCTTTTGGGCCAATGCAACATATCCCTAGGCCGTGCTCAGACCGGCCCGGCCTGACAGCGGCCCAGCGTGTCTATGGGCCATGTTGGGCCTTGCTGATAGTTGTTCGTGCCGACTCGGCCCAACAAAGAGAGGTGACCAGGCCATGCTGGCCTGGCCCAATTCCTAGCACTAGTCGTCGACCTGCTACTTTATCCAATCGGCGCACGTGTGGTCCCTTCAAGAGAAGAAAACCCACACGAGAAAAATGGCAAGTAAGCAATATGGTTCAAGAAATTTTAGCACGCAGCATCACTAGCTAATCGATCAGTGCAAGCTAGGACATTATGACTGACAGCTGATGAGCTGACCCAGCAGACCACGAATTACAGCCGTGCCCACGACGAAACCATGCATGCATGGAAAAAATTCATAACGAAAATCTTGCAGCTACCAAGGGCAACTAAAGCAGTCAGAGACTATTAATTCCAGTCACTCGATTCGCTTAATTTGGACATGTATCCAGCGATTAATTAACCCGATCAAGAAGCAAGCTGTGGACAATTCTTCTCCATGCGTTTGCTGTCAGATTATTCTCTGGTCGTCACTGTCCGTCGGGCCTTCCGAAATCGCGGACGGGAGATCTGGGTTGGAATCCAGCTGCCCGTCCGTGGAATTTGCGATGGCGATCCGCTCGTTTCGGTCAAGCTGAGCAGGAGCGAAAACGCAAGGTGTTTTTCAGTCCACCCCTGTCTGTGTTCGGCCTCGCCCGGCTGCCCGTTGATCGCGACGACGACGGCGACTTCAGAAGCTTCGCACTGACACTAGCGACTAGCTAGCCCCGGGGGAGTGGGGGGACCACCAGTGACACTGTAGGAGGGGCGGAGATCCTATGTTATTTACTCCCCTCCGTTCTTTCTTTATAAGGTGTATAATTTAAATGGTATTATTTTGAAATATATATAAGACGTGCATGCAAATTTATTGACCTTATTTCTTGTACATCCTTATTTATTACAGAATTCTATTTCATACATTTATGAACAACTCTCGCATGACGTTCTCTCTTATATTTTCAAGATATTTATAACCTGAGTAACATGGTCACTTTATATAAATAAATAGAGGGAGTATGTTGGTAGGGATATACAAAACCATATGTATGTGTGTTTCCTTGCATATTCATCTCTATTGGATCATGCCCCGATATCTGTGCGATGCCCTTTTTTACTCTCTTTTTATCTTATTTTACAAAAATAAATATCCTCTGCTTTATAAAATTCTTTAATAAATTCCTCCTTCGTATCTTCTCTCTCCTCCCTTTAATCTGTCGAGACTCTACTAGCCCTGATCATACCCTGAGACAGGCCAGGTTTCAGGTCTGGATTAAAAAAGCCCGACCCTCTTGAGACAAGCCCAAGCCCGGCCTGAAGCCCGCAATAAACAGTAGTAGCCGTTGCAGCAGTGGCAGAGGCATGCAACAGCTGCATCCGCACTCGGCAGCACCTGCGGCAGCAACTAGCAGCGTGTGCGGAGAGCATCAGCGCATGCAGCACGGGCAGCAGCGCATGCAGCACCACGCGGCAGCACGCGCAGCTAGCGCCAACTGGGGATGAAAACGGATCGGATACACGCGGATATCACTTGTCCTGTATTCTAACCCATATTTTTTTCTTGGATCCGAATTCGGATCTGGATACGAATACAGATTATTTTGGATATGAATATGGGACGAATACGGACCGGTTTTTGATCGGGAACAGATAAATATTCGGATATGTCATATATGTTAAAAATGGCATATATGAATAGCGTCTGGTCTATATTTCCGTTCAAAACTAACACCAACTTCAAAAAAACTCAAGTTTCAGCAAAGTTTAATATAACCCAAAGTTCAATAGCAAAGCAAAGTTTAGTACATTCCACAATCAAAGAACTAATGCGACAGGTTCAGTAGCAACGTTTAGTACATCCCATGCGTACTACATTTAGTTTAATAGCAAAGCAAAGCTAGATTCATCACACACTTTCAATTCAGCCCATTCAGTAGCACTTCTTCGTTAACTTCTGCAACATAGCCAAAAAAACTACAACTCCTCTTCACTAGCTTCTGCTTCTCCATTCTACAATTAAAAATCTGAAATCAAGATATGCGAATGCTAGATACAAATTGTATATACTTGTATCATGTTTAAATTAACAACAAGGTTCTCTATAGCCTCAAGTTTCGAGTACAACTTACCACGACCGTACGGGTGGAGGCGCGACGTGTGTGTGGCGGCGTGGTAGCCCGGCTGCTAGGTGGAGGCCCGGTCGCTGGGTGGATGCGCCACGGTGGCTGGGTGGCGGCGTGGTGGCCTGATGACCGGGTGGCATCGTGGTGGCGCGGCGACCGGGCGGCTTGGCAACCTGGCGTGGTGGCGCAACGACCGGTGGCTGCGTGGTGGGGTGGCCGGGTGGCGGTGTGCTGGTGTGGGCGGGAGTAGGAGTGGAGGAGGAGCCGGGAGATAGGGTTTCGGGGTGGAGCCGTGGAGGCTTTTGCCTTTTGGTTGGATGACTGGACCGGTGGGGGCGAGGAGCCGAGGACGGTGGGATTGTGGCAATTAAATGGGGGCTTGGCTGGCCTGCTAAGACAACTGGTATTCGGATTTAAAAGTACTTGATATCCGGATCCGATCCTGTATTCGCCGGATACCAGAGACTTCGAATTCGGATCCGTATCCGGATCCGGATCCGGGCGGATAGCTGTATTAGGGATACGGATTGGGTTTTAAATGGATTCGGGATCGGATCGGGCGGATATTTCCTGTCCTGTTTTCACCCCTAGCGCCAACACATGCAACGCCCATGCACGCAGCCCATGCAGCCCCACGCAGGCAGCCAAGCCCAGTGAATACTCCCCAGCGCATGTAGCCCAGCAGCCAAAGACACGAAGCGCCTCAGTGAATTGCCATCCTCGGGCCAGGCTCGGGCTTTTTTTGGAAAAAAAGCCTGGGCCCGGCCCGAAACTAATGCCAGACTGTAAATTTGAGCCTGAGCCCACCTCGACAATCAAGCTCGGCCTGGGAAATTCAGGCTAAGTCACCGAGCTGGGTTGTTCATGAACTGGTCTACTCCCTACCTCGTACGGGCCCTGATCACTCCGCCTCTACATATGCCTTTACCATGGCGAAGGTAAATGGGGTGGGGCCTGTGCTGGCGACAGTAAAGGACATCATAGGTGCGATGGTGGGGGGAGGGGTTAGGGCTAGGGGAGGTGAGGAGCTGCCAAATGGAGGGAAGAGAGAAAGGGAGGGAGAGAGGAAGAAGTGCTTCATCTGATAACTTGTCAAAGTGGGATTTTGCAAATTGTGAAAAGAGAAGGGAAAAGACCATGCATGCATCTTAGAGCATGGTCCAGGAGGAGGGGTGGTGCCTGGGAACGCTAATACATGTAGATCACATGATCTCTACTAATAAAAAGTTTGTAGTGGTGGTGGTGATGGTGTTATCAACTTTGCATCTCCACCGTTAGATCTAATCGAATGTCCCGCATTGATCCACGCGACCGACCCGGTGACCTGTCCTAGCGCGCATCCACCCGCTCCCCATTCCTCACTGCCGCCATCTCCCCGCAGCCCATCTCCCATGTCGCCCAGCCGCCGCCACCACCTCCCTCCCCGTCCGCCGCCTCCTGCCGCCGCCACCATGGGGCTAGGCCCACATCTCCATCTTCCATGTCGCCCAGCCGCCACCGGCCCACCGCCACCTCCCTCCCCGTCCGCAGCCTCCTGCCGCCGCCACCATGGGGCTCTCTCCCCATCCACCGCCTCCTGCCGCCGCCGCCATAGCGCCGTTCCTTCTAGCCGCGGCCCCCATCTCCCATGTCGCTCAGCCGCCACCACCAGCACCCGGCGCCGACGTTCCTTCTAGCCGAGGCCTCCTTCCCCCACCGCCTCCTGCCGCCGCCGCCGCCATGGGGCTAGGCACCCGGCGTCGCCGTTCCTTCTAGCCGACGCCTCCTTCCCCAACATGTCGGTGCTGCCCACCGTCCCCGGCCAACCCTCCCGCGTCCAGCCGCCCGGCAAATCACACCCGCTCCCCACTGCCTCCATCTCCCCGTGGCCCCTATCTCCCGTGTCGCCTAGCCGCCACCACCACCTCCCTCCCCGTCCGCCGCCTCCTGCCGCCGCCACCATGGTGGCTCTCTGTAGCCGTCACCGCCGGCACCAAGCTCGCACTACACCCGCCTAATGCACCGCAGCCACCTCCCTCCCTGTCCGCCGCAAATCACGGCGATTTTGCTGTTTGATGTTTCCAAAAATGTCAAATTTTTCTTTCCTCAAATATTGGTGACTGCCCTTTGCTTCGCCAATCTGCCTTCATTCCAATTTCCGCGCGGATGTTTCCATTTCCATTCCTATTCTCAAATCAGTGGCGCAAATCACGGCAGTTTCCAATTTTTTTGTCTTCCTTTTTTCAATCATAAAACTGGCCCCTACTTCAAATCAGTATCGAAGGCTCCGAGAAAGGGTTCTCTGGTGAACGTGGGCTGTTGCATCCTCAGGAGCAGCACACAGGAAGCTCCAACAACCGCAATAACTTGACACAAGCGCTCTTCATCAGGACACAGGTAGGCATCTCATTTTCTTACTAGGAGAGTATGGACTATGGAGTGTGCTTGGTCAGTTGTGCTAACTGGTAGTGGTCACAAGTGCACCACCTTAATTTGGCTTCTCATTTCTGATGCTCCGACAGTGTGTCTTACTTAAGGAACCTCCAAGTTATGACTTTTTGTCAATTATATAGATGTGGTGCGGTTGGAGAAATTAGTCTATGCACCCATCTTAATATAATATTTTGTGCATATGGAATTGATTTGTTGTCATTGGTCTCTTAGCGTTATTTTGTCCAGAGCTCTAAAATTGAAATTGTTTTGCATGACTTCAAATAGCATTGTATTATATAGCTTTCAATATTATGGTTTCTTCTATTAATAGTTGTTTATATAGTATAGCAAGGACTGTTCTTTTATAATATATTTTCTTTGATGCTCTCTTTGATACCTGCAAGTGGTTCTTAGTTCCAGAATTTAGTTTTGCACTGTGTTGTTTTTTTAATCTCCTTATATCATTTCTGATATATGTTGTTGCCTTTGTCTTTATTTGCTTTAGGGTGTGCTCCATCAAAAAATTTATTTGTTTCAAGTTGAATATCAAAATTTTCCGGCCATATAGATATTTCTTCTTGGTCGCTATGTTCCTATAGATCCATTGCAGACATGTTGTTTACCCTTCTGCTTTTATAGTTCTTAAACTGCAATACCAAGCTTAAAATCTTACTAGATAACCAAAAACATCCTCAGAAGAAACCTTTTTTTAGCTTAATTTCCCCTTTGTCCTGCTGAATTTAATGTGACATTTATCCCCATTACTATTTTACTATGTTTATCTGCATCATTGCAGGTTGCTGTATGATTCCTATTCCATGATTTTTGTAGCCGACAATAGGCACTATAATTTCGATTTTACATATATTGTTGGCCTTGTGGAAAAACTGGTATTTGCTGGCATTGAGATCCTCTATAGTGATTATGTTTTCTCTCTGTTATTGAATTTATGTTGGTAATCTGCGACATGTTATGTATTGAAAAGATTTCTCTCCATAGCTTTCTATTTTATTCATATCTGAACCCTCCTTCACATGCTGGCCAATAATGCAATAGAGTAATTTGTGGTGTTTGAATAACCTGGTGGTTATGAGATGGATCATCATATTTTGCTCTGGAAGCACATGCCATCTGATAGGAGCCCTGGAGATAATTAAATCTCTGGTTCATCAAAATAATGGTCTAGCTAGGGAATGATGGATGGATGATGGATCCAGCTCGATTTCGGTCTTTTTCGCGGGCGGGGCTCTAGCTAGGGAATGCATTTTCAGTTCTTGTATAACCTTTTTGTTTAGAAACTGCTTTCCTCCCCATTAATGAATAAGCAGAGCTCCCGCTAACTTTTCAAAAAAAAAATAATGGTCAGGTTTTCCTCCACATGCTGAATTATATTTTGAAGGGATTACCTGTCTTAATTTTTGTCTGCTAGAGATGCTTTGATTTCTATAAAACCACTCATCAAAATAATGGATTGGTGATAGTTTTCTCCAGCAGTAATAACCATATTTCTCCAGTAGTAATAGTATAGACATGATGAACTCTTGTGTTTTTCAGAAATTAGTCATCATTTGATTGATCGACTATGTAATTATATCAAATGAACTAGCCAGATTTTTCTTGGTTTCGTCATTCTCTTCATTGGTCTCTTAATTTGACCTTAATTTTAAATTTTATGAACCTAACGCAGGGTACTGCTTCCTGATATGCCCCTCAAGGGATGAGGCTGACAAGGTAGTAATAGGGAGCCACAATAAGCACACTCTCCCCGGGGTATGTGAGCATTCCAGTCATCTCTATGAAATTGGGTTTTGATGCCATCAGTCTAAATGGAGTTTTTAGAAACTGAACCCATGTAGGATCCTTTAGCTCTTTCTAGATCGCAAATTATTGATGATTTATGAATATTGCATTATCTGGTTGGCAGGGGCTGCCCTGAAAGCTAAGGCACTGCTTAAGAATATTGTTAATGTTGTTATCAGATACCAATCTTGTTTTACAACAAGGGTGGTTTCATTTTCAACTATGTTTACTTTCTCCCAAACAATGCCAAGCCATGCTAAAATTTTGAAGTTTCAATATTAGAGACATGCACATGTGTGTGTATAACTATTGAAGTTTCAATATTAGTTTTCATACATGAATTTCTGTGTACATGCACATGTGTGTGTATAACTATTGATTCCTACGTAAAATTGGAGGTGAAGTGCGTTGTCTTCCTATGTAGCAGAACCAAGTGCTTTGATTCCTACGTAATCCTACGTAAAATAATGTGAATCTCATCTTACCAAGTGCTTTGATTCCTACGTAATCCTGTGCTGATAATAGTACGAATCTCATCTCATTGTATTCTGAGATCTGTGTAAAAGAAGGCTGATCGGATGGTCCTTTTTGTCTTTGAACCAGTAAGCACCAGTGATCTTTTGCCAATTAGGTGGGTTTTTTTTATATGACCAAGTCCAAAGCCTACAAAATCATAAAAGAAACATGCATTCTAATATTGTATTTCTATGACTCGGTGTTTAATAGTAGAGATGGTATCTAACATTGTTATGTTGTACCTTTATCACATAACGTTTAACTACATAGTATCTAACATTATTATTTACTTGAATGTGTGGAAACTATTTAAGATCTTCCGTCAACCCTTTAAGATTCTGTCGCAACGCACAGGCACTCAACTAGTACAAGAAAAAACACAGAAACAATATCGTTATGGATGGATGATCATTGGCCACCCGATCCAAAGAATTAACCTCTTTTGTGCAAAGTTTTTTTTCCCTTTTCGCGAAGGTATCCAAAGATCATTTAGATACTATGTTTGCAACGGCTGCAGCGTAAATGCTAGGCTTTGAGAAGTCTTGTTTCAAGCAAGTTTCATGGTTTTAAAGAAACAACCTCAAGAAACCATTTTTTAAATCGTGCAAAACGTCGTACCAAACAGCGTCCGTGCTCTGCCGTCGGTGAATGATTCATCACCCCTTCCATTTCTTCGTAACATCGGAGGAGGAACATGCTGCGTCCCTGTACGAGTACGTTTAGCATCGCTGCTGAGGCGCAGGCTATTATTATATTCCTAAGAAACAAGGTTTACATGAGGCAAGAGTATATTAGTCAGGAAAGGAGAAGATTTAGGACACACGCATGTTCGCAGCCAGCGTGGAGGAATTGACGGTTGACCAGACCGCCGCCCTCACGTGTTTGACTGATAAACGCTACCAGCTCAGCTCGTCGTGGGCCCTCACGTGTTTTCATGGTTTTAGAACGGCCACGGCCGAATGGTTGAACTTGGATAAAAAACATTTCATTTGACTTAGTTTGAAAGCCTTAAGAAGAAGCTGCTTAAAAACTTTAAGAAATGGTTCGAGAGTCGTGAGTTTTGAAGAGCACTGAAGTAGTGCATGCATCTAGCTGAATGGAGTACGAGGATTAGGCAGCTTTTTGCAGCCTAGCTACCGAGAATAGATCACACACTAGCTTGTGATTACTCTCCTGGATGGTGCCAATTAAGGTAGAATTCCGATGGGCGTGACGCCTCGTCAGTCATCTGAAATAGGTGAAATTTTAGTTAACGTATTTTACACTAGTAAATAACTAAATTTACATATAGTTTCATGTTGTAAAAAAAGTGTATCAATTGACTAAATGGTATTTTTTAGTTGTTGCAAGTTCACTCAAAACAAAAAAAACAAGGTACACAATTTTAAGACATAAACTTTTTTTCACATCCAATTATATGTAAATTTAGTTATTTACTAAAGTAAAACACGTCAACTAAAATTTCACCTATTTTCAAGCGACTGACACGAGCAATTCCGAAGTCCGATTCCTATCCAAAACCAAAAGGACAAGGTTCAATTAAGTACGTTCGTTAATGCGGGTATATATGTGTATCTAAAACAAATGTGGGTATACCTGTGGGCTCGTGTTGGCTCGTCCAGATCCAGGACTTCACATATATAGTTTTGTTCTGACCTTTAATGTTGAAAAGATGACGTGGAATTTAATATAAAAAGTCATAGGTCCTTACCTAGGGTTTAAAGGGATAAAAAAATACTAAAAATTAGTTTTAAAGTTTGAGAAAAAACACTAAGATCTTTAAAAAAGGCTATAAAGCAAAAAAAGTATTTGACTTGTAAAAAAATATTGATCTATAGATTATAATTCAAATTTAAGGTGTACAAAACAAGGCAATACGTGCTACTGTCCATATACTACGTACAATGTGATATGATATTGGCGCCGCCTCTAGTCTTAATGAGATTTTTTGTGTGTCTGCAATTTACTCCTTAGTTTGAAAAGTTCCTAACTACTTAATACTTCCTCCATCCAAGTTTATAAGGGCATCTCCAATAGTGGAGTCAATTACTAACTATAAGAAATAAACATATTGAGAGGATCGAAAAGACGCCTAGAGGGAGGGTAAATAGGCGTTTTTAAATTTTACACAGAGTTACAATGTGCGGAAGCTTAAACAGTCAGATACTCTAAAGATTGGTTCAGATACTCTGATTCAGTTCGGAATATCCGACCCAGAAGTTCGGACTATCCGAACTGCGCAGTTAGGGTTTGCTCAAATTCTTACCAAACCTTCAGATCTGGTGATGCCACTTGCAAACAAGGTAGATAATTAGCAGACCTAGCTATAAAATTAAATCCACAAGGAATCTGGAATCATAAGTCCACAAATTTTACAAATTGTAAAAGTGCAAGTGAACAAACCAAGATGTAAAGTAGAGAGACGAGATTTGTTTCCCGAAGTTCGGATTCTTGAGGGAATCCTACTCTCCGTTGAGGTAGACTCGGTCGCACTTGAACCCGGGTAAAGGACCTCCAAGCCCCTTGGTTTTACTCCTTGTTCCTTCCCTTGCGGAGGCGGAACCGACCTTTACAAACTTCCCACGACCACCACACCAAGCTTTTGTGGCTCGGGGGAGACTCCTAACCGTATAGGAGTCCTCAACCTCCAAGAGTAATAAATCCGACGAAATATGGAAGTAGAAGACAAATCGAGTGCTCCAAGATGAAATCCACAAAGTTAGACACTTAATTTTACCTTCCAACCCAACTAAAGATGGCAATCTTTGAGGATTTATGGTGAGGAGAGGTTTTGGGAAGCTAGAGCTTAAGCTAGGGTTTGAGGAGGAGTAAATGCTCTCTATTCAATGTGTTCCCGTGTTAGGTGAAGTGGGAGAGAGGCAATAAATACCCTGGGTTTAAATCTAGCCGTTGTGTGTCTGCAGACATCGGATACTCCGAGGTTTAAGTTCGGATACTCCGAACTATGCAGACACATGTTCGGATACTTCGAGGAGTTTCCGAGGACATTTCGACTAATTATGAATAGAGACATAAACTCGATTTTCTTCAAAATTCAGAAACTCTGAAGACATTCCGACCTGTGTTCGGATACTCCGAAGACATTTCGACTAATTTTGACTTAGGACATAAACTCGGGTTTGTTGAAAAATTGGATACTCCGAAGACATTCCGACCTGAGTTCGGATATTCCGAGGACATTCTGACCTAAAATTTAGCTGTTTCTTTGGAACTTTGATATAAATGAAAATTGAGTTTCCCAACTTTATAAAAAATAATTTTGGAGCACTTGAGTAGTCTAATATCTATATATTGTCGCATCCCTCTTAATAGTACGGTTTTATCCTTAGATTCAAAAATTAAAAATAATATCAATGATGCTAGAAAAAAACATGAACATTCACCTTCTTGATTTAAGGGGTCCACACCACTTCTTGTCCACTTATTGTATCCATTTTCTTTATTTCCTGCCTACAAACTTATTTCAAATATTAGTTTCATTATCTAGTTGTCATTAATCACCAAAATCAAATAGGGGCCTAGATGCACTTTCACATATCATCTATAGATAGTAAGTAGACAACCTCTTCAATGGAATAGCTATAGCATAATCTCTAAAATTAATATGGACCTAAATATAATATTGTGCATGCATCTTGGAATTCATTATAGACTGACTCTTAGTTAGTAGCTAGTCTTTATCTCTCTTCTCCTCTTCTCTCCTCCGCATAAGCAAAAAGCTAAGTTGGAATTCTTATAACTAGTTGAGTTGTCCTCGTTGGAGATGCCCTAAAGCCTATTTCTGTTTTGCACATAGACCAAAGAGGTATTGAAAATGACTATGCTACCCTTAGTTATTATCCCTAAGCACTCTATTCAATACATGCATGTAGGGATATAGGCTAAAGCAAGATATTTATTAGGGGTATTGTATTTTACATTGAAATTTGAAATACGCCTTATATTAATGGACAAGTCCATTAAAAAATACATCTTATATTCTTCGACGGAGGTAGTACCATTTTAAAGCCTAAAAGAAGTTTGTAATATATAACATAAACCTATGTCGATTATCTGCTGACTGATCGACGAATATGTATGGGAATGTTTGGTTTCTTTGCTCACCTTGTCTTACCTTGCTCTGTTTGCCTCGCCAGGCAAGGTAAGGCAAAATAAGGAACAACATGTTGTTTGATTCCTCTCCTAGCCTCCTCTTATCTTTCTAAGGTTTAGAAAATAAAATTTGAAAATTTACCATATGTTTGCATTTTCTAGAATGGTTTGGCCCCCTTTTTAGTGAAATTTGAAATTTTAACGAGATTGACAATTATTTTTGCTAATACTTAAAATGTAAATTTCACCAAAATTTGGATTGTATTTTTTTCCAGATGTTTTTGCAAAATTTTTTTTTTGCAGAAAAAGAGGATGATTTTTCAGCAAATTTTGCCAATTTAAAAAAAATAAATTTCAGATTTGCTTTTAAAAAGTCAATTTCGAATGAAGTTTATTTTCAAATAAAAAAGCAAAAATCTTGAATTACAATTTTTTGGTAAATTTGAAACAAAAGTTCTAAATGAAAATTTAAATTTTTACCTCCTGCATAGTCCATCCATGAACCTTGCTCATCCAAGAGAACCAATTTGGCTGTCCTGACCTAACTACGTTAAGGCAAAGTAGTTTGTTGAGCAAAGTAAGCTTTTTAGCTCCTACCAAAGGCCTAACCTTGCTAACCCAGACCAGGTAGGGTATAGCAAGGAAAGCAAGCATGCCCTACATCTTCTAATGCCGTAGTTGCTGCCTGTGCAGGTGGTGTACTCACCAGGGGAATGGTTGTCCTATATCCGACCAACAAAGAAAGAACGTGCAAGGGATAATGCTATAAATCATCTGGCACATTTGGTGGGAAAAAAAAAGAGAACTTTTGACAATGATATCCAGAAGGATTTGGAGATCTAATCGAACACGATCCCTCCTTTCCATGTGAGACAAGTCACGGATTATCTATAGTCGATCTTAAAGAGTATCTGCCAAATAAAAAAGTTATCATCTAGAAGGTGCAACCGTCTCATGCAACCTAAGAAGGCCTAACAATTAGCAGCTAGAGCTAAGACTGCGAGCTAAGTCATTTGCGACCTAACGAGATATGAGTGACCTAAAGCGGAATCCTACGATCTTCGTGCTGCGAACTAAAAAGCTGCGACCTAAGCCTCACAAGCTAAGGCGTTAGGAGGTAGGCTGGTGCCCCACCCTCTCAGCGACCTAGGACATCTCCACCAATGTGCCCAAGCCTCATGCCCCATCACTGTAGCAAACAGTGATGGGGCATTGTGGATAACATGGTCCCCGGGTTCCTCATGGAGATAAATTAGACGGACCACCTCACGGAGCAGGGTCACGCCTACCATCTAGAAGACGGGCTTGCCCCACATGAAGACCCGACTTGTATCACAAGAAAGACACAGTTTTAATCCGGTACTTACGTACTCGGTAAGAAAGAATAGAGATAGACCTCAGTTTCTATAACTAACTAGGATACTTATCTGTAACCCTACCTCTCTCCACTATATAAAGGAAAGGCAGGGGCCCCTAGTTAGGAGAGGAAGAGAAGAGAGGAAAGGAGAGATCACACCGATCTATAGCCATCCTCAACATTGATCCATCGAGATCAACCCCAATATAATCCACGAGCACAGAAGTAGGGTATTACCTCCACCGCAGAGGGCCCGAACCTGTATAATCCAGTTTTTTCTCTACTACTCGTGTTTTCATTGTCTCCACAGGGTACAATGCAGGATAATGCGAGATAGTTTTTATGGCACGGCTGCATGCCTATGCTAGCACCCCGAGTGCATCATACGGCTCGGCTGCATGCCTACGTCAACTCGGCACGGCTTCACGCCAACGCCAGCGCCCCGAGCGCAATCTTCGGCATGGCTGCACGCCTACGCCAGCACTCCGAGTGCATTATATGGCTTGGCTGCATGCCTACGTCAACTCGGCACGGCTTCACGCCAACACCAGCGCCCCGAGCGCAATCTTCGGCACGGCTGCACGCCTACGCTAGCACCCGGAGTGCATTATTCGGCTCGGCTGCATGCCTACGTCAACTCGGCACGGCTTCACGCCAACGCTAGCGCTTCGAGCGCAACCTTTGGCACAGCTGCATGTCTACGCTAGCACCCCGAGTGCATCATACGGCTCGGCTACATGCCTACATCAAACTCGGCACAGCTTCACGCCAACGCCAACGCCTTGAGTGCAACCTTTAGCACGGCTGCACGTCTACGCCAACACCCCGAGTGCATCATACGGCTCGGCTGCATGCCTGCGTCAACTCGGCACGGCTTCGCGCCAACGCCAGCGCCCCAAAGCGCAAACTTCGGCATGGCTACAAGCCCACGTCTGCGCTTCAAGCCTACAAGGTGATACGCCCGGGGCTAAAAGCTCAAAAATAAGGACGACATCATCGTCAGCAAAGCAGCTAAGTTTTCCATCATCATAATCTTTTCACATATAAACTCGTGTTATTTCTTGACTTGCTACTTAGTTGAACTCCAACTAAGCAGTAAGTCGGGGGCTACACATAATTGTGTGCACTTGCGCACACCCATCTGTTTCATAGTTATTTCTTAACTTGCTACTTAGTTGAATTTCAACTAAGCAGTAAGTCGGGGGCTACACATAATTGTGTGCACTTGCGTGCACCCATCTTTTTCATAGTTATTTTTTGCTTTTGTTACTTAGTGATTTAAGTGAAATCTGAGTGCGCTATAATTCTGAGTAGTGAAGCTCTGAACTCATAACACGACGAACTCTATGTCACCCAAATGAATGCCTGGGATAAAAAGCCATGTGCCAACTCCCTATACTCGGGGGCTATACTAGTCGGGCAGAGTGCATAACAAAAGGAAGAAAAACCACTTGGACTAACAAAAATCATTAAGTAGAAAAATAAAAAATGACTATTTTGCACATAAAGATAGTCGGATTTTATATCCGACCAAATGTTTTCATATTCAGATACTGTCTAAATCCTACATGTACATGTTACAGGGGTTCAAGGAAGTGTTTACGCTACAAGCACCGACCATGGCACAGTTACGTGTCAACACCCGCGCCCCGAGCGCAATCTACGACATGGTCCACGTCTACGCCAACTTCGGTACGGCTGCACGCCTACACCAGCACCCTGAGTGCATTATATGGCTAGGCTGCATGTCTACGCCAACACCCCGAGCGCAAACTACGACTCGGCTTCTCGCGTACTGCGCTGAGGACAGCCACGCCGACTCGCTGCTCCGGCAACGACGAGGAGGGCCACCCCAACTTGCGGCTTCTCGCGCACTGCGCTGAGGACAACCGCCGACTTACTACGCCGGCTTCTCGCGCATTGCGCCAAGGACAGCCATGCCGATTTACTACGCCAGCTTCTCACACTGCGCTGAGGACAGTTGCGTCGACATTCTACTTACGCCGCGACGTCAACCGTCGTGCCGACTTCCAGGACTCCAAGAAATTGGGCTAGGAGTCACTCGAAGATTTCAACCTGCAAAGCTCTCTTGAGCCCTTCACAGCCTCCTTGCATGCCAATGAAGCACTAGGCATAGAGAAGGTTCCAGTCGGAGTACTCAACTTGGAGTATGACTCGGTCGACATATATCCGAGAATGCATCAACTCGGCTGTAAAGCACTCGGGGGCTACTGTGGATAACATGGTCCCCGGGTCCCTCATGGAGATAAATTAGACGGACCACCTCACGGAGCAGGGTCACGCCTACCATCTAGAAGACGGGTCTGCCCTGCATGAAGACCCGACTTGTATCATAAAAAAGCCACAGTTGTAATCCGGTACTTACGTACTTGGCAAGAAAGGATAGAGATAGACTTTCTATCTCTATCCCCAGTTTCCATAACCAACTAGGATACTTATCTGTAACCCTACCTCCCTCCACTATATAAAGGGAGGCAGGGGCCCCTAGTTAGGAGAGGAAGAGAAGAGAGGAAAGGAGAGATCACACCCATCCATAGCCATCCTCAACATTGATCCATCGAGATCAACCCCAATATAATCCACGAGCACAGGAGTAGGGTATTACCTCCACCGCAGAGGGCCCGAACCTGTATAAATCTGCCTCCTGTGTTACCATTAGGTTTGGGTCTTACGCATAGCCCCATAAAATATATTGCCGACATAATTCGTCGACAGACATAGAATAGAAAAGGTAGAGTGTAGGAATAGTGATGGGGCAATTGTTGGGGAGGTGAATAGGGATAGGACAGCTCTATTTGGTGAGGTGGCACGTGAATAGAGATGGAACAAAAGGAAAATGGGGTGGACTGCTGGAGATGCCCTAAGAGAAGTGGCTCCCCTTAGAGCCACATGTGAAAAATGACTTAATTAGCGCGTGCATTAGGTAATTATGGGATAACCCCAACAATTCTCTCCCCTCTAAATATAACTGGCACCTTGTCAAAGTTTTCAAAAAAAAAAAAAGATGGAACAGTAAAGGGAAATAAGGTGGAACATATACAATGGAATGAATTGCGCCTTCATCTTTAATTTTGCTTGAAAAGAATTTGCAAGTACATTGTTTGCGTTTACAACATGCGATAACATCAATTCTAGCTAGCTAACTAGCTCCAGCTAGCTTGATCTCGCTTCTCGGCCCAAAAAAAAAACATTTTGATCTCTTTTCAAGGACGTAATTAATCCTAAGTTCTTAACCGTAGGAGTATTGTTTGATTCAGTACATCCGCTTACCTGAGTTAAGAATGTTTCACAAATCCAAGAGCTGGCCGGGCGTGGCATGTAGAGCTAATCAATGACTAAGTATATACAGTTTTGATCTCTAGGCCTGACGACGATCACCTACTCATCAATCTTGCAGCTTCCATGGCGCGCCAAATCAATGGATACATGAAGCCAAAATTATCGTGGTCGATCGTGTGATCAATTTTAAGCTTTCAGCTAAGAATGCTAATGGAAGAAGTCGCTAGCCGCTGGCGCGCACCGATCAGTTCTTGGACGGTGAAAGCTCGAGGATCCGGCCGGAGAGCGCGCTGACGAGCGCCGCCTTGAACCCGGGGTCCCTCGTCAGCGTCATCGCCATCTGCTCCGCCAGGTTCTTCTTCACCGCCACCTCCGAGGACCCCGCCGCCTCTTTTTGCTGCTGCTGCTTCCCCTGGCCATGGCCGGGATGCGCCCGGACAGCTGCGTCGCTCGGCGGCGGCTTCGCGGCGGCGGAAGCCCCTGCCGAGTTCTTGTAGTCGTGCTGCGGCGGCTGGCCGTGGTTGTGCTCGCCCTCGTACGTCGCCACCAGTATGGTGTTGTCCTCCGCACTGCGCTGCACCTTCTTCTTCACGGGGCATGCCGGCGCGAACGAACACCTGAAGTAGGCTCTCGGGCACGGGTTGTCTTTGGTCACCTTCTGCCCGTACTTCCGCCATTGGTACCCATCTTTCACCACCTGTTCGTCAACATCAATGGCGAATTTTTAGTCAGACCAAGCATGGACATGGCCCTCATGGCGGCACAGTTCGCGAGCGATGATGATTACGAGGGAGTGGATGGACTGTGATGAGTTGCTCGTCACTTACGAGGCTGAGGTCGGAGGGGTCGGCGTGGACGTAGCACTTGGAGACCTTGGGCTTGCACTCCTCGCGGATGCGCTTGCTCGGCTCAAGGCCGCCGGCGGCCGACGTGCACTCCATCTGGTCGGGGGCGACGACGAAGTTGCTGGCCCCGGCGAACAGTGGCGAAGGCTTGCGATTCTGGTTGCCGCCGGCGCCGGCGGTGTCGAGGCTGTTGCTCCGGATCCGCTTCCTGGATGGCGACACCGAGCCGCCCTCCGACGTGGACAACTGGTGGTTGCCCGCCGCCGCCATGTCATTGACCTGGCCCTGCAGCTCGGTGTACTTGGCCACCACCGCGCGGAGCATCTCGCTCAGCCTCTTGTTCTCCTCGCTCACTCGCCGGAGCTCCGCCTTCAGCGCCTCAACCTAAACACGGCAAGAAACCAATCCACCATCTCAGCACACCTCCTCCCGGACTCAAACACAAACGCATCATCCAACTGTACTATACCTCACGATCTTTCTTCACGGACAAGAATTTCTCCTCCACGAGGACCTTGCACGGCGCCGGCGCCTGCCTCGCAGTCGTCAGGCCGACGTTGAGGTCGAGGCTGAGGGAAGGCTGCCCGGTCCACGGATCCATGGCCGCCGCCGCCGCAGCCGTAACTAAGCAGTACAGCCAAGAACAGATTCGCAGGAGGAAGAAGAAGAAGAAGAAGCACAGGAGATCGAATCAAGAAACGAGTCCAGAAGCTAAATGCGCATGAGTGAAGGGGGCAAGGCCTGGAGGAGGCGGCAATATATAGCGAGCGACGCTGCGAGGAGGCGGAGGAGGAGGAAGAGTTGGACGACGGAGAGGGACGGCTGGGGAAGGAGGAAGCATCTCGTGTGTCTGTGTCCGTCGTCGTCTTGGTCGCGAAAGAAATATAGTAATTTTTTGGGGAAGAATTCTGGCATGCTGCACCGCGCACTGCGCGGACTGAGTTCCAGCGCGAGGGGATCGATCGATGCGACCTATGGACGATGCCGATTAACAGTTCCCGGTGTTGGTTAGTGGGATTAATTGTTAATTTAGTTTGTCAAGTGGATGGCGCGCGCGGAAGCACTTGGTAGGAAAGAGTCTCGCCGTGGTCAAGGAAAAACCACCGCATGCCAGCAGCTGGGAAGGTTACAATTTGGCACTCCAAGAGAGAAGACGGCAGGGGCTCTATGGGAGGAATTTTTGCTGACTGCCTCCATCTTTTACAATCTTAATTGGTGGATGGTCACTGGCCAGTGGCTACCACCAGACTGTCATTTTCTGTAACTTAAATTAAAATTAAAAGTTACGGCTAAAAATTTATCATTTTTGTACAAGTCAAATGTTGTAACACTCTGTAGCCATTTTTTAAGACTTTTAATGATTTTCTAAAAGCTCCAAAACCATTTTTTTAATAATATTTTGGACTCTCCAAACCCCTTATTGAGGACCCACAACTTTTCATATTATAATCTACAACTGGATTGAACTGCTAAGAATAATGCCCCCTTTTCATCTAATACATCCACGAATGACCTCTAAGGCTCAGAGGACATATTTTCAGTGCCTATGGACTGTTAATTAAAAAAATATAAATTAACATGTATTTTTCACTTACGTGTTAAAATACATGTATTTAACATGTAAACAAAAAATATATGCTAATTTCTTTTTTCTTAGAGGTAGCATTAAGCAGCCCGCAATGGTTAGAGACAACCTCTAAGTATTATATGGTTGTCCAAGAGTGGTTCATAAAATATTTTTGTCAGGCCCTTACGATGGTTGGCGTGATCTACTAATAATTTACTTTTGAAAAAAAAACATTATGTTCCGTCTTACGGCCAACTGTGTTTGTGCCTTTCATAATTTTTAACCAGGAACATCTACGAAATCGAGTGGCTTTGTTGATGACTAACTACATGTGGTTAGCTAATCTGTTTAGTGATTATGGATGCCAAGAACGGTTAGAACCTAAGGTTTGGATATTGACCCCAAATATTCATTGCTCCTGGACCCAGCACGCACTGAGAGAGAGTCTGAGACTTCCAATTGACGAGAAGAGAGAGAAAAATCGGTACTTGGTAGTACTTGGTAGTGAGATGCATCTAACTCGCAGCAGGCAGGCCTTGGACCTAGTGGCCGGTAACCAAGAGCAAGTTTGGCTTGATCTCTTCGCATGAGGCAGCTAATGGCCCAGAGAACGAGAACAAACCATTGAGAAATCACAGACCAGGTCACCTTCATCTGTTGATCTTTTCCTTCAGAAACTGCCCATTTCTGGAAGATATATTTTATCTAAAATTTTTTTCTGGAAGATATATGGTTGGTGGTTAATTATGTCTACTACTAGTCAACGTCTCTCCTGGACTTTATCCACAAAATATATACTAGTAGGGTAGTTTGTTGGTAACAAGAACGAACCAAATCAAGCAGATCAGGCTGTTCTATTTGGTTGGATTGTTTCAACAATTCCTCTTAAATGGTCTCTTGAATTGATCCCGTGGCGAGACGGCATCCAAGGTGGCAAAGTTGGCGTCCTTCACATCCTCAAGATTACGGAAGAAAGAATCCAAATCAAGGTCCATTTGCATATTCAGGTATTGACCAAGATTAACCATACATAAACCATGGATATAGAGTCAACAGGGATCCCATGCACACTAATTAAGCAGCCGCATTCCGAAAGAAAGATGCCACGCACTCTCTTTCAGCACGACGCCTTTTTTTCCCCCTCACATGTGAACTGGAGGATGGCCGCAAAGACACGCTGCAATGTTCGATTTGGCGTCATTGTATGGATCCTTTTTTAGGGCTAGCAAGCAAGTTGACGTGATGCATGCGTGCATGGACGAATCGAATCTAGATAGCCTTCACATTTCCCACATTTAGCAGGAATCTACAGAGCTTATCTCTAATTGTCACCATGCTGAGATGAGTGGCGAGATGTCAATCGAGCACACTGTTGACAGGAGGAAGAAGCCCCGGCTACAGGATTCGGCGGATCAGGGAGAAAGATAGGCCAGTGGGAAAATTTATGCCGCTTAATTTCGTGCCATCGTCAATTTAGGTTTGCATGTCGCCTCGCTGAGTTATTTTTAGTTGTAGATGCTTCAAATAAATTGGAGCAGTAAGGCAAGGCAGAGGTGCACAACGCAGCAATAATAGACATAAAAGAGAGAATTGTTATAGCGAGAGTTAAGATTGTGGGCCTATTTGGTTGCCACCTAACTTTGCCATAACTATCTTTAGGCAAAGTTAGGCAATTATAAAAAGTGTGGTGGACAAAATCGGCGCTACACTTATGGCAAAGTGTGGCAAGAAAATGAGTCTATGACGTGTGGGATCAAAGGCTAAGAAAGTGTGCCGCGGCCAATGTTAGACGTAGAACCAAACACATGCCTAAGAATGTGTGGCGCGACTAAGGTTAAATGTGGCAGCTTTAAGCTGCCAACCAAACAGGCCTTGCAGCTATAAACTGTAACGGTTAATCCATACTGTCCCTTTTTTATTCAATCCAGATTAAAACGAAGACAGAGTATACCTCTAGAATTTGTTCGGAGTGGTTTGGTCAGACATAAAGTTTAAACCTAATTTGAAAAACTGAAAGTTTTGGTTTTTTTAGTTTAGTTTTTTAATGATAAAATTAGCTTAAAAACTCTTAAAAATAAGATAAATAAAACAGACTAACTTTAAAGGTAGGTTAATAACCTCTCAAAATTCAATTTATCCTTCAGCTCGGTCACTTGAAAAAAGAAATGGCTCAAGCTCCTGATTAGAATAAGAGGCAGTGACCAGCACGTGGAACAGACGCGCCACGCGACTCCTTGCGGCCGGCGAACCGGAGCGCTCCACGTGTGGGGAGGCTGACCAGCTCGCGAGCGGGCGAGAAGAAGTCCCAGCTCGAGCCGAGCCGAGCTGGGCCGGATCGGGTGCGGTCACGTCGGGTGGACCCTCTCCGGCGCGACGGCCGGTGGGACGGCAAGTGGGACTTGGCCATTTCGCGGGGGGTTTCTAGTGGCCGGCCAGCGACTTGTCGGTCCTGGGCCTTGACCGCGCAGCGCACTGCACGTCGCGCTCGCGCTCGTGTCGTAAAACGCACGCAGCCACCAGTTCAGCACTCCACCCACGTGCGCCATTTGTTGTTCTGTTCTATGTCAGCTAGCTCGGTGGTTTTTTTCGATTTATCTTTTTATATCATCTATTTATATTCAAATCGAAAAGTTAAATGGTTTGACTTTTACGGTATATATATTTTTCGAATGTGCGTTTCAAATCTTTGAAAAACAAGTTAAATGAAGCGCACCGAACTTTTTAACCTATCTCAGGAATTTCTCAAAATTTAGGTTATAAGCAAATAAGAAGATAAAATAAGCTAAAGAGAATAGCCCCTTACAATCTCAAAAAAGCAATGTTTATCACATCCACGCACCCTTATCGATCAATATTTTTTTTGAAAATGTATCGATCAATATATTTTATTTATGCAATTTATAAAGCTATGCTAATATAGACGTGTCTTTTATATGAATATATACACATGATTTTCATATATTTATTTATAAAATGGTAAAACCATACTAAATTAATATAGAGGTGTTTTTTTTAATGCGGATATACACATGTTTCCAAGATGTAAACATCCAAAGCTTCAAAAGTGGTTTAACCGCACATGTACCCTGAAATTACTTCTTCTTATAACTGGAGTAAGTAATTTTGCTGCTAAAAGTTAACAAACCCTGAAATGACTTTTCTAGTGCTTCACATTTTTTCCCCTAAAATACAAATGATATAAAAGCACAAATAGAAAATAAATGGATCGGGCAAAAAGAGTGATGTAGAAAGAAGAAGGAAGAAAAGAAAACAAAATGGGAGTAAGAACAAAAGACATGCTTTGCTTTTTCCTTGAAGTACACATTATTGAGACTTTTTTTTCAACTTAAATTTATATTTATATTATTATAATGTATAACAAGATATTTGTTTTCTTATATAGACTTAGGCACCTTGTACTTTTTTTTTAAAAAAAACTTAATGTTTCTTCTCGAAGCTGTCAAAACCAAAATTTAATTTTGCTGGGTCTCTCCCCAAGCCTCCTAAATACGCAACTTTTCAAATAACAGCTTTTCAGCTTAAAAAACAAGGTCTAAAAAGCACGAATAGAAAATGGACCGGGGGAAAAAGTGCTTCAGAAAGAAGAAGAAGAAGAAGAAGAAGAAGAAGAAGAGAAGAAGCAAAGAAAGAGGAGAAGATAAAACACGAGGAAGAAAGAAGAAACATTTATTAGTTGGCCTCACGCCTAGGCTCGTGGAAATCGCTAGCCACATGGAGACTATTTTTAGTTTATTTACTTATCTTATCTATTTATCTCTGAATCCAAGCTCCTAGAAATCGCTCACACACAGCTCCTAGAAATCGTTCAGACACATGGAGACTATCTTCAGTTTATTTACTTATCTTATTTACTTGTCTTTGAATCAAAACTCCAAACCCTTTGATTTTTAAAGTCTTTTTTTTCTATCTCAAAATCACGTCTCTAGACTCTCATTAACAAGTTAAACGAAGGGGCAGACTTTCCAATCTAGCTTAGAAAGCTCTCAAAATTTAGCTTATAAATAGATAAGAAAATAAGATAAATCTAAAAGACCAACCCTATCCTTTTCAGCTTCGAGCGTGAAATCCGTGGGCACATACATGCATGCACGCGACCGCGGAATCCAGGACCCCAGATCACGGAATCCAGGACCCCAGATCGCGCATGCAGGAACCGGGCACCATGCACCACCAAGCACCAACCCGCGGGCGCCCACCCACTGCATGCCGCCGAGAGCAAGAGGAAACGGAGCGCGCGGCGATTGATTAATTCTTCCTTCTCCGACGACGCCCGCGGCTGCAGGAGACCAGAGACGGTGCCGGAATTGAATTGCACGTCCCGGTAATTGGTCTTTGATGCGGGCGTGCATGCTTGTCATCTGCCGGGATAGTCCGTGGGCAGTTTAGTCTCGGGATGGTGAACTGATATGTACCCATGACCGTGATAGTGCCATCGGAGGAGTTTCGCCGGTGGTCTGTTCATAGGTGCATTTGCTCTTATTTTCATAAGGAAAAATTAGCTCTGCGACACCGTAAATTATAAGTATTTGTTAGTTGAGTTATTGAGACGTGGTTTCAAAGTTCACATGCAACTGACACTTTTAGTGTGTCTTATACTAATGACAGAAAATTTATAGTGTCCTAGCGCTAATTGCCTTTTTTTTTAAAAAAAAGTATATGGAACAGAAATGGATGTTCTAGATATATCACTATAGCAGTTGAGACGCTGTAAATACTATTGTATATTCCAGATGTATGTCGTTAAAGTAACCGTTGTTGTATGGGAATGGGTGATACACCCATCCCTGCAACATGACGATCAATGCAACTTGAGAGCCTCGTGGGACCTTTGCCTAGAAGGCCGGAGCGAAGTAGTTCCACCTCACCTAGAGAGTCAACGCAAAGCAATTCCAGAGCCTCAGGGGACCCTCCTCCAGAAGGCCCTACGAAGCAGCTTTAGAGCTTTGCGGAGCTTCTACTAGGCGCCCCAGCAGAGCGAGAAATCGGAGCAGGGGGATCGGCTAGGTAGAGATCTCGAAGGAGGGACAAACAGTTGGATGAGACCCACTTAGGTGTCAGGATATGTATTATTGGATCTTCCACGAGGAGACAAGCTATGGCCCTCCAGGGGCTGGAATTTCCTCTTGTAACCCCACGTTAGTATGACGATGGAAGTGCATTTTGGTTTCTAACTCCTAGCATGAGAATGAAAGGACTGTTATTGCCCTACTTTAGCAGGTGGACTCGAGCATCCTGGTCGTTAGTGGAGAACGACTCATGTAGCCCTGTGGATAAGGGCATTTGTGTCCTCAGTGTGTAAAAAAACTTTCCCTATAAATATGGGAACCCGTGTACATGCAAAGGGTTCAAGCCTCAAAAAAGAAATACAATATATATCTAACTCCATTTTTTCTTGAGCAGTTCTCCCTGCGAAGGCTGCCCCTCGCTAGGCCTCGTTGCTGCTTCGCTAGACATGAGGCTCAGAGGAGGGATGCCTCCTTCTTGATCTATCTGGTGCATACCAACGACAACCACCATGTTCACTCAAAGAGTACCTTAAAGTTTTCACATTAAATAGTGAAAGAAGAGAAAAATGTACACTACCAATTATGGTGAGTCCATATTATAACAGTATAGATCTAACAAGAATGAGGTTTACTATATCTAATGAGACACTTACTTAGTGTTCCCATGTTATCTCTATCTCTATTATTAATAAGTCTCTTGTGGTGAGTGATAGTGAATAGTGTCACACTGCACTAAAATTATTCACAATATAACATGTCATAAAATCCATCCTCATCTCCACTAAATTACCCACAATATGTCATCCCACATATGGCCTTGTTTTAATTTTGTTTCCGTCCACCAAGTTTTTTCAATTTGCGCATACACATCTATATTCTTTCATTTTTATTCCCCGAGTTTCCCAATCTCATGAAGAGGTTCATTTCTTCCTCGTCGTGAAGCACAGAAACAGGACTAGTATGGGATAAAATTGACGAGAATGAAGATGGATTATACTATATATTACTCACTTTCGCTTGGCTTAACTTACGGCGCTTCCACACTTACCGGCCACTGCCCGCACTTGAGCCTAGAGGCAGGCGTAAGCTCGTCTCAAACAAAGCTCGAGGTCAACTCGTCTAGGCTCGGTAACATATAAATTTATTAAAAAAAAAAAGAAACTCAAGTAGGCTTAAACAAAGTTCAAGTAGACATGGTAAAATATGATTTATTATGGAAAAAAAATGAAGTTTGAATAAATTTGATGAAGTTCGAGTAGGCACGAATAGACTCAATAAAATATGAGTTTTTGTTAGAATATTGAGACTATGAAAAAGCTCAGCAAAACTTGAGTAGTCTCGAGTCAAGCTCGAGCTCGGCGGCTGTCCAAGCTCGAGAGCTTAGGATCAAACTAGCATGGAGCGAGCGGAGTTCGAGCAACTTGTAGCTTTTTTGACAGCTAGCCCTAGATATCAGTCTTTGGTCATCAGTACGTGCGTGGACGAGATGGACGTTACTTCATGGAGCGATGCCACCCATGCACCAGCGAGATTCACATGACTCACCGAGGACCGTGGATTGGGCATGTACGCATCTACTTGGCAAAAATTGATCGATCTCGTCCTTCTAGAGCGCGAAAACTAGAGACGATCCATTTAGCCCGATGCTGCCCTGCCGTGCCCGCGCCACGGCGTCCCGCTCCCGCCGAGGCATGCGTTCACACGGGCGCGTCGACGTCGCCGTCGCCGTCGTCTTGGTGTCGCCTTTCCAGGCAAATTCAACCCGTGTCAATTCCTCCATACTTTTCCTCCCTGAGGCGGCTAGCCTGGCCCAGCGTGCGCACCTGCCTCCGGCCCTCTGGTCGTCGTCTACGGTGATTACCGATTAATTAACCGTCAACTTTGTCTGGTTCTATAAGCACATGCATAATGGTCAAGACGATCACTGTATATAAACATATAATCTGTGCCATCTATAGATAAGATTCACCCTTTGTATATTGCTATGGCCGACTATTTCATGTGTATTTTTCTTGTTTATCGAGCTATATAGCCAGTTTTTGCATGTATTGTAGACGGTTTAAATTTCTATGTGTATTCTCTCTTCCACATCTGCTATATAATACCCTATATGGCAAAGCTTATAGACGAATGACGTGTACTTTTAGGACTGCAAACGAGTCTAGTTTGAATGACCTAGCCTCGGTCGAGCTTTGCTCATGTTAAAAATTGAGCGAGCTCAATTCAAATCGAGTCAGAGGTCGAGTACTATGTTGGCTCATACTCGGCTCATATCGATCTTGAGTTGATCTCAAACTTTTTTTGTGCTAAACATAAACATAAAACATTGATTATTAATTTGTTGCCTTACAATCAACCATGTAAGCAAAGAAAATTACAAAAAAATTAATTGATATCACATTACAAATATTTTAAATTTATAGAATATATTTGTACCAATCTTCAAACAGTAAGGCAATATTTAATCGCAACAAAAAAAAACATAATACTTCATTATATACTATTCTATTTGTGATTCACTTGCAAATATACTAGCTAACTGTCAAGGATTGATTAACGGCCCATGGGCTGAGACTAACCCTAGAAGTTCCATAAATCGGCGAATGCCTTGGACGCGTTTCCTAAGACGGCCTAGTCTGGGCAGAGTCCTTGCCTGGAGCGGTTTTTGCCCGGGGAGAGACTGGGTACTGCCCAGATAGGGTTGTCCGGCCCACCCTGACGTCAGCGTCGTGCTTTGAGCGGTCCTGCTTGCCGGGGCACCGACGTAACTGAGTGGCCTGCTATAGCGTACCACGTGGCCACTTTTCCCACGATGTGGAAGCCGTTGCCCACAATCCGTGCGGTTCGCACAACAGCTAAATGTGCGGTGCAACGTCGGTTGCCTTACTCGCGGTGCACAACCGTCTCCTAGAGATTCGAAGCAGACGGTTGGGGATAGGCCCTGTAAATACCTATTTTTCGATCATCTAAATCACGTTTTCACACATTGAGATAATCATCGAGCCCATCAGCATACATTGTAACCCGGCATTTCGCAATACACGCACACTGGAGTAGTGCTATTATCCTTCTCAGGAGGCTCGAACTAGGAAAAACCCCTATGTCCTATCTATTTTCAGCTCGCTCACCCTAAGAAGTCTTCGACATCTCAGAATGCCACACTTCGGTAGAAAGGGGCTTTCTGATCCCTCAATCGAGAAATAAGCTCGACGGAGAATCTGGTTCCTAATTGTCAATAGCTGGCGCTGTTCGTGGGGATCGTAAGTCTTCTCCGGATGTCTAACTCTGGTGACACCTGCGACCTCTGCATCTTCGACAACGTGGATGACCATGACGGGTATTACACCGACGGGGTGGTGGCCCGGATTACCGACCCTAATGGACACACTAAGCGGGAGGAAGATTTCCCCATACGCGGCGAGCGGTCGTGGTCCCTGCTCCTCGGCTGTGGAGGTTCGGACTTGGAGTACGTCTCTGAGCCCCTCCTGGACCAGTTCCGGGATGCCTCTAACCGGGATACCCCTATGCTGGATGGGGACGACGGGGTTGACGAGCTGTATCGTGGGATTGATATCCTGGACTGCGATTTGGTCTTCTTGGGTGAGAGCGCTTCCTGTGGCGACAGAGTGATGACGTCCTCGGACCAGATTCTCGCTCGCCAAGTCAACTACATGGCGAAGGAAGAGAGGGAGGAATCCCCGGCGTGACGACTAACGATTGGAGATGCCAAGAATTGGCTGCCCGGCACTGCCAGGATGAGTCACTGGGCCAGACATTAGCCGAGATGAGGGACCGGGCAAGAACTTTTGCCGAGACTTACCGCATTCCTCTTCGCGGTCACCGGCTCCATCGTGTCGGACCCCAGCCCAACGTCGTGATCCACTCACGCCTCCGCCGGACATCCTTTTTAGTAGCAAGGAGCGCCTCTAAGCGCTCGCCTCCATTGTTCGGGTAATGAGAGAGAACCCGGGGGCCATGGATTTGGCCACCATGGGAGGAGCTATGGCGGACGACCAGCGCCTTGGTTTGGGCCTCGACTTCTCCGACGCGCCCGGTCGTAGCTGCAACCAGGACAATTCTCGTCCACAGGGCCGGGCCTCGCCCTGCCGCGGTGAACAAACCGCTGGCCGAGAGCGTGACTCTCATCACCATAGAAGCCACAATGTGCACCGAAGTGCTTCTCGGGGCAGCACCAAGCCACCAACCGAGAGGAGCACAGAGGCCGATCCCGACGGGAGTACCGGGAATCCACCGATTCTGTGCGGTCACCGCGTCGCTCGCAGCAATAGGTCTTTTTGCGGCTTTGCCCGCGGGAGGGCGAGGCTGCCTGAGACCATCCCCGGGCATCAACCTATGGCTGCAGGGTCTTTTCGAACGCTTTGCATACCATAGTGTGGCTCACAAAGTTTAAGCCCAGGCACATAGAGAGATTCAATGGGACCCAAAACCCGGATGAGTTCCTTTTGGAGTATGCCACCACCATCCTAGCGGCTGTTGGTGATGAGGCTGTTATGGCGAATTACTTGCCTACGGTTCTAGAGGGCCCTGCCCAGACCTGGCTGTTCAACCAGCGCGATGGGTCCAACCACGATTGGGAGCAGCTCTGTGATGCACCGTGGAGTAATTTTCAAAGCTGTTACACCCGCCCGGGCAGGGAGGAGGACCTCCATCGTCTGGTTCAGATAGACGATGAGTCGCTATGTGCCTTCGTACAACAATTTATCAAGGTCTGCAACACCATCCCCAATGTCTCCGACGATGTAGTGCTTCGCGCATTCAAACAAGAGGTGCGAGATGTGCGGTTTACCCAAGACTTGGCAATCAACGCGCATCTCACGGCCAATGAGCTCCTGAAGATGGCCGACTGCTATGCTAATGCAGCAGAGACGGTGGATTGGAAGAGCATGCTCGACGAGGATCGAGCCCTCGAAGAAGAAGAAGAGGTCGTCCTCGGAAAAAAAGAAGAATAAGAAGAAAAAGCGAGGCTTGTCCAATACAGTCGCGGCCATGGAGCGGGAGCCCACGCCCAAGACCGAGCAGAGGAAGCAGTACTCCTTAGCCAAGGGCATGGGCCGTCCTCAGCGCCACGGTGACGACTAGGGGGAGAAGCCCAAAAGCGAAAAGTATTGCCTTCTGCATCAGGTCTACGGGCATGATCTCTAGAATTGCAGTGCCTGGATGGCCCGTATGGAGGATTTCTACAATGGCAAGGGCCCGATGCCCACCTTGCCCGAACTAGGTGAGGACAGCATGGGCAAATGTCCTGCTCGCGATAGCAAACTAGGCTCAGATGAGTTTCCTGAGCCTGAGAATCACATCACGGTGATCTTTGGTGGCTCATCTGTTTACACCTCCCTGTGCGACCTCACGTAGGCAGCCCAGGAGGTCCACCACATCAATTAAGGCAAGCTGCTACCCGGGCAGCTCAGGTGGACCGAGCTGCTCGTCACATTCTCCAAGGATGATTGTCCCCTTGGAATGGTGAAACCCCAGAGGCTTCTGCTTGTCGTGGCCCTAACCATCGGCAACACGAAGGTGGGCCACATCCTTGTCAACGGCGGGAGCGCTCTAGACATGATTTCGGTTTCGATCTTGGACGAGATGCAGATTTCTCTCTCCAAGATCAAGGACGTCACTATGCCCTTCTATGGGATCATCCCGAGCAAGTCGGTCAGGCCCCTAGGCCAGATCGTGCTGCCCACTACTTTCGGGGGGTTCAGCCAACTTTAGGATGGAGTTTATCATGTTTGAAGTGGTCGACTTTACCTCCGCTTACAATGCTATCCATGGCCGTCCGACGCTGGTTAAGTTCAAGGCCGCTACCCACTATGCTTACTAGTGTCTGAAGATCCCGGGCCCCAAAGGGGTGATCACGGTGAGGGGTAGCCATAAGGCCACCCTGGACTTTGACGAGCAGGCCCTGGCCATTGTGGGGCAGCTCCCCCAGCGCGGTCTGGATCAAGAGCCGAAGAAGTCTGCTCGACTCAAAATTGCCCTCCAGCCAGGAGAAGAGACCAATGAGGTTCCTCTATCCGTGGGGGAACCCTCCAAGGTCATTCATTTGGAGGCTTCCCTAGACCCCAAATAGGAAATCGAGCTCATTTTCTTCCTCCAGAAAAATACGGAGGCGTTTGCTTGGGAACTGTTAGACATGCCCAAGGTCCCAAGAGAGGTTATTGAGCACAGGCTAGCGGTTCGGCCTGACAAGAAGTCAGTCCTGCAAGAGCTTTGTCGCTTCTCTGAATTCAAACAAGACATAATTCGGGAACAGCTTGATAAGTTGCTTAAGGCCGGCTTGATCCATGAGGTCGACCACAGGGAGTGGCTAGCAATCTGGTCATCATCAAGAAAAAGGGCTGCAAGTGGCGCATGTGTGTCGACCACACCGAGCTAAATGCGGCTTGTCGAGGATAACTTGTGATTTAACCAAATTCGGTAAAATTTACGAAAATGTCGAAATAATGCCAATCGCCCAGATTTCGCCAGCATTCAAAAATAATCTGACACGCTTGATTTATTACATGCTACAAAATATTTTACAGCGGAAATAGAAATATAACCTGGTAATAAAGAGAATACATGCCCATATACCATAGGCAGAGCCTGAGCATAAGGTAATTCTTAGAAATCGATCCTTTATGAATTCTAGTATTCTTTATAAATGTCCATTTCTAATTATAAAGTGGATCCTGTAAAAAGAAATAAATTGCCCACAAAATGTGGGTAAGTACTAATCGTACTTGCAGGTTTCTTGAGAAAATGATACTAATATTATATGAAAACAATATTCAAGAAATAGCAAAGCTTTATGGTGCATATGCAATTCTGAGTATTTAAAAGTCCTATTATATTTCTAAAACAATTAATGATAATAGTACAAATTCTATCATCTTTCTCCATCCTTACTTATCTGCTAACCAGACAACAATTTTTGTAAAACAAATTTATGAGTTTTGACAAATAAGAGAGGCATCACCCAGTTGGCACAACTTCATATACCTGAAGTAAGGTCCATTAATGAATTTGTTATTAGCTCTGCAAAACCTACTCAGCTTTACCCATATAGTGGCCTACTACATGGATGGGAGAAAATTTGTGTCATTCTCATTCTTTAAACTCAAGTTTTTATAGAAGCAAACGATTTACGAATGACCTTGTCATTCGCTGCCCTTGAGTGTTTCCACCAGCCATACATGTTGTGACCCTGACCCAAGAAGGCAAAGATAACGATATTTTCGAATCTACTTCTATATTTTTATAAAGCAATGATTCCAGGGAGTTCACACCCTCGCCCACCTGGTGTCCTTGAGTGTGTACCCTCTAACTCTAGGGTACCTGGCCCAAGCCAACAACTGCTTTTTCCAATTGCTCTATATAGAAAATCATTTTATCTCCCAAACTACAATCTTTTCCATATCAAATAAGTTATCCAACCCAGCTTATTTATATGGACCAATTTTCTATCCTTTCATGAGATAATTAAATTTTAGTGTTTTTTGCCTACACTAGGGTTTTATCAGGGGTTGATTATTTTTAGGTGGCTTTTTAAGGTATTGGAGCTTGGATAAAATTATACTTGGAATGTATAAATAAATAACTAGAAAATATATGCTATAAATAATAAATAAAGGAAATGTAGGTATATCAAAATGCATCAAGGATAAGAAAACCTGCCATATTTGAAGATCGGATCACACTTATTGAATTTTCTGGACATTTACGGCTAAAGTTTTTAGAGAGCAAAGTTCATCATCTATATGTTATAAAAGAGAGAAACTCCAATAAATATGAAATAAGAAAAGTTTTAAATAAACAACAAAATAAAAGGGTTTGGGTAAAAAGGTGATGGGTTATATGATTTTTAAAGGAAAAAGAGGTAGGTTTTTATGTAAAAATAGATATTTTAGGCAGCATAATGTTAGGGTTGTGGTATGTGGTTAAGAATTATGAAGAGATTTATAATAAGTCAAAATTCATTTTTAATATTAATTTTAAAATATTAGTATTTCTATTTGACCTTATAGTGATAATGGTTAAAAGAATTAATTTTGGCATTATAATTTTATATTAAAAGAAAATTTTAATTAGATTAAAGAAAGGGTTTTAAATTTAAATTTGAATTTCTATAGGTTTTAAAAATGTAGAGATATTATTTCTAGATATAAAACATTATTTTGAGTAACTTTTATATTGGAAGTTTTATTAATTTTTACTTCTATATTCTTTAATTAAAATGTTTTAATATAAAAAGAAGAGAGTAAAAGGATTTATTTAGGGTTGTTTTATAAAAAAAAGTATGATATTTTATATTTTTATATTATTATTTATCTTATTTTAGATTTTCATGAATTTTTGTGGAATTTATAAAAGTAATTAAATGATTTAAATAAATTAAAACAGTAAGGTAAATATAGAAAATATAAAGGGTCTTTAGTTCTTACTGGGCTTGTATTGGGTTCATCCAATTATTTGCTGATGAAGAAGTGACAAGAAGGTCCGACGTATAGTGGGGGTGCCAGGACCGATCTTGTGATGAGGCTAACCGATGGGGTTGGTTGGCAGTGAGAGGAAGGTGGAAGAAAGAGGGAAGAACAGAGGGAGGGTGGCGGTGAAGGTGGCCGTCGACGGTGAAGATGACCGGCGGTGAGAAATTAGTGAGGAAATAATGAAATTGGGATCATGGGCTTTTTCTAGGTGGTCACGGTGGAGCTCAAGACGGCCGAAGTTGGCGGGACGATGGAGTTGGAGCGGCGACGGTATAGGGTAGCGGTGGCGGGTGAACTCCGGTAGTGGTTAGTGTCGGATGATGGCCGGATTAGATTTGCGGGTGGGAGTAGAGCATTTTATGTATAGGGGTTGGGGTCGGAAATGGACTGGATCGGCGAGGAGTGTGTTCGCCGGAGATGGAGAAGAAGGTGGTGGAGCGGGCGGCTCGGGGTGGCCGAGAGAGAGAAAACAGGCGAGAAAGAAAACTTGAGGGGTTGCGACGCCAGAGAGAGGAATTTATAGGGTAATGGTAGAGTGGCGAGCAAGAATTGGTGGTGGCGGCGCTTATGAGGTGGCGGCGGCGCTTATGAGGTGGCCGCGGCGGATTGGAGGGTTGCTGGAAAGGAATAAGGAGGGTGATGTGGTGGTGAATGTTGGCGGTGGCGCGAGCTGTTCCGCGGTGGCGAAACGGGGGCGGGAGCTAGCTTGTAGCGGCGGCGGTGGTAGGAATCTAGTGGCGAAGGCGGCGCCGGCGGGATTCCGGGTGGCGGCGCTGGCGGGAGGAAGGGGATCGATGGGCAGCCGTTGGATTTGGGATGAAACCGAGGGCACCGTTGGATTAGGGATAGGGACTGGCGGGTGGGTCCCAATTGTATGTGAGAGAGCTGCGGGGAAGGTTTTAAGTGGAAGCGCACTTCCAAAAAGGGAAGGCGTATTCCCAGCATTTCCTAAAATGGAAGGTTTTAAATTTAAAACTAAATGGTTTTCCAGAATTTAGTTATAGCTTAAAAACTTCATAGCATTTAGTATATAGCTCAGAAAAATATGAAATAAATTTCTAAAAATCCAGAAAAATGAGTAGAATCCAAATATGAAATAATATTTATTATTTTATGGAATTTTATATTTTAGAAAAAGATAGTTAGGGTATTTTTCTTTAGGGAATAAATAGAAGTTTAATTTAGAAAATTACTTACAAATTACTTCCCGCTGCCGCGAATAGACCAACTGGTTGACACGACGGCAGAGTCATCCCTAATGAGGTTTTTTGGATGCTTACTCCGGTTATCCCTAAATAAGCATCTCCCCCGAAGATGAAGAGAAAACTGCCATCATCATCCTGTTCGACACCTTTTGCTATACGACCATGTCCTTTGGTCTCTGAAACACTAGAGCTACATTCTAGCGCCTTATGTAGAAAATGTTCCCTGACCAGATCGGGCGCAACCTGGAGGTGTACGTAGAAGATATAGTGATTAAAAGCAAGTTTGAGTCAGATCATGTAAGGGATCTCGAGGAAACAATTTGTAACCTCAGAAAGCATCAAATAAAGTTGAACCCGGACAAATGTCCGTTCGGTGTCCATTCCGGCAAACTGCTTGGTTACACCATTGGACCACTCGGGATTGGAGCCAACCCGAAAAAAATCGAGGCCATCAAAAACATGAGGCCCCCTCCAACATTAGGGAGGTCCAGGCCCAGATCGGACGTATGGCGGCCCTTAGCCGCTTCATTTCCCCGCCCGGGGAGCGCGGATTACCTTTCTTTAAGGTTCTCTGTAAACTCGACGGTTTCGAATGGATAGAAGAATCCAACAACTCCTTCAAGGAGCTCAAGAAATACATGTCCAGTCCATCGGTGTTGACTACGCCACGGCCCAGGGAAGCTTTGTTGTTGTACTTAGCAGCCACCCCCAGGCCGTGAGTGCTGTCTTGAACGTGGAAAGGGAAAGCGTTTAGCGACCAATCTACTACGTGAGCGAGGTGCTTCACGGGCTGAAGGAGCATTACCCGGAGGTCCAAAAACTCCTCTCTTGCTTGCTTAGGTTCTCCAGGAAGCTAAGGCACGACTTTCAAGCGCACCAAGTCTTGGTCCCCACTAGCTTCCCGTTGGGGGAAATCCTTAGAAAACCTGATGCTAGTGGTCGAATCGCTAAGTGGGCGATGGAACTAGCTGAGTTCGATATCCAATTCTCTGCCTGTACAGTGGTCAAGTCCCAGGTCCTACCGATTTCTTGCCAAATGGGCTTGCCCGGAGACGCCAGTTGCGGATGCCGGGCAGTCTGAGGGTGAGCACTGGACCATGTACTTTGACGACTCGGGCTCGTTCTAACTCTTGGGGGCTGGGGTTGTTCTCGTTTCCCCCAAGAGAGATCAACTTCAGTACATCATACAATTACACTTCCCGGCGACCAACAACGCCACGAAGTATGAAGGTCTCTTGGCCGGGCTCCGGACATGTAAATCGCTCAGGGTCCAATGACTTACAGTGAAAGGGGATTCACTGTTGGTTGTCAACTAGGTCAATAAGGAGTTTCAGTGTTCTGATGACTCAATAGCGCAGTACTTGGCTGAGATGAGAAAGTTGGAAAAGTACTTCAAAACTTCGAGTTGCTCTACATGCCTAGAAGGGAAAATATCCTGGCCGACCAACTGTCCAAGTACGGGTCCTCACAAAAATCCGCTCCGGTAGGAGTGCTTGTCGAGCAATTACATAAGCCCTCTATTACATCTCCGGACGAGGCAACTAAGACGAGCGGTGACGTCTCACTCCTTGAGCGAGTCTTGTTGGACAACGCCATTTGTCGATGTCGCACATGGGACCTTGCTGAGGACGGTTGAGCGTTCTGGCTTATAAGGTGAGCCTCCCTATATAGGCTGGTGGAGGGGGTCCTTTACCGCAAAAGCGAGCTTGGAATCCTTTCCAAGTTCATCTCCCAAGAGGAAGGGGTCTACTTCCTAAAGGACGTACACGGAGGGATATGTGGCGTGCACTCTTCCTTCAGAACCTTGGCCGGCAAAGCTTTTGGCATGGGCAGGGCTACTATTGGCCCACAGTGTTGGCTGATGCCAGGAGCATCATAATGATGTGCAAAGCCTGCCAATTCCATGCCCAGAAGACACAATTGCCCGTCCAAGCGCTGTAGACGATTGCTCTTTCTTGGTCGTTCTTGACTTGGGCGATTGACATCCTCGATCTGTTCCCCCGAGGACAAAAGGGTTGTAAGCACCTTATCGTCGCTATTGATACATTCAACAAATGGATCGAAGCCGAGCCGGTGTCAGCCATCACGGCACAAGCGGCCAGACATTTTTTCCACAATAACGTGGTCACAAGGTTTCGGATTCCTCGCCGATTGATTATGGACAACGGAACTTAGTTCACCAGTGAATTGCTCCAAGAATATTGCGAGGACGTTGGCACCAAGGTTTGCTTCGCATCCATGGCCCACCCGCAGAGCAATGGGACCACCGAACGTGCTAACGGGCAAATTATCCAAGGCATCAAGAAAAGGGTGTTCGGCCAGCTCAACAACCTCGGCCGCGAATGGGTGGACGAGCACCCTTCCGTGCTTTGGTTGATTCGCACCACGTCTAGCCGAGCCACGGGGGAAAGACCTTTCTAGCTTGTTAACGGTGCAGAGACCATTTTGCCCACTAAGGTAAGGTTGGGCTCTCCACGCGTCAATTCGGTCCATCAAATTGACCAAGAACCTAAACGGCTTCTCGACCTCGACCTCCTCGAAGGCTGCCATGAGTAAGCTCAAATTCGCTCGGTGACCTATCTGCAGGCATTGCGTAGGTATACAGCTAGGTCGACGAGGGCATGGACCTTGCAAGTTGGTAATCTCGTCCTACGTCACGTTCAAGGGCCATACGTGGTCGTCTTGACATCACGCCCGGGGGCTGTACGCCTTGCCATGGAAGACGGGCGAGTCCTTACCAGCACGTAGAACATCGATCAGCTCCGCAAGTTCTATGTGTAGTCCTTTCTTCGCTTTTCTTTCGCGCCTTTGTTTTCGAAAACACCGACTTATGCTACATTGTAAGTATAACCAAGGCTAGTGAATGTCACTTGGGCCCCCTAGCTCGTTTCTCACATGTTCTTTGCATCTAGCTACACTTCTTGTCACCCCGGGTATTCGCTCTCTTGTTAGCACTTGCTCGGCGCGTGATACCCATTGCATCCTAACACTTGCGCTACGTAACTATGACACCCGCCCCTTGGGAACCTTGCACCTATAAGTCGATCCTCATCGCACAGGTAACTCTCTCGATCAGTTTTAGGGTTCAGTCCAAGTCACGTTTGCAACACAGTAAGGGCAGCCCGCAGTGTTCATATTGCACATCTACTCCTTTTCTGTGTTCGTGCCTAGGCTCGCAACTTAGGTTCTCGGGCATGAACATAGCAGGGCTAGGGATAGGGAGCGCTCTACCGTGTTTCCTAAAACAGGAGTTTTTCGTTGTATGTCTCGGTTTGTTTGCGTACTCTGGTTCTTTGTCTTTGCTAGAATTCACCTAAGACACAAATAGAAATACAAACTTCATTGAGATGCGGGAGGATTATATGGCAGGCGGGTTAGGAATGTATAGGGCAAGAGGATTACATGTGGTCCTATCCTACTTGTCTTCTAAGGTTGAGAGTTTCTCCATCACCCTATCGAGCTCGTCCTTGAGCTCTAGGACCTTCCTCTGCGCGGCCCGGCTGTGGACAACATGTATCCCGAGTATTTGGGGACAGTCGATTGGACGCACCATCTCCTTGGGCCAAGTCGCGTGGATCTTCCAGAAGGCGGGCTTGGTGGGCAGCGTGGCCCGGCGTGTTCTACAAGAAGTAGGATTCTAGTCTTACCCGAATACGTGGAGATAAGTAAAGCCGACTTGTCCATATGTCTTATCTCCCTCATACGGACTAGGAAACCAATATGTAACCCTACCCCTTACACTATAAAGGGGGTCGGGGTCCCTAGTTAGACATCTTCATCTGGATCTACATCTTCAACATCCAATCTCGCGCAATCTTAGGCGAGAACATACAATCATTATGATCATCCTTTGATCGTTGTGATCGACACCCCATAATACAAATCCACGAGCACAGGAGTAGGGTATTACCTCTTCGAGTGGGCCTGAACCTGTATAAATCCTGCCCCCTATGCTACCATCGAGTTGTGATCTTTCGCATAGCTCTATAAAATATATTACCGACACAATTCGTCGACAGTTGGCGCGCCAGGTAGGGGCTAGCGTCGCGATCAGCTTCATCAACTTCGATGGCTTCAATCGGCGGATTCGTCTTCACCTACGCCCCCAGCCACGGTTTTGTCTTCAGAGATCTCGGCTTCCTCGCCAACGACTTCGAGGAACTTCAGTTATATGAGCCGGATGACGTTCGGCCCACATACTACCGGGGGAGGCTGTATGCGGCTCCAGCCGAACTACACCACGTCAGGTTGTCTCTTTCGGATTTCGATCCGGGAGAGATCCAATCTGACAACGACGATTCCGACTGGCCAACCGCAGGGATTCCCTTCGGTCTCAGTCGGGATTATGGGACTTTGGTTCTGCCAGCTTCTTCCGCTGATGAGGAACCAATCGGCGATGCTATTCCTGACCTGGATCGCGATCATATCCGATTAGGAACTGCAACTTCTCAATTGGGCAACATCCTGTCCGGATTAAGAAACTCGGCCACTGTTTTTCATGAGATAACACGCCGCCTTTTTTAGTCTGGGCTAAGGGGTGGAGCCCAACAGACACTTACTGGGATGAGCTTCCCGAGTTTCGACTCGGGGATAACTCTAACCGGATCTACATCCCGATTGGACACTAGAATCCCACTCGAATTAACCAATTCGGCTGCTAGATTTCAGCAGATCTGTTCTGCCGAATCTCAGTCGGGTTTTCTTCAGCCAAGCAATTCATCACGGGAAGTGGGAGTTGTAATCACCCCCATCGATGAGCCAACAAGTAAGGATCAGTTAAGCCTCTCTTACTCAAGATCCGAGTCGGAGGAGAGCGTCAATGGGTTCCCTGACTTTTGTGGCGTTTACGTGGTGGATGGACAACCCTCTAGGTCGGCCCCGCGCCCAATAGATGACGCAGGAGCCGAGCATAACCGCGGAGGTGGAGAAGATCTGCGTGATAGATTGCACGATCGTGGGCGTGAAGTTTAGGAGGAATTACTCCAAGTCCGTATGGGAGATCACTCGGTCTTCCGTACGTCACAACAGAATATCCTTGCATGCAAGACCCTCTTGGATAACGTTGGTCTGTTACTCGGGGAAAACAGCCCCGCTACGCCAATCATGGAGCAGATTAAAGCCATGGTGACGGCAGCGGTTGTCCAGGATACTCGGGATCAACAGGCCGACTCGGCCAGAAGCCAGACTGCCACGAGCAACACTCGGCGCACACCAACTCGCGGGGAAGACGCTCGCCAAAGCACAAGTCGCGACCTTCGCCTCGACATCGAAGCTCGGCGGAGAGAGCAAGAAGAAGACGAGGGACGTCACCGAGATGACGATAGAGATAGCTTCGGTCGAAACCTCGACAGAAACGATCGCCGCGACAACCACGCTGTGCGTCATGGTAATCACCACCGAGAAGACTGGCGCCGCACTCCGCCGCGTCGAATACTTCCCCGTCAGTATCCTCCCCTTGGGATCAAAGCATTCACACCCCGACTTCGTCGGGTCAACTGGCCCGTAGGGTTTAACCCCAAGTGAATAGTGAAATTTGATGGGGAATGGGACCCAGAAGCTTGGTTGCAGATTTACTCTCTGGCAATCAAAGCCGCGGGTAGAGGTTATGACGTGATGGCAAATTATCTGCCCGTCATGTTAACTCCCCCGGCTTAGGGTTGGCTTCCAGGCCTTCCAGAGAACTCAATCGGTTTCTGGGGAGAGCTTTGCGACCAATTCGTCACCAATTTCTAGGGCACTTAGGAGAAGCCTGAGACCCAATAGGACCTTTATCAGATTCATCAGAGAAAAGATGAGTCGTTAAGGGATTTCATTCGGCGTTTCAGAAAGAAGAAAACACAATCCGAGAGATTTCTGAAGTGGTCAGTGTCGCAGCTTTCCAAAAGGGAGTTCGTGACCCCGACTTAATCAAAAAGATATCTCAGAAGCCCCCAACTACTGTCAAAGAGATGTTCACCCTGGCGGACCGGTATGCCACTACTTCTGATGCTCTTACCGAGCGCCAGGAGGATCACCCGAGTAAAAATAAAGGCAAGAAAGACAAGACCGAATCATCTTCCAAGGAGGACAAGAAGCGGAAGGGTGAAGAATTGGTGGCAGCTGCGGATCATGGTCGGTAGAGGCCGCCTTGGCCTAATGACTATAATAAAGTAATGGAGGCGCCGCGTCCTTTCCATCCAAATGGAAAGCATGCGGCAAAAAATTGCAATGTCCTGAAGAGGTTTGCTCAGAAGCACAACAAGGACACTCCGAAGGACGCCAAACAAGACGATAAGCGTGATCCTCCTCAGGGTGACGCTTACCAAGAAACCGAGCGCGAGCTCAACTACATATATGGGGATCGGATGCATACGAGTCCAAACGTAAGCAAAAGCTTACCACTCGGGAAGTCAATGCAGCTGTTCCGGTGACCCCGGATACCTTCGATGGTCTGAAGTTCTGATCAAGTTCGATCGCTCGGATCATCCCGACCATATCCCATGTCCAGGAAGATATCCACTCATCCTGGATCCTGTGGTACGGAACGTCCGACGGCGGAAGTGGGTTGAATATCCTTTTCGCCAAGACGTTTGACGAGATGCAGGTTCCAAGGTCGGCGCTTCAGAAGACTGATGCACCGTTTCACGGCATAATTCCGGGAACCTCCTCGGTGCTGATTGGGAGAATTTCTCTTCCGGTCACTTTTGGCACTCGGGACAACTACCGGACAGAAAACCTCAGCTTTGAGGTGGCCGATTTCGAGACTGCGTATCACGCAATCTTGGGAAGGCCGAGCTTGGTCAAATTCATGGCCGTCCCGCATTACGCTTACCTAGCAATGAAGATGCTGGGCCCGCCGGGCGTAATCACAGTCCGTGGGGACGTCAAATTTTCCTATCTTCTCGATAAGAAAAACTGTGACTCAACCCAGTCAGTTGAAGTGGCTGCCGAGTTGGACAAGATCCGGCAGGCAGTCACCACTCTTCGCGACGAGGGCAACGTGCCAAACAAGAAGCAATCTAAGTCGGACATCAAGCCTGACAAAGATGTTAAGCGTATTTCGCTCGACCCGTCCGACTCAACCAAAATGGCTCTGATCGGGAAAGGGCTCGATCCGAAATAGGAAGAGGCACTCGTCACCTTCGTCCAAGCAAGTCGAGGCATCTTTGCTTGGAAATCGTCTGACATGCCGGGTGTCCCGAGGGAGGTGATCGAGCACTCCTTGAACGTACACGACAAAGCCAAGCCAGTTAAGCAATGGCTGTATCGGTTTGCGCAGGATCGGAAGGAAGCTATCAAGGCGGAGATCACCAAACTTTTAGCCGCTGGTTTCATAAGGGAGGTGTTCCACCCCGACTGGCTGGCAAGTCCGGTACTTGTGCACAAAAGAATGGTACTTGGCGTATGTGTGTCGACTATACCGACTTAAATAAAGCATGCCCCAAGGATCCATTCAGACTACCTCGCATCGACCAGGTGGTTGATTCCACTGCCGGTTGCGAGCTTTTGAGCTTTCTGGATGCCTACTCTGGCTATCACCAGATCAGCTTGAAGGAAGAAGATTGCATCAAGACTTCGTTCATCACTCCGTTCGGGGCTTTCTGCTACGTCACTATGCCCTTCGGGTTGAAGAATGCTGGAGCAACATATCAGCGTTGCATTCAGCGATGCTTTCACAACCAGCTCAGGCGAAACGTGGAAGCATACATCGATGACGTTGTCGTCAAATCTTGGGTATCCTCCGACTTGGTCACTGACCTGTCGGAGACATTCGAGAGCTTGTCGGCATACAACATGAAGTTGAATCCGGAGAAGTGTGTCTTCGGGGTCCCTTCGGGAAAGCTGCTCGGTTTCATGGTATCTTACCCAGGGATTGAGGCTAACCCGGAAAAAATTAGAGCTATCATGGAGATGGCTCCCCCAACTTGCCAAAGGGATGTCCAGCGTCTAAATGTGTGCATGGTGCCACTCGGCCGATTCATCTCGTGACTCGGTGAGCGTGGGTCGCCCTTCTTAAAACTATTGAAGAAGCAGCAGGACAAGTTTGTCTGGACACCTGAAGCATGGAAGGCTTTTGAGGATCTTAAATTGTTCCTCACTTCGCCACCTGTCTTGGCATATCCCATGCCGCAGGAACCTCTTTTGCTATACATTGTGGCCACCACTCATGTAGTGAGCACCGTGGTGGTAGTAGAACGGGAAGAACAAGGACGCGTCTATAAGGCTCAGCGCCCAGTTTACTTCATTAGCGAAGTATTGGGCGAGTCCAAAGTACGCTATCCGCAAGTGCAGAAGCTCCTGTATGCGGTCCTGATCGCCTCTCGGAAGTTGAAGCACTACTTTCCAGAACACCCAATTTCGGTGGTCACTTCTTTCCCTATTGGAGATATCCTTCATAATCGGGAAGCCACTGGGAGAATCGCTAAGTGGTCAGTGGAACTCGGGGCTTTCGAGCTCTCGTTCAAGCCACGCAGCGCTATTATGTCACAAACACTCGCGACTTCGTTGCCGAGTGGGCGGAGATGCAGGCTCCCCCAGTCGCCGAAGAGTTCGAGCACTGGAACATGTAATTCGATGGCTCTCTCCGACGACAGGACGCGGGGCTGGTATCGTTCTCATATCACCTGAAGGCGAACGACTCAAGTATGTCCTCTAGATTCATTTTTCAGCTTCAAACAACGCAGCCGAGTACGAGGCGCTCATCCTTGGGCTCCGTATTGCCATATCGCTCGGTATCCGGCGATTGGTGGTTCGCGGGGATTCTCAACTCGTGGTGAGCCAAGTACAGAAGGATTGGACTTGTGTCAATGACAATATGACCACCTACTCTCAGGAGGTCAGAAAAGTTGGAAGATAAGTTTGATGGATTGAAGCTTATACATATCCTACGGCGAGACAACGAGGCGGCAGATGAGCTTGCGAACATAGGCTCTAGCCGGGCAGCAGTCCCAGCTGTGATCTTTGTGCAAGAGCTCCACGCCCCCTCCATCACACCGCAGGAGCAACTACCCCAACTGGACAAATCACTACCTGTGGACAACATGGGCCCCGGGTATTCCGAGATATACTGTTGGACGTACCACCTCTTTGGGCCGAGTCGCACAGATCTTCCAGAAGATGGGCTTGGAGGCTGGCACGGCCCGACTTGCTCTACAAGGAAACAAATTCGTTTCCTACTCGAATACGTGGAGATAGGCGTAACCAACTCGGTTATATCTCTATGTTCCTTATACAGATTAGAGAACCTATCTGTAACCCGATCCCTTGGACTATATAAAGGGGGTCGGGGGTCCCTAGTTAGAACACATCTGATCATCTTACATCCACATTGACATCATTGTCTGTTCTCGTGCCATCCCGACGAGAACGTACATTGTAATCGACATCCCCAATACAATCCACGAGCACAGGAGTAGGGTATTATCTCTCACAGAGGGCCCGAACCTGTATAAATCCTGCCCCCTATGATACCATCAAGTTGTGATCTCTCGCATAGCCCTATAAAATACATTGCCGACACAAATCGTCGATAGTTGGCGCGCCAGGTAGGGGCTAGCGTCACGATCAACTTTATCAACTTCGATGGCCTCCATCGGCGGATTCGTCTTCACCTACGCCCCCGGCCAAGGCTTCGTCTTCGGAGATCTCGGCTTCCTTGCCGATGACTCAGGGAAACTCCGGCTATCTCAGCCGGACAACATCCGGGGAAGGCTGAATGCGACTTCAACCGAGCCACACCACATCAGCTTGCCTCTTCCGGACTCTGTTTCGAAGGAGATCCGATCTGATGACAATGACTCTGACTGCCTCACCGTAGGAACTCCCTTCGATCCCAGTCGGGGTTACGAACTTATGGTTCTACCAGCATCCTCCGCTGGAAATGAACCAACCGGCAATGCTGTTCCTAATCTGGATCGCGTTCGAATCCAATTAGGAATTGCTACTCTTCGGTTGTCTGACATCCCGTTTGGATTAAGAAACTCGGCCACTGTTTTCCATGAGATAACACGCCGTCTTTTTCAATCTGGGCCAAGGAACACAGTAAAACAAACGCACACTAGGATAAGTTTTCTGAGTCCTGGCTCAGGGACAACTCTAACCAGATCAACTTCCCGAGTGGGCATACCACTCGGATTGGTCAATTCGGCTGCAAGATTTCAGCAGATCAGTTCTGCCAAATCTCAGTCAGATTCTCTTCCGCCAAACAATCTGGCACGAGAAGTGGGAGTTATAATCGTTCCCATCGACGAGCCAACAAATCGGGATCAGTTGAGCCTCTCTTACTCGGAGTCCAAGTCGGAGGAGAGCGTCAATGGGTTCCCCAACTTTCACGGCATCTATGTGCTAGATGGACAAGCCTCCGGATCGGCTCGACGTCCCATCGAAGAGGCGGAGCCGAACATAACCGCGGAGGTGGAGAAGATCTGCGCGACAAATTACGCGGTAGCGCACGAGAAGTCCAGGAGGAACTGCTTCAAGTCCGCATGGGAGATCACTCGGTCTTCCGTACGCCACAGCAGAACATCCTCGCATGTAAGACCCTCCTGGACAATGTTGGTCCTTTACTTGGAGAAAGCAGCCCCGCAACGCCGATCATGGAACAGATCAAAGCCATGGTGACGGCAGCGGCTGTCCAGGGTACTCGTGATCAACAGGCCAACTCGGCCAGAAGCCAGACTACCACAAGTAGCACTCGGCGCAGTCGGCACACGCCAACTCGCGGGCAAGATGCCCACCGAAGTACAAGTCGCGACCTTCGCCTCGACATTGAAGCTCGGCGGAGGGAGTGAGATGAAGACCGGCGCCGTACTCCGCCACGCTGGATTCTTCCCCGCCAGTCTCCTCCCCCTGGGGATGGATTGATTGACGGGATGAATGCGTTCACACCCCGACTTCGTCAGGTAAACTGGTCCGAAGGGTTCAACCCTAAGGGAATAGTGAAATTTGACGGAGAGCGAGACTCAGAAGCTTGGTTGCAGATTTACACTTTGGCAATCAAGGCCACCGGCGGAGGGTACGACGAGATGGCAAACTATCTGCCCGTCATGTTAATCCCTCCAACTCAGGGTTGGCTCGTAGGCCTTCCAGAGAACTCAATCGGTTCCTGGGGAGAGCTTTGCGACCAATTCATCACCAATTTCCAGGGTACATATGAGAAGCCTGGAACCCAGTGGGACCTTTATCAGATTCATCGGAAAAAAGATGAGTCGTTAAGGGATTTCATTCGGCGTTTCACCAAGAAGAAGAACACAATCCGGGAGATTTCGGAGGCGGTCGTCGTTGCGGCCTTCCAGAAGGGAGTTCACGACCCCGATCTTATCAAGAAGATGTCTCGGAAGCCCCCGATCACCGTCAAGGAGATGTTCGCCCTGGCGGATTGATATGCTACCGTCTCAGACGCTCTCGCCGAGCGTCAAGAGGATCACCCGAGCAAGAACGAAGGCAAGAAGGACAAGTCCGAATCGTCCTCCAAGAAGGACAAGAAGCGCAAGGGTGAAGAGCTGATAGCGGTCGCAGATCATGGTCGGCAAAAGCCGCCTCGGTCCAACGACCACAACAAAGTTATGGAGACGCCGTGTCCTTTCCATCCAAATGGAAAGCATGCGGCAAAAAACTGCAATGTCTTGAAGAAGTTTGCTGAGGAGCACAACAAGGACACTCCGAAGGACGCCAAACAAGACGACAAGCGTGACCCTCCTCAGGGTGACGCTTACCAAGAACCCGAGCGCGAGCTTAACTACATATTCGGGGGATCGGATGCATATGAGTCCAAACGTAAGCAAAATCTTACCACTCGGGAAGTCAATGCAGCTGTTCCGGTAACCCCCGAGTATCTTCGGTGGTCCGAGGCCCCGATTAATTTCGATCGCTCGGATCACCTTGATCACATCCCTTGTCCAGAAAGGTATCCACTGATCGTGGATCCTGTGATACGGGGCGTCCGACTGCGCAAGGTCTTAGTCGATGGTGGAAGTGGATTGAATATCCTTTTCGCCAAGACTTTCAACGAGATGCAGATCCCGAGGTCAGCGCTCCAGAGGACGGATGCACCGTTTCACAGCATAATTCCGGGAATGTCATCAGTGCCGATTGGGAAAATCACTCTTCCGGTCACTTTTGGCACTCGGGATAACTACCGGACAGAAAACCTTAGTTTTGAGGTGGCCGATTTCGAGACTGCGTATCATGCAATCTTGGGAAGGCCGGGCCTGGCCAAACTCATGGTCGCCCGCACTACGCCTATCTGTCCGTGAAGATGCCGGGTCCATGGAGCGTCATCACGGTTCGCGGAGATGTCAAGTTTTTCCATCTCTTTGATAAGAAAAACTGCGACTTCGCCCAGTCGACCGAAGCAGCTGCCGAGTTGGACAAGATCCGGTAGGTAGCCACCACTCTTCACGACGAGGGCGACCTGCCGAACAAGAAGCCATTTAAATCAGGCATCAAGCCTGACAAAGATGTCAAACGTATTTCGCTCAACCCGCCCAATTCGGCCAAAACGGCTCTGATCGGGACAGGGCTCGATCCGAAATAGGAAGAGGCGCTCGTCACCTTCCTCCAAGCGAACCGGGGCATCTTTGCTCGGAAGTCGTCCGACATGCCAGGTGTCCCAAGGGAGGGGATCGAGCACTCCTTGAATGTACACGACAAAGCCAAGCCGATCAAGCAGCGGCTACGTCGATTCGCACAAGATCGTAAGGAAGCCATCAAGACGGAAATCACCAAACTTTTAGCCGCTGACTTTATAAGGGAGGTGCTCCACCCTGATTGGTTGGTAAATCCGGTGCTTGTACAAAAGAAGAACGGCACTTGGCGCATGTGCGTCGATTAAACTGACTTAAATAAAGCATGTCCTAAGGATCCGTTCGGACTTCTTCGCATCGACCAGGTGGTTGACTCCACTGCCGGTTGCGAACTTTTGAGTTTTCTGGATGCCTACTCAGGCTATCATCAGATTAGCTTAAAAGAAGAAGATTGTATCAAAACTTCGTTCATCACTCCGTTCGGGGCTTTACACTTTCGTCACTATGCCCTTCTTCGGCCGAAGAACGCCGAACAACGTGCAGGCGTTGCATTCAAATGATGTTTCCATAACCAGCCTGGGCGCAACGTGGAGGCATACGTTGATGACGTTGTCGTCAAGTCTCGGGTAACCTCCGACTTGGTCGCTGACCTATTGGAGACATGCGAGAGCCTATCGGCATACAACATGAAGTTTGAACCCGGAGAAGTGTGTCTTCGAGGTCCCTTCGGGAAAGTTTCTCGGTTTCGTGGTATCTCGCCACGAAATTGAAGCTAACCCGGAAAAGATCAAAGCTATCATGGAGATGGCTCTCCCAACCTGCCAAAGGGACGTCCAGCATCTAAATGGGTGCATGGTTGCACTGGGCCGATTCATCTCGCGACTCGGCAAGCGTGGGTCGCCCTTCTTCAAGCTATTGAAAAAGCAACACGACAAGTTCGTCTGGACACCTGAGACACAGAAGGCTTTTGAGGACCTCAAATCGTTCCTCACCTCGCCACCTGTCTTGGCATCTCCTATGCCGCAGGAACCGCTTCTGCTATACATTGTGGCCACCACCCATGTAGTGAGTGCCGCGGTGGTAGTGGAACGAGAAGAACAAGGATGCGTCTACAAGGCTCAACGCCCGGTCTACTTCGTCAGCGAAGTATTGGGTGAGTCCAAGGTACGCTATCCGCAGGTGCAGAAGCTTCTGTATGCGGTCCTGACCGCCTCTCGGAAGCTGAAGCACTACTTTCAAGAACATCTAATTTTGGTGGTCACTTCTTTCCCTATTAGAGAAATTCTCCATAATCGGGAAGCCACTGGGAGGATCGCTAAGTGGTCGGTAGAACTTGGGGCTTTCGAGCTCTTGTTCTAGCCACGCAACGCCATAAAGTCACAAACACTCGCCGACTTTGTTGCCGAGTGGACGAGAGATTGAGCTTCCCGGTAGTCGAAGAGGCCGAAATCTTGGAACATGTACTTCGACGGCTCTCTCCGACGATAGGGCGCGGGGGCTGGTATCGTTCTTATATCACTTGGAGGTGAGCGACTCAAGTACGTCCTCCAGATTTATTTTTCAGCTTCGAACAATGCAGCCGAGTACGAGGCACTCATCCACGGTCTCCGTATTGCCATATCGCTCGGCATCCGGTGATTGGTAGTTCGCGGAGATTCCTAACTTGTGGTGAGCCAAGTACAAAAGGATTGGACTTGTGTCAACGACAACATGACCGCCTACTGTCAGGAGGTCAGAAAGTTGGAGGACAAGTTCGATGGGTTGGAGCTCATACATATCCTGCGACGAGACAATGAGGCGGCAGATGAGCTCGCGAACATGGACTCCAGTCGGGCACCAGTCCCAGCTGGGATCTTCGTCCAAGAGCTTCACGCTCCCTCCATCACACCGCAGGAGCAACTACCCCAGCCAGATGAACAACAACCTGAGTCAGAGGTGCTTACCCTCGACTCGGATTGGACACAACCGTACTTGGAGTATTTGCGAGAAGAAAAGCTTCCCGGCGATCGGGGGGCCGCTGAGCAAATTCAACGTCGGAGTCCTGCATACGTGGTGCATGAAGGAATTCTATACCGCCGAAGCGCCTCTGGCATACTTCAAAAGTGTATACCCGAGTTCGAAGGACGTGCCCTGTTGCGCGAAATACACTCGGGCATGTGTGGCCACCACGCCGCATCAGTTACGTTGGTCGGAAAAGCCTTCCGGCAGGGATTTTACTGGCCAACCGTGGTCTCCGACTCAAAGGAGATCGTACGCAAGTGCGAAGGTTGTCAGTTCTTCGTGCGGCAAATCCATGTGCCAGCCCAGGAACTTCAGACGATCCCTATCACCTGGCCGTTCGCAGTCTGGGGCTCGACATTATTGGACCATTCAAGAAGGCCCCGGGTGGTTTTGAACACATCTTTGTCGTCATTGACAAGTTCACTAAATGGATTGAAGCCAAGCATGTGACCAAGATTACGGCGGCAAAAGCCACCGAGTTCTTCCGGGAGATCATCAGTCGGTTTGGCGTACCATCTCGGATCATTACGGATAACGGCTCTCAGTTCAGAAGCGACGAGTTTCAAAGCTGGTGCGAAGATGTGGGCAAAAAGATTTGCTTTGCTTCAGTGGCACACCCACGAAGCAACGGGCAGGTCGGCCTTGAACGACATGCTTCGCAAGCGTCAAAGCGCGCATCTTCGATCGGCTCGACTACCATCTGCGGCAAAATGGATGAAGGAATTACTGCCGTCCTCTGGGGGCTCGTCTGAGCCCAGTAGAACCACGGCGATCTCCTTCTTCCTCGTATATGGGTCTGAGGCGATCCTTCCAACGGAGCTACAATTCGGGTCGCCACGAGTTCAAAGGTTCAATGAGGACGAGTCAGATGCCAGTCGGATTGACGAACTAGACCGATTGAAGGAACCTCGGGACGCTGCAGCAATTCGGTCGGCCAAGTACCTCCAGGGTTTGCGCCGCTACCACGATCGTAATATATAGGATCGTGCCTTCTCGGTTGGAGAATGGTCCTTCGAGTCAATCAATCGAGTGGCCACAATCTCTCTCCGCGCTAGGAAGGACCGTACATTATTGACTCGGTGACACGCCCGGGGCTTACCGATTGAGGCGAGAAGACGGCAGTCTCATGGACAACTCGTGAAACATCGAGCAATTGGTTCTATACCTGACAACCGTTGTATACATGTTTACAAATAAATAAAGATAAGTTTTCGTTCACATTGTCTTTACATTTATGCAATTCGGCTTCTGACTTGCTACTTATTTGTGTTTCAATTAAGTAGTAAGTCGGGGTTACACTTAATTAGGTCCGCAATCGCGCATCTAATCTCTTTTATCTGGAATCTAACCTGACTTGCTCCCTAGTCGGATTTCGACTAGCTAGTAAGTCGGGAGCTACACCTAATTAGGTTCGCAATCGCGCACCCCTTCTCTTTTGTTAAGATTAATTCGACTTGCTCCCTAGTCAGATCCCGATTTGCCAGTAAGTCGGGGGCTACACCTAGTAAGTCGGGGGCTACACCTAATTAGGTGCAGTCTGCACCTATTCAATACCTAACCGATCTTTCTCTTTTCAAGTCCATGCTGAGCCTAAGTGTTAATTGTTCCGAGTAACGAAACTCTTGCTTCCTAGCAACACTCATACTTCCCGACTGCGTTTTTGGAGACAGAGCTCCGCGCCAACTCCTAACGCTAAGGAATTTGATGCGCTTGACAGAGTGCTTAGTAAAAGGAACTTAACATACTCAGGCAAAATGCATGACTCGAATTAAGAAAAACCAGTTAGCATATATTATATTGGGAAGAAAATCATGTACATTGATAATTTACAGCAAGTTCCTGCATCTAGAAGGAGTCTAAGCCTAGATGGCCTACAGGCCAATTACAGGAGATGTTGGCGAGCGCGGACTAGCGTCTCAACAATCACATTGCCGACGCAAATTGTCGACACTACCTGAATCAGAAGCGCTCGCCCTCGACTCGGATTGGATGTGACCGTATTTGGAGTATTTGCAAGAAGAAAAGCTTCCTGATGATTGGGGGGCTGTTGAACAAATTGAACGTCGGAGTCGTGTATACGTGGTACTTGGAGGAATCCTATACCGCCGAAGCGCCTCTGGCGTACTTCAAAGTGCGTATCCGAGTTGGAAAGGCATGCCTTGTTGCGTGAAATTCACTCGGGTATGTGCGGCCATCATGCTGCTTCAGCCACGTTGGTCGGCAAAGCCTTTCGTCAAGGGTTTTACTGGCCGACCGCAGTCTCGGACCCAAAGGAGATCGTCCGGAAATACAAAGGTTGTCAGTTCTTTGCTCGACAGATTCATGTGCCAGCTCAGGAACTTCAAACGATCCCTATCGCCTAGCCATTTGCCGTCTGGGGCTCGACATTGTCGGACCCCTCAAAAAGTCCCCGGGTGGTTTTGAACATATCTTCGTTGCCATAGACAAATTCACTAAATGGATTGAAGCTAAGCCAATGACCAAGATTACGGCAGCCAAGGCCACCGAGTTCTTCCAGGAGATCGTCAGTCGGTTTGGTGTGCCCTATCGGATCATTACGGATAATGGCTCTTAATTCAGAAGTGATGAGTTCCAAAGCTGGTGCGAAGATGTGGGCATAAAGATTTACTTTGCTTCGGTGGCACATCCTCGGAGCAATGGGCAAGTCGAGCGCGCGAATGGCATGCTTCTACAAGGCGTCAAGGCGCGCATCTTCGATCGGCTCAAGCCATATGCAGCAAAATGGATGAAGAAATTGCCTGCCGTACTCTGTGGGCTTCGCACAAGTCCCAGTCAGGCAACGGGGCAGTCACCTTTCTTCCTTGTATATGGATTTGAGGTGGTCCTCCCAACGGAGCTACAATTCGGGTCGCCCTGAGTTCAAAAGTTTAACGAGGACGAGTTAGAGGCCAGTCAGGCTGACGAACTCGACCGATTGGAGGAAGCTCGGGATGCTGCAACCATTCGGTCGGTAAAGTACCTCCAAGGGCTACGTCGTTACCACAGTCGTAATGTGCGGTATCGTGCCTTCTCGGTTGGTGATTTGGTCCTTCGGATCAATCAGATGAGTGGCCATAAACTCTCCCCACGCTAGAAAGGTCCATACATTATTGACTCGGTGGCACGCCCAAGGGCTTATCGACTGAGCCGAGAAGACGGCACTATCATGAATAACTCGTGGAACATTGAGCAATTACGTCGGTTCTATACCTGACGGCCGTTGTACACACATTTACAATTCAATAAAGATAAGTTTTCGTTTACATTATCTTTACGCTTGTGTAATTTAGTTTCTGACTTGCTACTTATTTGTATTCCAAATAAGTAGTAAGTCGGGGGGCTACACCTAATTAGGTGCGCAATCGCGCACCCCTTCCTTCTCTTTTATTGAGTTTGATTTGACTTGCTCCCTAATCGGATTCCGACTGCCCAGTAAGTCGGGGGGCTACACCTAATTAGGTGTAGTCTGCACCACATTGATATCTTTCTTTTTGACTTCTTGTTGAGCCTAAGTATTGTTTGTTCCGAGTAATGAAACTCTTCTTTCCAATGCAACACTCATACTTCCCGACTGCGTTCTTGGAGACAGAGCTCCGCGCCAACTCCTAACGCTAATAAACTTGATGCGCTTGGTAGAGTGCTTAGTAAAAGGACCTAATCTACTCGGGCAAAATACAGAGTTAATCATAGAAAGATAACATAACTTATATTATATTGGAAGAACTGTTTACATACAATGAACTGATAATTTACAAAAAGTTCATGTATTTATAGGAAATCTAAATCTAAGTTATCTACAAGGGACTCGGCCGCGGGCTTCACTTCTTCAAGCAGGGCCAACGCCTTCGCCTCGGTGCAGGCGAAGCCGTCCTTGGCAGCCTCAAGCTCAATTCGGGGATATAGCGACTTGACGATTCCCAGCGCTTGACTGGTGCTCATCAAGCCGACTTCCTTGAGCTGGACCATGAGCTGCTCGGGGGCATCGGTCCACCTCTGGATTAGCTCAGCCCGGTTGCTTGGCTCGGCGTCACTAGAATAGAGTCGTCGCCGAGTAGGCTCCACGGCCACCAGCAGCTCTTCATACTGCGCTAGCACAGTTTTGACGTTTTCATTCGAAACGTCATACTACGCTTGCGTCTTCTTCTTATACTCTGATAGCAGAAAGATAGATGCAGTCATGCCACTGCACAACATTGGGGATTCGAAGTCGGTTGGGTTAAAGAACTTACCCTCTAACTCGGTGACTGCTCGGACCTCCGACTCCTCCAGGGCCAGCCTCTGGTCCTGGGACTTCTTTAGCTCTACTTGGACGGTGGCCTCAGAGTCCTTGGACTTGGCTAGCTCCTCCCACATGCTGACAATCGTGGCGTCACGAGCTGCACAATGAGCAGAATGTGATGTCACTCAGAAACATAGAAAACATAAAATTCTGACTTAGGTCGGGACACTTACATCGAAGAGAGTCTGTGATGTCGAACTTCTCGTCCTGCAGCTCCTTGATCTCGGCTTGCAGCTTCCGACGCTGCTTGGACGCCTCAATCTGGGTCTCAACTATTTGAACCTCCACGGCTTTGATTCGTTCTATTTTGGGGAGGAAATAGTTGAGAAACTTGGTCTTCCTCTCGGAAAAGTCACCAAGTTCCTGCAAAAAGAGTAAATAATGACACTGCTCTACTTCGAGTCGACAAGACTTACTCGGTTGGTTGGGAAACTTACCCTGATCAGTCGGCCGAATGCTGCGGCGTGCTCATAGAAGGCCACTCTGGCCTTCTCTTCCTCTTCGTCGTCGAGCAGAGTCCAGTCCCCGGCTTCATCTCTCCAGGCCACCGAGAACTTGGGCTCAGCCTCCTCCGGGGGAGATGGAGGTCGGCGTGGAATCTCTTCCACAGCCGGCTCGGCTTCCTCGCCGCTCCCATCAGTCGGCTTCGCGCTCGGGGGGGCAGCGGCATCATCGGCAGGGACTTCAGCCTCCGGCTCGGCTTCGATCGGCTTTGGGGGCGGAAGCTCCGTGTCGGTCGCTGGGGCGAAGGAGGAGGAGGAGGGAGAGGCGACGCCTCCCGACTGGGCTTAGCCGCCGCCTTTTTAGGCTCCGGTGCTGGATCGGCCGGGCGGTCAGTCGGGATTTCCTCCGACGGTTTCCTGAAAGAGGGGACATTTCAGCATAAAAAACAAACGTCGAAGATTGACAAGGTGTGACAAAGTTAGACTCACCGACTGGAGGTCTTTATCTTTATCCCGGCGCCCCTCTGAGCGAAAGACCTGCTTGAAGAGGCATCGGGAGGGCCACTCGGCCTGGCCTGGGGTGATGCAGGCTTAGGCTTAGGCCTGACTGCTTGGCCTTCGCGTCGGCGTGGGCTGGCTCGCTCCTTCCTTGGTGGCCTCATGGATTGTGGGGCCCGAGCCTTATCGGCTGCGCCTCTCAGGCAACAAGACGTCCTCCTCTTCGAAGGAAATCGGCCCCTTGCCCTTCTTTGCCGCGGGAGCCTCTTCAGGCTCCTCGCTTGGGCGCTTCTCGCCCTTGTTGGCAGGGGTCTCAGGCGTCGGGGCGAGGGACACGAAGGCTTGGCGGTCCTGCGCAGAAATACAACCTTCCTAAGTTAGTACGATGACAACGAGACTACTCAGCGGGCTTAAAATAAACACTAAGGCTACTCGGCCGTTACCTCTGGTGGCGGATTGGCGAGGGAGAAGCTTTTGGGATACCCGCGGTTGGTAATGGGTGTCGCTGTGGTGAAGAACTCGGCGTTTCGGTCGGCGGCGTCCGGATTTGAGATCTAGGTGGCCACTTCCCGAGTCGAATCGGTCGGCCCAGTATATTCGAACCCGAGCCGGACCCTCTCTTTGAGGGGCTGGACGCGGCGCATCGTGAAACTGATAGCGATGGCCACGTCGATCAACCCCTCTTCTTTCAGACCGCGGATCAGGCCGAGTAGCTCGGTGACCAGATCCATTTCGGAGGAGAGGGGAGAAGAAGTCCAGGAAGGAGAAGCCCAGGGCTTTCTCCCATCAAAGGAAGGAAGACTGGGAAGAGGATTGGCACAATAAAACCACTCCTGATGCCATCCCTTCAGGAGGTTCGAGATGGCGAGAGAATATTCCTTTTTAGGCCACTCCGAAGTTGAAATCCGGCCCCGTCGACGGCCTTAGGGGCACTGTCGTTGGGGAAGGCCTTTAGATGGAAAAGATGATGAAAATGGTTAAAATGGGGAGCAATCCCCAGAAAGGCCTCGCAGAGATGGACAAAAAGAGAGATTTGAAGGATCGAGATCGGATTCAAATGAAAGAGCTCGATGTTGTAGTGGTGGAGTAAGCCACCAAGGACAGAAGAAGCGGGGAGTCCGAACCAGCGAGAAAAGGACTCAAAGACGACGATCTCCTCTTGGCGAGGAGTGGGAGAAGACTCACCCGTGGCGGTGCGCCAGCCGATGAGTTCCTATGTTGGAAGAACACCGGTATCGACCAGTGCCTGCAGTCGCTCCTCGGTGGTAACGGAGGTTGCCCAGTTTCCAGCCATTTATGAGAAAGTGGTGGGGGATGGGGGCAACGAGGCTGGATCTAAAGATTGGCGGCGGGGGCGGCGCTGGATTTGCTCTGCGATGGCGGAAGCGACAAACCCTAGCGGGAGAGCTGCGGGGAGATGAACAGACTTGGACGCACAATGCAAGCGTAACTGTTCGAATACCCCGACGCGTTCTATTTAAAAGAAAATGGGCAACGTTTCAGTTTCCGCGCTGGGCAGGAAAAAAATCGAGCCCTAATCATTGCTTCAAGATTCGGGCCCAGACTTAGGTTCCAGAGAGCATGCCCCCGTGGGCCGCAAGCTGTACACGTCATTACTCGGGTACAGGTGCCACTCGGATTAAACCTAGTCGAGAAAGTGCCCCGTAGAGATCTCATGCCGGTTAATGCCGCCTATGAGGACTGGGCGCTTCCCGGGTTATAACTTAGCTCTTGATGTACCTCCTAGGGTCAATAGTCGGTCTGACTTTTAGTCGGATCGGGCATCATGAGTTACCTCTTCAGTCGGGTCTCAGTGGCACATCTCTGGATCGTTCGTCATCATGATGAACACCACTCGGATGACCTTGACTTGGAGGCGGGCGTATTCTCTCAAGAATCACTAGCTTGAGATCGCACTAAGTCGGGTCAGGGCGCCAGAACACCCTAATACACGAATTGTAACATGTCTCCTGCTGGACCGAATGTCGAGTTCCGTCAATCAAAGCTGAATGTCATGATTTGTTACAGGGAGGATAAAGCAGGGTGACACTGATCACTCGGCTACATCCACTTTTCTTGGTATGCCTCTCTGTGGGGCCAATAGCGACATCTTAATTAATCGGATTTGGATACCAAACATCTTTTTAGAGGCTTGAGATTTTCTCTTGAGTCCTTTGCAACTGTGTTGTTTAATCAGTAGGTTACTCGGCGAGCAAAACTACATCAACCGAATAAAGACTAATGTCACTCGGATTACACTTGATAGGCTGCAAGCCGAACTCAGAATTAAACGATTCAGTCATGAAGCACTCGGGGGTTACTGTGGACAACATGGGTCCCGGGTATTTGGAGACAGTCAATTGGACGCACCACTTCCTTGGGCCAAGTCGCGTGGATCTTCCAGAAGCGGGCTTGATGGGCGGTGCGGCCTAGTGTGTTCTACAAGAAGTAGGATTCTAGTCCTACCCGAATACGTGGAGATAAGCGAAACCGACTCGGCCATATCCCTTATCTCCCTAGTGCGGACTAGGAAACCAATCTGTAACCCTACCCCTTACACTATATAAAGGGGGTCGGGGTCCCTAGTTAGACATCTTCATCTGGATCTACATCTTCAACATCCAATCTTGCGCAATCTTAGGCGAGAACATACAATCATTATGATCATCCTTTGATCATTGTGATCGACACCCCGTAATACAAATCCACGAGCACAGGAGTAGGGTATTACCTCTTCGAGAGGGCCTGAACCTGTATAAATCCTGCCCCCTGTGCTATCATCGAGTTGTGATCTTTCGCATAGCCCTATAAAATATATTGCCGACACAATTAGTCGACACCGGCCCTCTGCAGCGTCTTCGCGCAGTCGTTTTATCTCCTCCTGCCGCTCCTTTTGGCGTTCGGTCAGCGATGCGACCTTCGCCTCGAGGGCTTCCACCCCATCAGCCTTAGCCTCCATCCCGGTGACCTTGGCCTTCAGGGACTCCACCTCCTCGCGTGCTTCATCCAGCGCGAGGACCCTCTCCTGCATGGATTCCCTGGCCACCTTAAGCCAGGCACGGAGTATGTCTTGGGCGGCCTCGACGCCGGCAGCTAGGCACGCAAGTCCTTCAACTCTGTGTCCTTCTTGACCTCCCGTCGGAGGAACTCAGACTGTGAGACGATCATCCCCGAGACGTCCTCCACGGTCGCCTTGATCAGTTGTGATATTCAAGGTAAGCTGTTAGTTGAAATTCATTCTATACTAAGTCCGCACATTGTAGGTTGTGATCTTACCTCGGCCGCGCACAACGCCATGCGCTGCCTGAAGGCATCCATGGCGTTCCCCTCCTAGAGGAACGCGAATGACTCTAGGACCTTCGCCGCGCCTCCTTCGGGTAGCTCGTACGTCTCCTCCACGAGCTAGAAGGTTGGATAAGGCATGCGCGGAGACGGGCTCCTCAGCATGTCTTTCGCCGGGGAGGCGGCACCCGTCGGGCCCTGCGCTGGCGAAGGATCATCGGTGGGCTGGTCGGCCTCGGCTTCCCCCGCCTTGCCTGGAAGGGCCTCTTCCTCCCAGGACTCGGCCACATTGCCCAGGGAAGCGGTTTCTTCCTGGGCTTCTTCTCCCTCCTCCTCCTCCTCTGGGACCCCGAGCTCCATTGCACCCAGGGACGGCAGCTCGTTGTTGTCTGATCCCTCGGAGATCGGCTCCTCCAGGACTTGGTCAGTGATTTTCTCCAGGTGTTCTACGGTGACATGTTCCAGAAGATTGTCAATGTCTTCCCGGAGCCGGTGCTCTTGCCCTGGAGAAGGAAGGTGTCAGAATGCTAAAGTCTACCATAAAGTGCAAGCACTTCGAAGACATACCTTCCTCTGGAGCCTCGCCTGCCGGGCCTTGCCCGTCCCCCATAGCGGCCTAGGATGATGCTGCATAGCCGGCAGCCACCTCCTTGGCGCGCCGGGCTGCTGCCTCAGATGGCTTCGCCATCTCCGAGTTGATGTCATCCGTGTAGACCACCTAGAGTGTGATCGGCGTCTGGGGCCTCTTTCCGACCACCTTGTGCTTCTTGGGCGGCGGCGGGTTGACGTCGCCATTCTCCTCCTGCTCATCCGGGCCCTTCTCAACTGACGCCCTTTGCCCAACACCACTCAGTGGGTCAGGTGAGGAGCAGCCGAGTTGCTTCAGTATCTCTGCATTCAGCCTCTCTAATTCGAGCTCCTCCCTTAGCCATGCGTTCTGCTCTTGTAGCAGACGCAGGCACTCGTCCTCTCGGGCTTGGTCTGCCAGCTGACATAACCGGGAAACTCGTTCCAAGTTAGAGCGCTTAAAATTTTCCGACCAAAACCCGGGATCACTTACCTCAGCGCAGTCTTGGAACTCCAGGTGCCACTTCGCTGGACGGGGCTGAGTCGGAGCCGATGCCTAGACAGGGGCCATTGCCCGGGCTGGCGTCGGCCGGGCTACGCTTTCTGGCCGGATGCGGCGACCGTCGGCCTGCAGGCTTGGCATCGACGGTCAGGGAGGCTGCGCGCCTCCTGCGGACGGGCTTCTTCACCACCCCTTAGCGCCCTTCTCTTTCCTGGACGCGGCAGGCGCGACCAGCTCCTCCATCTTGCCCTCGATCTCTTTGTTTTCCTGCCTGGCCAAGGAGTAAAGGACAATGTTAGTAACAGATATGCTATCCAGGCTTACCCGATTCGAGATAGGGTGACTTATGTCCTCGGAGAGCTCCAGGATGTTTCGGGGGCACTCCATCAGTTCTCGGGCCTCGTCCTCCTTGGAGTCCTTGCTCCGAGGCACTTCGAACAATTCGAAGACGCGCTCCTCGATCCACTTGTTGGAGGGTGCTGCAAAAAAAGGGAAAACTTGAACCGGGCAAGAAAAGAGGCGATCCGGGACTGCAGAGAGGCCAGGTCCCGGTACTTACCCGCATCATCGTCGTAGGTGAAGTCCTGCCACCCGTCGATTTCATAGAACGGGTGATCCCTTCTCCGCAGGGGGCTGATCTGGTGCACGATGTAGTCCTGCGCGATCTTCTCCCCGGCCAGCCCAAGTTCTGCCAGCGCCTCTATCTTGCTGATAAGGGTCGTCTCCTCCGGCTGGACCTCGGGCACGGCAGGGCTTTCCCCTTCTGCGGAACGGCACTATGGAAAGCAAGGGAGCTATTTGGGCTCTCCTGGGCATATAACCACTGGTTCGACCACCCCGAGATGGAGTCTTTTAGGTGGAAGATGGTGTAGGTGAACGGGACGCTTGTGTGCAAACGAAAGTATGCACACCCTACGGGCTGATTCGAGTGGCGGAACAGCCCGTAGTACTGTAGGAATAGGCTCGCTGTTGGTAGCGAGCCCAGGAAACCTTCACACAGATGTGTGAAGATGGATATCATAAGAAAGGAGTTCGAGTGGAGATTGATTACCTCTACCTCGCACTGCACCAGGAGCGATGCGATGAATTCGCTCTTCGGCGCCCGCAGCCTGTTGATGGCGTGGAGTTCGCATGACACAAACTCCTCATCGTGGGGTTGCAGGTGTTGGTCGTCCCTGGGGTGGTGCCACATCCCGGCGTCGAGGTGGCCCTGCTTCTCTAGTTCTCGTAGCCGTGCCGGCGTGATTTGGGTCTTCCCTAGGATCGCCATGGGTTTCGGTGAGCAGGGGATGCATCGGAAGTTAGGGCTCGCCTGCGGGGACGCGACAGGAAGGGGAGCAAGGAAACATAGAGAGCAGAAGATGAAGAGTTTTGGCACGAGGGAGGGAAAGTGACGATCATTACTTCCCTATGCCTATTTATAGGTGCGGAGCAGTAAAGAGGGGTAAAGGACACATCCCTAAAATGTGAAACGGCTGAAAACCACCGCATATTGTGTGACAGTTCGACTTCTGAAACTGCCCCTATTATTGTGTTCCGTGTCCAACGGCTAATAAAGTTCGATTTATGACCGTTGTAAAAACCCTCGCTGGCGTTTGTTGTCTAGTCCACTATGAGAACCTTGCCCGGCCGGACTGTTGCCTGACCCAGAAATGATCCTTACTCGGTCCGGGCGCGACTTGCTTGGTCTGGGCGCAACGTGCCCGGTGGTGTGACAATTGGTCGGCTCTCATCTACGAGATGTTGTATGCGGCCATAGAACTACGCTATCATAACCAATTCCTCTCTTCGTGGTTTAAAAACCTCAAGAGTAAGGCCCTGCCAAGTAGTTTTCTACCTGAGCCTTGGGGGCTAGCTGTCGAGGATTGGTTAACGGCCCATGGGCCGAGACTAACCCTACCAGCTCCGTAAACCGGCGAATACCCTGGACGCATTTCCTAAGACGGCCCAGTCCAGGCAGAGTGCTGAGCGGTTTTTGCCCAGGGAGAGACTGGGTGCTGCCCGGATGGGGTTGTCTGGCCCGCCCTAACGTCAGCGTCATGCTTTGGCTCGGGTCGGGCAACGTCCCAGTTCCCGAAGTGGTCCTGCTTGCACGAGCAATGATGTAACCGAGTGGCTTGCTGTAGCATACCACGTGGTCACGTTTCCCATGATGCAGGAGTCATTGCCTACGATCTATGCGGTTCACGCAGCGGTTGCCTCGCTCGCGGTGCGCGCAACCGTCTCCCAGAGATTTGGAGCTGACGGTTGGGGATAGGCCCTATAAATACCTATATGTCGCCGGGAAATCCCGCCGACGGTGAGATTCAGCGCCCCTCCTCGATGATGGAGAGGACGCCGAGAAAGTGGTGGTGAGAGAGTAGAGCGCTCAGTGAATAGACTAGTGCTAATGTGGATGATCAGAATGCTTGCCCTTCTTCATTGATGTGCTTATCAATTTATACAACTTTAGGGATTGGGTTTACATGCATGGGAAATACCCAAAGTACCCTGACCCATAGGGGAATACCCAGATTACCCTGAACTTTGGATCGTCGATCCTACAATCAATGGCTAGAATTGTTTTCTTACAATCCACGTTATCCTATTCCCTAACATGCCCTTGGGAGGCAAACTCTGACAAAGTTGTTGATTTGATTTGATCCGATTCGTTCTCGTCAGAGGCTGTCGCGAAGTCTTCGTCTTCTGACCTAAAACTTGTAAAAGATCACTCTCGGTCTTCCCGAAGGGTCTTTGTGAATTCCTCGTCTAGGCACCTTTCGCCACCCTTCGGTGAAAATCCCGAGGACTCCCCTAATTTGAAATACACTCGGAATACTTTACCCTTCGCGTATGTCCAAACCTTCCACCCACGGTCTGACTTGAAGTTGTCTTGGATAAGCTTCCTCATGTTCCCCTTCGGGTAACAATTTACGCGAAGAATCCTCACAACATTTTCGTGGACATCCACCTCTCCTAGAGATGGGTTGGCTGCTCCTACAACACTATGTTTCGATCATCTAAAGCACGTTTTCACATATTGAGCTAATCATCGAGCTCATCAGCATGCACTGTAACCCGGTATTTCGCAATACACACACCGGAGTAGGGCTATTATCCTTTTCAGAAGGTCCGAAACAGGATAAACCCTTGTGTCTTGTCTATTTTCAGCTCGCTCACACTAAGAAGTCTTCGACATCTTAAAGCGCCACACTTCGGCAGAAAGTGGCTTTCTGATCCCTCAATCGAGAAATAAGCTCGACGAAAAATCCGGTTTCCAATCGTTGATAGTAACAATTTAGTAGTAGTTTATTTCTATATATATAATGTTGTAATTTAGGCTATGTTCGAGCCAAAATTGAGCGAGTTGACATCAGCACAAGATTGACTCATTTTTCGCTCATTTCTTTACGAGTGGATCTTGAGATGAGCCAAAATACCAGTTAATCTTGAGTGGCTCACGAGCAGAGCTGGAGCCTTTTTTCAGCCCGATATATCATTGTGCATGCTCTAATCGCTTTACCCTAAATTAAACGCCCCGTTCGGCTTATTCACTCGTGCGCGCGTGCGTGAGTACCTCTGAATCTGTGGTTGACGCCGCTGTAATTAAAGGCGAGATCTGACCAGGCTGAACCGAAGGATGAACTGATCGATTCGTAGCTCTGGTTTGACCATGAAAAAAATGGCAGGTTATTAGCCGAGAAAAGTAGCTGAGTCTTCCAGACGAGCCAGAGCAAATCTGTGCGAGTAGTACCTGGTATATATCAGTAGTGTAGTAGCAGTCTACCGCTGGTGGTTCGATCTCTATCTTTGCCTCGTTGGCTCGTCCGTGACCTCGACGGTTTGACCGACCGACCAACCGACCCCCTGTCGTAAACTGCCCGAGCCCGAGTCGTGTACTTGTATTCCGGTTCTGAGGTCACGTACGGCAGCAAAATTGTGTTGCAGTCGTTACGTAGCATACCTAACATCGACGACATCCATACACGTATAGATTTGAATTTGAATCTACGAATCTTTTGTCGGGGTGCGTGCTGTTTACTATTTAAATCATCTTCTGTCACATGTACCAGCAAACTATGCAATTCAGTTAGAAAGCGGTTTTCCTCGCTGGTACATGTGATTTCATGCATCGCTCTCCCCTCTTGTCATATTTTGCCAAAAAAAAAGTCCATCTTATCAAATTCTTCAGCAAGCTCCGCTCCTCTTTTCTTCCCCCACGCGTCTCCTCTAGTCTGATAGCCTCAGTCTCCCCTCAGCCTCAACCACCCGCCCTTTTTAGAGAGAGATGATCACTTAATTCGAAATTTGACAAAGCGGATGTTTGTTAAATATAATGAGAAAAAGAAAGAGTAGCACACCTATATTCGGACACAATCACATAGAAAGGGAGAGAAATAATTTTTTTCCCTAAAAGGGCAAATCCCGATTTCCATTACTACTTGTTAGCATCAATTTTTGGAAAAGTCAATAACCTTCTAGGAGATTCTAGAATCGGTTAGGAGAAGAGTTCTACAAATTATATAAAAGACTGGTTCAAAGAAGCATCAAGGCTGGATTGAATCCTATTTGTCCATGTGGATTATTTTTAGAAAGATAGAGTCAGTTTGTTGTTTAGCATAAATTAGAGCCAAGGTCGGTTACTATGTCGAAATTAGGTAAGATAACAGTTGATTTGTGTTAAATTAGGAAGTAAATTGAGTTTGTATTGAACACGAGTTTAACTAAGTTTAGATAGAGTCTTGAGTATAAATATGTAGTCCCTAGGCATGTAAAGGGTCCAACCCCAATCAATCAATCAAATCTACCATTTTCCTGTCCTTTACTTTTTATTGCATTTAGTCTAGTTTCGCCGTATTTTATTTCTGATCGACCTGATGCGCATCGCCTTCTCGATCAATTATACAATACAACCCAAAAGTTGCTTGCAAGTGAGTATTATCTCGCTTTAGTTCGATCTACGGGCTTGCATCGGCTTTTAGTTCTATCAGTATATTATCTTTGTTCAATATTGTTGCGCATCATCATTTCGTGCAAAGGTAGATTCTACCCCTATCGTTTTATCGATTTGTTTGGCTTTACAAACATGTGGATAGTATGTTTACTCTCGTTCTATTGTTTTAATTAACTTGTTACTTACCAATAGTATGTTTACCCTTCGTTCTATCATATTAGTCGATTCTATCAGCCAGTTTGGTAGTCTATTTATGTATAAATCTGCTAACATTCGTTTGACTTGATCGATCTCGTCACCCTTTAAATCTATTTGTTTAGATCTAATCTAAAGCCGCCAGTTTCGTTATCCTTTGGACATGTTAACTCTTTTGATCTTTTCTTAAGTTTTAGTACCCTCGTATCTTCGACATTTGATGTAATTGATCAGCTAACTAAAGCTCATTAGAATCTTCACTTTGCCGATTTCTAGGTCAAATTGGCCTGCATGGTGAAACCAACTTCAACTTTCGCCACCAACAGTACTCCTGAAGGATAATAGAAATAAACAGCATACCAAGTCTAGGGGGTGTGGCCTTGTTACAAAAATTACACCACTAACATCCTAAAAGAAGGAAAACGAAATAGACAAGTCCAAACAAAACTAGAGTTATCAAGAGCACATCACACCAAGGGAAACACCAACCTCTGTAATATTAAAAAAAAAACAACTCATAACCATCCTCCTATCTTTTTTAAAATAATAGAACCTCCATTAGATTATAGACCGAATAGTTATAACCATAGGAAAAACTATTACTACACAAATCCACAAATAGAGCCAACACCTCTTCCTAGAAGCAAAATTAAGAGCATACTGCATTCCTCAAACACAGATCAAGCAACTGTTGCATGCGTGGTAGGTATTTGCACTACTAATGTCAAACACATACAAGAAATTATATGCATAATCTGAGAATCATGCTTTTCTTGAGGCCAGAGAAATGCATGAACACTGCAATCCAACTTTTCCACCAATCTTCTCCTTATTTCTCCTTTTATCCGAGTGCGTCGCCATACCCAACCTCATTGCCTCATTGTCTGTTGCGTCCACTACTTTGGTCTTCCTCCACCAAACCTTTGTCGGCCTTGTGCCGAAACCCTAAAAACAAAGAAAACCATCTCTCGGTCTAGGGCGAAACCCTAGAAACAAAGAAGACACAGACTCATGACTGACACCCGTGAGCACCAACACAACCTATGGGGAAGAAAGAGAGAGGGCCTAGGAGGGGGAAGCGGCTTCAACTACGTTAACACTGCTGCCCCTGAATCTCCTAGTGGTTTGCCTCTCTTTCATTTGCGTACAACTAACTGTCCTCCTATCCTGATAGAGAAAAAAATTGACTTAGTCAAAGAATTTGACAAAGCATATAGATTTTTTTAATAAAAATACGACCAAAGAGAGAAAGAGCAGAATGCGACCCAAGGGGGTGGAAGGTGAACATCTCCACCAACATTGCTATATCGTCTTAATATTCAAAATTTAGTGATTCTCATTCCCTAAATTGCTCCAACAATATTGCTAACCCAATTGCCAAATTTAGCAATTCTCTCTCTCCTAGTTGCTATTTTTTAACAATCTACCATTCATATCCCTATATATTTCTTAGGGAAAATTACATGGGTAGCACTGCAAATTATATGAATTTGCTACGTAGCACTCCATTTGTCTATGGCATATGGGCAAATTTATGGTGCTACAGCCCAAATTTCCCCTATTTCTTGTTGGATGGAGATTTCGGAGATGTTGGAGATTGTAGAAATATATGGAGATGTAGTTGTTTGAGTAATGTATATACATATGAAGATATAACATCCAAATTTAGAGAAGCCATTTGTTGTAGGGGCAACCACCCCATCTCCAGGAGAGGTGGATGTCTACGAAGATGTTGCGAAGATTCTTCGTGAAGATTGTTACCCGAAGGGGTAAGTGACGAAGCCTATCCAAGATAACCTCAAGTCGGGGCCGTGAGTGGAAGGTTTGGACATCTTGCGAGGGTCGAGAAAAGAACATGAAGGATGGAGTGTCCTCGGGATGTCCACCGAAGGACGGCGGAAGGTGTCTGGTCAAGGGATTCACGAAGACCCTTCGGAAAGACCGATGGCACGAAGACCCTTCGGAAAGACCGAGAGTGATCTTTGACAAGTTTCGGGTCAGAAGACGAAGACTTCACGACAGCCTCTGACAAGAACGAATCGAATCGAATCAAATCAACTTTGTCAGTGTATGTCCCCCAAGGGCATGTTAGGGAGTAGGTTAACGTGGATTGTAAGAAAACTAGTCTAGCCATTGATTGTGGGATCGATGATCCAGAGTTCAGGGTAATCTGGGTATTCCCCCATGGGTCAGGGTACTTTGGGTATTTCCCATGCATGTAAACTCTGGCCCTAAAGATGTATAAATTAATAAGCATATCAATGAGAAAGGGCAAGCATTCTGATCATTCACAGGAACACTAGTTTATTCACCGAGCGCTAGGCTCTCTCACCACTACTTTCTCTGCGTCCTCTCCATCACCAGAGAGGGGCGCCGGTTATCACCGTCGGCGGATTTTCCGGTGACACCATTGAAGATAGAAAATTAGAAACCTAGTATATAGACACCAGCGGTTCTGCACTTCCGTTTATTTTAACGCTCTTTCGTGCAGCTGCTTCCTCGGCTGCAACCTTCGCATGTTTATAGCGAGAGAGTGGCAGGCAGGCATATGCCATCCATGACGTCGGCTTCCCTTGTCGTTTTTGCCCGGTTGTGTGAGTCGTGACCCACAAACAAAACGCATATGCCGATCGGCAAAAGCCAGGGACCACTATGCCTTTTTTCGTTAGCAGCCATGCATGCGGCGTCATGCGTGGCGAACACGCGTGGAGATCCTCTCCTGGTTTCTGTGCCTTTCCCGGCGTCGACGCTCGAGCATGTGTAGCCCGTGCTTCGCGTGCTCGTGCTCGTGGCGAACATGTTTATTGAGAGAGAGAGAGAGGAGATTTTGGGTTGGATTGGTTTGGTTAATGATTTCCCTGCGATACCTCGCACCAGATGAGTCGGTTTAGACCGATTCGAAAGGCGGCCCTTCCTGTTTGGTCGCCACGGGAGCAGGTTGCCCTCCAAGCTGTAAGATTATCTCCAACCCTTTCCCTTCCTTCCCTTCCCAATTCCTATCGCGAAGGGATTCTCGTTCATTTCAGCACTCCAACAAATTCCCTTCAGCAATCCTTTCGTGAAGGAATTTCTCCCTCCATTCCCTCCAGAAAGGAATTCTCTCTTCTTTCTCTATATTATTCTCTTCGAAGTGATGCTGTTGGAGATGGTAGAAAATGAAGGGAACAAATATGAGAAAGGGAACGAGGAAGAAAAGGAAATAAAGGAAAAATGGTTGGAGATAGTCTAAGAGTGGGTATTCTAGAATTAGAATTTGCTACTTTAGGAGTGGATTCTAGGATTTGTTATTTTAAAGTAAACCATTTAAAGGTTCAACATTTTTACTAACTAAATTCATTTTCATTGTTTCTAACCTTTTTATCCATGTGAAATGACCCATGGCTGCCCGTCGCTGCCGACGCCGGCCACTCGCCCTTTGCTTTTGTCCGATCAACACCATGGACACTCACCCTACCTGCCCGTCACTAGTTGACCTTTGGTGCACTCTCGCCCTCCGTGTAGCTCCCACCGCCGATGCCTTGCTCGCCCTCTCTCCAGCTCCGCCGCCTAATCGGTGCCCAGGTGCGTCTTGGAGACAGCTAAGAGATTGGTAGGGTATTTTCGTCCATTCACACCGGGAAAAGTATTACAAATAATGAAAATTTAATTGGCTAAAATGATAGATCATGTAATAATATTTTTGTTTGGAGTGATAAACCCAGCAATCCACTCCATGGAGTCTCCTTCCGCAACGCAGAGGTCCGAACTCCGACGGTCACAGGCTCACAGCGCAGGCCAACTGACAAGTCATCAGCGTTAATTGCCTTCTATATTTCAAAATAATGCAAGCACGAGCATATTAACGTATTATGAAATATTCAGCTCTGTCGCTCTGACAACATATCAAATGTTCAGCGAAAGTAGTATGGAGGAAAATGCAAGGGCTTGTCAAGCGGTTCGAGCGTGCCAGAACCGTCCAATCCCGTGGTCCGTGACATGCATGTAACAAATCTCTGACAAGTTAATTTACCACTGGGCCAGAGGGAAACCGAGAACCGACTGACATCTTCTTTTTCTTGACCAGAGAATCGACGGGTTCTAGGTCAATCCATTTGAAGCTTTCTCGAACAGTTTGACCCTAGGCGGAAGCATTCGTTTTGGGATCGAGCGCTTCTGGGGGCTGACTTTCTCAAGCACGGCCGTAAAATACGCTCGGTAATTTCCACTGTTCACACCAGGTCAACGTCAACGCTACTACGTATACACGATACTGTAGTTGCTCCTGCGTGCTCCTGACCCATGGGAGGTCAACGCCAGCCCACGCATGCAAGCTTTTCGTGGACCGGCCAACTGGCCACGCATGCGTCGTCACCGACGACCACCAGATCTAAACAAACACGCCTCTGAATCACCTGATCCATGCGTGCGCGACTTTTTTTTTCTGTGTGTGGGGCGTCAAAGTCAACCACCGCCTCGCGTTGCCGCTTCTTGCCGTGCAGGTCAAACCGATCGGGCACCGTCGCGCGAAGGTCAGACGGCGCGAGCGAGTGGCTGGGGCTCCAAGGTTCGGTGGTCAACGCAGCCATCGACGGCGACGTCAGGTACTTAGACCCGCGGTCGCTGCAATGGCACGTTCATCGATCAAGCTCGTTTACGCTTTGGTTTGGTTATAGATTATTCGGTCGTTCTAAATTGTTCGATCTGGGTGGGAAATGGTAACGAAGGGCCTCTTCTTCCGGCATTCCTGTTTGAAAAAACTCTGGTAAGCATTATCCATATTCAAATATAGAACAAATATAGATATCGATGCAAATATGCAATCCGATGTTTTCATCATATACGAACATGAATAGAACATGGATAGGGTTAATTCGATATATATATCAATGCAGGTTTGTGAAATTAGAGATTTGTTACTCTCTATGACAATATTATGTAGATTTATATTTCACATATCATTGATATATGATTGATAAATTTCTAAACTTACAATTCTACAGCGGTATGTATCTAAATCAGCAACATGGGGATAAGGGATGCTAAGTGGGGACATAAACAAATATTAGCCCATCCATCAGATGTCTACCCAGTACCCACCAAGCCATCCATCCGGGCTACAAAATGATCCAGCTGCGGCTGCCTCTGTGGGCTTAGTGGGTGACTACACGTGAGTGCTCTTCGGCTCTTCCCCAGAAAAAAAAGTGAGTGCGCAATTTAGTATTCGTATTCAAGAATGTAAAGATTTATATTTGTTTAAAAATACTTCTACGGATAGGAAGGAAACACTTTCTGGGTTGTATCTGTATCCACTTCCATCCTAATCTTGCACGCCAAATGTACACGGTTGTTGCAACTTACAAGCATCTCTACCATACTTACAAATTATGTATATATGGTGGAAGAAATATGGGACATGCTAGATATTGGACGTCCGATTCTAGCAAAAATATCAGACGCTTTTTTTGAAAAATAGGCAAAGTACTATTGAAACATGAACGACGTAACGATGAGACATGGTCGAACCACTGATGAAACATGGATGAAGTACTAATAAAACATGACAGAATAACCGATGAAACATCATCGAAACAATGTTCTGTGGTTATTCAAATAAAATGTTTCACATAAAACAAAAACAATGTTCCGATAGGAAAATCCAAATGCTTCATAAGAACAAAATATGGTAATGTTTCGTAAGTGCAAATCAAATGTTTTATAAATTTGCTATCAATGTTTATACGTATATGGGCAATGTTTCATGATGAAAATAAGGATGTATATTCTTTTGGTCGTCTTTTTCTCCGAATCCGACAAGGCCTCACGTCGTGCTTACCAAATCCAGCCACCAAACTCGCTATTGGAGAGAGAGGTAGAGAGAGAAGAGATAGGGAATAGACAGAGGAATATAGATAGAGGGTCATGAGAGAGAGAGAGGTGTGCGCTGGCGAGCGGCGGCTCAGGTCGCCGGCCGGCGAGTGGCTAGGCAAAGGCAGCAACGCTAGCGGCGCGGTCTACATGCGGCCACGTCTCCCTCTTCCTTGGATGCATCGACTGTAAGAAAAGAGGTGAGGAATGAGATAGCAGAGAAAGCATGTGAGAAAAGGGTTAAAAAATTATTTACAAAGGGTTAAAATAATTATTTACAAAGGGTTAAAAAATGATTTTTTTCAGATTTGGCTATATGGTGGTGGTAGTGGATCCCAGTATCACGTGCAAGGAGCCTGGCACGGGCGCGATTAACTCAAGGCGACGCGTCTAATCAATGCCACGCTGCTCGGACATCCTCAGGAAAGTATTTACTTAAGAAATATTCCTTCCTCTTACTCCTTGAGAATGAGAAATTACTTACCGCTGAATCAACGTAAACGAACGGCCCAAGATTGTTTAGACGTGTCTTTAAATTCGATCACCTGAATGTATAGCCAGTAACTCTGTATCTATCCAACCTATACGTCCTGAAGTTTTTCCATGGTAAAAAAAGATACTAGTAAAAAACCAAGTCTGTCCGAGTGCCAGCCGTCGTCGGCCGGCCGCGGGTCGGAGTGGAGCGGTTGCCCGGCGGCCGGCACCGCGGAAGAAGGCGTCGTCGTCGCATGCATCGCACGTTGGCCCGCACGCACGGACGGGACGGACGGACGTGCGTCTGGACCGAGCCAACCGCGCTCAAGCTAGGGCTGGACACGAGCCGAGCCCGAGTGGGCTCGGTCCGGCTCATTCGGACTCGGTACGGGCACCGAGCCTGGGGAACAGCTCGGCTCAGGCTCCCCAGGCTCGTACCGAGCTCGGTCCAGCTCGCGAGCGCTCGCGAGCTCGCGGCTAGAGTTGAGGGCAGGGGTCGCGGGCGGCGGCGCGCGGCTGCGCTTCGGCCGAGCTCCAGCGCAGCGGCCTGGAGGCCGACGGACGAGGCCGAGTTCTACTGGCGGCGAATACTGGCGGCGGCGGGCGCAGCCGAGATCAGCCATGACGGGCGGAGGCCGGGCGGCGGGCGCGGCGCGGCGGCTCTGCTGGCGGGTGGAGGCGGTGGTCGGTGGGCGGAGGCAGAGGTTGGCGGGGCTGGAACCGAAGGGATGGATCTGGAGCAGAAGGGGCGGAGACGCTCGTGTCCAACCCTAGTGAAGGCGTGGGGCTGGAACCGAAGAGCCGGGACGGGTCCGTGGAACGAGCTCCGAACGAGCTCGCTCCGGCTCGGCTCGGGCTCGGTTAGATGACCGAGCTGAGGAGGAGGCTCGGCTCGGGCTCGTTTATGGCTCGAGCCCGAGCCAGCTCTCGAGCCCAAGCCAGAGTTCCAACCCTAGCTCAAGCTCGCACATCTGCGGCCGCCGGTAGAGATGGAGAGCTTTGACGTCGCCCACGGTGTGCAGCGCGTGCGGCCTGACCTACTGTGTTGCCCCTCCTTTGTTGATTGTCATGGCCTCCCTTCATTTCGGCCGAAAAGCTATTTTACGTTATAATCCAAAAAGTTACTGGATTTAATACTTGGTTTGAAAAGACTGAAAAATTATTAAAATTTTATTTTAAAAATAAACACTAAGATTTTTAGAAAAATGATTACGGCATGTTTGTTTGTAAAAAAACTAATATTACGTTGTAGATTATAATCTAAATTTAAGTTGAATTTTTTTTGAACAAAATACTTTCATGGAAACATTACGGCACAACAAATCAAGCTATTACAAATCACAGCACTTTCATGATTTAAGTTCAATTTAAGCGTTTGGTCTCGGGTCCATCGAACCATACCTGACTTCAATAATTTTTTCGAGAAGAAACGTTTTTTTTTCAGGGAACTTTAATTTTCTCGAGACAATGTGGAGTTGGTTGGGCTATAATCTTGCCTCAGACATCTTAAGAAAGCGTCTTGTGGCTGAGCTTGATAACACAAAGAGGGCCCACCAGCCCACTGACCTGGCCCTCGCGAAACTAGGATGGCAATAGCATACGACGGTCTACGTTGGTTCTCGGCCCGTCCCACGCTGGCGTTTTTTTTTCTTGGTAACCGGTGAGGAGAGAATGGCTGTGGCCCTGTTCTCTGTAATTAAAAAGCTACAGTAGATTATAATCTGAAAAGTTAAACACTATTGAAAAATAACTTGAAGAGGCTATACAATTATTAAAAATTAGTTTTGAGAGTTTTGAGAAAAACACTGAAAGCCTCAAAAAATGGCTACAAAGTTCGAATTATTTGTTTTGTTAAAAAATGACAAATTTCAACTTATAGATTAAAAATCTGATTTTGAGCCATAAAGAATAGTGATGAGATAAGAACAAGAAACCATTAATTCATTTTTGTGTATGAAGCAGTCATAGGAAGTATTACAAATTTACAGTGGCCCGAACCATGTTACATGTGGACTACGCCCTCTTTGGATCATGAGAGGCCATGTATGAATGTGTGATGATTATATTGACAATATAAGTATTTGCTCCAATTTATTTTTGTGGTTAGATTATGTCATTAAGAAAAGAAGTTGCTTTTGGCTAGACTCGGGTGGTCTGGGCCACCGGACCGCCACCCAGACCTTAGTCCAATAGGTGTCCGAGTAAAAAACTTTGCACCGAAGTGGAGCACGAACACAAAACCGAGCTACCTACTATACCGCCGGACCGAGTCGGTCTGGGCTGGCCGGCTGCCACCTAGTCTAGGGTCCAAAACATTGCACCCTCGAGGTTGCCCAGCCGAGCGTTAGCCATGCAACTAGGCCTCGCTAGTCTAGGCGGTGGACCACTGCCCAGACAACGGTTAGTAGCCAAACCAGCCAGTCCAGCCTTGTAAGTAGGGGTGGAACTTTAGCTCGTGGCTCGCGAGCAGCTCAGGCTCGGCTCAGAAAAAGCTCGGACTCGGGCTCGGCTCGTTTACAAACGAGCACGAGCCGAACACATTTTTTAGCTCGTTCAAAAAACGAGCACGAGCCGAGCCAAGCTTGGCTCGCTTATGGCTCGTTCACATGTTACACAGAGAGGTGAATAGCAATATCCCGACCCGAGCCCCAATCCCCCATTCCCCCGTCCCCTCAATTCCTCACCTCGCCTCTCTCTCACGCAGCTAGCGAGCCATTTCGCATGGCCGACCGATATGCTGAAGCTGAAAGATGCTCGACGAGGGAAAATTACTGCCACAATCGGGCTTGGAGATCTCTGAAAAGGTGAGAACCTCCTCGCTCGAGAAGAAAATCAAGAGAAAGAAAAAGAAGCAAACCTCATCAGGCATAATTGCTACGATCGAACAACCTTCTGAGCATGAGTCCGTCATGCAAGTGCAACAGTCCCCAACATGTCAGCGACAGCAGTAACGGAAACCCTGACCTCATAACACAGGAAGGGCTACAGGGGCTCATCTTCCTCCGCGTCACGAAGAAGGCCACTGGGTGGATACTAGAGTAACAAGTTCTGCCAGATACATGAAACCTACGGGCATGACTTGCGTAACTGCCGCACCTGGTTAGCCTGTTTAGAGACGCTCTATTAGGGCAAGTGTGAGATGCCCATCGTGCTCGCTTTGAAATATGATAGAAAGGGGAAAGGGCGGCTGACGATAAGAACGATATGGAGTTCCAAGAGCCCTAGAACCATATCGCCGTAATCTTCGGGGGGTCCTTTGCTTACAAATCCCAGTGAGACCTCAAGGAAGCAGCACGGGAGGTGTACCATGCCGACCAGGGATCTTGCCTAGTCCAACAGCTTAAGTGGACCAAGCTAGCAATCACTTTCTCGAAGAAGGATTGCCCTTCTGGGATTACCAAACCCTAGAAGCTCCCGCTGGTAGTAAGCCTGACCATCAACAATATAACAGTGGGGCGCATGCTCATTGATGGGGGTAGCTCTCTCAATCTCATCACGGCTAAGGTACTGGACCAAATGCAAATCCCTAGGTCAAAGATAAAAAACATCGCTATCCTATTTCACAGGATTGTACCAAGGACCTCGGCTAAGCCGCTCGGCCAGATCGTCTTGTCCATGACGTTTGGGAGTCCGAGCAATTTCCGGACAGAGCTAGTCACCTTTGAGATGGTCGACTTTAAAACCCCTTATAATACTATTCTGGGTAGGCCGACTGTCGACGAATTATGTCGGCAATATACTTTATGGGGCTATGCGTAAGACCCAAACCCGATGGTAACACAGGAGACAGATTTATACAGGTTCGGGCCCTCGAGGTGAGGTAATACCCGCTAGCGTAGACATGCAGCCGAGCCATATAATGCACTCAGGGTGCTGGTTTAGGCGTGCAGCCGTACCAAAGTTGGCGTAGGCGTGGAGCCATGTCAGTAGATGCGCCGGGGCGGGTGTTGACATGTAACTGTGCCATGGTCGGTGCTTGTAGCGTAAACACTTCCTTGAACCCCTGTAACATGTACATGTAGGATTTAGGCAGTATCTGAATATGAAAACATTTGGTCGGATATAAATTCCGACTATCTTTATGTGCGAAATAACCATTTTTTATTTTTCTTACTTGATGATTTTTGTTAGTCCGAGTGGTTTTTCTTCCTTTTGTTATGCACTCTGCCCGACTAGTCTAGCCCCCGAGTGTAGAGAGTTGGCACATGGCTTTTTATCCCAGGCACTCGTTTGGGTGACGTAGAGTTCGCCGTGTTATGAGTTCAAAGCTTCGCTACTCAGAATTATAGCCCACTCGGATTTCACTTAAATCACTAAGTAACAAAAGCAAAAAATAACTATGAAAAAGATGGGTGCACGCAAGTACACACAATTATGTGTAGCCCCCGACTTACTGCTTAGTTGAAATTCAACTAAGTAGCAAGTCAAGAGATAACTATGAAAAAGATGGGTGCACGCAAGTGCACACAAATACACAATTATGTGTAGCCCCTGACTTACTGCTTAGTTGGATTTCAACTAAGTAGCAAGTCAAGAAATAACACGAGTTTATATGTGAAAAAATTATGATAATGAAAAACTTAGCTGCTTTGCTAACGATGATGTCGTCCTTGCTTTTGAGCTTTTAGCCCCCGGGCGTATTACCTTGCAGGCTTGAAGCACAGTTGTGGGCTTGTAGTCAGGTCTTAGAAGTTTTCGCCGGCGCCGGGCGTTAGCGTGAAGCCGTCTTAGAGTTGACGTAGGCATGCAATGAAGCGATATGATGCACTCTCGAAGTCTTTGGTGTAGGCGTCTTGGCCGTCTTGAAGGTTGCGCCGACGCTGGCATTGGTGTGAAGCCGTGCCGAGTTGACGTAGGCGTGCAGTCGAGCCGTATGATGCATGCGGGGTGCTAACGTAGGCGTGCAGCCGTGCCATAAAAATCATCTCGCATTATCCTGCATTGTGCCCTGTGGAGACAATGAAAAATACGAGTAGTAGAGAAATAACTGGATTGTAAAGCAATATGCATGATGTCCAATTATGTATTTTTATTATGTCAAATTATCGTCCTTTTATCTTTCCCGTATTGATTTACGCTTATCCGAGTATGTTTAATTCCTTTTGTTAAGCACTCCGCCTAGCTCATCAAGTTCCTTAGCGTTAGGAGTTGGCGCGGAGCTCTGTCTCCGAACACGCGTCAGGAAAACCCAAATTTTGCATAGGAATCAAAGTTTCACTACTCAGAACGTGTGACACTCGGAATCGGTAAAAGTCAATATGGAAAAGAACAAAAAAAACTCGAAAAGAGATGTTATCTTCCTGTGATTGAATCTGTATTTTGCCCGAGTAGATTAGATCCTTTTACTAAGCACTCTGCCAAGCACATCAAGTTCCTTAGCATTAGGAGTTGGCGCGGAGCTCTGTCTCCAAGAACGCAATCGAAAAGTATGAGTGTTGCATGGAGAGTTTCGTTACTCGGAACAACCAATACTTAGGCTCAACAAAAATTCAAAAAAAAGATAACGATTGGGTGCAGATTGCACCTAATTAGGTGTAGTCCCCGACTTACTGGTTAGTCGGAATCGAACTAAGTAGCAAGTCAGGAGATAAATTATAATGATGTAATTGGGTAAAAAAAATAGACAATTTAGTTGTTGATCGTGTTGTCCTCACGTCTGAGTGAACAAGCCCCTGGGCATGTCATCTTGTCAGCGCGACTGTCCTCGGCGTCGTGCACGAGAGGCCGGCGTAAGGAAGTCAGTGTGGCTGTCCTCGACGTCGTGCGCGAGAAGCCGGCCTAAGGAAGTCGGCGCGGCTGTCCTCGCCGTCGTCTTGTGAAAGCTGCCTAGGAAGTCGGCCTGGTGTCCTCGGTGTCGTCTTGTGAGAAGCCGACCTATGAAGTCGGCGCGCTGCTGTCTCGGTGTCGTCGCGAGAAGCCGACCTATGAAGTCGGCGCGTGACCTCGGCGCCGTCTTGTATGAGCTCGCTAGAAAGTCGGTAGCGGCTATTCTCCGCGTCGTGCGTGAGAAGCCGGCTTAGGAAGTGGGCGCAGCTGTCCTCGGCGTCGTGCGCGCGAGAAGCCTGCCTAGGAAGTCGGCGCGGCTGTCCTCGGCACCGTGCGCGCGAGAAGCCGCCCTATGAAGTTGACGCGGCTGACCTCGGCGTTGTGCACGCGAGAAGCCTGCCTAGGAAGTCAGCGCTCGTGCGAGAAGCCTGCCTAGGAAAGTCGACGCGGCTGTCCTCGGCGTCGTGCGCGCGAGAAGCCTGCCTAGGAAGTCGGCGCGGCTGTCCTCGGCACCGTGCGCGCGAGAAGCCGCCCTATGAAGTTGGCGCGGCTGACCTCGGCGTTGTCTTGTGAAGCTCGCCTAGGAAGTCGGCGCTCGTCTTGAGAAGACTGCCTAGGAAAGTCGACGCGGCTGTCCTCGGCGTCGTGCGCGCGAGAAGCCTGCCTAGGAAGTGGCGTGGCTGTCCTCGGCGTCGTGCGCGAGAAACCTGCCTAGGAAGTCGGCGCGGCAGTTCTCGGCGTCGTGCGCGCGAGAAGCCGGCCTAAGGAAGTCGGCGCGGCTGTCCTCGACGTCGTGCGCGCGAGAAGCCAGCCTAAGGAAGTCGGCGTGGCTGTCCTCGACGTCGTGCGCGAAAAGCCGGCCTAAGGAGATCGGCGCGGCTGTCCGTAACGTCATGCGTGAGAAGCCGGCCTAGGAAGTCGGCGCGGTTGTCCTCGGCGCAGTGCGCGAGAAGCCGGCCTAGGAAGTGGGCGCAGCTGTCCTCGGCGTCGTGCACGAGAAGCCGGCCTAGGAAGTCGGCGGTCACGATTTCGACCGAAACCTCTTCTATCGTCATTATGGTGACGTCTCTCATCTTTTTCTCGCTCCCGTCACCGAGCTTCAATGCCTTGGCGAAGGTCGCGGTTTGTCGTTATTCTTTGCAACGAGTGGGTCGGCGGTAGTCGTTAATCGCGCCGCCGTAAGTCGGGGGCGTAGGAGCCGCAAGTCGGGACGGCGTAGGAGCCTCGCCGTGATCTCCGGCATGAGATCCGCTTTGTCGTCGAGGTCCGTCATGCCCTTGCTGAGGTGCACCAAGGATCGCCGAGGTGCCGAGCGAAATTCACGTCAAGCTCCATCTTCGCGCCGGATTCACGTCACCCCACGCAGTCTGTCTTCAAACGGTCGCCACGGTCACGTTCGAACTCGGTTTTCAATGATCTTGGACTCGTTGGAAAGATAACGAGATAAACTTTCCAACGCATCCAAAATCACCCCAAAATTCCTTCCGAGTCAATAGAAAATCGTGATGTAAATTCCGTCCAGATTCTGGATGGGAACAGATCGCATCTTCTTCCCGCGTTCGCTTCGCGGTTGAAGTTGCCTTCCGATCGGATCGGATCCGATTCTTCGAGGGTAAGTTTATCGTGGTTGTTGATGACGAAATCCAAGCCTCCAAAACAGGAAGCCTGGCCGAAGGTGAATTCGACGGCGCTGCCACCGAGAGATGCCATCGAGCTTGATGATGATGATCTTAGTGCTGGCCCCTACCTGGTGCGCCAACTGTCGACGAATTATGTCGGTAATATACTTTATGGGGCTATGCGTAAGATCCAAACTCGATGGTAACACAGGAGACAGATTTATACAGGTTCGGGCCCTCGAGGTGAGGTAATACCCTATTCCTATGCTCGTAGATTGTATTGGGGTTGATCTCGATGGATCAATGTTGAGGATGACTATGGATCGGTGTGATCTCTCCTACCGATGTGATCCAGGATGTCTAACTAGGGGCCCCTGTCTCCCTTTATATAGTGGAGGGAGGTAGGTTACAGATAAGTATCCTAGTTGGTTATGAAAATGGGGGATAGAGATAGGAAGTCTATCTCTATCCTTTCTTACCGAGTACGTAATGTACCAAATTACAACTGTGCCTTCCTTGTGATACAAGTCGGGTCTTCATTCGGGGCAGGCCCGTCTTCTAGATTGTAGGTGTGACCCTGCTCCGTGAGGTGGTCCATCTAATTTGTCTCCGTGAGATACCCGGGGACCATGTTATCCACACCGTCGCTGGTGAAATTCATGGTCGTAACACACCATGCCTAACAGAGCCTCAAGATTCCCGGTCCAAACAAAGTGATCACCGTCAGGGGAAACACCAAGGTCGGCCTAAGTTGCAATGAAAAGGCGCTAAGCACGGTCGGTCAGTTCCCTCAACGTGGGCCTGACGAAGAATCCAAGACATCCCACAAGAGGATGTCTACTTAGGATATCACTAGATTAGCTTGTCACCGGACGATGAGAAAAAAAGGGCATTCATCACCCCGGTGGTACCTTCTGTTACACAACCATATCTTTGAGTCTATGGAATGTTGGAGCAACTTTCCAGCACCTAATGCAGAAAATGTTCCCCAACTAAATAGGACGCAACTTGGAGGTCTACGTTGATGAGATCATGGTCAAAAGTGTCCCCAAGTTCAGCCACACCCTTTTCCATAGTGAGTCCTCCGCGATCATCTGGCTGGTGAGCCCACGGGAGGCGAGCTCGTTAATCAAATTGAGCCATTTCTCCTCGTCAGCTTGGACGGGAGAATTGGATATGCTTTTCTTGATTGGGACTTCTCCATGGAAGCAAAGGTGACTATCCGTGATTTTTTTAAGGTAAAACCACCGTTCGGCCCATCTAGAGATGGAGTCTTTTAAAGTCATAATGGGGTAGGAGAAAGGAGAAGGAGACCGAAGCCGAAAATAAACACAGCCGACTGCGGAGTTATCCCGGATGCGAAAAGGAGAGTAGAAGTGAAGAATTTTACTCACGGTAGGCATGATTCTTTGAGCTCGAGCAAACGCTCGGTGGTGATGGATCTTGGTTCAAATTTGGCCATGAAGGTGATTTGGGAAGGAGGCAGAGGATGATCGAGAGAATTCTCTCATGCTAAGCTTTTCCTGTGCGAGGAAATAAGAGCAAGTAAAGGATGTTCTTACTGTGCATGATTATTTATAGTATAAAGAAAGAAATTGAAAGGAGGCAGTTGTTCCGCATAAAAAGACTCGCTCGTAAATCATGGTCCGACGCGTGTGGTGAGATTACCACAGGGCGTTGCCATAGGTGTTATGAACAATATAACCGTTGGAGAGAGTGTTAACCACCCGGTCCTTGCTCGGGTCGGGTGAGTTCAGCTCGTGCTCGGTTGTCTAGGCTCATTCCCGAGCAAGGCTTGCTCGGATGAGGTAGTAGTGCTAACCTATGGTTTTTCAATTCCTCCTTCGAGTTTTATGGCTAAAGGAGAAGGCCCGACCAAATAGCTTTTCACTTGAGCCTCCGAGGTTGGCTGTCGGGGATTGGATAAAATACTCTAACGGTTGGGCCCCGTACATGACTTACTACTAGGGTGCGTACCTAGGAGGATAAGGCGAATATGGCAAGCTCGGGCTGATACATCGGCGATTGGTGCTCGGGAGTAGGCCTCTTTGCTTATGGGTCGTTATATGTGTCATCATGGGCCCTGAAGAGATACATCAGGATGATCAGTCCAACACTCTCGCCGTCTTGGGAATTCTCCCATATACAGAGCCCGAAGCCTTCCTGATATGGATGTTTCTTGAGGCACAAGTTAGCATGTTTATAGAATATATCTGTAAATGTGGTAGCATTCCATATTATTCTGATAGGTTTTTCAGATCTTGTAGGACCCGGACTACGTATACCTTATACTATATATACCCTCCATGGGAGGGGAGGGCATCGGTAAACATCAAGATCCAAGCTCGTCGCAATAACACAAACGCACATATGCAACTGGAGTAGGGTTATCATCTCTTTTCAAGAGACCCGAAGCAAGATAAATCTCTGTGTCTGATCTATTCTTCATCTCGGCAAATCCGTGCATCTACGACGAAAGCCGTTTGGGAGAAAGGGGTTGTTTGGTCCCTCAATCAACAAGTAAGCCCGACGGGGAATCTATTTTCTAATCGTCGACAACTTGTTTCCGAAGAAATGGTTTGCTCGTCTCATGTGCACAGGTGACCCGAGTTGATCGACATCGATGGAATGGATCGAGGACGTGGATGGGTGATCCATAGTCTAGAGGATCAAGAGTTTGCGCTGGTTGATCAGGCTCAGTCTAGACATGTGGACGAGGATGATTGGCGTTGGAGGCTTCAAGTGGGCAAGCGGAAGTGGTCCAAGGGGAATTGAACGTGTGGCGAGCTTGCCGGCCAAGGAAGCAAAGACCAACAGTTTTGGAAAAACTGTAGCGCAAAGAAGAAATGGTTGAGGTCTTGGTTCAACTTGGAGATAATGTTGGATCGAAACGGGTTACCGAGTGTGGATAATATGGTCCCCGGTATCTCACGGAGACAAATTAGACGGACCACCTCATGGAGCAGGGTCACGCCTACCATCTAGAAGACGGGCCTGCCCCACATGAGGACCCGACTTGTATCATAAGGAAGGCACAATTGTAATCTGGTACATTACGTACTCGGTAAGAAATGATAGAGATAGACTTCCTATCTCTATCCCCAGTTTCCATAACCAGTTAGGATACGTACTTATCTGTAACTCTACCTCCCTCCACTATATAAAGGGAGACAGGGGCCCCTAGTTAGACATCCGAGATCACATCAGTAGGAGGGATCACATTGATATATAGCCATCCTCAACATTGATCCGTTGAGATCAACCCCAATACAATCTACAAGCACAGGAGTAGGGTATTACCTCGCCCCGAGGGCCCGAACCTGTATAAATTTGGCTCCCTGTGCTACCATCGTAGTTGTGATCTTTCGCATTGCCCCATAAAATACATTGCCGACACAAATCGTCGACAGTTGGCGCGCAGGTAGGGGCCAGCGCTAAGATCATCTTCATCAAGCTCGATGGCATCTCTCGGCGGCAGCGCCGTCAAATTCACCTTCGGCCAAGCTTCCTGTTTTGGAGGCTTGGATTTCGTCATCAACAATCTCGGCAAACCTGCCCTCAAAGAATCAGATCCGATCCGATCGGAAGACAACTTCAACCGCGAACCGAACGCTGGAAGAAGATGCGATCTGTTCCCGTCCAGAATCTGGACGGAAATTGCATCGTGATTTTCTGTTGACTCGGAAGGAATTTCGAGGTGGTTTTAGATGCGTTGGAAAGCTTATCTCGTTATCTTTCCAAAGAGTCCAAGATCATTGAAAACCGAGTTCGGATGTGACTGTGGCGACCGTTTGAAGACACACTGCGCAGGATAACGTGAATCCCACGCGAAGATGGAGCTCGACGTGAATTTCGCACGGCACCTCGGCGATCCTTGGTGCATCTCAGCAAGGGCATGGCGGACCTCGACGACAAAGGTATCTCATCCCGGAGATCACGGTGAGGCTCCTACGCCGTCCTGACTTGCCGCTCCTACGCCCCCCGACTTGCGGCGACGACGACAACGACTACCGCTGCACCCACTCGTTGCTCCGACAACAACGACAAATCGCGACCTTCGCCATGACATTGAAGCTCGGCGACGGGAGCGAGAAGAAGATGGAAGATGTCACCATGGTGACGCTAAAAGAGGCTTCGGTCGAAACCGTGACAGCCGACTTCCTTAGGCCGGCTTCTCGCGCGCACGACGCCGAGGACAGCCGCGCCGACTTCCTAGGCCGTCTTCTCGAGCGCACGACGCCGAGGACAGCCGCGCCGACTTCCTAGGCCGGCTTCTTGCACGCACGACACCGAGGACAGCCACGCCGACTTCCTAGGTTGACACAATCAACAGCTAAGTTGTCTATTTTTATACTCAATTACATCATTATAATTTATCTCTTGACTTGCTACTTAGTTGGTATCCAACTAAGCAGTAAGCCGGGGGGCTACACCTAATTAGGTGCGCAATCGCGCACCCCTTTATTCTCTTTTACTGAGTGATTTGATTTTCTACCTAGTCGGATTCCGACTAACCAGTAAGTCGGGGGCTACACCTAATTAGGTGCAATCTGGACCCAATCGTTATCTTTCTTTTTGAATATTTGTTGAGTCTAAGTATTGGTTGTTCCGAGTAACGAAACTCTTGTCTCCATGCAACACTCATACTTCCCGATTGCGTTCATGGAGACAGAGCTCCGCGCCAACTCCTAACGCTAAGGAACTTGATGCGCTTGGCAGAGTGCTTAGTAAAATGATCTAATCTACTCGGGCAAAATACAGATTCAATCACAGAAAGATAACATCTCTTTTCGAGTTTCTTTTGTTCTTTTCTATGTTGACTTTTACCGATTCCGAGTGTCACACATTCTGAGTAGTGAAACTCTGATTCCTATGCAAAATTTGGGTTTCCTGACGCGTGTTCGGAGACTGAACTCCACGCCAACTCCTAACGCTAAGGGACTTGATGAGTTAGGCGGAGTGCTTAACTAAAGGAATTAAACATACTCGGAGAAGCGTAAATCAATACGGAAAAGATAAAAGGACGACAATTTGACATAATAAAATACATAATTGGACATCACGCATATTGCTTTACAATCCAGTTATTTCTCTACTACTCGTGTTTTTCATTGTCTCCACAGGGTACAATGCAGGATAATGCGAGATGGTTTTTATGGGACGGCTGCACACCTACGTCAGTACCCCAAGTGCATTATACGGCTCGGCTGCATGTCTACGTCAACTCGGCACGGCTTCACGCCAACGCCATCCATCGAGAGCGGTCAGGGGTCGGCGAGAGGCCATGAACTCTCACGTCGGCGCACCCATTGTGCGCTCTCACGCACCATCCGCAAAAACAATACAGTTAGTAAGCATGCCTCATGTTAGGCCACTAGCTGGTGACCACCAAGTGGAATCAGATGCTAAAAGCTATTAAGGGTTCGGGTTCCGATGATACGCTCATTGAGCTGCTTGCCCTACACCATTGGTTATGGGTGCACTTGGTTAAACCTAATCCCGTGATATGCCTCATGCTAGGTCAATTGTTGCCTCATGTCAGGTCAATTGCCGGTTACTGCACGAGTCAGAATCGGATATCGCGAACGGGTTTCGAGATGACCACTCGGCTAAGCCCTTGGTACGCTCTCCGTGAGCCACAAGCCGGATCCGACACACTGGGCCGGGTACCGCTATATACCGGTATACCCTCCGGGGTCAATTGCCAGATTTAATATACTTGGTCTGGGTACCGCAAGAAAAAAGAGATTCGAATGGGTCTCCCAACTCGGCACGGCTTTATGCCAACGCCAGCGCTTCGGCTGAATTTTTCAACCTTCGGCTGCAGACGTTCACGCCAAAGACTTCGAAAGTGCATCATACGGCTCGGCCAGCACACCTCGTTAACTTCGGCGCGGCTTTATGCCGCGCCACGGCGCCTGTCTCCAACCTCGGCCGCACGCTTCACGCCAAAGACACCGAGAGCATCATACGGCTCGATCAAGACGCTTACGTCAACTCGGCAAGACGGCCAGCGCTAACGCCAAATACCTGTGCGCAACCTTCGCACGGCCAGTTGCACATACGCCAAACACCGAGTGCACCATACGGCTCGGCTGCATGCCTACGTCAACTCGGCACGGCTTCACGCCAACGCCAGCGCCCTAAGCGCAACCTTTGGCATGGATGCACGTCTACGCCAGCACCTCGAGTGCATCATACGGCTCGGCTGCATGTCTACGTCAACTTGGCACGGCTTCACGCCAACGCTAGCGCCCCGAGCGCAACCTTTGGCACGGCTGTACGTATACGACACACCTCGAGTGCATCATACGGCTCGACTGCTTGCCTACGTCAACTCGGCACGGCTTCACGCCAACGCCAGCGTCCCGAGCGCAAACTTCGGCTTCGGCACGACTACAAGCCCACGTCTGAGCTTCAAGCCTATAAGGTGATACGCCCGGAGGCTAAAAGATCAAAAGCAAGGACGACATCATCGTCAGCAAAGCAGCTAAGTTTTTCATCATCATAATCTTTTCACATATAAACTCGTGTTATTTCCTGACTTTCTACTTAGTTGAATTCCAATTAAGCAGTAAGTCGGGGACTACACATAATTGTGTGCGCTTACGCGCACCCATATTTTTCATAGTTATTTCTTGACTTGCTACTTAGTTGAATTCCAACTAAGCAGTAAGTCGGGGGGCTACAAATAATTGTGTGCACTTGCGTGCACCCATATTTTTCATAGTTATTTTTTGCTTTTGTTACTTAGTGATTTAAGTGAAATCCGAGTGCGCTATAATTCTGAGTAGTGAAGCTCTGAACCCATAACACGGCGAACTCTACTTCACCCAAACGAGTGCCTGGGATAAAAAGCCATGTGCCAACTCCCTACACTCGGGGGCTAGACTAGTCAGGCAGAGTGCATAACAAAAGGAAGAAAAACCACTCGGACTAACAAAAATCATCAAGTAAGAAAAATAAAAAATGGCTATTTCGCACATAAAGATAGTCGGATTTATATCCGACCAAATGTTTTTATATTCAGATGTACATGTTACAGGGTTCAAGGGAGTGTTTACGCTACAAGCACCGACCATGGCACAGTTATGTGTCAACACCCGCGCCCCATGCGCAATCTACGGCATGGCTCCACGCCTACGCCAACTTCGCACGGCCAAGACGCCTATGCCAAAGCACCGAGTGCATTATATGGCTCGGCAAGCATGCCTCACGCCAGGCGAAGCGGCGTAGACTACGGCTTCGGCTTCAAGATCAAGCGTCGAAACAACCACGCCGACTCCTACGCCGACTTCATTGCTCCCAAGAACGACAAGGACGGTCACCCCAACTTGCGGCTTCTCGCGCACTGCGCTGAGGATAGCCGCACCGACTTACTACGCCGGCTTCTCGCGCATTGCGCTGAGGACAACCGCGCCGATCTACTATGCCAGCTTCTTACACTTCGCTGAGGACAGTTGCGTCGACATTCTACTCACACCGCGACGTCAACCATCACGCCGACTTCCAGGACTCTAAGAAATTGGGCTGGGAGTCACTCGGAGATTTCAATCTGCAAAGCTCTTGAGCCCTTCATAGCCTCCTCGCATACCAATGGAGCACTTGGCATAGAGAAGGTTCCAGTCGGAGCACTCGGCATCAACTCGATTGTAAAGCACTCGGGGGCTACTGTGGATAACATGGTCCCCAGGTATCTCACAGAGACAAATTAGCTGGACCACCTCACGGAGCAGGGTCACGCCTACCATCTAGAAGACGGGCATGCCCCGCATGAAGACCCGACTTGTATCATAAGGAAGGCACAATTGTAATCTGGTACATTACGTACTCGGCAAGAAAGGATAGAGATAGACTTCCTATCTCTATCCCCAGTTTCCATAACCAACTAGGATACGTACTTATCTGTAACCCTATTGTGATAGCCCGAAATTTTGCATAAAAATTTTTCGCGCATCAAGTGCATGAAAATCCCCCTGGGACACTACTTACACTTCCAAATCCTTCTTAAGATCCTAAAATCCCATTAAGATTTTCCCCTAAATTTATAATTTTGAAAAGCCGCATGTCATATAGAAAAGAAGCTTTATTTATTTTTATATAAAGAAGATCCTTTATAATGTGCAACCTATTCTTTCATATTCCTATTATATGAATCCTCAGAGACCAAAACCATATTTTGACCTATTTTTATTATTTCATACGATGAATAGTGTTTTTAGATAATGAATAGTATTTTCAATACCCTATGTTATAAAAATTCAATTTTATATTTCCTTTAACCATTTTCATTTATAAGCAACCAATTCCATCAGATTACAAATATAATACTCAATTATCAGGTATCGATTTAAATTACCATTTCGCCCTTTTAAGACAAAAATCCCCAAATTACCCTTTTCTTTGACCCTTTCATATTGATTTTAATAAATCCCTTATAAGCACAAAATATGCAATCAACTAATATACTATTTTCAAACTTAAATTTATATCTTGAACCTGCATCAAATGTGCACTTAGTAAAATTACCAATTTGCCCCTTTGACTAAGAATCTCCCAACTTCCCCTTTCTAAATCCATTCAACTACATCGCATGACCAATATTCATTTAAATACAATTCCAACCCTTGGACATATTTTAAATTTTGATCTAGAACTATCTTCAGTCAAATTACCAAAATACCCTTCGAACTTGATATTTCCAAAATCATCTTCTTTTATATATATATTTACTATCTTTTTATATAACCATTTGCATCCTGTTTAAATCCCAACTTTGATTTCAAACCCTAAAGTTCATTTTAGAATTTGAATTAAGATACTTTCAAAGAAATTACAAAAATGCCCTCAATGCTTAAAATTCCCTAAAATCCCCCTCTCTTTTCACTTTACTTAACTACCACATGCATAATGTTTTCATATTAATTCACATTCAAATTTTAATCTAAACTGAAAGATGATTTTGAAACTTTCTCTATGAAATTCCCAAACTACCCCTGGCACCTTTCTTCTTCCCTCTCTTCTTCTTTCTTTCATCCCTCTCCCCTGTTTCTTCATTCCACTGCCCACCGAAGCCAATCCCGCATTGATTCTCCTCTTTCGTGGCTGCCAAGGCAATGTGTAGCATGCCACCTCATGCTTGACACGTCCTCATGCGCCACCGCAAGCAATCATTTGGCAGAGCCACATTTGCGCCCATGGACCGCTCGACCCGCCACCCAAATCAACGCCGCGCCGAGCCGATCCTCTAGCACGCCCTCAAATTCTTGTGCTCATCTCCTACTCCATGTCCTTCTCATCCTCTAGAACCCATCCGCGCCTATAAAAGCACACCGAAGCCTCCAAATTTGTGTCTTTTGTTACACCGGCCGCCACCGCCTCATCACGAAATTCTCCCCAACCCCGGCGAATTGAGTTCGATGCCACCGGCCAGAGCTTCTTAGCAGTGTCACCAAGCTAAATCTAGGAGGAATCGGCAGAGGAACCAACGCCACCAAGCACCGTGAGCTCACGTGCCTCTCTGTTTGACCACCGGCCGCTTCACGCCGACACGGCGGCCATGGTCACAAGAAACCCAATTGGTAGCATGGTAAGGATCCTTAGCATCCTCTCAAGCTCAAACAACCACCAATTCAATCTATTATGTCCACAAATCGAAACACCCAATTTTGTTCTTAGCCGCCGCCGCTATACCACGCCGACCGGCCAACTCCGGCCACCTCGACCCACCAATCCACCTCCCAAACCTTTGAATAACGTCTAGAAGCAAAAGCCCTATGCTTAATTGCCCCAAAATCGAACCAATTCAAAAGCCCCAAATCGGGATACTCAAGAACCCTAGAAAAATACTATTCATCCTCCCAGTTTTTGTCTTTCATTAAATTGAAGACCTTAGAACCAAAATTAGCAAAACGTTACAATACAAAAGTTGTTCAAAATAGTGTTTTACCCCCAAATATGATTTTTTCCAGATTTTTACATTCAACCAGATTTCAAAACATGAATTTAAACCCTCTCTTTAGCTATTTAGTAAATTACTATAAATAGGAAATATAATAAAAAGTAAAATTGATATTTTTAATGTTCATAGATAATGTATACAAAATTTATAAAATGTTTATATTAGAAGTTATTTCATAATACTTGCCACTTTTAAACTTTGCTTCTATAAACTTTATAGAAACTAACTTCTTAAAATAAAAATTGTTATTCTTTCTAAATAATTTAAAATCTATATATAAGATTCATTACACAATTAATCTTAAAATAATTAACTACTAGATATGTCATGTAATAATTCCTTCTTACAAAAATTATCAAATTCAATCCTATAAAATAAAAAGAATAAGATTAACTCCAAAATTATAATGAAACCATTTCTCAATATTAATGATAATTATAATCTTGTTTTCAGGATAATGCTAAGAGATTTGCAAGAAACCAAAAATAGATTATTTTCTCCTTTAAGGTTTTCTCTAAAAGTATATATATAAAGTTCAAATAAATGACCAAACCATTTTAAACCCTTAAACCTAATTAAAATAGGTTACTCCTAGCCTATAAAATCCAAAATATCCTAGACACCCTTATCCAAGTTTAAAACCCTACATAAAATGATAGCCACAAACTTGAACTATTTCAAAAGAAGATTCCTATATTACATTCTAAAACTTTTTCATATAAAATCATTTCTTCATTCTAAATCTATCCATTCGTAACTTTGTAACTCTATTCATTCGTAACTTCACAACTCTATCCTTTCGTATAAATATCTCGTGACCCTATCCATTCCTAGAATATCCTGTAGTAAGTCTCAATTACCACCATATCTCGTAGTAAACTTAAAAATATCTCGCAGTCACTCCACTCCAATATCTGCCGAAATTCTATCTTATCTCTTTGTAACAAACACAACAAATATCTATCTCCATCCCTTCACTAGATATTTTCACAACTTCTATTCTATCCTATTCATAGCCATCATAATCACTCTTCCATCCACATCCTCATACCTATTGCCCTCTAAACCCAGAAACCCCTTCAAAAGAACGTTTTTGCATAGCATCCAAAATCCTTTTTACATTGATTTGATTTTTATTCTCCCTTTCTATCAAAACTTCGCGATCAATAGAAGAAGAAGATCAAAGCTCTGAAGACTCAAGTTATCCACTGGACGGAGATGATGATCAAGAAGGAGTTTAGTAGCAACCATAACCGAGGCAGGTTTCTATTCCTTTGATGCACATTGAATTCCTACTTGTTTAATCATATATGCATTACTTTTTAGTTATTACTCCATTTGCCAAATTATTATTTCATGTGTTATAAAATGGTCATGCCAAGCTACAAACACCAGAAAGCTTACCTATTGTTGATTAGCCCTATCTTTTGAAGCCTAGAATAGGTTTTGAAATATTTAAATTGCTTAGGATAAGTCAATCATTTGCCATGTGGATAAGTAGTATGGGATGCTTATCTGGACATGGGGATGTTACGAGAAAAGAATTTTATATGAGCCACCAGGTGTAGTGAAGTTGGACTAGGCCAGTAACTCTTGGAGCTATAAGTATCCTATGAGAATATATTGCTCGGTAAGACTCAAGGGGGCTATTGCCCGGTAAGACTCAAGGGGGACATATGTCATACAAGACCTACAATGGTACCAGTTGTCAAGGGGATACAACTAGGCTGTGCTCATATAAAAACTTGAGTATAATGAGTAAAAATGACACAAATACCACCCATCCATATAAGAAGCTGTTATATGGGTAAAGCTGGGTAGGTCATGCAGGGCTAATAATAAAATCATCGATGGACCCTACTTCGGGTATATGAAGTTGTGTCAAAATGGGTGATACCTCTCTTATTCAATAAACTCATGCTTTCAAGAGAAGTTTACGGTGTATGGCGCTGCATAAGGCAGGTAGAAGGTGGAGAATGGTGATAGTGTTATGGAGAGATGAAAATGTTTCAACCAGTTTATTAAAAGTTCTTTTAAACCTTAAGTTCTTGAATCTATTGTATATTATTGCATTTACGTTCCTGTATGAACCTTACTTCTTGTCGAATCCCTGCATATCGTAAGTTAAGCTTCCTAATGGGAACCTGCAAATCTTGTTGGTACTTACCCACTATGTGGGAATAACCTATTTTCAGTCTTCCACTCTGACGATTTTGAGAAATCTTCCGCGGAGGAATTGAACAATTATGGCATTATTGGTTTCTAGAGTCTTAGTTTTAGAGAGTTTTTCCTATCCTCACAACTTGTGCAACAGTGTAAGTGTACAGTAGAGGTCTGAGTTGTAATATTTTATGTAAAATGAATATCTCCTCATATAATAAAGTGAACTTTGTATCGGCTCTGGCACTGTTGCATCCTGGGTAATTGTGCTTTTGAGGGAACATTTTCCGGTAAGATTTAATCGGGAAATGGGTCCTCACACCTACCTCCCTCCACTATATAAAGGGAGGCAGGGGCCCCTAGTTAGACATCCGGGATCACATCAGTAGGAGGGATCACATCGATCCATAGCCATCCTCAACATTGATCCGTCGAGATCAACCCCAATACAATCTACAAGCACAGGAGTAGGGTATTACCTCGCCCCGAGGGCCCAAACCTGTATAAATTTGGCTCCCTGTGCTACCATCGTAGTTGTGATCTTTCACATTGCCCCATAAAATACATTGCCGACACAAATCGTCGACACCGGGTGTCATGTATAACCCGCTTTGAGGAATGTGAATTGTGAAAGAGAAAACTCGGTGTCTTATCGGGTTCCAGATGAGCCCACAATGTAATGAGAGATACATCCTTAGGTAGGTGGCTGGTTGAGCCTCCACTATATAAGGGGTTCATGACCTTAGAGATAAAGTGAGCACTTTGGAGGTTTTGGAGAGAGCTTGAGGGAGATAGGTTTAGCCAAATCACTTAAGGCTTGTTGAAGATGGGTTTATGTTGATCTTTCCTAATCATTTCGTTGTAATCATTCTTTCTTAATCATCAAGCAAGCTTCAAATCATGGTTTGAATTTTGTGCTCCCTTTCTCCGGTTCTATTTGTGTCTTATTCTTGAGTGTTCTTGGCTTGAATCCTAGGAGATCTTGCTCCTCTCGTTTTGGTTGAGTTTTCTCTATGTATTAGCATCGCCAAACGTGTAGGAACACATCTAGGCTCACCCCATACAAGTTCCCACAAATTTTGGCTATGGATTGAAAGTTTGTGTTTCGCTCGGTTAGAGTTGTTGTAACAAGAAAAATGCTGAGTCTTTGGGCACTATTGGTTCGATTCTTGGTTAGATTAGGTCCTAGATATATAGCCTAAGGAGATTAAGTTTTAAATCTTGTGACCATTGGCCAAATAAATCAAGAGATCCAAAATTTTTCATTTTGCTCAAGAGACCACGCTATGCTGGGAGACCTTCTTGGTCTAGCTGCATAAGAAGGTCTGGCCGCATAGAGTGGTCCGGTCACATAATTTGGTTCGGTAGCATATTTTGTTCTTGTTGTTGATTTCGTGTAGTATCCTTTGTAATCCTAATTCTTGATAGCTATCATAACTATTTAAGATAAGGTGTGTCAAGAGAAGTTGTTTTAGGGGGGGCATTGTGAAAAAAGTGCTAAAATCAATTGGCTCCTATTCATCCCCTCTAGTCGTCTACCTGGTTCTTTAGTTTTCCTGTGGCTGAATGGATGGACATCTAGATGAGAAGTTAAATTTTGAGAAGTTAAAATGTTGGGTTCAATTTGACTTGAAAGATTTGAGAAACATTTGGGAGAAAGCAGAACGTTTATCTCGAAAAAATGGCTATAAACCATAAGCCGAAAAAAATAAGAGAGAACACGTGGTCGTAGGCTCATGATTCCCTCATTATATAGTGATATATTCCCAATTATCGATGAAATGTAAGTACACGACGACATGTATGTTCCATCATAGACGAAACATACGCAGGGAGTCTTAGTTAATAACATGCATATACACACACACCCCCACTGATATTCATACTCCCTCCTGTCACGATTCACGAATTCTGAATTTGGACGGTGAATTTCTTTTCTGCCCCCCAAAAAACAAAATGTGCTGATATCGGTTAGTGTTCTAATCTTTACTTCGAAGCAAGGAGTTTGGTGCCAATATATTGATCTAACTGCTCCCAAAGCATGCAGCTTTGGTCCCTGGACCGGGCTATAGACTCTGAAGAGATCAGGTGTGAAATTCAGGTTGGTGAACAACTAAACTAAACCAGACCAAATGCAACAGGAAGGAGGTCTGTCCCAGTCTGCCAAGAAGCCCACAAAGATGGCTCCCTCCGGAGGATGACGAGGTAAAAATTAATATGGATGCGGCATTTGATGGAAACAGAAATGTAGCAGCAGGAGTAGCTATAATCAGGAACAGTCGAGGCGAATTTCAGGCTACAGCGTCTTATATGTATAGTAATGTTGATTCTCCTGAGACGGCAGAAGCACTTACATGCAGAATGGCGCATAACTTTGTCAAGGAGCAACAGCTGACAAAGGTAATGTTTGAATCTGACTGCCAGAATGTTGTGAGCAAAGTGTTGGATGTCTCTCGTGATAGATCAATATGTTGGGCGATTGTGAATGACATCACAAACCTGTTCAAGTCAAACCCAAGCTGGAAGTTGAGATGTCAGTATGTCAACATAGTTTAGGTATCCGCTACCATGTATTAATGTTTCTCTCGACAGAGATTGTAATGTGCGTATGTTGAACCCTTCGATAATCAGTGAAGATGGTGGATACCCCTAAAAAAACTAAACTGAACCATGATATGTACCAATATGGCGATATATGAGTGATGTCATTTTTAAACGCAAAGGACATGAGCACTTCCATTCTAAGGGATGAACTATATATCATAGACAGAGAGAGAAAAGGAGGGGAGAAGAAATAGACCTGACCAATTGGTAGGTCCCAACAAAATATTGGCCATCTTAGATAACCAAGGAACCAGCATTGTCCATGATCTACCATCATCGGAAGTTATGTCTGGCCTAGAAGACAGCCGCTACCACCGTATGGGATGCTCGATCGAGACACCAATCGATACCATTGTTGATTGTGTTGCAAGGCATGTGATGCTTGGTCTAGACATCAGCCGCCACCGCTACATAGGATGCTCGACTGAAACACCAGCCACCATTGTTGCTGACCGTGCCGTCGGGCACGCGATGCTCGGCCTAGACATCACCAACCATCAACGCATGGTATGCTTGCCTGAGATGCTAACCTACACTACTGTCGACCGTGCCACGGGTATGCGATGCATGACCTAGACGTCAACCGCCACTACTACACAGGATGCTCGCCCGAGATGCCAGTTGACACCGTTGTCAACCACGCCATAGGACACATGATGTTCACCCTTGACATCAGTAGACACCGCCACATGGGATGCTTGATCGAGACACCAACAACCACCACTACCAACCACACCATGGGGGACGTGATGTTTGGTTTAGATGTCAGTAGCCACCTCCGTATGAGATGCTCGGCCAAGATGTTAGTCGCCTGCCACCGCTGCCGACCGTGTTGCAGGCCTACGATGCTTGGCCTAGACGTCAACCGCCATCACCGCACGGGATGCTCGATTGAGACGTCAGTCGCCACCGTTGCCGACCGCGCCATCACAAGAAGGGAGGGGGAAGAGTTTTTTTTAGATGGGATGGGGAAGAGTTAAAGGAAAAAGAAAAGGAGGAGCCTCGGCTGTGGAGGAAAGGGCACTGATGTTGACAAAAGCATGAGAGGTGACCTCTGGCGGCGAGGTTGGGTCGCCCTCTAAGTTGCCAATTATGCGGCTCCGGGATCAAGAAAAAGCCTGTTTTCCCCTCGAAGTGATGTCTTTTCATAACCACTTTCCCCCTGCCCCTGTCTTTTCATTAAACATTTCTGAAATTTCTTCAGTTCCAACCTTCTCGGAGAAACGTCGCATTCATATTAGTTGAGCATACATATGTATGCTCGAATTTGGTCGTTTCCAAAGGACTCATCTTTACAGGCTTGCTCCCAAAGAACAGTGTTAGCAGTACACTGGTACTACCCAGACGAGCTTGCCATCTTTGTCCCCTCCGTGTGAGCTCGGTGTTTGGCGCCTCTGAGGTTGCTGCTCTGCAAGAGAAGAAACCAAAGTATGCAATGCAAAGCTCGCGTGTTCTAGCCTGCCTGACGGTTGTAAATAACTCTTGTACAGTTCAGAGCTTACCAACTACCATGTGGGCATTACCTACTGGCTACTGCATACTGTATGTCTAGCAAACTTTCGAGAAAAAAAAAATCCTTACAAGACTATCTATGCAGGGTCGTTTAAATTAGATTGTTGGCAGTATATTTGTCAGCAATAGATGAAAGAAAATTAACTCTACAAAATAAAAATAAAAAAACATAATTCTTGTCATACATGAAGGATTAGACCATCTCTAGCCATTTTCCCCATTCCCTTCCCAATCCACGTTCCCTTTATTTCCCACCATCTCCAGCAGCATCCCTTCGAAGGGAATGGTATAGGGAAAGGAGAGAGAATCCCTTTCTAAAAGATTAGAGAGAGAAATCCCTTCGTAAAGAGCCCGTTGAAGAGAATCTGTTGGAGCGCTAAAGGGAACGGGAGCCGCGACGGGAGACCGTTGGAGTTGGTCTTAAAGGAGCACCATGTTTGGTGAATCGCTTGTATACAATATTCGCCGTATGAGACCGACGTGGGAGTGCATAATCCATTTTCAAATACAGTGAGCTATTGCGTCTCTTTACAACTTTATTTTTGGATTTTTTAAAAATTCCTTTTCGGATTTGTATTTTAAACGCCAAGGAGCTTGTCCTCTCCTTCCATCAGGCACCAACAGAAAGAAAACCGCACGGAACAAAGACCGAACCCACCCGGTAGGAAGGCCCGACGAACTCGCCGCCGCCTCCGCACCCACCTTCCCTCTCCCTCCACCGCGTCTCGTGATCGCGTGCATGCCACCGCCCCGCCTCCTCGTCTTCCCCTAGCCCCGCGCGCGCGGCCACGCCCACGCGGCCATGGCGGCGGTCGCGCCCCCCCTCCTCGCCCTCGTCCTCCTCTGCCTCGCTTCGCCGCCGGCTGCGGCGGCGGACTCCTCGTCGTCCTCGTGCGGAGGGAACACGAGCATGGACGGGTACGAGGCGGACCTGCGCATGTCGCAGCACCAGCTCCGTGGCCGCGTCGAGGTGCTGGACGGCTGCTCGTTCCGCGTCTCCAAGCTCGACCTCCTCCCCGGATCCGCCTCCGCTCGCTGGTGGCGCGCAGAGGCCACCGACGTCGACTCCTTGGCCCGCGGCGCGCCCGCCGCTGCCGATCCCCTCAACCGCACTTTCCACTCCGAGTCCCTCGTCTTCCGCCTCCTTCCGGGCCTCTCCTGGCCGCTCGTCCCGGTCCTCGCCGCATTCGACCCCCTCACGTCCTCCCTCTTCGGCTTTGTTTGCCTCTCTAACTACACCGACGATGATGATTCCTCCTCCGCGTCCGCACCTACCATGTTCGACTCCTGCATCCAGCTCTCCCCGCGCTTCCGCGTGCGGTGGACGCTCGACGAGGCGTCGAACGCCATCGACATCGGGCTAGAGGCGGCGGTCGGGTCTGAGTACTACATGGCATTCGGCTGGGCGGAGCCCGGCGCGGCTGAGCCGTCGATGATCGGCGCCGATGTCGCCGTCGCGGGCTTCACCGAGGAGGGTCTCCCCTTCGCCGAGGACTACTACGTCACCAAGTACAGCGAGTGCCTGCTGCGCAAGGACGGCATGGTCGAAGGCGTCTGCCCGGACACGATCTACGACCGCGGCGATCCCGCCGGGCTTGTCAACAACACTAGGCTGGTGTACGGCCACCGCCGCGACGGCGTCTCCTTTGTGCGCTTCTCGAGGCCGCTGGTGTCCGCGGACAAGAAGTACGATGTCCCGGTGAACTCTACTAGGAACATGACGGTGATCTGGGCGATAGGGTTGCTGCGGCCGCCGGACTCGCTCAGGCCGTACTACCTGCCGCTGAGCCATGGCGCGCCGGCCGGGACGGCGTTCGGGTTCGTCACGCTCAACGTGTCGGAGGCCAGCAACGGGTGCGTCGGGCCGTTGGACGCTGAAGACAAGGAGGACCAGGACAGGATCACGGCGGAGCGGAAGACGCCGCTGGTGGTGACGGCTGGGCCGGCGCTGCATTACCCCAACCCGCCCAACCCCGACAAGGTGCTCTACATCAACAAGAAGGAGGCGCCGCTGCTCAAGGTGGAGCGCGGCGTGCCGGTCACCTTCTCCATCGAAGCCGGCCACGACGTGCCCTTGTACATCACGTCTGACCCCGTGGGAGGGAATGCCACGTCCAGGAACATGTCCGAGGTCATCTACACTGGCGGCTCGCAGGCGGAGGGCGTGCCAGCTTCACCGATGGAGCTCGTCTGGCTGCCCGACCGGAACACGCCGGACCTACTGTACTACCAATCCTTGTATGATCCGAAGATGGGGTGGAAGATTCAGGTCGTCGATGGAGGCCTCAGTGACATGTACAACAACAGTGTGCTGCTGGATGATCAGCAGGTGACCTTCTTCTGGACTCTATCCGGTGATTCCATCAACATTGCTGCTCGAGGCGAGAAGAAGAGCGGGTACCTTGCTATCGGCTTCGGGAGCGCAATGGTGAACAGCTATGCTTACGTCGGGTGGATCGATGGCAATGGCACCGGACATGTCAACTCGTATTGGATCGATGGGAAGGACGGCATGAGCGTGCACGAGACACATGAGAATCTCACCTACAAGAGGTGCCGATCGGAGAATGGCGCGATCATCTTTGAGTTCACTCGTCCATTGGCGCTTTCATGCAGTGGGAGGGTAGAGTGCAAGAACATCATCGATCCGACAACTCCTCTCAAGGTCATTTGGGCCATGGGTTCCCAGTGGTCGTCTGGCCGATTGAGTGTGAAGAACATGCACTCCGTCACAAGCAATCGTCCCGTCCTTGTCCTTTTGCTGAGCGGTTTGGCAGAGGCAGAGCAGGATTTGCGCCCGGTGCTTGCTGTACATGGGTTTATGATGTTTGTCGCATGGGGTCTGTTGCTTCCAGGAGGAATCATGGCTGCAAGATACCTGAAGCATCTGAAAGGTGATGTCTGGTTCCAGGCTCATACCTACCTGCAGTACTCAGCATTGGCCGTCATGTTCTTGGGCGTTTTATTTGCAGTCGCTGAGCTCAGAGGTTTCTCTTTCAAAGCCACTCATGCTAAAATCGGCGCAATAGCGTTTACATTTGCTTGTGTGCAACCGATAAATGCTTATCTTCGACCACACATAGCAGAGAATGGTGAAATCCAATCAAGAAATAGGATGGTTTGGGAATATCTGCATGTCCTTACCGGGAGGTCTGCTTTGGCGGTTGGTGTTCTGGCACTTTTTACTGGCTTGCAGCATCTTGGGCATAGGTACGGCAGTAAGAACATCAAGGGACTTATATGTGGATTGATTTTATGGGCTTTCAGTGGCATGGTTGTAGTGGTATACCTTGAGTACATGGCAATTAGGAGAAGAAGAGGTGGAGCTGATGGCCTTTCAGGTAAATGGGTGCTTGGCAACGCTGAGGAAGATGATTCAGTTGATCTTTTGCAGTCCGACAGGGTAGTTAGTAAAATGGAGTCTAATTCACCGGGGCCAACGGAAGTACAACTTGAGCCACTTAAGGGATGAGATACATTTTCTTCAGCATACATACCGACATAAAGGATTTTAGTTCAGATTCTTTATAGATAGATCAAAGTGGAGGTATACATCTCAAGATAAAGGGATTTTAGTTAGGGTTCTCTATTAATATAAAGACTTGGAGAGTCCTATTTGACTGCATGAGAGGTATTATCATACCACATGGTGTAGAATAGGTTCTCTTTCTCATCTTCTTTGAGCTTAGGTCATTCGTTTTTTTTAATCTTCTAACTTCTTAGTGACCGTGTTTTGTATATGTGTACAGTTTTTGTATAGCTAAAAGAGGATTATTCTGTATGAAATAACCAATTATTCATGTGAAGCTTTTGTTCTTCATATCTGGTAATGCTTAACATTGATTCAATGAGATTATTGTACAATATTGTAAATCACCATTACTGACAGTGCATAAAGTAACTGGGTAGTATTTGCATATTACAATGGTATTGCATGTGCTCGTTTTACCTTTGTAATCATTAGATTCAGTACAATTCATGCTAATTCATATGCATCTGGTAGTTTGGCAACAACAAAAACCAGCCCAATGTCCTTGCTAAAAAACTAGCCCAATGTTATTATGTTAGGCTGATTGCATCCTGAAATGCCTGCTCAACTCATGTGATAAACAGAAAATGTTATGTCAAATTACCAGAAATGCATCTAGTTTCTGTCTAAGCAATCCTACCCACCTTTTTTTCAACCAAACACGGATTGCTTTTTGCTGCCTATCAAGCAGATCTGTTGGAAGGTGGTTGTCTACTTGCCTTGAAACTGCATCTACTGTGCTGCAGTTTGTTGACCCTAGAGATTGTTCATTACAAGAATTGGCTCTATTCTGGTGCAAGCAAAACAAAGCAGTTATCCTACCAACTATTATTTTCTTTTGCTGTTGTGCTCATATTATATTGTGTTCAGTGATATAGACGTCAACCTGCATGTTAGGTCTCTATTTTTTTTGTTAGGTATCCAAATTCAGATCTGGAACTTTTTGGTGGTTGGCTTGCCACCTTGTTAAGAAAGCAGCATTTTAGGTTGTCAGGCAAAGTTAGAATAATAAGCAACACTGGTGCATTACATCTGCCAGTCAATTTATTCTTTAGTTTGAAGTCTTATTTCTTTCTCGTCTCTTTTTTGTTCCTTTGATGGGCCTTGAAAGAAAATTTATTTCTATCTCTCTCTCTTTTTTTTTCCTTTGATGAGCCTTCAAAGAAAAGGAACGACCATCTGGTTTCTCTCTGGGACATGGAATGCACTAGGGAAACAGGCCGAACTAGGACCGGACGGACCATCTTAGAGTCTGTCCTTGATGGGCCTATATCCTTGAACAACACTTCATGTATATGTGAGCTCTAGAATCATTCTCAATGCTGTTGTGGTCCAGAATCACTTCGTGGTCAAAATTCAAGCAACAGAGTTCTTTGTTTTGGGAACTCGATGCTTAAAAATTATGGCAGCATTCCATTTATTTATGACTAAAGAGAAATGGTGAAACAAAGAAAGTGGACCTGAATTTACTCTTGACTTGATCGTGACGGAGATCTCCACTGACTGCTAACTGCATTTGTGGGACACGGGTGACAACATTCGTAGCCCCTCAGATTCACAGCCCTTGCAATAAAACATTAGGATTTTACCTAGCCTAGCTTTCAACTGATTTCTGGCTTTTGCTGACGATCTGGACCTGCATTTTCGATTGTCTGATGTTTGAATCATGATCTCCTCGACTGCCATGATTGTGAGTCCACTCAAACAAGCCGCCTGATTTGATGGAGACGGTCCCTGCAATGCACTGCTCGCATGATGCCGAATTTGAGGAGCAGGCGACCTGTTTCCTCCCGGCATATGTGGTAAGACCCAAAATGCTTGTCTTTGTTCTGATATTTGCCTTTTATATTTCTGTGAGTTTTAGTGGATCTCAATTTTCTTATTATTTAGTAAAGTATGATGAGGTGGTACCAAAGTACAAAGTTTGCCGCTTGTGAAAACTGCCCTGCAACTCTCATGGCATTAGTCATTGAACATATTATATTATGCAAACTCAAAATAGAACATGCCTCAACCTGTCTATCTGGCAGTGGCACGATAAAGACACATTACAAACGACAACATTAAGAAATGTGCAAATGCGAGTAGAGGCCGCCTGTAGTTTTGCCCTATGCTCCAGAATCTTTAGATTGTGACTTCCTGGCTCTGACAGTGCATAAGTGACCATGTTTCTTACGTTTGAAATAGATGAATCATATATCTTTGGCATGAGGCAATCAAGCAGACCAAACAACCGTCGAGTGTTGCTGCTGTGTCCTCACAAAAAGGCAGCCTGCAGTTTTGCATGCATAACTGCCTCCATAGTTAGGTTACTGAGCCCCCCAGAAATTAGTTCACATCAACAATTTCAGGTAGACATGCTTAAATGTGCCCTGCAGCAAGCAGCCAAAGGGAATCTAATGATGCTCAACGCAACTCCATATCAGAGTATCCTACCAAATAAATATTGGTATGCAACCAAAAAAAATTACAACGAACATTCATGATCAGGAGAAAACTGAAGATTTTTCACAGTATCTGCATCAGTAAAAAAGATCATCACCCTTCACTAAGGTGGCAATGTACAAACCTGAGTAGCGTTACTGACACAGATGATTTATACACAAGCATTTTGATCCCTAAGCTCGCTCCAAGGATAATCTAGCATACAGCCTACGTAGAGATAACACAAATAGAGTAGCCGCATCACTATTCCACATGGTCCTATGAAATGATAAGCCTATCGATTGTCCTCGACAGCTCTGCTTTAGCATCCATCTCCTCGCTGCAGATTTTTGTTCTCAGCTCATCTGAATTTTGATCTGCATCCGTGTTTACCCTGTCAGGGTCACTTATGCAAAGAGTTGGAGCTGCATTGCATTCTTTGAACCTGAAGCAACTGACAAGGTGATCATTGGTCAGCCCTGCTGCCTGCATGAATGAATATACGACCGTTGGACCCACGCCTCGGAATCCCCTTCGGACCATGTCTTTGCTGATCATATCTGCCTTGGGACTCTTGACAGGGACTTGCCTTGGATATCGGAATTTGCTTATTATTGGTTTGTGGTTCAGAAAACCCCAACAATATTGATCGAAGGATCCAAATTCATCTGTGATCTGCAACAGTTAAGAAACCTTGTAAGTTTTCTGTCAAAAGACATACATAATGTAACAGGAGTATCAACTCTCTACATCAATCAGCCACTACAAACCTTTAGTATCTGGCTTGCATTTTCGAGGACTGCTCGGAGCTTTTGCTCTGACAAAAGAGAGTTGGCAATGCTTCCTGGCGCTACAAGCTTCTTCTCGTTTATTTTAGAGACAACAACAGGGTCAAAGTCCATGAAAATTTCCCTGGATGATTTGGCATGGGACCATGGGTGTTATGAAATAAATTATACATGGGTTTCTTTATTTGTAACATTATAGAACCAATACCTGAAAATTTGCCTCTTCTTGAGAATTTCAGGCCATGTAAGCTCAGCCAATGCACCCGATAGTACAAGTAGCTCAAATAATCTCCTGTGAAATGGACATGATTAGACATCCTTAAACCATTCAGTTCTTTTCTGGAATATGTATAACAAACATGAAGGGACACATGACTTTGCAATCTCGTACCTGTCATCGTGAACTGGAACCCCCCATTCCACATCATGGAAAATGGCATAACAAGGATCTGATCAAAGGAAATGAATGTGCAGTAATAGCTTGACAAGTCAGCTTTCTTCATGACGAATGGTACAGAAAGTAAGAAATACTTCATTAAGGCAAAGGAAAAGCACCGGGCAGTGGGCAGCCATAGCATGTGAATGTGTCAAACAAAGCAAGCATTGTTCCTGAAGCTATGGTTTTCTTGGGGTATAGATGAAGCAACACATACTAACATCTAGTCTGTTGTTTTCCTGCGGGTCAAGTAGCCTTTTCAATTCGCCCAATTTTTGCAGTTCCAATTGATGGGCAAATGGGTATGGCAAGTTTTGGTAGTAGGATAAATATCAAAGAACACATGCTGCAGAACAATGGAAATGGGGTCGAAGTGATGGCTGGGCTGCATCACACCATTTTTTTTTTCCGTCTGATGGAATGTTTAAATTTTGAGTCAACATTTGAGGCTATTGAGCTAATCACATATGCAGCACTGTGTGGAAGTAACAATGATAAGGTAATCTGACGCTAATGCAAAGAATCAACCAATCCTTGGAGGTAGGAAATAAATACAAAAAGGCAATCTAAAGGAGGACATGCTCACTTTATAGGCAAGCTAAAATGTTCTCTTTATCCTATGTAGGCAAAATGATGAACTGTGTCGGCTATATATAATCTATGAGCCTTTGACTAATGTAAACAGCTCTCAATAAAAAGAGCATTAGATGGACAAATTGTGACTATTAAACATTTTGTTTGGGAAGTCAAGAGTTTTAAACTGCTACCGATGAAAGGCTGAAAGGGGATATAATTTGTATACCAGATTACCAAGGCATCAAATTTGTAACCATTTAAATTTGCAATTTCAGTTCTTTCAGCTAAAAATTCTGAACAGGCATAAATTACGTGCCTTACCATTCAAACGGTGAAGAAAAAAAATTAAACTAAATATCAAGAAGCAAGAACATACCGGTGGTCGGAGTCACCCAGGCGCATCTTCTCCCTTGGACAGCCTCCGGCGTCGCCAGAGCGACAACCTCCACATTCTTCTCCGCCACCTTACCCGCGGCCTTCCCCAACTTGGGCGCCACCGGCTTGGACCAGCTTTTCTCTACCGTTCCACCGGAGGCCCGGCTACGGAGCGACTCACCGGAGGCCTCCGAGGAGCAAGACGCGTTCAGCGATACGTTGAGGTGCACCGGCGCGTCGTGCAGCTTCCTCGGTGGGGTCCGCCTTGGCGACGGCAAGGGGGACGAGCCCTTGGCCGCGCCGCCGCCGGCATTCTTCTTGGTGCCCTCCTCCTCATCTTTGGCCGCGGCCGCCGCCGCAGGTTTCTCCAGCATCCCTACCGCCGCCTTCCGCATTGGCTTGGGAGAAGGCTTCTGGGCAGCCGCCGGGCCCGACATGGCCTTGTTGCCTCCCGGCACCAGCACCGGCCTCGCGTCCGCCTCCGGCGCAGCTATGTTGAGGGAACGGACCCTGGGCGCCCCAGCCATGGACGCCATTCCTGCCCAACCTCCCAGCTCAAAAATCCAAACACGTACCAAATTTTCTACAGTGCACAAATTTGAAAACCTCTCCTCCCCAGGAAACGAGCAACTGGCGCCTAAAAATCCAAAATTTTCTCCCTAAACATGGAGGCCGAAAGCAACCGGCACGAGCTGAGAGGCAAGAACCCTAACCCCAGGCAGGCTTTGGCTCTGCATTGCACGGACAGTGCGAGCCCTGGAAGCCGGTGCTCCCAAGAACCCCCAACCACAACCACGGCGGCGGCCGGCGCTCACAGGCGAGCCTCCAACGGCGATGGCCGATGATTACCGGCGGCGGCAGGGGACCCCAAGAGAAGGCCAGGACCTAGGGGCTGGGGAGAGAGAGAGAGACAGGCGGGGGCTGCAGCCACTGCTCCTGCAGCTGCTGCTCCGAGTAGTGGAATCCAAGGTGAGGAGGGAGAGGAGGACGAAAGAGGTTGGTAAGAGAGGGTCACACTAGACAGTGGTTGGTTGGTTTCTGTTGTTTATTTACTCTCTACTTAATATATATTTTTTTGAGGGGCGTACTGCAAAGTTTTTTCTCTTTTTTACCAACTATTTTTTGACGAGGCGTCTGCAAGAGAAAATGTCTGTTTGGTTCGTGACTAACAATACCACGCCTAAGGTTAGACACGCCACGGTGCCTTAGACATGCGTTTAGTTTACTCACTAAGCTTGGGAGTGCCACATATGTTAGACAGCTTTGGAACCCGTAGCCGCACAGTGTGGCAGCTGATTTGGCTGCCACACTTCTCGCCACGACCTCGCCACACCACATGAGCCGGCCGCCGGACGAAAAAGTATAAAAGCAACTCAGTGCCAAACCTTTGAACAACGTGGACGGTTTGGGCTCCTGGCTAAGACAGTGAGGTTTTAGTGCAACGCCTGTGTTCAAATCCCAGCCAACGCAGTGCACTGCGTTTTTTTTTTTCATTTTTCTCCTTTTCTTCTTTTTTTTTCTAGGCCGTTTAAAAAAAAATTTTAAAAAGAAAACTTGCAAAAATGGAACCATGGCTGTATGAGGAAGGTCCATAAAAAGTTTAGATGTTTTTAAATTTTTTTGAAATTTGAAAAATTCTCAACTTTAAAAAAAATTAGCTTTCTTTTTTCCTTTCCTATTCTCTTTTTTGTAGCTCGTTTAAAGTTGAATTTTTTAAAAAAAAGCTGAAAATTTTCAACCTTTAAATTTATCTTTCTCATGTAGTCGTATAGTTCTGCCTAATGTTAGGATGGCTACAATCCAAACGGCTGCCACAAAATTCTTGGATGTTCCTAATCTTAGGCGTGGCAGTAAACCAAACATGAGCTAACTTTAGCTAGCGTAGGTATGGCAAGCTGCTAATCTTAGGCTAGGCAAAGTTAGTCAACAACCAAACATGGCGGAAAACATGCCTGCGCGTGCGCCCGGGTGGTGCCTTTTCCATAATTGGCACTTGTACTTCACACATTTATTAACATTTTATCTATTTGCAAAATGGTTTTCTTAATTCACATAGCCTCGTTGAGTTATTTTCCGTACACATATAGACAACTTTAGAATCAACTCATACATGGTGTGGACAGCCGTTTTTATTCCTACACAGCTTCTCTATACACAATTTACCTTGATTTTCAAGTTTTAATTGACAGTAGCATTACAAACGGTCTGATTCTTTATAAGCTTTTATGTGATTTATCTATTTATAAACAGCTTTTCTGCGTGGTGTGATTTATAGACGGTTGACACTATATATAACTATGCATGCTCTAAGGCGCTTTCATATTTCAAAAATGTTATTGATTAACATTGTCATACCTTGCTACACCTCGTAAAAAACAAATTTTGACATACACAAATCCTTAAAATGTAACTTTAGCAGCTAATAATTATTACAATTTATTTATAAAAATAATACTAATACAATGAAAGCGTGCTTTGACATGAATATATACTACCGATCTAAATATGTAAAAATATAAGTATGATAAAGTTTTAAAAGTATAACATCACAAAGCTAAAACAGTGCCTATTTTTGAAGGAAAGGGCCAATGCACCTATATGCGAGTAGGTGTTACACTGGTGGATCATCAACGGTGATGGATATAGCCATGTGTTTTACCAAACCGTATGACTTAAAAACCGCTACCCAATGGTTTAGAGTATCTCTACCGGCTACTCTATCCTCTCACTCTATAACACTATTCACGACTTCCTTTATCCAACACTCTAAATTTTTTCACACTTTACACTACACTCTAAAAGATTCCTTCCCTAAACCAGCCATTCTATCCCGAGTTACAATATTATAAAGCACCCGCTCTAGATGCTCTTAGCAGCTAGCGATAGGGGTAGCAACAGGGGCATTCCCCACCGGGGAGTGCCTCCCCGTCCCCATCTCGGGGGAGAAAATCCCCCGTCCCCATCCCCGTTCGGGTATCGGGGCCCTGTCAGGGACCCATCCCCGCAAAAATTTCACACAAGAGAAGAGCTCTTATAGCTATTTTAACTCTAAAATCATATTAACAGATAAGAAAGAAAGAATGCATGCATTCATTGAAGATTATGTTGTCCCGTTTATGAAAATATGAATATGATGGGTTAGAGAATATGTTTACAATCTAACAATTAAATTGAACTAAATTAAATTCGGGTCCCCAACCAGGTCCCGTGGAGAAAAAAATTCCCCGTCCCCGTCTCGCCATCCCCAACGGGGGAATGATTTTTCCCGTTTCCATTCACGCGGAGAACGATTTCTTTCCATACCCGTCTCCTAATAGAGAAATTCCCTGTCGGGATCGGGGAATGGGTCCCATTGCCACCCCTGGCTGGCGACGAAAAACCACGGTTAATTGAAGTAACCGATAACTACGGCTAATTAAAGTAATCGATAACCACGGCCAAAGGTTTTTTTAATTCGTTAGCCATAGAATGGCCTCGAACTTGGAGGCATAGGGGAGAGGCACGGTCGGCCCTATTCCAGAAAGTGGGCCCGCCAAGGTAGCTGAACGTGGGCGACAGCCTTTGGTCCGTTCCGTTGTCATCATCCGCAGCTGTCCTGTTCCGTTTCCCGTGATCTGAGTCTCAGGACGGGGCGAAAAACCGGCTTTCGAGGCTTCCAGCCTTTCACCCACCAGCAGCAAGCCGGAAGTAAAATACTATGAGTATCCTTGCAAATAGTAACGCAGGAGTATCGTGCCATCGGAATGGGTTTCGGTTGCTAATCAAAATTCTTAAAAACACACTGTACTTTTATCCAGTCAGGAGTACATATCATTTCAGACATCAACACATTTTTAAAACAGTGACGGAGCCAGAAAATTCCGTAGAGAGAGGCTAAAAAGAAAACATCTAATGTCTAAGGGTCAAACACTAACGACATCGAATTCCTATATTATAGTATATTAGTATTATAGCATAGTTATACGGTTATATGACATCGTAAAAGTAAAATACATGTAATGCCTGCAGATATATTCGTATATGAGCTGATTTACTATATATATGGGGTCTTCTTGTTAGGCCTACGAGGTGGGCTTCAGCCCCACTACGCCGCGCTATGGGCTCTGCCACTGTTTCAAAACACAACTCTAACAAGTAGCTACTAATGCAATTCATTTTCAAATCCAAATAAAACTAAAATGTTATACTAAAAAATATTTTTAGCATAAATCTGTCCATATGATTTTCACATGCCTAATCTAACCTCTTTGATTCAAAGGATTCCATTCAGTAAAAGTAGAGAAATCTAAAATTTATTATTTGAGATACTTGTGCTCCAAAGGAGCAAGTATAGGTTCAAAAGATCTACGGTACAGAGTTAGACCGAAATAGGGTGACGAGCTTTGGCGGTGCGGACCTATCAGTTTCTCTCATCACTAGGTTGTCGGTGGTGGTGGGGAGCTGATGGTCTGTGTTGGCCTATGTATAGGGGTAGTCTTAGGTTAGGGTCTTCGCCGGTGGTTTGGATCGAAGGCGGTCGGGTCTTCCTTGGAGGCGTCTTTGGGCGGCAGCAGCGCTACCACTCGACGGGACTTCATCGATGGTGGATCTGCCTCCTCATCGCCAGATCTGGCATAGTAAGCTGTTTTTTCATATAGACTCCGGTCATAGAGAGAATAAGAGGCCTTGGCGGTGGCTTTTGGGGGGCTTGCGACGGCGGCCTCCTTAGGGCGGCAGTTAGAGGATATGTTTGGAAGATGCAGGTTGGGTAGGTTCAGCGCCGACATGCGGGCTGCAGTTTACGATGGTGCTCGATGAAGCTTGTTTGATTCCTTCTCCTTTCAAGTTCTCTCAACAATTCTACAAGTTGCCATACCTATTATTGATTTTGATCCTTTCAATCCGTTTGTAAGTTAAGGGTGGTGAAGGAGAAGAGGCATCGATGGTTGTTTCCGGCGGCGCCCGTGGTTGGAACTTGCAGTTCTGCCTTCTCGGTCCAAGAAGTGCATTGTTAGAACTGGATTGAAACGCCAAACAACTCTAGATTCAAGGGTTTCTATTAGAGCCGCACGCGAAGGAAAGATCATTTCTACTAATAGTCAAAAAAAAAATTATCTCTAAAAGCATTTGTGTTTTTACACTTAGACCCTTTGAAAATGCTTGTATTATTTTGCTGTTGATCAGAGGTCTTGATGCAAAACGGTTGTGGTTATCTTAATGAACATTTACCCGTTCTTAAAAAAAAAAAGTACAGAAGAAACAAATGTCAATCTCTCTTAAGCGCAGAGTTATTGGATACGCACAAAACCGGAAGCGCCTCGACTCGTGGTTGACTGGCTGTGTAAAGTACTCCATCGTGGTACGAGCTCAAAAATCAATGCCCCAAATTCGAGATTATTTCGTGAAGCAACACCACAAGAAAGAGCATGGATGACACCGACACCGACAGCGAGCATGAGCTCGACGGCCATCCTAACGACGTCGTGCAGGGGTACAGAAACTACAGATTACAGATCGGATCACCTCTGCGATTCTTCAACTCATTTTTTCGTGTCACGGTTCTCACTTCAAGATGTTTTCAGCCCAGTCTTCTCTGGTCATGTGAAGAGGCTGCGAGCTCATAAACGCCAGTTGTTGGAGGTGGTTATAGGGAGGCTCTCAAGTGCCAAGGCAGATGGTCATCCTTGAGGTTGAGGCTTGAGGCTTTGAGGCCCGGTCAGTGCTGTCTGATCACCTGAGATTGGGACTTTGGAAGTGCTTTACTGTGCTTTGCCAGTGTTCACAAATATCGTTTCGGCCTTTCGTGCACTGATCGTGATTTCATCTATCGTAAAAAAAAAAAAGGCTCAATATACGCTACAAAATTGGTAAGAATCGTGCAAACAATTGTTGGCCGCCATATTTTGGAAAAAAGAATCCGTAAATATCGTTTGATAATCACTCGACACTGCTTGATAGTTGACTTGTTTTGAATTTTAAATTTTGTACAATTTCGAATCAACCAATATGGATGGATAATACATTTTTTTAATTTTAATTGTTTGAATTTGGATCGATTTTTCTATGCGATTTTCCCTGTCCAGCCTCAGCGATAAGTGAACCCTGTGTTCTGCTCTGGGCCACCCAGTCAGCCCTTCAGGCCTTCACCATCTACAAGAACTCGATGGCTGCAAAGCCCACGGTTGCACTGATGAAGAAATTGCAAAGGTTGCAGAAACTGCATAGAACTGTGGATAAAGCAATGCTCCAAGGCAGCTCTATTGTATGCTTTCTTGAGACCAAAACTGCAGTGAAAACATGCAGTTATCTACATCTGCGCATCTGGGGAATGCAATTGCCCTTGCCCCAGCTTCATCTCTGAACAAAAGATTCGTCTCTGAACAAAATCAACTTTGGAGATGCTTTACACGGGCACTAAAATTTTTATGTTGTTGCTGTGGGTGGTACCCTCTTGGATGGTGCTTTGCAACTCTCGAACAATCCACTCCCGTGATGCTCGTTATTGACAGCAGGAGAAACAAGTGTGAACTGACCACCTGATCCTACACTGACGCCTCCAGTGGTTTAACCGGCACTGTATAGGGAGAATACCAATCCGCATCAAAGATATCTTGCAGCTGCGAAACGATGGAGGGGTTGTACGTCCCAAAGCTCACTCCAGCAGTGGTGTAGAAGTAGTCCCAGATAAGGTTGCTGGTGCCGATGTTTGCCCTGGCATCACTGACAGCGTACTTGCCATGGTTAACCCGGGTGAAGTCCGGGTAACGGTTCCCCGTCGCAGTGCCTTGCGACATTGCAGGTCCTGTCTCGTTGTATCCAGGAACGACGTAGTATTTGATCTCGACCTTGCCACCACAGTGGTTGTATTTGGAAGATGTGCATAGGATGTTTGAGTACAGGAGGCTCTTCAAGTATTTTTCAGTGCGGGGGATGAAGTGCGTCCAATAGGCAACAATGACCCTCACAGTTGCATTCTTTGAGAATATCACCTATCAAAAATAAATTGTTTTCAGTTAGTACATGGATATACTACTGCTGAGTAGAGATAAAACGGAGGAAAAAATTTTAAAAATCAGGAGGGCACTTAATTAGAGTGATGTAAGGTATAGATCCTCAAAAGTAAGGGAAATATCAATTCCACAAAGTGCTGGTGCCAGCAACCTTGGTGTTGAAGCTATGGCAAACCGCCAAATGAAATAATGAATAGTGATGATTATGGCAGCTCACGTAGCCATGATAGTGTACCACTTGGATGTTTGCAGCTTAGGTGGCAGTCACATACAAAAGGCAGTGACCATGATTTTGATACCTAATTTTGGAAAGGCCGATTCGGTTAGAAGGTTCTGGAATCGGCTAAGATGGGCCCGCTACGGAGGAAGTTGTTATAGGCTGGATCGGCTATGGCAGGATGAGCTTGTATCGGTTTATTAGGTAGATTAGGCAGGATCTTAGATAAATATGTCTAGTATTGAGTCAAAACTTGTATGGAAAACGAGTTAGAGTCCTAGTCGATTAAGTCATGAGCCTGTATAAATATATAGCCGATAGCGGCATGTAAAGGGTCCAACACCAATCAATCAAATTTATCGATAGTCTATTTATCCTTCGTTCTATTGACTGAATCAACTTGTTGATTTAACCGATAGTCAGTTTACCCCTTATTCTACTATTTAGTCGATCTCATTGGCTTAGTAGTAGATTGTTTACCCTTTAAAACTATTGGTTTAGATCTGATCTGAGCCGATAGCTTCGTTATCCCTTGAATCTGCTCTTCTTTTTACTCGTCCTAAAGTGTTGCAGGTTCATATTATCTTAAGATCTAATCAGCTATCTAAAGCTAATTAAGTTTTCTTGCCGATTGCAGAATCAAATCGGCTAGCACGCCTTGAACCTTAAAAGTTAGTGCTGACGGGGTTTCAAAACCCTAAGCCCACATGGGTTTAGCCGATCCAAATTTCGGAGCGAACAATGATCATGATGATTGCAGCAGCCACACAAGCAGTGATAGCAGCTTAGGCCTCCCTAGAACTGAGGAAGGTTCAGGGATGTGCGGGAGTGGAGAGGGTGAGTTGTAGCGCAGACTACAGTACCAGCGATGAAAACTTTCATGGATCGTCTTTGCAGCTTAGCCCTCACAATTGCATTGTTATTTGCAGCTGAAAAACTGCGGTAGATTAAAATCTGAAAAGTTGAGAACCCTCGAGAAGAGGCTAAAAAATATATTAAAAATAGTTTTGGGACCTATGAAAAGAACTACTAAAAGCCTTAAAAATGGGCTGCAAAGTGCTACAGCATATGGCTTGTAAAAAATTGACAAATTTCAAGCTGTAGATTTTAATCTGATTTTAAGCCGGAAAGAACAATGTCTTGTCAAACTTGACTTTGCGCAGAATTATTCATTCATTTTTTGATTAATCATTCATACTTTAACCTACATATTGACTAATAACTCTAGCTGAGATATGCACCAATTTTGCATTAATGGAACCATCATAGCCCAATATTTTTCTGTATACAGAAATAGTTTAAAACATTTTTTCCTTTTTTTAACTGGTGATACTCATAATTCTGTGCATTAAATTTCACCTTTCAGCCGCAGGACTACATCAAAGTATGCCAATTCTACTGAAACTATAACAGGCTCGTAAACTCTCAGCAGTTAAGTTTTTATTCCCTTGGCACCAGTAACACCCTCACTTTCACCAAGACAAATGTCAATGATAAGGTATACTGTGGTATACCATATCGCAAGAACATTCTTAAAGAAAGCGAGCCTGACTGTTGCCAACAGAACTGATATATCAAGCCCAAAGCTAAGTACCTCCGATATCGCTGATGACAAAGATGACCAGAACACTGTTTGAGTAGCATATTGCGACTGTCCAAGCCAATCCATAGTATTTATCCGTACCATTCCCCCAGACTTAACAGACTTGATAGTGCCAACCCAACCTTGCTCATCTGCCTGGAACTTGCCAAATGACAGCTGTAAAATATGAACGGCTTAAATCAATATCCTGAAATGTGCTACTATATTACTCCTTGGAATAGCTATCCACTTGAGTTACTTGTGCATTACCAAAATACATTTTGAGGAGGAGGTTGAGGTTCAAAGAATTTATAAAATGCCGTGAGAAGAAACAAGTTTATTGTATATGTTAAAGAACAGCACCACTTGAAAGAAATATTTGATAGATTAACCAACTGTGGAAGCAGAAATCCTTTTATTTCTTAAAAAACCTATGGGAGGCAGCCAGGCAGACAAACGAAACAAACTTGACAATATTACCTGCATTGCAAATTTCACTGTGGTGTGGCAGTATGCTACAGGATAGGCTACTATAGCACTGAGCAACTGACAACTTATAAAATGTACTACTTGGCAGTTTATAGTGCATTACATAAACTGAAAGCTATTTTCTTCAGAAAGAGGACAATATATGATATTACCTCAGGTGGAGCAAAGGAAAGATAGCTCAAGTAGCGTTCCTGAGTGGATTTCTTGTACCCAGGGGTGTCAAGTAAAACATCAAGCATTTCAGGATTGTAAAGTGATGGATAACCATCCACATATGGGACATCAACAGAAGGTGGTACAGGTGACCTGTTGACAATTACATATTAAATTCAAATTTCTAATATTCAACCCAGGAAATCTGTGTGGAAGAATTAGATCATTATGCCTTTAGTTGTTTGTAACAATTGATGAAACCACAGGATAAGATTGAAGCAAATAATAGCAAAACAGTGCATTCGTTAAAAATAAAAACAACAGAGTATGTCACATGATGAAAATGACAAAGATCTCTGCTATTAAAAAAGGCCCTTTTAGTGATGAGCGAAGGACTCGCCTCATATTTTATATATTGCCTTCTTGGTTTTGCACATAGGTCCCATTTTTAAAGCATTTTGACCTTGGCTTTTTTTATTTCATGCACAAGCCCCTGTTAGCCCAGACACTCCTAGAGAAAACTCGCTCATAGTTTCTCCAGGAGTGTCTAGGCCAACAATTGATATCAAAGCCTAGTGTATGCTGAAAACCATCGCGTGGCAAGAGAGAGCTACGACGTGGTGTGATGAAGATGGTGCCATTTGGTGTCAAGGAGCGGCGACACCGGCGCAACATCATGAAGGACATGGACAGCGGCATGAGGCCGTGTTCATGTAGAGGTGGCAATGCGAGCCACTAAAAGACGAGGATGCCATTGTGTGTGGCAAGAAGGCAGCACGGCCAAGGAGCGACGACTGTGTGAAGAAGGCGTTAAGCAGCGTGACAAGATGGCAGGTAGCCATCTGCCGAGTTTTCTCCAGGAGTGCCTGCGCCAACAGCCCCATTCTTAGCGTTCCTCCCTAAGTTTCCTGTTTTTCTACCCATGCCCTTTTTTTGAGTTTTACCCTGCCGAGCTTCCCGATTTCACTTTTTTCGTAGCAAAACACGGGCACTCGACCAATAAAATTAATTAGGCCAAATGACGTATGAAGTTGGACCAAAATGTTGGCAAATGTGGTTAAGATAGATAAGTACAAATGTTGAAATATTATAGAAGGCGTGTTGCCATTTAGGTACTAGTTCATTTTTTTTATGAATGTGCAATAAGCAATAGGAAAAAGTATCTATTTGATCTTTGAACTATTCCTATTGTACCAAATTGGTCCCTAAAAGAAAAACCGGGTTTGACCAGTCCCCGAACTACCAAAACCAGACCAAAATGGTCCTTTGACCGTTCAAAACAGCTTTTGGGGTGTTTTTTACTGATGTGGCGTCCAGACTGGAGGCTTTTGCTGACGTGGCATCCACATGACTGCCACATATGCTTCCTCTCTCTCAATCTCTCCCTCTCTGACTTCCTCTCCTCTCTCTCTATAGCTTGAGCCGGGAGAGGTGGCATTGTCAACCAGGCCAGTAGAGCAGGGAGACCGCTAGGGGCTGAGGTCACGCCGTCGCCAATTGCCAGTGCGCCACCACACCCCTCCTCCTTCCTCCATGTATCAATATCTTCCTCTCTCTCTTCTCTCAATCTCTCCCTCTCTTTGGCGGCTGCGCCCATAGCGAGCTGGCTCTTCGGTGGAGGGGGCACGCTGGCTCGCTGGTGTGGGCCAGCCGACGGAGGCAGAGGGTGACATAGGGGAGGCCTTCCCAGATCCGATGCTTCCTTCCTAAATCCACCGTCGTGCCCCCTAAGGTTAGGCAACCTCGATGTCGCTATCCTCGACCTCGACAACGATGGGAGAGCTTGCAGCCACCGAGGGGAGGCAGGAGCTCACTGCCAAAGCCGTCATCGTTGTGGGAGGAACAGGGGAGGGGGCGCTGGAGTTAGGGAGTAGGGAGAGGTCGAGGGAGGGAGAAGGGAGCAGGGGCGGCGACGGCGGCAGCAAGCCGGCGGCTAGCGGCGATGGAGCCTGGCCGAATGGCTCTAATGCACTGCTGTCCCCGCCTAAGAGCATCCACACCAGAAACCTTATCCCCACTACTCTAAAACACTATTCACCACAACTCTATCTATCTCCCTAAAATTCCTTCACACTTTACACTATACTCTAAAAGATTCCTTCACTCTACCAGAAACCCTATCCTCGCCAAGTCAGCGCCTAAGTGTTTATAGGATTTCTGCTACAGATGCTCTAAGAGGATAGAGAGAGATATATTAGAGAGTTGGGTGACATGGTTAGCCCACGAGTCCACCACGTATGCGAAAACTGTACACGTGGATGCCACGTAAGCGAAAAACCCGCAAAACCGCTGTTTTGACCTGTCAAAGGACCATTTTGGTCCAGTTTTACTAGTAACCGCTGTTCTAACCGATCAAAGGACCATTTTGGTCTGGTTTTGCTAGTTTGAGGGCTGAGCTAACCCGGTATTTGGGTTCAAAGACCCATTTGGTACAACGGTCATAGTTCATGGACCAATTTGGCACTTTTTCCTAAGCAATAACTCAGTATAAATTTCAGATAACACTACAGACCTGCATCTTTGTTCTCGATGCAGGAAATGTGACCAGCATGGCACTTTTCTAAGAGTTTGCCACTGCTTATCCGAGGCAACTTTGGTGTAAATAGTTGAATTGAGTGTTGAAAGAGTCCAAAGATTTTGAAAATATAGTTCCACAACTTTTGCTATCTGTGGACAATCAACAAAATAAATCCCAAGTTCCTTCACCTGCAATATAAGTCAAACTAGTTCAAGCATCTTCCACTGAACAACTTCTTATGGCACTATTTATTGTGTCAGTAAATGCTATAACATGTCAGTTTAGCTTTCCAATATACCTGAGTAAGGGATTTCCAGTCATTGTTGGCAGATCCAATATATACATCCTTTTTGTCGGATATCCAGACTTTTGCATGCACAACACCAGATCCCCACCAATCACCAAAAAGTAGAGTTACATTCTTAACATTTGGTCTTCCTGCAGCGAGATTAGCGCTCTCTTGGTCAAAATCAGGAGCAAATCCAGAGTGTTGCACGATCCTGAAAAGACGCTGTGTTTGTTAATAAAAGAAACTGGATTTCTGTACATTCATAATACATTTACTACTTATCGTTTTTAACTCGAATTTCTATGGCATTTCACTCTAGAATGACACATCAGCATTATTACTGGCAGATATCTATGTGCTCATTCCAATATTTTTTAGGACAACTTCCTAGTATAATGCACCAATCAACATGAAGACGAAAGGCAGCAATTGACACTTCCAACCCTTGCCTGATTTTGATCTTACGGTCTGCAGCTCTTTCCAGTGCCTTGTAAACACGCCGCCCCTCCGCAGCCCCAAATCTCTCCATGTCACTCTCTGAGTAGCCGTAATCCCCAGATTTAGGGTTCCCCGGCTGTGCTAAGAACTGCCAGTACTGCGCAAGGATATCCAGATTCTTTGTTGCGTTCCCTGAGAGCCACTGAAGCACGTCCGCTGCGGAGCAGAAGGAAGAACAGAAATCAATAGCCATATGTAAATGAAGGGAACTTAAACTGCCAAAAATTGCACTCCTCCACAGCCTTTTTCACATAAAGGAAGATGAGGAGCACTTGTAATCCGAAGAAAGACACGCATGCCAACATCACAAATCATGAACAAACGAAATCCTCATCCATATGGGCGTGCGCAAAATTTTAACCACAGATCACAAATTTACAATGACATGTAAAATGCAGAGGCATTTTCTGTAATCAGCAAGCACGGAAAATTAACCAAACCCATCAATGTATGCCAAAATTTCCCCGTATCAGCGGATCGCACTTCCATTCACAGCAATGTCGCAGAAGTTGAAGCAATGCAACCAAGACGCCATTTTTCACACCAAAGGCGCGTCTTTGCAACACATTCCAGCCTATGACGCAACTTCAATCGACGGCACCAAGAAGGCAAGAATCCGAAACCCCCTGAGGCCCTGACCCAAACCGCAACGATCCATGCGTTCTAACCGAGATCGCACGAGCGCCCAAGGGGAGGTGAGAGTCGCTACCTGTGGAGAGGACCCCGGGGACGCGGCGGAGGTGGGGCATGTCGGTGGGGATGGACTGCACAAGCCACGCCTTGCAGGTGGCCGCGGCCGGCGGCGAGCCCCACGCCGCAGCCACGGCGGCGGCGAGCAAGAGGAGGGGGAGGAGCAGGGGTCGGCGGGAAGAGGGCGGCATGGCTCCTCGCGCGGTTCTTGGTACTGGTGGAGTGTGGAGTGAGCGTCACTGGCGAAGGCTATAGGACCATCTCCAACACAGTCCACAGTCCACTGAAGTTATCCCTAAATCCAATTTTCTGTTCATTTCCTCTAAAAGATTCCATCCCCTAAAATCCCCCATCAGAGTCCCCTATAATTCCCCCCAAAACCAACTAACTCAATTTTTTATTTCACCATACCAACAGAATTCATATCAATACCGTATACCGTACGTATACGTGTATGAACCGTACGGTATGAAATTTGTGCTTGTTTCGTTTGTAATTTAATTTTGAGTATGACGGACTCGGCTAAATTTATAAAATACTTAAACATTATTTATCCCATGAATTGATACAAGGAAAAAGAATTTTTATGTCAACTGAACCGATCCGGAACCAAATCGAGAATAAAAGAGGGGTATTTGGTGCACGGCGGATGTTCTGGTTTTTTCTTGGCTTTGTAAGCTTTGGTTATGCTCTTCCAATAAGCCTCTTTCTTTTGCCCAGTTCCTGCAGCAAACCACAAATTAATTGAAGAGAGGGAACCCAACTATGCACATGTATTATGAACACTTTCCACTTACCAATCACAGGATCCGTGCTTTGCAGAAGCCAGCAGTTCACTAGAATCAGGTCCTCGTCTTGCCCAAAGTTGTTTTTCCTCCCATGACCAGTTTCATTGCCTTCATCACCCTGTCCTGTCTGGGTAGCAGGGATCTCATGAGTTACAACATTTTCGACGGTGGCCTGTGTTGATTGAAAGGTTGGTTCACCCAGGAAACCCTCAGGCATGTCAGTGTATTGTGACCAGTGCATTGAGCTTCCTGAACCATCATGGAAGCTCATCTGGTATGACTCCATGGACCTGCAGTCATACAGTATAACACATGACCTTGGACAAAAAAAAATATCATATGGTAGGTTTCAAGCAAATTGCATAGATAGTATGAATGATATAAAACATAATGAAAGATATAAAAAAACCAATACGAACAATACTACATGAATAAAATGTCATGAACAAACTACCATAGATATTAAAGGTCATAGGACTACAACATAGAAGGTTCATAATTAAGAAACACACACATGGTTCACTACCAAATTTCACTGCACGATACATACACCACAAGGACTACTCACTAAGGTAGTCCGCACCCTCGAACTCACATATGCAGTTCGAGGAGCAGCTACAAGCCACACTACTCACGGAGGACGTACGTTGGCTATGGCCCTCGTTTACATAGTACAGCAACTCGTGCTCATTGGCCCACCGATCCATCATGGCTATCTCATCGGGGTCAATATCGTCCCATGGGTTGCGCTCCTGCTCTAGTGGCAACTGACGCTCGATGGCCACCGTTGCCTCCAGTACGTCGTGTACCATGTCAGTCATGATGTCATCGATAGCCCACAGAGCGCGATTCATGTCGATGATCGTTGGGAGGTCATGCGGGACAAGGTTCTCTACTATGATCTTTTGAACAGCAGAAGCATGGATTTCTACCCTGTCCAGGACATGGTCAACCACACACCTCACTTGCGCACCTCCATCTGCCATCTACATGGAAGTAAAGGCACCATGGGTTAATTACTTAAACAAACACTTCCATATCTTGTGAGCTTGACCATGCCTAGCATTATGTGTGGATTAAAAGTGCAACCAACAAGGAGTTCATGTAGTCATGTTGCATTTTCTTTCTTTATGTAGGATATATGATGGCATAGGCTTACTTGCAGTAAGATGTCCTAGTTCAACCTAATTTAGTAATAGATAGTCCCATTAAATAAACTTATATGCAGCCTAAGAAAGTATTTTAGCATGGAAAATGAAATCTGCATGGAGAAAGGTAGCCAGACTGCTAGAAACATGAGCAGTAGCAACACAATCCATGTAAAATTAGTTTAGCAACATTCTGAAGGAAGAAATGATGCAGCTACCATACACATTTCATAAATTTGCATGACATCTCTGAATATATGCATCCATGAAAATATACAAGTCATCATCACACAGGTGCTATTTCAGAGATCATATTACTCAATTCACAGTTCGAGAAACAAAAAAATTGGAGGTACTCAATCATGTATACTTCCTTTGTTAGCTGGCTACCGCCGGACCAGGCTTGGCCAGGCTGCCTTCTTCTACCACCGGACCGGGCTTGGTCCAGCTGTGTTTTCTACCACCGGACCGGGCTTGGTCCGGCTGTGTTTTCTACCACCGGACCGGTCCGGCTGTGTTTTCTACCATCGGACCGGGCTTGGTCCGGCTGTGATTTGCATCTTCATCTTCATCTTACGTGAGTATTAGTGCTTTTTTAATTGTAATTTATATGTGTGTAATGTACTATGTCCGATGCACCCGTATCATCGTTAAATCACAGCTACTACTTTGTACTATGCAGCTCTGTACAGCAAACAAGTCAATTTTTCTCCCATTTACGTACAGTTTGCAGCAATTTCCTAGTCCCTATCAATCCTAAATGCAGTGTAATATGCAATCGCATCCAGAAATAGAGCAAAAGCAAACCACGCGCAGATACAGACATAGCATACACCGGCAGATCCATCCACAAGCAAGCAGATCGAGGCAGCAGGAGAGGGGATCGTCACCTTGGCCGACGCGCTCGCTCGTCGCTCTTGGCCTTCCCGGTGGATCCCGGCAAATCGATCGGAGTACTCGGCGGGTCTGGCCGGGAAACGGATGGAGCTGCCGACGGTCGGGGTTGCGTCGCCGGAGCTTCTTCTCCTCGCGGACAGTCGGGGTTGCGTTGCCGTAGCTTCTTTTCCTCTGGGCAACGGCGACCGGACCGATCTTCTTCCCTTTCCGCCTACTTCCGGACGGGCGCGCGAAGACGTGGCTGTTGGCTGCGGACAACGAGTAGGAGACGAAGGGGACAGCGCCAGAGTGCCCTTCATCTACGGGACTCAAACCCCTCTCCCGGAGATGAAGGACGGGATGCGGGACTGCGTTGGAGAGGGATATGGGACAAGTCCATCCCCTAACTCGGGAGAGCACTCGATAGGGCACTCTGCTGGAGATGGCCTAAATCCGGATGGATGGAGCTGAAGCAGACGGGTTGCAGACTTTAAGTGATCCTGCCATGTTTCTTTTTATACACGATTTCCATGATTCCATCCTATTCTCACGAAGGATTTATTACCATCCAATTTTACTCTACTCTAATCACAAGTGTCTAGGCCTATCTGGGATACAGTGATTTCACAGGAATTACATCGAGTCAGACAATGGACACGCAGCAATCCATGCCACACGTGGAACGCAGAAATGTCAATGGAAGGGGCGAAAAACAGGGCAGGCGCTGGGAGCCTCGGACTGACGAGGGTTAGCATACGTGTACACACGCAGCGGTCAACCCGCGGCTACGGATGAAGAAGTAGGTAAGTAGGATAAGTAATTATCTCGTGTCTTATTTGACTTATCTCATTTTTTTTATTACTTTTTGAGTCGGTTTTTTTTATTAAGTAGGCGTGTATATAAGCTCTCTAAATCCCAAAATTGAAGGCCAACCGACTCGAGCGCTACTCTCGAAAATTCCAAGTGATGTGATCTGAAGAATAAGTAGATAAGATAAGCTCAAGAGAACCCCCACATAGACGATGCTGGCGCGACGCTTCAGTATGACCATCTCTGTTAAACACTTCAAGTTTCTCTAACACTATTTCTTATACATTCTATTTGTACTTAAAATTTTTTTATACTTTATACTATGCTCTAAAAAATTTGTTTTTTCAAACGACTCCTCTATCATGGAAAGAATCAAATTAACAGTAAAGATGCTAGGTTTCTCTACGCCGTCCTCTGTTCAAACTTGACGTGCGCTCAGGACGGAGCATATTGCTGAAGTACACAGGGCATCGCGTTAGTTTTCTGGACACTTTGACCTTCTGCATCCACTAGTGCTAGGCGCTGATTTGTTTTAGGGTGAACTTTTTGCTGTTAAATTATAATATACTAGTACGTGTTTGGTACTAGCGTATAGCGTTGGCTACACCATCATGATTAAAAACAGTTTTTAGATAAAAACCGCTCTATAGCGATTTTCGATTTCTCGTGGGGATTTCCCTTTTTCCGACCAAAATTTGTAATTCAAAATTTTAATGGAACAGAATGGACAGAAAAGGGAAAATCATTAGGGTTAACAGGTTTCACATGAAATTGTTCGGTTTGAACGAGAGATCGAGAATAGAAATCGTTGGTTTGAAGCTAATTTTTTTTCCTGGGAAATCACTACATTTTGCAAGAACCACCCTGTTTTAATAGAAAATCGTTTAGGATTTTTTTTTCATATTTTCCCCAAAATTTCAAATTTGTTTTTATTTTTCAGACCGGAATTTTGATCCTGTTCCATATCGATGTAATGATTTCCCGTGGAAAATCGTTTCCACAACAATGTAACAATTTCACGTGGGAAATCGTCGTCGAAACCCTAGCAACGACTATCTATTATCTTTATCTTTACTACTTTAAAATGGCTCTAGCGGTAATGTGTGGTGAGGTGGTAAGTCATTGATCAATACCCTTGAAGTTATAGGAAATTACCCAGTGGATGCCACCAGCATCATGTCACTTATCAATGCCCTTGATGTTGTAAGTAATTACCAACTACGTGCCATCACCACTATGCTCTACTTTATATTTTAAATTAACTAGAATGAAATATTCACAATGTACTAGGCAAAGGTAATATATTGATACTAGAATGAAATATTCACGATGATAAACATATGGGCAAGGTTGAAGTAGACAGAGGTAGTACATTCCTTGCAAATATTACTACGCTAACCATATGTCATTTCTTTTGGCAAGGTGGTCAGTTTGGTCATACTAACCTGTTTTGATCCCAATAGCTCCACTCGTGGGTTCACCGCATAAGCCGACATAGCGATGACAACTGCGGGATCACTATGACATGCATGCAGTAGTGCATTAGTTCAATAAAAAAATAACATTCACTTAACGGTTGAATGATTGAAGGGACAATTATATGGCAAGCACTGCAATCAAACATTTTATTAGACGACACAATCACGAAGAACTGACGAATTCATACAAAGGTCCGGCTCAATTTATGAAATGACTAAGAAAACACATAATGCAACCATAGTTCTGCACAAATATACAACAACATAGCTAAGATCTGACACAGTGCTACGGTGCACTAAAAGGATGGTCCGGCTGCTCCATGCTTGTATGACACCCAAGTCTCCCTAATCCATGCTAGATTGCTTTCTAGCGTCCTCCGCTTCCTGAAAATGCCACGGATGAAAGGGTCGGCGAGAAGCAGTGATGCATGGATGTAATTGGGGTCGTGCTGCTCCATCCTCATGGCTTCAAGCTCATCCAACAGAGTGTTCACCTCATTGACATCGTCCTTGACAACAGTTCATCGATTGATGGTGTTTGTTGCAGACACTATCTGCATGCCATCCTCAAATGACATGTGGCCAGAGGAGCATGACCGCTTGGACGTTTGGCGTGAAGGACCATCGGAATCTTGGCTACACCACTGCATGTGCACGAGTGGAGAGGTCATATCAGCTGCTGCATTGCTGCCCTTGGAGACATGGACAGGGACCTCTTCCACAGGGGCACCTCTACCTCCATCCTCGTCACGTGGCAGCCCCGATGTGCCGCCTCTAGAGGTATCAAGGCCACGGCAGATGATGTCCAATTCTTCGACATACTCCAGTGGGTGCAACTCAAACTTCTTGCTCCCGATGTATTTCTGCAATAGGAAACAAACAATTTTCAGAACATAGGGTTGCAAGATTTGAAGGTAGAAACATTGAACTAAATGATTAATCGACCCACCTGGTTTATTTTGATCCACCAAATGTTATTGGTGATGATACGCCTCGTCCCTGCATCCTACCCGGTGCCCGTCGAATTCTTCAGGGCATCCAATTGCTCCAATCGGTTTTCATGTGTGTCCAGTGATTGTGTAATTGCTTCTCTTTCAACTCAACACCACATTTCAACTTGATGTAATTTTGGATGTTAGGAAGGGCTGCTGGGCTCATGCAGGATGTCTGACGGTTGCCCTTGTGGTTGATTTTGGATGGATGGAGCTCTATGCATGTCGTGCCGTTCAAAACGAAAGGAAGGGGTTAGGGGTTTGCTGTGCCAGAAAAACTCCGACACGGCCGCAGAGCAAAAAATCTCGTCGGAGACTGCGTCACGGCGATGTACCAACATCGCAGAACAGAATGGTTCGAGAGTGGTGGGAGGATTGGCGAGGCACTAGGACTAACCTTGTTGGATGGCTGGGCGCCGGCAGAGCCGAGGGGAGTGGAGTCCACGGGTTGTTCCATCCTCTCATGTCGGGGCACCGGAGTGAAGGGAAGTCTTTGGATGACAAAGCTGCACAACACGGGATGTTCGTACCGGGAGATGAACGTGGGCGAAGGGCGCAGCGGAAGGGGCTGGCCGAGAAGGACGGCGATTTGTTTAGGGGAGACATGCGGTGGCCTAGCGTCGGTTGCAGGGGGCGCAATAGAGCTCACAGCCGCAAGATCCGCTGGATTTTTCCCTACCCCGTTGAAGCCACAAGACCTCGAGCTGATCTCTACTACTCCTCCATTGTGAGCCGTCTCCGCCACCGCCTCCTAACCGGTTGGGAGAGTAATAGGTGCCAGTGCTAGCCCAATGGGGGGAGGATAGATGTGTGGAAGGAGGGGCGAGACGACAGAGGCAGAAGGGCGATGTGGAAGGAGGGGCCGAATGGCGGAGGCGGCCAGATCTAGCCGCCGTCGGCTGCGGTGTTGCAAGGGAAGCGAGGGGATGAAGGGGAAAATGTTGGGGTAGGGCGTGGAAAAGGGGAAGCTCGTCTCATATGCTAATTAGATGCTATCGCGTGGTCTATCCATCTGCTCATCTACTCGTTAGCACATGAGCATGAGCACGTCAGTCTAAAAGATTGGGCTCTTAATTCATGTGAATTGTTTATATGTTTATACAAATGTGTGTAGTAGCTAGCTTCACCTTTGGCCTTTCAATAAGTTGTTTTCATGGGTGGACCAAGAAGGCTTCCGAAGTGGGAGCTGGCTTTGAGCTCCAACAGACCTTGATTGTAGAAAGGGAGTGAGTCGGACGTCCGATTTACAAAAAAAATGTTAACTGTACATAAAAATTAGGGATGTAATCGGATCGGATATCACCTAAATCATATCCGGATTCGTTTAGCTTTTTTCGGATTCGGATTCGGATCGGATAATTTTCGGATTCGGAGTCGGATCGGATATTTTTCGGATTCGGTGTCGGATCGGATTTTTAATTAATCGGATCGGATACGGATACTAATTAAATTGTCTCTCTTCTACCTCATATTACAGTAGTTTTACCTAATTTAAAAGCAACAAATTAAAACACAACATATTCTTAAATGTATAGTACAAGTTTGATAGAAATACAATGCCAGTTATACATGAAAACAACATTCCAAGAGCTATCGGGCCCTCAAAACAAGTGTAGCGCCAGTAATTTTTCGATATTTCGGATATCGAATCCAATCCAAAATATCCGACTAAATCCAAATCATATCCGAATCGAATCCGAAATTCCAATTTCGATAATATCGAATCGAATCCGAATAACTAATCGGATGCCAAATTCAGTATCAAATTTGCTTATTTTCGGATTCGGTAAGCGGATATCCGAAAATATCCGAAATCCGATTACACCCCTAATAAAAATGTTTGAGCAGTGATTTAACAATGTTACATTCCATGACATGAACAATGTTGGTGCAGGCATTATTGATATAAGATGTAATATTTTAGACCATTGTTAAAAATATTTTTATGTACGTTTGGAACATATTTTTTTAAGCACCCTATACAATCGGTGAACGGTAGTTATCCGTTCTGAAAGTGTTAGGCTTTCTTTCTTGGGCCAGGAAATAATTAAAAGAGTATCAGACCATGGGCTGGGCCTAAATAAGACTACACGAAAGATACAAGATCCAATTCCCGGCTCCTTCCACGTTGGATTGCCTGACTGAACCTACCGTGGGCCCCTATGGTCTTTCCTCGGCTACGGGCCACGACTTAGGGCCTGTTTGGTTTGAGACTAAATTTGCCATCTCTAAGTTGTCCAACTTGTCTAAATTTAGTTCGTAAATTTCTCTGCCACACTTTAGCCTGCCTAAAAGAATCTTGCCACACTTTCATGAGCCACGACTTAGGGTCTGTTTGGTTTGAGACTAAATTTGCCATGTCTAAGTTGTCCAACTCGTCTAAATTTAGTTCGTAAATTTCTCTGCCACACTTTAGCCTGCCTAAAAGAATCTTGCCACACTTTCATGAGCCACCTATATGTGAGACCTGTGAAAAAAAAAGAGCAATCCTACCACAAGTGTGGCAATGAACCAAACGCATGTCTAACTCGGTCAAACTTGCTTAACATAAGACGTATCAGGGTGTGGCAATGTTAGGCGTCAACCAAACAGGCCCTTAGGTCACCATTTGGGCACAATGGGGCCGGTCCGTCCAGCTTGTGTTAGGCCAATGCGCTTATTTTTTATATATAATATTTTTTTCTAATATATTTTAATTACAAGTTTTTATTATTTTTTTATCCCATATATTTTGGGCTGATTTAGGCTAATGGGTTGAAAGTGTCTGGTCTGGCTAATCAGACTTAGTGTGGGTTCTTTTCAGCTTATCTTATCAGCTTATTTGATTTATCTCATAACTTCAAGAATTTTTTCAAGGTGGCCTCGACAGTCGGGTGTCCTTTGTGTTTAGGGTTTAGGGAGCTTTTAGACACGTCTACGAGATAAAAAAAAATAGATTAAAAAATTAATAAAAAAGTGAGATAAGTCAAATAAGACACATAAATCTGACTTATTTACGTGTCTTATTTGACTTATCTCACTTTTTATTAATTTTAAATCTATTTTTTTTATCTCGTAGGCGTATCTAAAAGCTCCCTAAACCCTAAACACAAAGGGCATTCGATTCTTGAGACCACCTCAGAAAATTCTCGAAGTTACGAAATAAGTCAAATAAGCTGATAAGATAAGTTAAAAAGAACCCACACTAAGGCGGCATGACTCGTGTGGAGTTGCAAATAGCACATATGGTTTCTGTCTAACTTAATCAATTCAGACAGTAATTTGGATAATTTATTTGGTAATTCGAACTATTCGAATCTGTATATGCATATGCCACAAATTATCCATATCTGGATCTTTACTATCTGTTAGAATATGGCATGTATGGCATGTCCCGTAGAATATACCGCACATGTAATCCCCCTGATTATGCGTGCATTTAGTGCTATTAATAGCTTGCCCCCTCTCCAGGCTATATATATTGTACCCTGTACTCTCCCAGATAATTATCGAAAAGATCAATTCTCCTATCCCTCTTCTTTCACGGTATCAGAGCGGGCATCCTTGCCCCTCCCACACTTCCGCAAACCCTAATTCTACTATCCTCGTCCTCATGGCCAACTCTGACAAGACCTTCACCGGCCTTGCCAATACCGGCCTCTCTTCCTTGGAGACGATTGCTGTCATCTCCTCCTCACCGGCTGTTGGCGTCATCCCCCTGCTGTGACGCACGACACGTCTTCTTCCGCCGCCAATCTCGCAAGATTGGCGAGCTATCTCGCTTCGCCCGAGGCACGGAGGCACTCTCTCCTTGCCGGTCCTATCCAATCCCTACCCACTCACCTTGGCGACTTCTCAGGCGACGTCGGCGACCTCTCCAGCCATCATGAAGGCGGCGTCGGCCACGGTGGCGGCGACCCTACCACTCTTTTCCCCGGCAGTGGCGGGCTGGCCGTCGGCCACCCCTTCTCCAAATACAAGACGGGGCGGCCCTCGCCTCCGGCGTGGTCGGCGCGCAATGGAGCCCCTTTTCGGTGCGGTCGGCACATGTGAGCCCGTTCTCGTGGCCCCACCCTTTCCTCTCCAACGCGCGCGGGCGGCCTCGCCCTCGTCTCGGCGTGGTCGGCCTTGCGACGGCCTCTCGGCGGCCGGACTCATGGGTCGGCGTTCCCTCGGCCGCCGGCCTGCCCGTCTCATATGGCGGCGGTGGCTGGCACCCCATGGCCAGTGGAGTTGGGGGCACCCTAATGCCCCTTGGGAGCAATATTGGAGCCGGTGTGTGGGCCAGTGTGGGCCTTCCCTCCACTGCAGACTTTTCGAGTGTGGGCCTCCCTCCTAGTGCTGGCTCCGGCGCTGTCCTAGCAGCCGCCTACGCTCCTCCTGGTGACCCCAACATGGTTGCGGCCCTCCATGCACAAGCGGTCGGGGTCATGAACATCAGCTCCCTGGTGCCTGTTATCCTTGACCTCGCCAGCTCGAACTACCACAAGTGGCGGGGCCTCTTCCTGGTCGCTCTCGGTCGGTTCGCCCTGGCCGACTACGTGCTTTCTCCAAATAGACGGCCACATGATCCTCACTGGGCTCATATGGATTGTGTGGTCCTTTCCTGGATCTACAGCCGCATCTCCAGCAACCTACTCGACGGCGTCATGAGCACCGTCACCACCGCTCGCTCAGTGTGGCGGCACTGGAGCATCAGTTCCTCGGCAACCAGGAGATTCGGGCCCTTTACATTGAGGCCCAGTTCCACTCCTTTGTCCAGGGCGATCTCTCCATCACCAATTACTGCAACCACATGAAGGGCCTAGCAGACAAACTTGGGGACCTTGGCAAGCCGGTCAGCGACCGCACGTTGGTCCTCCAAGTGCTTCGTGGTCTGTCCGAGCGATACAAGACGATGTGCACTGTTGTTCGCAACACCACGCCTCTCCCGACGTTTCTCCAGGTGCGGGATAAGCTGCAGGTTGAGGAACTCACTCAGACCCCTGCTTCGAGTGATTCCTCTACCGCACGGGTAGCCACCATACCTTCTGGTGTTAGTCGTCCGCTGTCTGGTGGTTCCACTTCAGGCTCCTCCACCGGTGCGACCAACAGCAACGGTCGTGGTTACAATAACCGCAACCGTCGTGGTGGTGGAGGTAATGACGGCGGTAGTGGAGGTCGTCCTCCCACTTCGAGTGGTGGGGACGGCCCTCACTCTACTCCCACATGCGGTGGGGTTACTTCTGTCTCCACGCAGTACAACCCCTGGACCGACGCAGTATGGCCTCATCAGGGTCCGGGGATTCTCGGGCGGCCTCCCGTGCTACCTCGCCAGGCTCCTCATGCCCTGGCAGCTACGACTGCACCCGGTGCAGTCAACCCCCCTCAGACTCCGGGGGTGCCTACTAGAGGGGCTTGGCAGGCCCCAGGCGGGGGTGGCTGGGACCAGTAGTCCCTAGTCAACGCCTTCAACACCATGACCCTGACTCTGCCACCTGTTGATACGGAGTGGTACATGGACTCTGGTGCGACCTCGCACATGACATCTGATGCTGGTACTCTCTCCTCTGCCCATCCTCCCTCTCGTTCTTGCCCGACCAACATTGTTGTTGGCGACGAGTCCTGCCTCCCTGTCACCCACACTGGTTATCACTCGTTTCCTTTTGCTAACGGTTCTCTAGTTCTTCGTAATGTTCTTGTTACACCCAACATTATTAAGAACCTCATATCCGTTAGAAAATTCACTATTGATAACCAATGTTCTGTCGAATTTGACCCTGCTAGTTTCTCTGTGAAGGATCTTCGTTTGAGGAGCATGATCGCCAGGTGCAATAGTTCTGGAGATCTCTAATCCTTTGCCTCGGGTCCAACCTCAGCCCATACCTTCACCACCAGCATTCCTTCCTCGACACTTTGGCATCGTCGTCTTGGTCATCCTGGTCATGAGTCGCTCTCTAGATTAGCCAAGATGTCCTCTATCTCCTGTAATAAAGCCAACCACAAACCGATTTGTCATGCTTGTCAACTCGGTCTTCATGTTCGCCTTCTGTTTTCGCCTTCTTCCTCTCGAGCTACCCAGATATTTAGTTTGTTGCATTGTGATTTATGGACATCTCCTATTCCTAGTATCTTTGGCTACAAATATTATCTGGTTATTCTCGATGACTGCTCTCATTTTTTATGAATTTTTCCCTTACGCCTAAAATCTGAGACCTTCTCCACTATCACCAACTTCCTCGCCTATGCTCGCACCCAATTCAACGCTACCGTTCAACATGTCCAGTGTGACAACGGTCGTGAGTTCAACCACTCCGTGTCTAGGGCATTCTTCATTAAACATGGTATTGCAATTCGCATGTCATGTCCCTACACATTCCAGCAAAATGGCAAGGCCGAACGGACCATTCGTACCACTAATAATGTCGTTCACACCCTTCTCTTTCAGGCTAGCATGCCCTCCTCCTACTGGGTTGAGGCTCTCCATGCTGCCACACACCTTCTAAACCTTCGTCCCACATCCACTCTCACCGAATCCACTCCTTACTTTGCCCTTCACGGCACCCACCCCGTCTATGACGATCTCTGTGTGTTCGGCTGTGCCTGCTATCCCAATCTCTCTAGCACTGCCAAGCACAAACTCGCCCCTCGATCCACCCTTTGTGTCTTTCTCGGTTATCCCTCAAACCACAAAGGGTATCGATGTCTCGATCTCTCAACCAACCGCGTCATCATCTCGCGGCATGTTGTCTTCGATGAGTCCAGCTTTCCATTTGCCTCCACCACATCCCACACTCAAGATGACCTCGATTTTCTTTCAGACCCCGAGGATTCTCTCGGACCTCATGCTCCTATTTTTCCTATAAGTACCTCGTTGATGCCACCTGTATCGGGCCCGCCGGCATTACCGGCCGCCTCGGCCCCGTCGACTCCGGCCGCGTCGACTCCGTTGACCGTCTTGGGGCGCTTATGCAACCCGACCTTGCCGTCACCCTGCAGACCGACACCCATCAGGCACCCGCCGCTGTTGGATCTCCTCCTCAGGCTGCTGCCAGTGGGGTGCTAGTGCACCCTGCTGCCCCTGTTGGATCCCCTCCTCAGGTTGTTGCCAGTGGGGTGCTCCCAGCTGTCTCGTCGCCTCTGCATGTCACTGCCCCTGTTGGACTTGCTCCACAGGCTGTTGCCAGTGATATGCTGCCTCCCGCCATGACCAACGCTCATCATATGGTCACTCGTCGGAAGGCCGAACTCTCCGTTCGGCCCCGGGAACGTCTCAACCTTCACGCCACTGTATTGTCTCCCCTCCCGAAGACATACCGTGGCACCCTGTCAGATCCCAATTGGCGCGAAGCTATGGGCAAGGAGTTCAATGCTCTCCAAGCCAACTGCACGTGGGACCTTGTGCCACGTCCCCCTGGAGCCAATGTTGTCGCTGGCAAGTGGATCTTTAAGCACAAGCTTCATGCAGATGGTTCTCTCGATCGGTACAAGGCTCGTTGGGTTCTTCGTGGGTTCACCCAGCGCCCTAGTGTTGACTTCGATGAGACCTTCAGCCCAGTTGTTAAGCCGGCCACCATCCGAACTGTTCTCACACTGGCTCTCTCTCGTGGATGGTTTATCCGTCAATTGGACGTCAAATACGCATTTCTGCAAGGCACCTTGACAGAGACAGTGTATTGTGCTCAGCCATTCAGGTTCGTTGATCCCTCCTTTCTAGATCACGTTTGTCGGCTCAACAAATCATTGTATGGTCTGAAGCAGGCACCTCAAGCATGGTATAGCCGGATCGCCTCTCATCTGCTCTCCTTGGGCTTTGTTGAAGCAAAGGCAGGCACGTCCCGGTTTGTTTTTCACCACGGCGCCGACACTGTCTATCTTCTACACTACGTGGATGACATTGTCCTGACTGCCTCCTCGCTTGCTCTCCTAGACAGGACCGTTGCTGCCCTTCAGCGTGAGTTCTCTCTGAAGGATATGGGGCCTCTCCATCACTTCTTGCGAGTCTCTGTTCAGTCACAGTCTGGCGGCTTGCACCTCTCGCAGCGACAGTACATTCTTGATATTCTGGACCGTGCCGGCATGTCAGACCGCAAACCCTGCAACACTCCTGTTGACACTCAGTCCAAGCTTTCTGCTGATGGACCTCCTGTCTCTGACGCGACTCTCTACCGCAACTTAGCAGGTGCTCTTCAGTATCTCACATTCACTCGGCCAGATATCACTTATGCAGTCCAGCAGGTCTGTCTCTTCATGCATAATCCCCGGGAGCCCCACTTTGCTGCCCTGAAGCGCATCCTCCGCTACCTCCAGGGCACCCTTGAGCTTGGGTTGTTCCTGCACCGCACCACGCCTGCTGACCTCACCGTCTACTCGGATGCTGACTGGGCTGGCTGTCCTGACACTCGCAAGTCCACCTCGGGCTACGGTGTGTTTCTCGGCGACAACTTGGTCTCCTGGTCTTCTAAACGCCAAAGACACTGCTTCCCGCCTCCGCTCGGCTGAGGCGAGAATACCGCGCCGTTGCCAACGGTGTGGCTGAGGCGTGCTGGCTACGACAGCTTCTCCAGGAGCTCTAGAGTCCCCTTCGCCGTGCCACCATTGTCTACTGTGACAACGTCAGCGCGGTCTACCTCTCCACCAACCCAGTACAGCACTAGCGCACCAAGCATGTCAAGATCGACCTGCATTTTGTCCGAGAGCGGGTGGCTCTCGGTCTGGTGCGCGTTCTTCATGTCCCGACGTCATCACAGTACACCGACATCTTCACCAAGGGGCTACCTTCTTCGGTTTTCACCGAATTTCGGTCCAGCCTGAACGTCCGTGATGCTGCCGTTTCGACTGTGGGGAGTGCTAGTACTCTTTCTTTGCTTGTACCAGTCTCAACGGTGTCATCCGCTGTTCAGACTGCGGGGGAGTGTTAGAATATGGCATGTATGGCATGTCCCGTAGAATATGCCGCACGCGTAATCCCCCTAATTATGCGTGCATTTAGTGCTATTAATAGCCTGCCCCCTCTCCAGGCTATATATATTGTACCCTGTACTCTCCCAGATCATTCTCCTATCCCTCTTCTTTCACTATCCACATATATATTGAAAGCCACTGCAAGGCCTATCTAGTTCACTTCACCTAGCCTAGACCGACTGCCTTGACGCCTTACCTGTTTGAGGTCGACCATGGCCAGCTCAATGAGAACCTCATATATATATGCTTATCAATCCTTATGTCTAAGTGAATGAGCAATGCTCGTAACGACGAGGTGCATATGTTTTCGTTGGGTGGTCATAGTTTGATACTCGCATATCGCCATGGTCATAAACCCACTGAGTTGATGTATGATAAGTGATAATTAATTAAGTAGTTTGAGGATGTGCATCCTCTCTTGCTTGAGGCATGGAAGAGGTGCACAATGCAGCGCCAAGAGACAAAATAAGAGGAGAGAACCTGCATCATCAGAAAAATATACTATATAGCACGGACCGAGGCAAATTACTGTAGACAGTCACACTGTAGCAGTCGATTCAACCTCTGAATGGCAGGGGATTTGCCACTACTAGAGAACTGGGCATTACTACCGACCCATCACTACCGGTTGGATATCAACCGTTGTAATGGTGCACCAGTACCGGTTCGTTAGGACAGAAGCCAGGAGAGGGCTTCTACAACCGGTTTGGGACACGAACCGGTTGTAGAGCCCAATTTCTACAACCGGTTCATATCCCCAACCAGTTGTGGACTTCTATAACCGGTTGGAGACACGAACCGGTTGTAGAAATTGGGTTCTACAACTGGTTCATGCCCTAACCGGTTGTAGAAGCCCTATTTTTGAAATGCTAAAAGGAATGCTTGTCCTACTCTTATCAGAGAGCACGCGTGGGTGGATTGGCTAGAAGGGTGAGGCGTGGGTCACGAGGAGAGGTGTGAGGTCCTGGGTTCAAATCCCACTTCTCCCAATATATTTCTAACTTTTGCTAACACTACTACCGGTTCGTGAACCCGGTTGTGATACCCGGGAGTATTACTCCCGGTGGCTTACAACCGGTTCCAAAACCGGTTGTGAAAGGGGTTTGGAACCGGTTGTAATATCATGTTCGCTAGTAGTGTGCTTTCGTAATTTGATATTTTTTAATTTGCGTTTCATATATCATCCGTGATTTTTTCTTAATTTGCCGTTTCACGTGTCATCAAAAAACATATGTTTTAATTTATACCCGATCCTATACTATCCATGTTTTATGGACCCACTGGGCCATAAGTTTCTCAAGCTCAAGCATTTACTTTTCTAGTTAGAGATCAGCGTCTTGGAGCTAATGTGGGATCTGCCTAAGGATCGACAGGTTCAGGTAAATATCTAATGCGTTCCCCAACGGGAGAGGTTATTTTTGGGAGAGAAACTATGTGTTTTTGGACCTTCGTGCTCTATGGTTAAAACCTCTAAGAGCCCAACGGTTTGGACTTGAGTAGGTTAAAAAAAGACATACAACCTTGGCAATAATTACATTCCACAAAATATATGATCCATGGATAACCCCAAGGGGTTGTGGCTTTCCCTTCACCGCCCCCCCATGGGGTGTATTCGACATCATCCGCAACTTGAATTCACATCTAGCACCATCTGTACCGAATCGCGGTCCAAAAATAAATATGGATAAGTACAATATCAATGATATGTCCATCCCTATCCGTTTGGAACATCCCTAGCTGCGTGCCATGCCTAGCCTACATCGGTACAAACCATGTTCGGGCCTTTAACGGGCTGGGCCGGGCCTCGCCCACAAATAGGGGCATCCGGGCCGGGGTGTACCAATCAACTACACCGTCCACACTCCCCAACCTCAAACACCCAATTCTCGGCGAGAACTCGCTGGCCTAAACCACTAGAATTTTTTTATTTATTTTAATTCGATTTTTTAGAAATAATTGACGGAAATACAAAATTACGGTTTTGCCCTCCCGTCGCCGTTATATGGGGTGATCGCCCCAATATGGGGCGATAGGCACACTCCCCCGTCATTCGCCGTTCGCAGGCGTCAAAGGCCGTCAGGTGTTATGCTCCCGTGATACATATCGCCCTAATATGGGGCGATCGTACTATACACTGGCGATAGGTGCCCTTTAAAAGCCTAGCCCAGCCCTGCCTGCCCTCCTCCTCACCGAGCCAGACCGAGTAGAACTGAGAGGAGAGGAAAGAAAGGAGAGAAAAGAAGAGAGAAGGGCAAGAGAAGAGAAAAGAAGAGAGAAGGAAAGGAGAAGAGAGAAGGGAAGGAGAAGAGAAAAGAAGAGAGAAGGGAAGGAGAAGATAAAAAAAGAGAGGGAGGGAAGAATAAAAGGAAGTAGAGGATCAACTCAAAATGCCGAGACGTGCAAGTGAAAAGGGAAAGGGGAAAGTAAAGGAAGAGAGAGACGCTTGGGACTGACCGCGCAATTCAGCGTACTAGGATCTCTTCCTACCTCGTGGGGCTGTCCCACCGATGTGTATGTGTAGAGATCTTTACAGGCTTGTCCGCTCTTGGGATATTCCAACTTGGAAGAGGAGGTATTGGAAGTGCCATAACTACGCCTTCGATCCGTTGGAGAAGAGCCTGAAGAATCGTTAGATGGTAATGAGCATACGTGTTTCGTAATATTTCTATATGAAACTTTGCTAATTTATGTTTCATGCAGTTGCCTCCGCCACTGTGTGAATTTAAGCAGTGGTTTGACATGGAGATCAACCCCGAGGACCAAAGGCTTCTTGATCAAGCCAACCGGGATGAGGAGTTCAGACAGCAGCTTCAAGAGCCGCGTGACACCGCACACGAGGAGGCACGTAGAAAGGAAGCAGAGAAGGAGGCAGAGAGAGAGGAAACGAGAGAGGGCACATCGTGCCAGAGAAGCCCTACCGGAGGCATGGGCGAAGGAGTAGTGGCCTCGACGCACTCAGTAGACGTCATGTTGTAACTATTATTTTCCTTGTTTGTCATGCGCCTCCCAGTTTTAAGTCGTAATAAACAATGTGGCCTACCTTATTTTTCGCAGTAACTTATGATTTCAGAATCGCCCTTCCTATAATATCCCTCTGGCACCCTCATTTTGAAATAAAGAAATTCCGAACTGTTCGTCCTCACGGCAGGAATTTGCGAAAATCGGAAAAGGCACACACGACCACAAAACCCCAAAATTATGGCCTCTTAGGAGTTTGGTAGCCTCGTAGGGCCCACCGGATGGGGTCCAGAAAATACGAAAAAATCACGAGCGACCTATGCAATACATGCTACCACTTATGTATGGGGGAGCAGGTCGGAAGATGTCCGAGCACGAACGTGCGAAAATCGGAAAAGGCACAGGTGGCCACAAAACCCTAAAATTGTGGCCACTTAGGGGTATTCGTAGCCTCTCGGAGCCCACCGGATGGGGACCAGAAAATACAAAAAAAAAAATCACGAGCGACCAACGCAATGCAGGCTACCACTTATGTATGGGGGAGTAGGTCAGAAGATGTCCGAGCACGAACGTGCGAAAATCGGAAAAGGCACACGCGGCCACAAAATCCTAACATTCTGGCCACTTAGGGGTTTTCATAACCTCTCGGGGCCCACCGGATAGGGCCCAGAAAATACAAAAAAAATCACGAGCGACCTACGCAACGCAGGCTACCACTTATGTATGGGGGAGCAGGTCGGTAGATGTTCGAGCACGAACGTACGAAAATCGAAAAAGGCACGTGCGGCCATAAAACCCTAAAATTGTGTAAATCGGTTCCTTGACGAACTAGCGATATCTCTTGGATTCGGCGATCGCTTCTTGGTTAGTTCATCCAACGTCCTCCACAGTGCGTCGAACTTCCTCCGCTGGTTCTGTTTGCATAGTCGTTTGAACATGTTCATAAGCTCTTTGTTCTTGAACTGATGGAAAAAATTGGCACCCATGTGCCTTATGCACCACCTGCTCTTCAGGTCTGGCCACTTTGCTGCTCCCATGACGTCGGACCCTTGTTGCATGTCCACGATCGCCCTTAGTAACCTTGCATATCGGTCATGGATGACACAAACATCAGGCCGATCCTGAACAACTACTAGCCTAACTCTTTCAAGGAACCAGTACCAGCTGTTTGTGTTTTCCCCCTCCATAAGGCGAATGCGACCAGTAGAACTCGGTTGTTGGCATCCACCGTGATTGCAGTTAGAATCTGGTCCTTGTATTCCCCTGTGAGGAATGTGCCGTCCATGCAAATGACCAGGCGATAGTGTCAAAACGCATTTATGCATGTGCTGAGGGCGAAGAAGACCCGCTGCATGACCCACTTACCCGGGCACACATCGTCCGCGGGGAACTCCGCAAGGTCGATGTATGTACCGGGATTCCTATGTGATATTGCCCTGAGCAAGTGTATAATATTCTCATAGGAAGCCTCGTACATCCCGAACCGTATTTGTAAAGCTATCCATTTTGCTCTCCATGCCTTTCCATAGCTAATCTTGTACTGAAACCTCTCCTCCACGGCTGTGATGATAGATCGAGCCTGCATGGGCGGATTGTCCACGATCTGACCGTAAAACACATTTGCCACGCAAGTGGACGGCAGATTGTGGTGTTCCTGCTCCGCTTCCTCCAGTTCACAGTCATGCTCCATCACTATGGAGCATTTTCAACAGTCCTTCCACTTTCCTTTGTATGCATGCACACGCCATGGACACAAATCAACTACGCACTTCACGTCGTACTCCTTTTTGCTAGACTTCACTACCCTGAATTGTCGTTGTAAAGACATTGCCCAGTACTTTACCGCATCCATCACAGCCTCCTTATCCTTATATATGGCCCCCCTGCGTGACCTTGTTCTCATGATACTCCCATGTATCACTGTTCCCTTCATTCATTGTTAGGTCTTCGAAATTATAATTAGACCACGCCCCAGGGATAGGCACCTCAGGAGTATTGTCTTCCTCGTCCAAGTCTTCGGCATCAGGAACTTCCTCATTCGCATGGTCCTCCTCCTCCATCAGGTCAACTATGTCCTCCACCTCCTCCCCCTCGTCGCCCAGCCCCTGCGCCTCCACAACTGTCTCCTCGCCCCCCTCCGATCCCCTCGCCACCGCCAATCTCGTGTCCCCCATCTCCGAGCTCCTCGTCCCCTTCATTATCGCATTCTTGCATATTTCTCGACATTTCCTCCGTATGATCTGCCCCGACATCACGAACTTTCGACATTGATGGAGCTACCGGGTACCACTGTACCAGCAACATCAACGGCCAGCCCCGCTCTACGGCAAACCCAACATAGCTCCTCCATGATGATGTCGCGTTAATAGGAATCAACTCTCCATAAAAACAGTGTTGCGCACGGCTTACTACTGCTCTAACCCGCAGCCGAACTGTCTAGGCATCCAAATTGAACATCCAAAACATCCAATTCAACAAAGCTCTGTATGTCCTATCGCTCGGTCTAGATATGCCCCGTACGACTCTTGAAAATGTTGACAAATCCACTCCATCCGCCCCTGTGCTATCTCCCCATCTCCATAAAATATTTGAAAATACAATTTCTTCGACATACTGCCTACAACGTTGGACTGAGAAATTCATCGGTTGTCCATCTAACAGCATCATGCATTACCATATAATTGTTACATCAGCCTATGCCATTGATTTACTCCTCGTTATTTCTGCTATCTATTTTCAAATTTTGTTTACTCCACTAATTTCTAACGGTGCCTCACATATGTGGCTAGCCTGCCATGTTTTTTTACATATTACTCTAAAAGGGATAATTCACAATATGCCCTAAAGTTGAGTGAAAATTGATAATATGCCCTATTTATGTGTCTATGACAGGTAGGCCCAAATTGTGAAATAGGGCATATTGTTAAATGCCCCTACTCTAAAATGCAATATATAGAACGTATGGTGATCTTACTGGAAATTACTGCTATAAATAAATAATTGAACTACTCATTTTTTCTTACGGCATTACTACTATATATATTATTAATTTTTCATAACCCTAAAAAATGCATATCTACTACCTTTAATTTCTACGTCCAATTTTTTTTCAAAACTTTAACCACATAACATATGGCTATCCTACCAAGTTTTATCGTAATATTTACATTTTACAACTATACAATACTAACACATTACATTTCTAAATATTGTCTAATAAATTATTTGCACAAAAAATTTTCAGACTTACCTCTGCTAAAATGGTGTCTCAACTATCTTCTATTTTTTTCTCTCTCTTCTATTTTTCCTTCCTTTTTCTTCTCTTTTTTTCCTCTCCTCTCTTTTCTTTTCTCTCCTCTTCTCCTTCTCCCTTCTCTCGCTCGCTCTCAGTGATGGAAATGAGACCCTCGGGCAGAATGTGGGAGAGAAGAGGAGCTGAAGGGTTATAAAGGCTAAAAATCGCCCGTTGCAGGGACGATCGCCCTATAATGGGGTGATAGGTGCGCAGAGAGTAACGGCCAGGGAATCTGGCCATTTCTGGCCGTTAACGGCTACGGAATCTTGCCGTTTCGGGGACTTATTGCTCTAGTACCGGGCGATCGCCCAGTATTGGGTGACGGGAGGGCAAAACCGTTATTTTGTATTTTCGATGATTATTTTTGAAAAATCGAATTAAAATAAATATTAAAAAAATTCAAACCTCTAAAACCCTACACCTATAGGCTGATTTGCAGATCGAAGTGGAGCCGGAGGGCGGGGGACGAGCGAGGGAGCCCAGATGCAGATCTTCGTGAAGACGCTGACCGAGAAGATGATCACGCTCGAGGTCGACAGCAGCGACACCATCGACAATGTCAAGGTCAAGATCCAGGTCCGCTTCGCCCTTCCTTTTCTTGCTGATGGTCCCCTCCGCTCGTCGCGCCAAGAATCACCGCCGTTCTTGTATGTCCGGAGGATTCTTGGGATGGTTATGTGATATGGGCTGGGGAGCGGGGAATCTTATTTGTGTGGACGTTTATCGTTGAGATTATCGATCGCATGTGCTGTGCAAATCTTGTTCTTTTAGTGACAAGTTCTTGTTGCGAGCCTACATCGATTTGGGTGATATGCTGTATATTATGTTCTCCTATCATGGAGCAAAGTTAGTGAGGTTTATTTGTTCCTAGGTTTATCTTTTATATTAAAAGAAAATATGACCCATAGTATTATCCTTGTAGGCTGTAGTTTTTGTATGGCTGCAAGGTAATTTTGGTTATTCCTATTATTGATGATCAAAACTTGAGTTATACTGATTGAGACCACCTTCGTAGGAAAATAACCCCCTTTCCTCTGCTAACTGATTGAGAGCAGATATTACCATATTGGTTCTGTAATGTGTTGCAAACGTGCAATCATTCTACCTCTCTTTTTTTCAACTGCACATGGGAGTCAAATCAGTGAGGGGTGAACTAAATTTGATGAGTTTTTTTTGACGCAAATGCTTTTATTTGCTGAATTATTCGATTAATGATAGTTTTTGACACAAATGCTTTGATTGCTGAATTATTTGATTAAAGACCAATAAAGCAACATGTTGCACTGTGATCCCGTGGTACTGTTTGTTTCTATCCTTTTTGCTGCTATCTTTTGATTTTAAATGTTTAAATTTTATTTTTCGTTCCTGCTCATTTATAATGTACTGGGAAGACCAGTGACTAGAGCTGTACTGTGAAAATACAACCAAGTTACTGGCTTGTCCCTTTATTTACTCAAGGACAAGGAGGGCATTCCCCCTGATCAGCAAAGGCTAATTTTTGCTGGGAAGCAACTGGAAGATGACCGAACATTAGCTGATTACAACATTCAGAAAGAGTCAACGCTCCATTTGGTGCTAAGGCTCAGGGGTGGAACTATGATTAAGGTGAAGACGCTTACTGGAAAGGAGATTGAGATTGACATCGAGCCCACTGACACAATCGATAGAATTAAGGAGCGTGTTGAGGAGAAAGAGGGTATTCCGCCTGTTCAACAGAGGTGCTCTCTATTGCCCTTGAAAATGAAACGACGCCAGCCTTTTTACATTTTCCAACTTGTCTTTAAGCTTCATGCTCCTTTCTGTTAAATAAAACTGTTGTATGTGTAGGCTCATTTATGCTGGGAAGCAACTTGCTGATGATAAAACTGCTAAGGATTACAACATTGAAGGTGGCTCGGTGCTCCATCTTGTGCTTGCTTTGAGGGGTGGCCAGTAGAGGCAACTTCCATGTGCACCCTACCACATGTGAAAAGCAAATTGCTTTGCCATTTCTACAAGCAGTTTATTGCTTTGCCATTTCTACAAGCAGTTTTTGCATACTTGGACCGATGTATTTACTGGTTGATTGAAGTACAATATGCCACTCGAGGTAAATACCATCCGCCAAGTAATAGCCCATGGAGTAAGTGCGGCCATTTACGGTGTACTCCACGTGAGATGCATCACCCATTATTAGGCGATCGAATAGGGGTGACCTGTGAAGGACAGGGGTGACCTGTAAAGGACATTTATGTCATTGTTTGAACCTGGCACCCCAAAGGAGTGCCAGATCCATCCTGTCGTATGCGGCAAGTGCTTCTAGGATGAGTGTGGGCTCCCTGTGATCGGTGTATGAATCGTGGTAGGTAGTCGGGCAGTTTTTTCACATTCAGTGCATGCAATCCAAACTACCTAACATCCTCGGAAAACCCCGCCTCTCACCTTCCACGAGGAGGCGATCCGTATCCGCTTGGATCGGCTCACAGAGATATTCCCCCCTCCTGAAGATGTCCACAATGGCCTGTGCGAATAGCCGTGTGGTCTTGAACACCGTTGTTTCAGCGATGCGGAGATACTCGTCCATGCTATCCACGACATTGCCGTACACCATTGTACGAAGGGCGGCCGTCATCTTGACAAGAGGATGTAGTCCGAGTTTCATAGCGTTGTTCCGCCTTTGCTGGAAGTAATCAACTCGTGCGTGAACTGCCCGTGCAATACGAAGGAAAAGGCGTTTGCTCATTCAGAACCTGTTGGCAAATATTACCACAGTAAGGCGGGGATTAATATAAGAAAAGGGTAAATGCAGACATTGCATAGAACTGAAAAATTACTCGCCTATGATGGAAAAGGCCCTCGTGGTATATGGGCTCGGCATGAAAGTAGTCTTTCATGAGGCGAGCATATCCTTCTTGGGGACGACTGTCGATAGTTCGTCGACGACTACTAGACCCTCCAGCACTAGGTCCCCTCTTCTCCTCGTGCTGTACCAAGGTAAGCATGAACAACACAGCGCAATCATCTTCCTCTGAGGTGTCAGAGTCCATTGCCGCTCGTCATATATTTCATCTGACGAGGAAGAATCCATCTCGAAAAGAAAAGGATGGAGGTGAAGTCTAGCAGGAATGTGGGTGATTTCAAGGGAAATGAGATGATATATATAGGCAGCGCAGAGCCTTCTAGTGGAAGCCATGTGCAAGCATTCACCTTCAAGGCAACGTCTGGCTTCTAGGGGAAGACTAAGGGAGGCTTGTGGTGGAATCCATTGTTTTTGTTATTTCATAATTTTTTGGTAGGATTGTGAAACCGGAAAAGCTGCCCGACATGTCGCTATCAGTCGTAGGAGCTACCCGACATGTCTCTATCGCCTGCAAAGCTGGCCAACATGTCGCTATCACCTGCAGAGGTGCCCGACATGTCGCTATCACTTGCAGAGATGCCCGACCTGTAATAAGTATCGCCTGCAAAGCGGTCCTGCATGGATTAATTACACTTGCAGAGAATCCTATGTGTTCACTGTATATCCATCCCAAGTGCGGTATTTCAAATGGCGTTTTGAAACACTGCCGTGAGGTTATATATTTAATTTACACAAGGTGTCGACTCCACGACTTACGGCCATGTGGAAAATAGTAGTATGCCCGACTACTATTGTATATACAAATATACGGAGCTTCTATGGCGGTTCATACATATGTACATTGTCATGTGGAGAGAGAAAATAGAGCGGAAGATATAGAGTTCCTGATGTGAGGACAAGCTGTATTAATAAGAGAGAATATAGAGAGATGTGTTTTAAAGGATGATGGAGTGGGATGATGAAGCTCCTAGTGTGGATGCCCTAACTGCACAACCGGACCAGAGAGGTTACTCATCCATGGTCATCGGTGCCAAAGGCTAGCAGCCAGCTGTTACGTCCTGTCTAATTAGGACTAACACTTCCTACAACGAGCAGTTTTTATTGCTGGAAAATTCTCCTATATTCCAACAAGTATAAATGATGACACCATCTAGGTTTCACTGTGTTCTTTGCTCGATATTGCCCTGATGGATTGCCACCAATGTCCGAAGCTGAAGCATGGACTCAGTGATTCAGCATGCAACACTTGCTCCATTTCTGCCGCGATTTTGGGCCTGATGCTTCTGGTGAATGGACAATGCGCAAGTAGGTGGTCAGTGCCCCCGCACAACGTGCAAAACAAGGAGTTTTGTCATTCCCTTTTCTGAAGATTTTCGGCCAAACAAGGAGTTTGGCCATCCCCTTTTCTAAATATTTTTCTGCTGTTAAAATTTTATTTTGCATGGCCACCCACATTAAAAACTTGCATTTTGGTTTAGCACTCGCTTTCCATATGCAGCTGTGATTTTCATCCTTCATAGAGCCCACAAACTGCGCCACATATGCCGGCTTGGTTTTGTACTTACCATCTGCCCCCATCTCCAGCTGATCTGAACTGCTAAACTCGGAGAGAGTGCCACTTGCTGCATTTTGCTCCCAAGATAGATATACTGTGAGAGCTCTTCTCAGCTAGCTGCCAAAGATTAGCTCGTCCTGGACCTTCGCTTGCCTATTGGCGCGATTTGGCATAACAGAGTGGTTCTATCTCCATGGGTGAGGTACCATGCAGCCACCTATCCATCCAGAAATCTGGAGTACATCCATCTCCAATGTCAATGATAGTACAGACTTTGAATAAGCTTAGATCTATGTCATCAGCAGGGATTTTCACCCTAACCCAAGGTTTGTCTCTGTCTTCCCATTGACCAAGGCCATCTTAGGAGCAAAGCCCTTCCAAACATCACCATGTTCTTCACGCCGAGTCCTCCTAGAGCTGCCTGGGATAGCACATCTTTCTCCAATTCACTAGGCAATGCGTTCTTGCTTCCGTCTTCGGCCCTCTCCAAAGGAAGTTTCTGTGCATTTTGTCCATTCTGTTGATTGCCCACTTGCTCATCTGGAACACAGATAAGTGACACACTTCGTGCGACGTCATAACATAATTAACAAGGACCAAACATGCTGCCTTCGATAGTAATCGACCTTTCCAACCGGCCAGCCACTTCCCTATCTTTTCAAAGAGAGGCTGGTAGTCCCCTTTCTTCAGCGCGATGGTACGCAACGGGAGCCCTAGATAGGTGCATGGAAAATCTTTGATCTGTATAGACATCATATCTATGATCACTTGCAGGTTGATCTATTCGCACCTTATAGGGTGCACTTCGCATTTCTGGTAGTTGATAGATAACCCGGAAGCTTCACTAAAACAATCCAAGATTACCTTAAGCAGCTTGAAGTCATTCACTGAAGGGGTGAGAAAAAGGCTACATCATCATCGTGCAGTGACACTTGCGCTTTATCCACCCTTTGGCTGACATGTCCCACAGTCCCAGCATACCCATGCCTCTCGCCTTTCTAAACATTGCTTGAATAGGGTCGATGTCAAGGATGAAGAGGAGAGACGATAGAAGGTCACCTTGTCTTAGGCCTCTCCTGTGTCTGAAATAGGTTCCTAGGCTACCATTGATCATGATGCGAGAGGATGCGGAGGCTAGAAGCATGGCCATCTGGTCTCTCCACCGCTGCCCGAAGCCCATTTGTTGAAGAAGTTCCAAGATGTACTCTCAACTTATGGAGTCAAATGCCTTTTTCAAAATCCAGCTTAAGAAACAGCCTCGGCCTCTTTTTCATGTGAAGCTCTTTAATGTCACTATTGGTGAACAAAAAATTGTCCTGAATGCACCGTCGACGTATGAAGGCGCTTCGTAGAGGCGATACTAACTCATCCATCCTGGAAGCTAACCTGTTTACGAGAATCTTGCTAAAGAGCTTCCCTATACTGTGCGAGAGACTTATGGGTCTGAAGTCCTTTGTGTTATTTGTGTCCTCCTTTTCTGGGATAAGCACTATATGAACCGAATTTAAGAGGCTTAGACGCCTTCCATTGCAATCACACAGCTGCATTAGTGCTAGAAGCAGGTCCTCTTTGATCGTCTCCAAACAGGTCCTATAGAACCGTCCTGTGAACCTGTCAGGCCCTAGTGCCTTGTCCTTTAGCAATGACCAAACTGTATTTTGTTAGCCGGACCGCTACACTTAGTATGTCCGGACTTTAGTTTGTTGGACTACAATATACTCGCAAGCCCAACTAAAATAGCAGGTCAAGGTCTCTTGAGCCATCTTCTACCAAAAAGTTAGTATTTGATTAGCCGGACCGCTACACTTAGGGGATATTTGGTTGCCTGCATCCGGCCGGGCCAGGCTCGTCTCGTGCAGACACCGCTTGTTTGGTTGGCTGTGTGGAGGCTGAGCCAGCCAGCCCATCTAAAACACTCTTGTCTGGCTTTGGCTCCCAAGAAACAATTTGGGTTGGCCGTTTGTCTTGAGCCAGTCAAGACAAGATGCGCTTCTGGTCGATCTGTCACAGTGTATTACTAGTTCCTTTCTTCCTTTAAGAAAATTTTAAAAATTCAAACGACATCCAAATTCAATGAAACAAAAAAATGGAATCGTAGATTCAAGTACAAGGTATTGAAAAAATTTCAAAATTTTTTGAATTTTTATTTTTTGTTTTCGAATTTATTGATTTTCTAGTATTTGTTTTTTGAATTTTTATTTTGTGTTTTCAATTTATTTTTGTTCCAATATTTTTAAATTTTTTTATTTTCACTTTTGAATTTATTTTCTTTGTTTTTGATTTTCATCTTTTGAATTTGTATATCCCCTTCCCTCCTAGTGCAACCAACTAAACAACATCTCTGCTCAGCCTGTCCAATCTCATACAACCAACCAAACAACATCTCTTGCATTACCTCAGCCTGGCTTCTACTAGCCTGGCTGAGCTCATACAGCAACCAAACGCCCCTTAGTGTATCCGGACTCCAGGTCGTTGGGCTGCAATACACTCGTAAGCCCAACCAAAGCAGCAGACCAAGATCTCTTGAGCCATCTCCCTCTAAAAAGCTAGCTCAATGAGAAAGTGCTTCCTCACCCTTATAAACCATGCTCGATCCCTTCTAAATTTCAATATGGGACTATTCCCAACAATATTCCTCCAGGCAACCATAAGGTTTGACCTGCATTGAAAGCGGGGCCACTGGTTGAGGATAAGAGTATATCGAACCCATATGTCGTCTTACCATGAGCGGATTGTATCCATTAGGCAAATATAGGTTCGATCAAGATTTGCTTTTCTGGAGTACCAAAAGGAAGCATGATGTCGTTATGAACATCAAGATTTGCTTTTATGGTCTAACATTCTTAGCCAATACATTATCCTCATTCTGTTCCGGATTGTAATCCCTAAAGAAAAAATAGCTCCATTAGCAAAAGGCCCCCGTCATGGTGAACCCTCGATGTGGGACTATTCCCAACAATCTCCCCCTCATACATCGGGCCGAGATTATCTAAGAACCACATGAGCCATCTGGATTCTGATATCATTTGTTAGCCGGACCGCTACACTTAGTGTGTCCAGACCCTAGGTCATTAGGTTGTAATACACTCGCAAACTCAACTAGAGCAGCGCGAGCCAAGGTCTCTTGGGCTATATCCCCCAAAAAGCTAGCTCAATGAGGAGGTGCTCCCTCACCCTTATAAATCATGCTCAAACTCTTGCAACTTTCGATGTAGAACTACTTTCAACATTATTTTGACTACCTCCTCATCAAATGGGATGTCAAGGTCCTGTAGATCATGGCTCTGCATTCCCAGTTGAAGCTAGTTGAGAGTTGAATTTCTTTGCTTCTTCGTCCCTAGGAGGCCTGTGAGCACACCACGGTGACCCAGAGGGGGGTGGGTGGGTGAATGGGAGCCAAAATTTTTCCTGAAGGAATTTTCGCACTTGATGATATGAGCTCTCATCCCAACGCACCTCGGTACATCAAGAACCAAACCAACACTACTAGAGAATAGGCCTTTCATACCGGCACATCAGTCCCGGTTGGACACGAACCGGTATTGATAGTGACATCAGTCCCGGTTCATGCCTCCAAGGCTTCAATCCCGGTTGGGCTCTGACATCAGTCCCGGTTCGTGATACGAACCGGTACTAATAAGTTCTTTGGCAGACGGGTACAAAACAGCTGGCATGGGTGCTCATCAGTCCCGGTTCGTGTTACGAACCGGGACTGATGCCTCGTTTCAGGACAGTTTAAAAGGAATGCATATCCTAGTTATATCAGAGCGCGTGGAGAGGTGGGTTGGATAGAAGGGTGAGTGAGTAGTCTTGAGGTCTTGGGTTCGAATCCCACTACTCCCATATATCCGTGAGTTATTTTTAAATATTTCTTGGGCATCAGTCCCGGATGGGCTGTCCCGGTTCAAGAACCAGGACTGAAACCGGGTTCCCAACCGGGACTAATAGCCCGTTCCCTAGTAGTGCAACAACCAACCCGGTTCAAGAACCAGGACTGAAACCGGGTTCCCAACCGGGACTAATAGCCCGTTCCCTAGTAGTGCAACAACCAAAACAGTGTTTGAACACACACAAGAACAGAAAATTTCAGCACCAGCTTGTATGTCAAGAAAACTCGATTACTCCCAAGCAGTGGCGGACGCACCAGGGGTGCGCCTGGGGCGCACGCGGGGGCTCTACCCAGCGAGCCCCCTGGTACCTCGGCTTCGATCCGAGCCAGAGATCGGCATCTCCAAGGCACGCGCACCGGCTGTATCATCGGCTGCAAAGGAGCCGGGGCGCAGCTACTCAGCAGTGCGATCCATCCTGCTGGCTCCCACGACCCAGCTGGCCATCAACGCCTTGTTCTCGTCGCTCTCGCTCACTGTGTGGCGCTCGCTCCAGGCCCACGGCCTCGCCGAGACCGTCACCGCCGTCGAGGTCAACAACCCCGGCTTCCTCGACCAATCGACCTCACGCTCATCGAATCCTTCAGGGCAAGCAAATCACCGTGGTTGCAGGCTGCAGCTGCCATGCTTGTGATAGCTAATTAGCTAGCTACTCAAGCATAGGATCGATCGATGCAGCATGCAGGCAGTGGTGCAACGAGCCAACGACGCAGTGTCCAGTGACAGTGAGCATTGAGCAGCTGCAAGGCGCAAGGGAGATTGGAGAAGCAGTGCAGCATGGATACAAAATTTCTGATTTAAATAAATTTCCCCCATTTTTTTGTCTAAATTTCCGGTATAGTCATATTGTTTAATTTTACTTTAGATTTGTACAAGAACAAGATGGACAAACCAACTTTGCACGGTTATTTCTCAAATAATCAAAGCTCAAGTAATCCTCGAACAAATGAGAGTAGTACAAAAGAAGCATTGGTTGAAAGAATATTTTCTGCAATGAAAATCATCAAGACGGATTTAAGAAATAAAGTCTCCGATGATTACATGGCTCAATGACTTGATGGTGTGCTATACGGAGCGAGAGATATTTAAAGGCATTGATGATAACACAATTATGGATCGCTTCCAAAGGATGAAACCACGTCGAATGGGCTTGCCTCAAGTTTCTAGCCATAGCTAGTGCCTTCATGGTATGTTAAATACTTAGATAGTTAGATACCATCGTTTGTGTTAGAAATATTTAAAATACACAACTTTTATATTGTCTAACATAGCTGTCTAATTTTCTTTTACAGATTATGATGATTTCGACATACGAGGCATTTCTTAATTGGAGGTACAATTTTAGTGCAATTTTTCATTCATGTTTTCTTTGTTTATGTATGAATTATGTTAACATCATTTGAAGTTTGTCAAATCGATAGTTTATGTGACTTCTTTGAGTTCTTTCTGTACAAATCATGATGACATAATAGTTTTAAATACTCTCAGATACTATTGTGTCAAATTAGTTGTCTAAGCTAGCACCCCCTCAAATTTTGTCCTGCATACGCCACTGCTCCCAAGTGGTTCAACGAAAACCAATCAAATTTCAGCACCAACTTGTATGTCAAGAAAACTCGATTACTCCCAAGTGGTTCAACAAAAACCAATCAAATTCGAACTGCAACTAGATGATGAAAACATCTATCTACCCTCCGAAAATCATCCAAAGTTTTGACCCTTTTCAGTTCGAAACAACTGAGAGAAAGAACCGAATCAAAACTGAAGAATTGCGATCTTGTGCAAACCAACGGTGGTCTGTCCAGGGGCTCTTGAAGGGATGATTCTTGGTCCTTTGTGACCCTATTCCACACCTCAAAGTGGCCCAAAGACGCAGCACAAGATATTCAACTCAAACCGGTTCAAGAATGGGTCCAAATCGGGTCAAAACATAGAGAAACAAGAGCAGGCTGCATGGGGGTTCTTTGGGGTGATTCTTGGGAACCTAGGGGTCCTAATCCACATTAAAACCACCCTCAAATAGCAGTAAAGAACAGATCAAGAACAGCACCAAAGATCTTCTCAAACCGAACCAAAAACCGGACCAAAATAGAGCACCAAGGCTATGGGCTGCTTGAGGAGTCTTGGGAAATGATTTTGGAGTCAAGATAGACTCTAATCCATGAGTTTTTGCCCATCAAATCAGCAGCAAAAGGTGGAACTCATGGCTCCTCAAGAACACATCAAGAAAGGGTTCAACTTGGAGAGAAAGAAAGAAAAAAAAAAGAGAAGAGAGCAAGGTTGCTGCACCAAGAACACAATCAAAACCAAATCATAATCACCATACACCAGCACCAATACACACAAGAGGATCACAAATTACCGGTATTTCATTCACACTCTCGGAACACAAACACCGAGCAACTTACAATTCAAGCAAGGCTATCACCAGGGAAGGGGCAGCCACCATGCTGCCATTGGGGTCCCTTATATAGCCATACAAGCCCACACTTGGGCCTAAACCCTGGGCCACCCACCAAGCCCATCTAACAAGTGGGTTAACACACGCACGAATCTCCAAGCGCGGCGAATGGCCTCTAGCTATACCTTCGCTTTGAAGCAAACGTACGAACATGGATGCCGCAACGTCTCGTGCTTGACCTGATAGGCTTCCTCACCACGGACTTCGCACCTGGTTTCCAACTGGGCCGCCAACCCGCCTGACCGAAGCTTTATCCGCGCCGCCTGCACCGAGACCATCACCTGCATTCACAGACACCAAAAACACATCCACAACGTCCGCGGCATAGCCACGAACCCAACGCAACAAACCGATCCTCAATCGGGGTTAGTATGATCAAGAAACGTGAAAAACAATAAACTAGCAGAGCTGAAACCCCCTGTTTCCAATATAGCAACAGCCTTCTCAAATTTTTATAATTTTTCTGTAGCTTAAATGAAAAACATGTCAAAACAAAAAAGATGTGTCTCGGAATTCTCTACAACTTTTATGTATAAACTTTTTTAATCCGAACACGGGAAGACCCGCAAAAACATGAAAACAGCAGCACTGTCAGGAAAAACCAGACTGTTCGACCCTGAAACCTGACTGTCCGATACTCACCAGACTGTCCGACCCAAACCATCGGACTGTCCGATCCTGACACTGCAGAAAGCCATAAAAACTTTACTCCGAGGTTCCAAAAATTCTAAATAATTTTCAAAAGTTCTCACAAAATTAAAAATAGCTTGAAAAACCTTCCCAACACTTTTTCCAACATTTTGGTACTTCCAAAATGACTCAAAGCTTGCCCAAATCAAGATCATGTTATGGAGAGATTTAATTCCCGAGAAAATCCACTAAAAGTTTAAATTAGCCCAAAAGCCTCAACTTATCATTCCGAACATACTTAAACATTCGGAGCTTCCTAAGAAACATGGCCATGCCACGGGCAACTCAAAATCCACTTGGCTCGCAGGAAAATCCAATCAAGTCCCCATTGTCAATATGTTCATCACAAAATGAAACTCAACAAGGCCTTTCAAGAAAGAGTGAAACTCCGTGTGCTTGTCCTCCTCTCTGGTGATGCACCTTTGATTGGAGTACAGGGTGCCCATCGTATTTTTCCTCTTCCGTGCGTTCACCTTGACATGGAAAAACTTTGTGTTTGCATCCCCGACCTTTATGAACTGTAACTTTGAGCGTTGTTTTCGTCTTAACCGCTGCACTGCTGCCAGACCAAGGAGCTTGCATTTCATGAGCTTCTTAAGTCCGAGTTCGCTAGCCGTGAGTTGTCTTTGATCTTGCGCAATATCCAGACGCAATATCACTTCGGTTACCATCGCAGCAGTAGCTTTACGTTCCCAATGATTTGTCGGCTCCACGACCTGAGTACATTGGCAGCCCGCGTCAATTTGTCATGCAGCTTCCTCAGCACATCGGTAGCATGTTAAAATACTAAACCAGACGACCAGAGAGGGAGTGAATGGGAGCTTTGAAGAAATTTCTTCGAACCGATGCTTCTCGAACCCAACAACCTTCAGGAAACTCAACAACCATTGATATCAATATGTGGAGAGTTTTCAAGCTATATTTCTGGTTGTTGAGAGTCCAAACAGAGAGGAATCAAAACAAAAGAGGCTTTACAAAAAGCTAAACAATTTAAACTACTAAAGCCACTTTCAGGAAAGTAAAAGGAGATTCCAGAACTAAAATACTTCGATCAAGAGGTAATTTCTCTCATTTTGTGACTCCAATGATTTTATAGATTTTTCTCAAAGGGGAAATATGAGTCATGTAGCTACCCTACAAATTTCACCTCAAGATCAAATACAGAAAAATTCAAACAGAAAGAACAAGAGGTTCTGCTAGAAACTTCGAATAGAAAATTTAGGGCTCGGTATTCACCTCATAGCTCCCAAACCGTGCGTCAAATGGACTTTAGATTTTTAGTACAGGTAGATATGGAAGTCATGCACCTTATCCAGAATCACTCAAAAATTATTTCGGATGATTTTTCTAGAAATCCGACACTGACTGCTGTGCGAAAAAACTATTTGCCAACAAGAACAAAAGTAGAAAGAATTTGATCTCTAGCCTCTTCTAGGTTGCAAGAAAGGTCTTAAACCATATGAGCAACCTCAAGGCATATGGATCAGCAACAAGTAGAAGAAGGTGAGGCAAGAGAACTAGTTACAACAAAATCAATCAAATAAACTAGATTGCAAAGCATAAACTAGACAAGAACAAAGTCATGATATGGATAACTAGTTTCTATTGCTTCAGAGGGTTTGTTCACAGCCACATCTAGGTGGAGAAAGTTCAAAAATAGCATAATATAAGCCATAAAACTTCAGCCCAAGACTTGGTGGAGGCAGCCCCCTCCACCCCTTCTTTTATAGGGCAACCGGGTGAACCTCCACCCTTGATAGCTTCCTTGGCTCCCAAGTAGCCTCATTAAGGGTTAGGATTCACCCACTCAACCAGCCACTTACATGGGCCTAAACCACTCACACATAGCCCAACATGGGCCAAAAGCATGGGCTAACCCGAAACCCAACACAGACACGTGTTTTAACATTTAACTCGACTTGACCGCTAAGTTTCCGACTCACCCGACCGCCTGCCGAGCCTCGGATCGTCATGCTGGTTCAAGTCCATCTTCCACGTCATCCTTGCGTTCCCCAAGTCCGAGTCCGACCGTCCCGCGCGACATCCTTGCCGTTCTGGACCCCCGATCATCCAAATCGCGTCCCGACACATCGCCGACCATAGTCCACTAAGACCTGTACCGCAAGGATTAGTCCATCCAAAAATCCACAACTTACCCTGATCACCTGCAAGTTAGTCCATACACAAATTCCCAAAAAATCACATCGAAAATCGGGATTGGAAAAGTCAAATTTATCCAAAAGGGTCTCAACCCGAAACTGCCCAGTATTAGCTGGACCGTCTGGCTTACACGTCCAGTGTTAGCCGGACGGTCCGGCTCCAACCCGGACCGTCCGGTTAACACTTCTCTCACATGATTCTCTCAGACAAAAGGGTGACAATGTTAGCTGGACCGTCCGGCTTACACGCCTAGTGTTAGCCGGACTGTCCGGCTCCTGGCTGAGACAAAACCGGCCTGGACTTCAAAAATTCTAGAAAATCCCCAAAAATTCCAAGACCTTCCTAGAACCTTTTCCTGCCATCCATCACTTCAGAAACACTTCAAAACTTGTTCAAATCCAAACAGAGCCATCGAGGGGTTTAATTCCTGGAAAATTCAAAGTTTAACCAAAGATCCCACAAACCCCTTAAATTTTGTCCATATATTCATCACATGGATTCACACATGTACCGGCCTACTCCAGCTCTATTGTATTGCCTCATGGAATTCCGGGATCTTTTGGCTAAGAGCTGTCAAAACGAAAGCCCCTATAACAATTCCTCTGGAGACACCCTGTTAGCATCAAGAGGCAATGGTTTGATGCTGCCGATGACAAGGCTTGCAAGTGATAGCCCAGGAAGAGGTTATCCCAAGCAGCTCTGCTGAAAAATCTATCTATTTTTTTGTCATGGTAGAATCCCCTCTCTCATTTGGCCATGTGAACTTTCTTCCGTGTAGGGCAATCTCCTTTGGTGAGGCCGAATCAATCCACGCCTTGAAAGCCCTCATCATTCTTCGGTTTCGAACCGGCTTGTTCTTGTCGGATTCACGGTAGATCATGTTGAAATCCCCTAATATTAGCCATGCATCCATTACCAGGTGTCTCAGGTTAGCAATCTCTCTTAGGAAGTTAAACTTCTCTGTTTCAAGTTGCGGCCAAACCTTTTCTTCCTGATTCATGACCACGTCGACGCTTATAGAAAAAACTGTTTAGATTGATGTTTTGCAGCCAGAAGAAAACTGTTGAGACAACCAATAAAATTCCCCCTCTAGTTCCTTGAGCAGGGAGAAAGCAATACCCTCCAACGAGATCCGCTCCAAGCATGTCCTTAGCACAATCATCTATTATGATTTGCAGCTTAGTTTCCTGCAGACATACCACCGATGCTCTTGAATCATGCACCAAATTCCTGACAATGGCTCTTTTTGCCCAGGCATTTAGGTCCTGTTTCTTTCAGCGGTTTCTGGATGTTGGCGGTTTTACTGTAGCAAATTTATAAGTCTTCGAAAAAAAATGTAATGAGCCTAAAAGATAATTAAATTTTTTTAAGAATTAAAATTTACTGTAGCAAACCGCTGACCGCCGGAAAACCGCCGAAAGAAACAGGGCCATAGACCCCTGACGTTCCAACTTAATATTGAACAACTCTTGGCGATCATGTAGGAATGGGGTCACCACGGTCTTTTGAAGAAGGCTTCCCACTTCTTTTTCCTACGAGAGGATATCTGCGCCTGGGGCTGAGTGAGTTGCCACAGTAGTCCTGCTATTTTGTCAACCATGCTCCCCTCATCACGAAGCGGTGCAGAGGCCAAGATGAAGTGCTTTTAACTGGGGACATAAGAACATCCTCTTTAAAACAAAATTTTCTCTATATTTAGAATCTTTCGTTCTCTAGCAGAGTCCCTATCTCAGCCTCTAAATTTAAAATTTCTCTCTTGCAGCCTTTAAATTTGGAGGCCCTCTATGTTAATCTCTATAGTTTCTCTAGATAGAGATTCTATTGTAGAGGATGAAAATACAGAGAACGAATAGTGATTTAGAGAAAGTGTATAGAGGTCTGATTTTAGAGCATCCACTAGAGATGCTCCAAGTGCCCTTCTCAAGCCAGATTTTTCTTACATAAACTCCACCTAAACGCCGCAGAAGGACTAGCATGGATAAATTCGTACCATCTCGGGCAAGAGTACCTAGGTTGACGGCGCACACACACAAAAAGTCAGGAGGATGCCCTACTTGCATACACCAGATTACAAATGGGCTGCTTGGTTGCCTTCTCAGTCCAGCCAGGTTGCATGAGTTTAACCAGGCTAAGGTGATGCAAGGAGATGTTGTTTGGTTGGTTGTATGAGATTGAACAGACCACGCAGAGATGTTGTTTGGTTGGCTGCACTAGGAGGGGAGTGGGATGGACAAATTCAAAAGAGAAAAATTAAAAACAAAAAAAATAAATTCAAAAGTGAAAATAAAATTTTTTTAAAAAAATTGGAACAAAATAAATTCAAAAACAAAAAATAAAAATTCAAAAACAAATACTATAAAATCAATAAATTCGAAAACAAAAACAAAAAGTCAAAAAATTCTAAATTTTTTCAATACCTTGTACTTGAATCTACGGTTCTTTTTTTTTGTCTCATTGAATTTGGATGTCGTTTGAATTTTTAAATTTTTTTAAAGGATGCAACAAATTGCACTGTCAGTTGCTAGCTGTTGCATGCTGGTTTGGAGCGCTGGCCAGGTGTGCCTAAAGCCACGCGTGCTGGCTCGGCAGAGCCTGACTTTGGGAAACGGTGGATTTTCTCGTTTCTCTGGAGCCAGGGTGGCATGGTTGTTTTGCATCTGTGGAGCCAGATTGGGTTGGATGAGAAACAACCAAACACCCATCTTTTACATCTACAGATGCAAATATCTGGAGATGCAGCCAACCAAACAGCTTATAAACTCTCACCACTAAGAGGGAAAAGCAACAACATGCCTGAGCTGGCAGTTAACACTATAACAAATATAGGTTGGCAGACTGGCAGTAGACATAGATTGGTAAACCATCTGCATCTGGTAGAATACAAACACTTCAGGCTTTTGTGATTTGCCAGGTTCGTGCCTCGGTGACAAGCTGAAGGACCACGGAGTTTAATCCAGCCAATTCTGCTAGAGCGGTGATCATCTCAACTGTCAGGGGCGCAATGAAGATGTCTTTGTACTTCTGGAAATCCTCCTTGCTCAAAGAAGAGCTGCTGGAATGAGTCGCACACAATTTTTTGGCCAGGTTTAGCTGTGCTCTCTGAACCACAGCCATGTTGGCAAAAGTCTTTGCTTGCGAGCCTCGAACTGTGACACCGAGAAGTTTGCACCCCTTCCTGGGGCTACGGGTGGCAGCAGCTGGGGGATGTTGTTCTTTGAGAAGATCTGAAAGAGCTTGATGCGGTTGTCCTCCAAGTTGCTTTCGGAGTCTACCTTGCAGCGCGTACTGATCAACTGTTGGTCCTCGGTTTGATGGCAGTAAGCATCTGTGTCGTTGAGGCTTGCGTCTGTAACATCTTGAAGGATCTCCCTTGCTTTAAGAGCATCTCCAGCAGAGCCTACCTATAAAATAGAATCTTCTCTATATTTAGATTCTCTCGTTCTCTAGCAGAGTCTCTATCTCAGTTTTTAAATTTAGAGTTTCTCTCTCCTAACTTCTAAATTTGAAGGCTCTCTATGTCAGCCTCTATAGTTTCTCTAGATAGAGATTCTGCTAAATAGAGAGAAATATAGAGTGAATAGTGGTTTAGAGATGGTGTATAGAGACATGATTTTAGAGCATCTGTTGGAGATGCTCTAAAGCGCATTTTGTCTTCCCTCGAAGTCTCCACCACGGCAGCGAGTGCAGTAGAAAGGGAGGCTCCACAGCTATGTTCTTCAATTGGGCATAGCCCGGCTAGAGTGGAAGTGAGGCAAAGCTCCCCACCTCTGGCTCCATTAAGCCGACGGCTACATGAGGAGAAACTTGCTGCCTCCTACCTTGGAAGGATGAGCTACTGGAGGAAGATCCCTCCTATCTGTTGCTGCCCCTTGATGGCTGAGATGGTTGGACATCCCACTCTGTGTTCCTGCGTCGACCAACATCCCTACTTGGGGGAGATGGCGGAGGAGAGTCTCCATGGTAAAACCCCACTAAACTGAAGGCTTCGGCTAAGCTGGATACTCCACCCTCCTTCCAAGCTCCTAGTAGAAATCATGAATACAAGGATAGATAGTGTTGTCATCTACTTGGGGGAGGGGGTGTCGGAGGCCAAAATCAACAACCTTGTCAACATGGAAGAGGACTGTGTGTGAGAAAGGTTGGTTAGAGCATCTCCAGTAGATGCTCTAAAATCGAACTTCTATACACCCCCCTCTAAATCACTATTCGCTCTCTATATTTCTATCCTCTTCAGCAGAATCTCTATCCAGAGAAACTCTAAACTCTAAACTTAGATGCTGAGATCCTCTTTACGACAACAAAGTGGTCCTGCAGCTCCATGGATGTGCAGCGCACATGGAAGCTGGACATAAAGTTTAGGGAGACACTGAGCTCCTTTGGGGCTAGACCGAAAGTGTCGAAGAGCACCTGACGGACAATCCCAGGCAACACGAACTGCCCGCTAAGATTGTGCACATCGAGTGCACGTTGTGACAGGTCCCGCTGCAGAGTATCATTGTTGGTGGTGCATAGGAGGTGGAGGATTGTGGATCCGCGGCGGAGCGCCGAGTCCCTCGGGGAGAGGGTGGAGGGATCCCTGGCTGGCGACATGTCGTGCCGGGGCAGGGGGTCTTGGCTCCTCAGCGTTGGCTTGGAGAGGCACTGCCGTCATGTTGGCTTGGACTGGCACTGCCGTGCACGGTGGCCTAGAGCTTTACAAAGGATGCACTTAACAGGGGTGGAGCAATGAGCGACTAGGCAACTAAGGGACAGACGCCTAAAGCACGGCCTCTCGCCTAGACGAGGAAAAGCTCTCTGAAGCTCTCATGGCGCTTGGCGGCCTCACCCGAGGATTTATTAAGGCCTCACCACTACCACCTTTTTCTTGACCGTGGTCCAGCCATCCTCCGCAGCGCCCTGAGAGGAATCAATGGCGCCCTCTGGAATTGTCTTGTCTTGAACTGCAGGCCTCTTTCCATGCCCCATCAAAGCAGAGAGGACACGACATGGTGTTGGCAGCCTTGAAGGAGCATCTCCCGTGCTAAGAATCTTCAGCTAAGGCGCCTTCTTGGTGGGTTAGGTACTTGAAGGCAGTTGTGAGGCAGGTAGGGTGAAGCTAAGGGCATCAAGGCAGGATGGGGGATTGGTCTGGGAGGCCGCAAGACGACAGCGGCCCCGAGCCGAGCGCGCCGGGGGAGGGGATCTGGACCCTATCTGGTAGATCTGGGGAGAGGAGGAGAGGGTAGCGGGGTTGGGCTAGGGATGGACAGTAGACACCGAAGCCGGGGCGGTGGGCAGTGGGGTTGCGGTGGCCGTTAGTGTCGGCTAGTCATGAGACGGCAGGTGGTTGAGGAGAGAGACTTTCATCATGCCTCACAGGGAGGATTATAACACCATTTCCAACCATATTTTCCTTTCATTTCTTTCCCTTTCCTTTTTTTAACCATATTTTTTTTTATTTTCCATCATCTCCAACAATATGCATTCGAAGAGAATGATATAGAGCAAGAAGAGAGAAAAGAGAATCCATTCTGAAAAAGAACCATGAAAGAAAATCTGTTGGAGCGTTGAAGGGAATGAGATTCTCTTCATGACGGGAACGAGGATGAAGAAGAGATACCCTTGGAGATGATCTAAGATTTAGTTTGAGAGTGAAAGTGCTGTTGCTGTCAAGTTGAGACTTACAAATTAGGAGGAAATCATCTGGCTGGTCCTTCTAAGAAAGGCCTTCTGTTGTGAACCAGAAAACGACATGTGTATTGCACTTTTGCTGGATGGCTATGGAGGCCCGATCGGGGTCCACCTGAATGATTCCTGCACTAGTCCCTGAATCGGTACACTAGTGCCACCATTGCATAGCCAAATCAATTAAGCATAAAACGATAAAGTAACTAAATATTACAGAAGGTACCGCCTTTTGGTGAATAGTTACAGTACAGCCGTGGAAGGCCAAAAGTTACAGTGCATCAAGAGAAACACTCAGAGTCATGCGGAAGTCTTCATCAAAAGAGAGATCCAGCGGCTATGCATATCTGCAAGAGGCTAGGAGGAACGTCCTAAGCTTCACCTTCAAATCCCTGCTACTCATCTTCGAAGTAAGCATACGGGTCTTCCAAGCAATCTCCATCTAAAGAGTGAATGAGTGCAAGGGTAAGTGCGCAATCAAACCACAATTGCGAGTTAACACCTTCCTAATGCAGTTAATGATAAAGGCTACAAGGGAAGGCTGAGGATTTATTTATTTGCGAAATTGCCATTTTAAAGTAATATTAGTAAGATTCCTATGACTTAGCCAATTTTCAATAGGAAAGAGAGTGTTATAAGAAAGAGTGGATCTCCAAGCTATTAGACTAAAACCTGTACCATCCCATGTTACAACTAGACCAATTCTGCTGGAACATCTGTTCCTAGTCTTAATCCGAACACCCACCATCTTATTCCAGGATTCGAGAATCCTATTGTGGATCATCGTTCCCGGATTGCCGGTCCAGCGAACGCATGACCTAGACCACCCTCGGGTGGTGATGCCCTGCTGCACTTACCTCAGGCTGAAGCTCCAGCAAGAGCCTCCGCAGAGCGCTTTCCTAGGCTATCAACCCACATTACCGTGTGATAGCCACGCGCTGTGTTGGACGCATCAAACACTAGCTCAACAAGAGACCTCTTCCGATCCCACTCCACAGTTCTCCCTTCACACACCCGCCATCTTATTCCGGGATTTAGCAATCCCGTTGTGAATCATACCTTCTAGGGTTTCGACCCAACGAGCGTATGACCTAGACTACCCTCGGTGGTGGGCCCAGCCACGTTTACCTTAGTTTGGAGTTCCTGCCAGGGCCTCCGCAGAGCGCTCTCCTAGGCCTCCACACCTGCACTACCACATGATGGCCGCGTTATGTCGGACGCATCCAACACTCAAATCATAATTAAGGGATCCTTCTGATCTCGCTGCACATAGCCCGAGAAGGTTCAACCTTCGCTCACTGCCTCAACTCAGCAGGTCCACGATCTTCCCGTCTAGAACCACTCTAGACCACAACCAACCTTGGGTCTTAACCCAACTTAGTCATAGGCACACATCTCGAGACCGACTACTGCAGCCTACCGAACTAAACTATATCCAGTTCATAGTATAAGTAGTAATTTAGTAGGGAGCTAGTGTTCACCACTATAGGGTGTTGTGCCCCCGAAAATAAGCATTTAGATCTAAGCATGTCTAAGCTAGTTTTACCCACAGACTGAGAGTCCAAAGTTTACTTGTTTTAGTGGATTACAAAGGATAAGACTATCAAAACAGTCTTGGCATGATATTCAAGGCAATCATGACATGGTAGTTGAAAGTGTCAAGGGTCATGGTATGTGTATAACATGATTAACAAGCTAGGTATTAAATTCATATTTCATGCAATTGTCTTAATTGGATCAACATAAGTTTTAACTAAAACTGGGTAAGATATGAACTAAAGATGTTAACTTGCCTTGTCCTGAGGCTTGGGGATCTTCTTCGGTGTCCTGGAACCTTCCTTCCGAGTCTTTAACGTCTACTCGAGTATAGAATCCAAATAGAAAAATGCAATTCAAATATGATGCATGAATGCAAGAGAAATAATCTAGATTGAAGCTAGGGTTTTACGGGTTGTCATCTATCATGAAATGAGTATGCCCTAGTTTCCCATAGATACTGTTACTGGAAAACTAATTGTGAAAATTAATTATATAATTTGAATATTAATATAAAAGCATTTAGAGTTCTTAATTTACAATGCAAACTTTATTAGGGTAAAAGTGGATTTCATATTTTTCATAATTTGTTTCTGAGTTAAAAAGGTTTTTGAAAATTTTTGATAAATTTCAGGGTCCAGTGGGTATTTTAAGTAAATCAGTTTAATTAACAGCCATTTAATTCCTTAGGAAAAAGGTTTTAAATGCTACTAATATTTAAACAGTGAACAGAGGTTAGGCTACAAGTGTTCAATTAATTTTATTAAATCCCTATTTGCATCTAAAGTGTTATGGAATTTTTCCATGATTTATGGAAATCAATTAATAATTTATAAAAAAGGAAGATTAATTCTTTAAATAGGAAAATAAGGGCAACAATGATTTACTGTTCAAGATTATAATTTTATTAGATCCAACCTGTTCTCAAGTAATTATCATAATTTTTCTAATATTTTAGGGGTTGAAATCATAATTTTAGAAAATCATAAACAGTTACTGGATTATTTAAAATAGGAAAAAGGTTTGAAATCCTGGAAAAACAATAATGGGTCAGCCCATTACAGTGCGGTCCGAAACCGCACGAAACGGCCCACGACAGCCCTTTCATCCACGGGGCCGAGGCGCTTTCCAGAAGGCGCGAGCCTTAAGGAAAGGCGTACATCCCTGATTACGCTTCCACTTAAACTAACCGGTGGGTCCAGAGGGCCCACCTGTCAGCAACTAATAGAGGAAAAATTGAACCATGACGCCATACTGGATAAGACTCCGGTGAACCTCCGGTGACCTATCGGCGGCGCTACAGGGCACTAGAGGTGCGGTTCAAGGTTGCTACAGGTTTCGAGGTCCTAGGGCTAGGACATCTCGCTGCGGTTGTCGTCGGTGACACCCACAACGGCGGCGCGCTAGGGACGGGCAGAGCGAACCTACGGGGGAGAAAAGGGGAGGGCTATCCTAGGCCCTCCGGGCTCGATTGCAAGGTCTAAGAGCACTTAGAGGCCAAAGGAAGACTCACCGAGGGGCTGGAACGGGCGGAGGAGGGTCGGAGTGGGTTGACGATGGCGAAGCCAAAATTCAAAACAGGGTGACGGTGCTGGCTCACCGGCGATGTACACGGCAACGATTGGTTAGGCAAGGAATTGAAGAGAGGCTTACCGAGGGGGCAGAATTCCGAAAGGGGGGATTCCGGCCGGCGAAAGCGAAATTGGGACTCTGGCAAGCTAGTGGGGGAATTGGCCCAATTGCAAACTTCCCGAGCTTGCTGGAGGAGGTAGGAAGCGAATGGAGGAGGTGGGGTGATAATTCACCGAGGAGGTTTGGCGACGAGAGCGGCGGTGAGAGGAGCGGCACGAGGAAAAGGGGGGTTAAAAACAGGCGAGCCCGGTTGAGGGGGGGGCTTGTGGCGAGAGCAAGCGCGGGACGCGAGGCCCAAACGTGCGGTGCAGGACAGGGTGGCAGGCAGAGCAGGGTGGCTTGGCACGGCGAGGAGGCTGTGGCATGGCTGGGCCTTGAGCGAGGCATGCGCGGAACCTAGAGAGCGGCACACAGTGCTCAGAGTGGCAAAGGGGACAGAAGGGCATGGCGCTTGCAGGGGCGCGTGGCGTGCGTGCGCCACATGTTCGGCCGGGTCAGCGAGAGAGAGAGAGAGGGGAGAGAGAAGAGGCGAGCCTGGTTGGTCGGCTGGGCCGAAGGGGAAGGAAAAGAGGAGGGGAGGGGATGGGCTGGGCTAGGCCCACCAGGGAAAAGAAATTAGATTTTGATTTAAGGATAAAAGGAATTGGGTTAAAAATTTGAATTTGAAAATTGATTTCAGTTTTTAAATAAATTTAAAAATTGGCTTTGAAATTGTGGTACAAATTTTGGATATTTAAATAAGAATTTGCCTTTCCCTTTTTAAAATTTGATTCAAAGATTTGGAATTTTTAGATTGTGAATAGTAAATATAGGAAATGCAATCAAAATTTGAATTTTAGCAAAAGTTTTTAAAAGGGCCCAAAATAGGATATTACAATGGCTATAACAAAGACTAGTTTCATGGCTATTCTGCCCAAACTATCGATTGCCATCATCCAAAGCAAGCCGCACCCTTTATTTATTATAGCTGTGAATCTAATTCCATAGTGGTAGGAATGTTAATAATTTCCGCTCTATAGTATTGGCCAAATTTATCTCCAACTTGGAGTATACAATGAAAGGAGACATTTAGAACTAAAACTTTGTGACAGTTCCCTGCATTTGTGATTTGTGAATCTGATTCCTTATTGGGAGTATGCATATACGTTATAGTGGTGTGCTTGCATCCCCTAAAGAGAGGTTGGTAACGAAATGAAAGATCCTAAACATATATGATATCTAGTCCGTAGTAGCAGGTTTCCGAAACCGGGCTTTCACAGAATTCTAAAGTGTGGACGGTAGCGGTAGCAGAAACTGTGCTTGAGTACTAGGGTTTCACAAAATTTGGAAGTGACGATGGTAGCCGTAATGGAAACTGTGGCTTGAAACCAACCATAATTCAAATTTTATGGATGCTCGGTTTTTTTTTTATAGGATTTCTCTTGGTTTTTTAAGGATTTGAATCAGCTTTTTTAAAACCCTCGCGGAAAATCGTTCTTAGTTTTGAAAACTTTTGAATTTATTTTCAAATTTTCTCCATTGTATGTAAATCCGTGGAAAATCGTTACTGGGGTACCTCCATTTTTTTGGGTCAAAACAAAATTTGAAGCCCTGGTCCTACTCTCTAGGCTCGTTGGAGGTGAACAATCTAGATATCTAGATATACGGGTAATAACCACGTTGCTGAAGTCTGAAATTCTTGTTCAGTGCTCCTGAAGATGATGGAGAGACAAACCCAATTAGACCTGCAGATTCTTGTTCAATGTCCTGAAGAAATCATTTGAATGCACAGATAGATCTATATCTTGTCTAAAAGATACAAATGTCTCTTTAGTGCATTTCTGATGCATCATTTGAATTATCTTCTTAAATAAATTTGCAATATTATAAAAGAGTGTGTTCCTGTTGGATAACAAACAACTTTTTTTAAAAAAAGAACTTTGAATGTTCGTGTCTGATAATGAAAGGAGACGTTTGTTTTTAATCTAATTGTCCTATTATCATATTTACCAACATAAAAGATTCAGATATTCCTTTTGTTTGGCCTTTTACATTTGGAACATATCTTTGTATTTTCTATTAGGATTTTGCGCTTTCTGCGGCAGGTACATTCTTCACGCACCTGCAAGGAAGCTGGCATAAAAGGCTATATTTCTGTGATGTATCTTTTTCTTGTTCCTTTCCGATAAGACCATCACGCATCTCTGTTTTGCTCTATCTAATTGCAACGTTTATTAGGTTTAGGCTTGCCATGTCATGTGCAATCAAATCATAAACTTATTCCCATAATCCTATCTGCATGTATTCCATAATCTAAGAGAGAATCGATATGCCTGTCTTTAACGAATTTGCTGCCTTCTGTCCATGTGTTGTGCCAAGCAAAGTTTTTGTTTGGAACGACTTATATCAGCTGCTTCTATAAACTAAGCACTCTTAACTTTTCTCATTTCTTAAATATTTCGAAGCTGCTTCTTGAAGCACTTAACACTCTAATCACAGTAGAACTACATGTTTCGGCTAAGTCATTTCTCAAAACTTTTGAAGCTCGATATTTCGGCTACAGCTGTTCCAAACAGGCCACATATCTAGTCTACACTCAAATGCCAATTCAGCTTCTCTTCACTCACGGTTTCCTGCTGCGTAGCTGGTTGCGCGCGGCGCTGCAGAAAGTGAAACACGGCGGCCATGTACACCCCTCCTAGGTGCAATGAGATCCTCCGCAGTCGAAGTCACCGTGACTTCGACTGCCGAGGAACCTTTTCCCTCCTAGGTTTTGTAGGGGACCAAACTCCAAAGAACCATGGCTGCATGAACAGACCATTCTATGACTCTGTTCCTTCCTTCCTCAAACGGCTGCAACTTGCAAAATACTTTCACTTAATGTAAGCCAATCAGCATCGTTAAATACATACACTTTGTTAGCTTTCGCCTAGGTTCATGGATCGGCCATGGTTCCTTTCACTTAATCTAAGCTAATCAGCATTTGTTACACGTATAGCTTTCGCCTAGGTTCTTGGGCTGATCAGTGGTCAGCCAGATTCAGGACCATGCTAGTTGCTGCAGCCAGCCTGCAATTCCTTCAGCAAATTCTCTCAAACCTAAGCCACTATTTTCTAGCCCTTTTGCAGAGGCCCATCCATGGCTGCTCTAGCTAGGTCAGGAGCTTGCTCCTTGGACCATCCTGGCAAGCACAGCCGAACTGAGCTGAGCTCCTCAACACGCCATATTTGGCTTGTACGATGTGAGATTCTTGGCTCAAAGTGGAGATCTTGGAGTACTTTCTCCTTGTGGACCGCATCGGCATGGACCATGCATGCACCGGACGATCGACGCCGCCACCGCCGTCGTCGTTGTCATCGCCTCTCCGCATGAACTGAAAGCGAAAGCTTGTTGCTGTTATTGGTGGGGCACGGGAATTTGCGTGTGATCTTGGAATATTTGGCTGATCGTGTTTAGGATTGGATTTGCTCGCTGGTTGCTGCTGCTGGAATCTGGTCGAAGGAGTGGTTAGTTACCAGCTGCTACCTGGCGCCTTTTTAGTTAGTTAATCAGCTCAGCATCACTTCTTTTCAGTGATCTGGTCAGTCAAAGCTAGATTATATTATCGTGTTAGCTTGGTGAATTCTGCATGAATGCATGATAGATAGGATTAGGTAGTGGAATTTGTGAAGACTGAAGAGAGATATATGCTTTGCCTTTTCGATGGCCGCTCCCGTCTTTCTGCTACTGTTAGGCTGCGAATATTTTTGCAGAGGGCTGTGAGAACAATTCGATAAGGATTAAGGGCTAGTACATCTTAATGCTGAGTTAAGTGTTTTTTTGGTTGCTCTCAGTTACCTTTCTTGTGAACTTGATGTGAATAGTGAACATTTTTTGGCTCCAGTCAGTCTTCTGAACTGAACCCAATGGCTAATTGAATTCCTTACTTCTAGTGAAGAAACACACCGCTACTGTTGACATGCAAGCCTGCATTTCACTTATGCAGAAGCACTGTGCATTTTCATTGCTCTTTGTGGCAAGATGCCCTTCTGACTGGCTCATTGCATGTCGTTTTTCGTTTGATTGCTTCCTGTTGTATGGTTGCTGTGAATGTGATGCGATTCACTGACTTGTGTCTATATGTCTCCTTAATCAGCTTGCCACAGTTGCAGCACAAGTATTAATCCTACCATGGACAGTGTCACAGTGATCAGGGACTAGCTAGCCATTCATTGCTGCTCTGGGTTCAGAAGCAAAGTCGAGCTAATGTTACTGCAACATTTTTAGCTTGGGGAGTTGATACTTGGTACCACGAGTGGCAAGGCAGGTCATTGCCACCATTGCAGTACCAGGTGTATGTACATGTATGTCAAAATTGGGCAGAGATGAGGTGGTTAGCCTCTGCCTAGTCCTGCCGTGCATGGCATGGCTGCATGTATTGGCGGCTACGTCAAAACTCGCGGGGGTCGACGAACAGCAGGCTGCCCGGGGGTGGCGGCGCCGTCCAGTCGTCGACGGAGGCGGCATTGTGGTTGTCGTCGTCGTTGTTGAGGTTCTTGATGCACCAGACGTCCTCGTCGCAGGAGAAGCGGCGCCAGCGCGGGACGGCGGCGGCGGCCGGGTCGTCGGGGGCGACGTCGGCGGCCACGACGGCGCAGGCCGGGTTCTTGCGCGCGACGTTGTGGGCGTGGTGGCAGAGCGAGCGGAGCAAAGCGGGGCCCTCCGGCCCAGACATGCGGAGGCCGTAGAGGAGGTAGGCGCCGAAGGGGCGGAAGATGTCCGGGATGGAGGGGACGCGCATCCACGGCAAGCACCGGTCGAGCGCCCGGAGCGCGGCGAGGGACGCGCGGAGCAGCGCCGGAGCGCCGCGCACGCGGAGGCGGAGGGAGCGGGTGGAGTCCCAGACGCTGAGCACGGCGAAGGACGGCGGGAGGGCCGGGTCCGGATCGCTCTCGATGGCGACGAACGTGCCGAGCGTGAGCTTGTGGGCGAGGAGCGCGGCCATGTCGGCGGGGAGGAACTCCGTGTCCTGCGGCGGGAGCAGGCTCGCGTAGGCCGCCGCGGCCAGCGGCGGCGGCGGCTGGAACACGCGGTGCCCGCGCGGGATGGGCAGCTGGTGCGCGTGCACGGGCCGGCCGAGGAACACCGGCCGCCGGAACGGCGCGTACCCGAACCGGCCCGTGAAGAGCGCCAGCGACGCCGCGTTGGACGCCGTCGTCGCCATGGTTGCGTGCTCCGCGCCGCGCGCCCGGCACCACTCCTCCGCCCGCCGCACCAGCGCCGTCCCGATCCCCAGCCGCCTGCCAGAACCAACGTCAGCCCAGAGCATCCACACGTGCTTCCAGTCGCCGACAAAAAAGAACCAGCAAGTGGACGCCGCCTCCGCCGCGCGCGGCGGCCGGTCGGCACTGCCCCGTGCCCGCGGCCACGCGCGCCACGCGCAACGCCCGCAGTGCATCCCGACCAACCAGCCGGGCCCTGCGTCTGCATATGCGCGTGGTCCCCACCCCCACCAGAGCGCGGCGCTTCCGGCTCTCCGCCGCGCCGCCGCACGACGGCCACTTACTCGCCACGTCACCGCACTCCGCCGAACTACCACTAGCAGCATTGCTCAAAGCAGAAACTACACACGGCTCGCGATTAGGTAGCCACGAAAGCAAGTTCGGAACCAAGCAGAAAAATGGCGGTGCATTGTACATGCGCGCGCGAGACGAACGATCAATCTCAAAAAGAAAAAAAAAAAAGAACACCGAAAGGCGAAGCGAAGGGTGATCGGAGTTCGGAGGCGGTGGTCACCTGTGCGACGGAGACACCCGGAGGCCGAGAAGATAGGCCACCTTCAGGTACGGCTGCTGCGTCGGCTTCTTGCCGGCGCCGCCGCCGCGGCTCACCGTCTTAATGCAGGCCTTTATGACCCCTACCATCTCCGCCTCCTCCCCATGCTCTGCGACCTGCGCGCAATGATCACCCAAGAATTAAAAAACTCGGATCGATCGCCGCTGTCGCGTACGCGTGCACACCATCGCAAGCACCCAGCGGCATGTGTGCACATTAACAGCCTTGTCTGTCTCTTTCTCCTCGCGATGAATGCTCCATGCGTGCTGCTCTGTTCGTTAATGGAGGTTTAGGTATAGCTAATGCGTTGGTTGATTGATTACCAGCATGACGTGCTCCGGCGCGTGGCGCACCCTCGCGAGCGGGTCGCCTATCTGCTCGACGCAGAGCGACATGCCGCCGCTCCTCTTCTTCTTGCTCTTGCTCCCTTTGGCGCCGCCACTGTCATCGGCGTCGCCGGACAGGCCGACCTGGCACCGGCGCTCGAGCTCCTCCAGTGCTGGCAAGTCCCTCTCCATGTCGAACTCCCTCACCCCCACCCCCACCCCCACCCACTCCCCTTCCATCGCTACCATATTACTAGCTAGCTAGTAACTAGCACCTCTCTAAGTGATCGCTTGGCCGATCTCGCTAGCTACCAGCTGCCTAGCTTGCTTGCTAGCTCGCTGCTGCTGCTGCTGCTGCTTCTCCACTGAGGGGTGTGTCACATTTATACACGTAAGTTGACAGCGCGGGATTGAGAAGAGGCAGCCGTGGGGCCGGCGAAAAGTAATGGGGCGACGCAAAGGGAAGCAAGGGAACAATGGCGTCTTCTGTAATATAGCTACCTCCAGCTTCTTGGATTTGATTAGTATGATCACCTGTTTATCTCTCTTTCACACACACAGCCACAGTCTCTCTCTCACTCTCTCAAGTTTTTTTGAGAGACTCTCTGTCTCTCTCCTCAAGTTGATATATAATAGTTTTGGTGATTAGAATGTGGATGGCTCACGTTGCACGACCTATATTATGTGCATCCTTTCAGGCAGGGCCTTATCTACATGTAATCAAGGTAGGCCTTGTAGCTAGCTAATTTCATCTCTTTCCCCCCATCCCTCTCAACGAATGCAAAGATGACTACATTAATGGGGTCCAAGAGCATCCGTAACAGAAACCCTAAAAACACTGTAGCGCTGACTTAGCGAGAATAGGATTTCTGGTGGAGTGAAGAAATCTTTTAGGGTATAATGTAAAGTGTGAAGCAATTTTAGGAATGAATAGAGTTGTAGTAAATAGTGTTTTAAAGTAGTGGGGATAAAGTTTCTGGTATGATGCTCTAATTATTTAGCAGTGTTTGTTAATTTATGCTACTATAACGAGCCATAAATGGATGCTGCTCATAGTTAATTAAAGGCGCCAAACCAACCAAGCTATCTAATCCTATAGTAGTATATAGCATACCAGACTCCTTTTAACAAGTAAGATCCTGACCATCAATGCGAGTGTAAGCTAATTAAGCTCGCTTGGCTCAACTGTTCGACATGACATATATTATTATTGCACATCAACCGATGCAAACTAGGATGGATAGGGCAGGGCCTACTAATTCCAGGGCAATCAGACATATATTCCAAGTGGAGCATGATGTATTTGATCTCTTCAGAGGATTGATCCTTCCTCACACATATGAGATTAATTAATTGATTAATACTCCTGCATTGATGAAACGACTTAAACAATACCAACCGAAAGAAGAATATCCATCAAATTCGTTGAGTTGCACGGTGGGTTCGCAAAAACCGACGAATTTCCAAATTCAACATTAAACTAATTTGTTTTCGACGTAATTCAAAATAAGTCTTCAGACCATCAGCTTTTGGTCCAAATTAACTGATCAAATTTCACTAGAAAACGGACTTTTTCTCATTTCAAAAATTAAAAAATGAATTTTGCACAGTTTTTAGCGGTCTTCGAAGAAAACCGCGCGCCGCCGGCAGGATTCTTGCTTTTTATTGCTGCACGAAATTGTAAACCCTGGTTCCATGTTCTGGTCTTAGAAGAAAATTATGAAAATACTGAGAGATTGAAAACAAAGCCGGAGCAAGGGACTCATGCATGATTAACTTGCACAAGGTTACTACCGGCAAGTACAATACATTACTTTAGTTTGTACCTTGGCACAAATGAGACAATTATAACATGCACAGATGTTCGTTGGGTCTAACTATTGGCCATGACAGATCGTATTCCGGTGCAATTTTACAGGCTAGTGGATGCTATGATCTGGGAGTCGGAGATCGGTAAAGATATGCAAGGAAAAGACGATTAGTTTCGTTTCCAAATTCGATGTTCTAATAACGACGCATACCTGCGTAGGATGTGCTTTTGTTCAAACAGAGGACTGCTAGCTGTTATTGTGAATATAGCGGTTTTTTCACGCACTCTAGAAGAAACCAGATCTTTCCTAGCAGACAGCAAATTTTTCCGTCAAGCTGTACAAACCTACTGTCGGAAAATTTAATATTGGTGACGGGTATATAACGATGTAAAAAAAACATAATTTCTTGTAGATTCACCGAGTCAAAAAAATTCTAACCCTATTCATCTAAAATCTACACTTCGACCCTATTCCTCTTCTCCACCCAAATCCAGCTCCTCATTCCTCTACGGCTCTACCCCCACCACAGTTGCCATGCACATCCTCGAGCAACCCTTTGAGTATAGTAGCATCTAATCTCTCTCACAAATTCATTAGCTTAGGTAAAATTTAATTTATCCGCAACTTGGTCCCTTTTTTCTTTTATCTGGACTCCTGGATATTTCCATATATACATGCATGTATGTAGCTAGCTTTTTGTGTGTATCAATAACTATCTATTTAATTCCCTTGAGTGAATTAATATTTGGATCCTGATCAGGTTAGGCCAAGGTAAGTGCGATGTTTTATATCTTCTTTTCCCTCATCAATTTATTGCAATTTTGACAGGTAGTGGCATTACTCTTGTCATATAGGGTTGCCTACATGTGACTACTGTCAAAGTTCAGGGTTAGTTTACTCTAGGCCTTATGACTTATAGTCATTTCCAAAAGCCAAAAAATTTGGTTTATCAAGCCTTTTTTAAATCTCGAAACTGCTTCTGAAAGCTCTAAAACTAGTTGATATCCAAACCGTTTAAAGAAGCTCTAGAAGTTCAGTTTTAACAATTCAACAGTTTCGGAGTTTCAACAATTAATTCAGACTAGCTATATAACTCACAAGCTAGAGCAGGGCTAGCTATCCATCTAAATACTTCGGCAGTTAGTTATGACACAATTTAAATCATGAATTCATATTTATTTAGTCATGTGCATGGTATGTATACATAGCTCCGTTTTATGCATGCATTGTAGATATGTGATTGTTTTCTTATCTTGCGGAGTAACTGCCTTCTTTTTAATACAACTACTAATTTGCGCATCTTAATTTCTTCATGGAATATTTGTTCGTTTTCTTTGATAAATCAATGTTGGAGTCTCGAATGGTAGATGCATAATCCGATTTATGGGTACCGTTTATTTTGGAGTAATTAATGTGAGCCACCACTAGAGGAATTAATCTGGTGCATTTTGGCTGGCGAAAATAGGCCAAAAACCGACGACAGTACCTATTTTGAAAGCCACACTATTCTAAAACTATTAATTTGGAAGCCACACTATTCTTTGTCAACTAATGCATGTGGTTAAGTTATACCAAGAGGCATATATATACACCATTGCTTGACATGTTTGAATGATATATGTACCTTAATTTTATATGATATAAGTATAATGTGATCTTTTTTTTTGGTGTGTGAATTTGTTTTTCTAACAGTACATATTGACTGCAAAGTATATTTGTGACAATTTTTTCTTGACGGATATACAACAAGCTGAAATAAGGCCTCCAAAATCTGACAACACTGAGGGAATTTTTCTGTCGGTGGTCCTCCAGGAATGCGGACAGAAACTATTTTCCTGACCGTCGGTTATTTAAAATTTCCATGCCCTAATTTTTGCCACCGGCACTTCCCATTTATCCGGCGGAGAAAATTATTCCTGACTGTTAGCCTCTAACCGCATTTTCCTCCTGTTTTTTGACGAGCCTTGCTGCAGTGACAAGCAGCTGGTATTATGTATCACGCTTTCCTTCGATCGCTAATAAACCATCACATCACATGCACTCGGTATATATATATATATATGTGTGTGTGTGCAAGAGGCAAAAGGAAACTAGTTGGCCTTCAGTTCTTCATTGATCTATGCATGCAATGAATCTACATGATATTTCTGCCTCTTGCTTGTTCACTATTTGATGGATCGATCGATTGTGCATTCATGCATACATTCAGATCTTGGCTCCAGCTAGCTAGATCGACATGAGTTTGGCAGCATGGCAAAATTAATAAGGCACCTTTCCTTAGCCAGGGAGATCGAATTCATGGAACCGCGAGTATATTTAGCACCGTGCCTTCCTTCTTTATTTCTTCTCCTTCTTTTTTCTGCTTCTTTGATCGATCGGTATCCTTCCTCCATTATATTTCTAAGTATACATTTGGTGTTCACTTAATATATAGGGAACACTTACTTATCATATATAGTTGTGTTTAGTTAGCGTATGCTTAGGCTACTTCTGGCTTTAATCAATTGTAAATTGCTTGTTTGTTTAATCACTATGTATGTCGATCTCTGTACGTCCATGCACGTCGTTCTCGTTACTGGCACACTGAAGAAGGGACTCCACTCGCATATAATTGCTTTTGTATAGGGATTATCTCTTGCCATCCTTGTACTAGGACTCTACAATGTACAAGAAGGTACTAAGTTTTAATAGCCGTTGGATCTAATCTAATGTATGGCGCGCTAAGATTCAAACATGAGATATTGTGATCAGGTATTAATTTTTAATAGACGTTGGATCTAACTTGATGGACGATAAAGCGACAGTAAAATAGCTCTTATGTAGCTACATATTATTATTGAGAGGGTTGATCAGGATCTTTCTTGGACATTCATGTGTACTTTTAAGAACCAATCTGCTCGGTCGTGAGTCGTGACGTGTTGGCTGACCAAGTTAATTTGCTTAATTTGTCCGGCCGGTTTAGTTACAGAGCCGTGCTAATTGAACTCCAATTAATTATAGATAAACGTATTCAACGGTCAAGAACTTTGAACAGCAACCGTGATTGTTTAACTAAGTGAGCATCTATAGCAGGCAGCTACATAGTACGTAGCTAATTAATTAAACCGATTAAAAGGGGACATGCATGCATGAATGAACACAAAAGTTGTAGTGACAAGTGTGGAGTCAAATGTGGAGTGTAGACCAAGTTTTTCAAGCAGTTAACTAGGTTATTAATTTAACTAGACGTGGAGTACACTAGCTGCTATGGAGCAAACTTGACTGATTGGTGCGTCAAGTACTATGTGGCTGCTGCTTAATTTTCATCAAAACATCCTTTTGACCTCACGAGCTTTCCTAACTAGCTGCTTTCCATCTATTGACAGGTGGCCTCTGCATCTTGCCTAATGCTTGCTTTTGCCCAAAAAAAAAAGATTGTGTTCATGCAGCATAGATTAATGCAAGCATGCATGCAAAGACATGGAAAGGAAAGGAGAGAGAGACAGGGAGAGGGGGAGAGAGAGAGTTAGGGTGGGTCAAAAGGTATCGGTTTGATTGACAGAAATATGTACATTATTGTTTATTCATGTTTAGAGCGTTAGTTTAAAGTCATTGCCTCAAGACTGAATGAATAGTCCAAGCTTGCCTAGCTAGCTCACTGCCTGCCGGTTGTGTTGCCAACCAACCTTGCAAACTTGTTGTAGTTCAGAGGGCAGATCATTCACTCGAATGGCTTCCAGTATCAGTGCTGTTTCGACGCATCGCTATCGATCTCTTAATTTGGGTTTTTCTTGGCTCCAAGTTCTGGTTTACTAATGCATCCCGAGAGCCACGACCAATCTGGAGTAGTGCATAACCGAAGTATATTTTTTCGTGTAGTTGCTGTACAAGATGCGTGTACATATTCCCGGTAGTTGCATGCATAAGCAAGTCAAATTTAGTTGCATTTACCAAACATCTTCATGGGAGACTTGACTAAGGTATGAACTTGCTAAGATCGTTCCTGCCCTAATTGTTTCACGTATATACATCGTACTTTGTGTAATCTAACTCTCCCCATCGACTTGTAGCAACCAGACACTATATACTAGTAGCTAGGGTCGGTCGGCATGAACCATGGAGTACATAATTAAGGCGAGTACAATTAATAACATTGCTTTTTTCCTTGTAAATCTTGCTATCAAATTTATTACTATACATAGCTTATGTATGTTTATTTGAAACTTAACTGCAATGTTATATTTTTACCTCTCACGGTATCTGTAATATTGTTTGTATATAAGAAAAGGACCGGCTACCCATCAATTGACTGGTGCCATTGAATTGTTGCCCCTTAAGCCACTGCTCATTGTTGTTCTCCCGCCGGCCTTGCCTCCCTCTAATTAAGAGGCATAGTGAACATGGACCTAACCTAGTGAACCCCGATGATGGTGCTCTAGATTGCAGAGCAACGGGGTGAGAAGAAGAGAGAGTGGACAGTCGCCTGAGAAATAGTAAAATATATAAGAAAAATATACTAAATCTGATCCATCCGATAAAATCAATAGATAGGTCGTGTTTATTTAAAGTTACTGTAGAAGAGTCTCAAATGAAAAACATACATATAACAACCCTGAGAGAGAGTATGTATATATATATATATATATATATATATATATATAGAGAGAGAGAGAGAGAGAGAGAGAGAGAGAGCTAGTGTGCTATGGATAGCACGGATCTCTTCGTGCTATCCACCGAGTTTGCAAATTCTGAGACCAAAATAGACGATCCGAACCGTCCATCTTGTTCATATCAATGAAATCTCGCTACACACCAAATTTCAAATTTTTTTGAATTTTTTTAGTATTTGTTTCATATTTTTGAAAACTGGACTTATTGGAGGGTCCACAGCTAATTAGATCAGCGATTTTCAAAAATACGAAATAAATAGTAAAAAAATTCAAAAAATTTGAAATTTGGTGTAGAGTGAGATTTCATCGAGATGAACAAGATGGACAGTTTGGATTGTCTATTTCGATATCAGAATTTCCAAAACCCGTGGATAGCACGGATCTCTCCGTGCTATCCATAGCACACTAGCTATTATATATATATATATATATGAGTAATGTTATCGTTAGTCGCGAAGTACGGGTGTCTCCGTGCTTCGCGCTGTGTTTTCAAAATCTAAGACTAAAAACGATCGATCCGAACCGTCCATCTTCTTCGTCTCGTTGAAATGTAGCTATAGAACAAATTTCGTAATTTTCAGATTTTTTTTACTATTTATTTCATATTTTGAAAATCAACGATATAATTAGTTCTGGAGCGTCTAAAAAGGCTGATTTCAAAAATATGAAATAAATAGTAAAAAATTCTAAAAATTATGAAAATTTCTCTATAGCTATATTTCAACGAGACGAAGAAAATGGATGGTTTAGATCGATTGTTTTTGTCTGGGATTTCGTAAACTCATCACGAAGCACGGAGCGATCCGTGCTTCGCGACTGACGATAGCATTACTCTCTCTCTCTCTATATATACTATATATATATAGAGAGAGAGAGAGTTAGGCTACGGTGCTTCGCGAAGCACGAATGACACCGTGCTTCGCGTCTAGTTTGAAAAATCCAACACTCAAATGGCCAATTCGAACCGTCCATCTTAATCTTGTCGTTGAAATGTTTTAGACGACCAAATTTTGTAATTTCTTTTGCTATTTGTTTTTTATTTTTGAAAACCAGCCATTTGGATGCTTCACGACTAATTAGATCGGTGATTTTCAAAAATACAAACAAATAGCAAAAAAAAATAAAAAAATACGAAATTTGGTCGTCTGAAACATTTCAACGACAAGATTAAGATAGATGGTTCGGATTGGCCATTTGAGTCTCAGATTTTTCAAACTAAACGTGAAGCACGGCGTCATATATACATATATATAAACAATCGATCCGAACCGTCCATTTTCTTCGTCTCGTTGAAATGTAGCTATGGAGAAAATTTCATAATTTTTAGAATTTTGTACTATTTATTTCATATTTTTGAAAATCAGCCTTTTTGGACGCTCCAGAACTAATTAGATCGTTGATTTTAAAAAATATGACATAAATAGTCAATAAATCTAAAAATTACGAAATTTGCTCTATAGCTACATTTCAACGAGACGAAGAAGATGGACGGTTCGGATCGATCGTTTTCAGTCTCAGATTTCGAAAACACAGCGCGAAGCACGGAGACACCCGTACTTCGCGACTAACGATAGCATTACCTAGACTCCATGTTTAGTTACCACTAGATGTGCCTTGAGATTCATATTGTTTGGTTATTATACTTTTATATACCCACTAAAAAAAATATTCGAGACATCAAACACCGAAAAAAGTTGAGTTGAACTTTAGTTTGAACTACATTTAACTATACTTCAAACTAGCTTAAACTGAGTTCGAATTTAGTTTTTTTGGAGTTTCATATCTGAAATACTTTTTTTAGTGGATATGTGAAGATATACACGTCAAACATCACGAATCTCAATGCACATCGTAGGTTTTTGAATCATGGAGCCTAAGATTGTCTCCAACGAGTTTCTTTCCCGGGTCTCTTTCCCATCGCGATGGGAAAATGGCCAGGAAGGGATGGCCGACGCCGCTCCAACGGCATCTCCTCCTAGGCGCTCTTCCCATGGGATTGGAGAGAGAATCCTGGTGGGAGGGGTTTCTCTCTCCGTTCCCTTACGTCGGCCGCGAGGCAAGGGGAAGCGACGGTTTGCATCTTGGCAACTTGGTCGGACGTCGAGAGTGGGCGGACGGCAGTAGGAAGAAGCAGCGAGGTGGATTTAGAGGCGGCGACGGACGCGAGGGGTGGACGGCGAAGCGGAACAGATGAGAGGGCGCAGGTACACCGCTCCCTTTTCACACTTCGATTCAAGAGTGGTCGCCGTCGCTCCCCCATCGTAAACTCCATTGGCCCCCATCGCCATGATGCCCTGAGCTTCCCTCGAGCTCACCGCCGGTCATCAACGACAAGGATCTTTCGCTGTGGTACGGTGAGTATTGGAACCCTGATTACTCTTCCAACGATCTTCCATTTCCCAAATCTTTGACGGCGAGCGGACGGCCAATTCGCTCTGCCACTTTAGGTACATCTGCCGGCGTTGGTGCGGCCTCATCTCCCACCTCGACCACCGCCGCACGCTCTCGTAGACGCTGGCGATCCCCCTTTCTTCTTCTTGCCCAGCTACGACAGCGTTCAGCTGCTGGACACTTGCAATGGCCTCCCTCCTCCTGAGGTGCTGCGTTGGCGTTTCTCAATCGCCTCCGTTCTATGTTGTGTGCGATCTGGCCACCAAGAGGTGGACCGCCTTACCGAACTCGAGCCAAGCCGGCGTTATCAAAGCTGCTTCTTATCCTGAAGAAAAAAGCTCCCAGTTTGCTTATATGGTTTTAATCTAGCCATATCCTCGCATTTCCATGTGTTTCTGTTGATGGAAACGGAGTACCATTATGAGTATGCTGTTGAGGCAGTGGCAATTTACTCCTCTGAAACTGGAAAGTGGATTCTGAGAGTGGAGAGTACTCTACTTTCCTGAGAAAACTATATATCTGAATGGGTTCCTGCATTTTATCACTATTCAGTTGCAACTGTGGACACAGAGGGCAAGGTATGGAGGATCATTCATTTGCCGCATGGTGTGGAGTGCTTGTTTTACGTGAATGCTGATCCAGATCATGCTTTCGCATTATCTATTTATGTTCTTGAGGACTATAGCAGCGAAGAATGGATCTTTAAGCACTGCGTCAGCGCTTTGGATCTGTTTGGACCTAGAAATTCACTGTTTGGCCAGTGCTGCAGTATAGTTGCAATTCATCCAGACCGCAATCTTCTTCTATGATTGGTCACAGAAAATATTGATGTCGTATAATATGAATCTCCAGAATGTTCATATTATCTGCACTAAGAGAAGTGTCACAAGCCCATCGCCCACTTTTACCATATGTTCCAGTACACACAGAGGCTTTTAGCATCATCAAATGTCCACTACAGGTGCTATGTATGCAACTTAACAATCTCCATTGGAAGTGTCGCATTTCAGGTTTACATTTCAAATTTGTACTGGCATTGATGCCTTTAGAAGAATCTGGTCAGCTTAATTGATTCATATTCCCTTCTTGTAATGAGTATATGATTCCAAAATGTTCTTATCATGTTGGCTTAACGTGGAGACCATGTAGCTTGAAAGAACCAGCCATGCTTGTGATTGGGTTTATTTGCTTACTTACGAGAACAAGGCTAACACATAGGGGTGGTTATGTGAATGTATGACTGTCATCCTATCTTTGCAAATTCTGAGGCTCTAACTTTTTTTGGTTAGCTTGCTGCTTGTGAAGAATACTGAACCATCATCAAAAAAATTTCCTCCGTACAAATTTAATATATGATGAATATAACCCCCCAAATAATGCATATTTTATTTTACAATATTTTTTCAGCACTAAACGTAACGTCAATACATGGCCATACGTCAAAGTACAATCTCCTACGTACACCGTACGTCAAACGGCGGTTACGTATCAATGTTTAAAATATAGAGGATGAAAAGGGAAGGGAATAGGAAAGAGAATGCTGTTGGAGTGCAGGTCTGGGAAGGAAACGGAATCTAGGAAGGGATTCCTGTTAGGATAGGAAAAGAAACGAAAGTGTGGAAAACGGTTGAAGATAGTCTAAACTACATAGTAGCTCTCAAACCAAACTTATATATATATATATATATATATATATATATATATATATATATATATATATATATATGTGTGTGTCTCAATCAGCTGCATGGATGCACGCATCTATAGGTTTTGAGTCCCGTTTTCTCTCACTAGGTTCGTACAGTCGTGCCGATCATGTCGCCCTTTATTACGTACCGAGATGCGCGTATCGACGAAGACGCGAGGACGAACAAGAGAGAGAGGGAGTGCACGTAGATGTTTTTTTGCAGAGAGAGAGAGTGCGTATACAGTGTATTGTAGACGTTGTTGTAGCCCCCAAAACTGGGTTTCACGTGCACTCCCATGCATCCCATCAGTGCCACGTGTTTGGCAGATGCGTGCGGTGGAATCGAGTACTGTCAGATCACTTGGAGGGTGGAATTTGAAGGGAGAGCCAGCGTACGCAGGTACGTACGTGACAAACACAGAGTGGATGCATGCATCCTCGTGAGTCGTGACCACAGATGAGCTTGACCAGCTTTTTTACCGTCACATCGTACGTGCAAGTGTTAGATTTGCTACTTTTTCTGGGTGGGAGCATAGCCTGCGTCTCCTTGCTATTTTCTACAAGTGAATTGTCATGGTTGGAATATGATTCTTTTAGTTCCTACAAAAAAATTAATATAATTTTGAAGTGGACAGAAGGTGGGGAGGGGAGGTATAGCATCTCTAGCTATTTTGTACATGTGAATATACAAAATTTAATATCATGGTTGGAATAAAATTCTTTTAATTCCTACAAAGAATCAATATAATTTTGAAGTTGTCAGAATCTTTACAAAAACCTAGTCATTTAATTTGATTCCACAATAATAATCTTTAATTTGAAGTACTAAAGCCTAATTTTATGATCTTATCAAACAAACCTATTTAGTACAATTATACTACAAAATTTAGTTATGTTTGTTATGTTTGTTTGGTCACATGTACAGATTTTTTTTGTCTTCTGGATTGTATAAGGTCCACAAAACTTAACTTTGTATTTATCTAGTTTTATAAATATTTGTTTATTTCCTTAATTTTTATTATTTATCTAATGAAAGAAAGATTATAAATAAATAAAGTCCATAACATGAAAATTAACTGTATTTTCGTCAAAATAGAGTCGGATATGCGCTAACAGCCTCTAAAAATATGACATATCTTCCCTCATTAATTTGGTCATTTCTCCCACCGCATCACCTTCCCCGTTAGCGTCAAAGTTACCGCAAGCTCCAGCATGACCTTATGTTCACACCGAAAGTTGTATTGGCATGACACACTACGGGTTTAGGGCTTAAGATCCCATCAACACCGGAAGCAGGGTTTAGAGTGTGCCAACCGATTTGATCCTGCAATCGGCAAGAAAAGATGTAATCAGCTTTTAACTAGCCAATTAGATCTATGTTATAAGGACATGCAACACCAGGAAACAAGTCTAAACAAGAGTAAAAGATAACGAAACTATCGGCTTAGATTAGGTCTAAACCGATAGGTTCAAAAGGGTAACCAATCTACTGTAGAGTCAACAAAATCAACTGAATAGCATAGCAAGAGGTAAACAGACTATCGGCTAAACCATAAGATGATCTAGCCAACAGAACGAAGGGAAACAAACTATCGACTAGTTTGTAAAGCAAAACTAGTCGATAGAACAAGGGTAAATAATCTACCGCCAATGAATGTGTTAATCGGTAGAAAGAGGGTGAAACTTAACCCTTAGTCGAAAACAGCGATGCGCAATAATATCGACTAAGATAGTGTAAGTTCAAGGTAGCCCTTGTGTGATTTTGGTGATTTATGACAAACCTCATATCAATTCCAACAAATAACAATATAACTCGAATAATACAAGACAATAATCAACCAATAAATAATTGAAGAGTGGCAATTGATAGAACACAAACTTTCTCCCCCTTTTGACATTAGTCATCCAAAAAGGGCTATTATCCCTAATAGAATCATCATGCATGTAATATTGCCTCAATAAGACATGTGGGGAGACAAGCATAACAAAAATGAGCGATGAATGAATCATTAGAAATTAGCTCCCCCCTAAATCTAGGCAAGATGTGAAAGCTATAATATCCTAGATTTAGGCATGAAGTGAAATAATGATCATTTAACCATCTATGTCATGTCTCTAGGATATAAGTGAGGTACAAGCATGACAAAACAATGTGATTAACGAGAACAGCATGATCATGAGACAAATAATATAAGTGAAGTACAATCTCATGATCTAATAGTATAAGCATAGAACATATATAGGTATACCTCTTATCAATGTGTTGTCCATATTACATTCTTCCTCTATTAGCAAGGTATCATCCATATCAACCACTTGAATGTGAGCTTGTAAATTACCACTTGTAAGTGGAATGTTTGTATACTAGCTTGTAATAGCTCACAAGACATGTTAGATGACGCTTGTATAAAAGATATGCACTTAAACATTAGAGCAATACCACTTGAAAATCATGCCACTTGCAAGACTAATTGAGAGGCACACTTGTAAGAAAATAGTAATACCACTAGAAAGACAATAGATGATACTTGCAAGGAAAAACAATGTTTGAAACAAAATCAAACAATCTCACGAGACCTTTCGTAAAAAAGAACAAAATTTGAAACTCATTCAAACAAGCTCTCGAACTTGTAATAGAAGTTTCCTCGTCTACTAGATAAAATCAATAAGATCAAGAGAGGAAACACTTGGAGTTTAAGAACAAGACACGAAATCAATTTCAAGGAAAAAAACCTCATATGAGCACTTTCAATCGAATGATAAACTTGAGTAAATATACTCCCAAATAAAGTGAAATGTACTGTGGAGCTATGCCATATATACCAACTCATTTTCATCTTGAAAGCCTCAACAAAATAGCAACCAATTGAAAGATATGGAAAATGTCAAGTTGCAATAAGCTGGAAAATTCAGATCTTGACAATCAGCTTAGGCTCCAAAACAGGACTGAAAAAATGCTTAAACATGATTAAAAAATTCTGAGAACATTAGTCAATGTAGAACAACTATGGAGCATCAAAACTCATTATAATGACTTACTTAGATTAGGAACCCATGTGTAGATACAAAAATCACAAATCAGCCCAAAACTGAAAATTTCAGCAATTAGATCAGTGAGAAACTTTCATAATTTTCTCAAAATTGATCAAATGGAAGTGAAAGATTGCATAAAGAATCTTTGTACTCTCAAGAAACTTTTCCAACAAGAATTTTTGAAAAAAGAATTTCCAATCAAAAGATATACCATATTGACCTTTGTACGCAAGAGTATTAATTAAAAGTCAATAAAGGTCCAAACTTTCTCAATTTAACTTGAGAGATTTTAACAACTTCCAGATTTGAATTATAGGATCACAAGAAAATTTTGCAAAAATAATTTTTTATTTTGCAAATTCCTTTCAAAAGATATGACAAGATGGGCTTTATAGTAGTATATAGAAAGTGACTTTTGCCCGAAACCTCAAAACACATCCAAAACAAGTTTTCAAAGGAGATTTGTAGTTTTATGGCATCATATGAATTATACAAACACTTTGAAGTCATTGCAAAAAGAAATCCAGATAAAAGAAATAAGAAATATACTATTGTGGCATACAAGAAAAGAATCAAGACAAAGCCATAATAGAATTAAAATGGGTCTTTGCTGGCAATTTTAATGCTCTTTACACATAGAGCTTAAGATAAATAAGATGAGCTCCCCCTTACAGAAAGGGTCATCTAAAGGAGTAAATAATTTCAAAACTTACAGGTCAAAACAGAAATTTGACAGTGTTTGTCGGATTGTCTAGGCCAAAGGCCGGACTGTTAGGCAACTACTGCAAACAAACTGTTTTTGCCATCCCCTCCAATTTCTCTCTCCCTACTTAATAGTCCTATTCTTGATACTTCTTGTTTGAAAGCTCTCTCCAAAAGAAATCTTTCCCTTAAAATCATTTTGAGATGGGTGTGGAGGAGTATCAAAATCAAGGAAAGATAAGATTGGTAAGATAGAATAGATAAGAGGGACTAAATGTCGAGATCGAGATTAAAACATGAACTACCTTAGAAATACCATTTGTAAGAGCCAAATGACATTTGAGAAGAAGGATGAGGTAGTTGGCTAGAAATCACTTTGAAAAAGATACCACTTGAAGAATATGGGACAAGATGAATAAGTGGTATTTAGTAAAGAGAGATGAGCAAAATCTAGAGAAGTTGTCCACGACTCCAAATCTTCAATAGATCCAATACAAAATATTATTTGGAGCATTTCCAACAAGAAGAGGTCATAAAAAGCTTTGAAAATAGTTTTTAACAAAATAGGCCTATTGGTTAAAAGATAAATGCATTTTTCATAAAACATTAAAATTTTGCCAAATTAGCATGAGAAGGGTATTTTACCAAATGGTTCATATGAGTGTCAAATACCCTTTACAACCAATTTGTATCAAGAAATTTGGTCCAAATGGCAAAACTCGTTTAGGTGTTAGAAATTGACAATTTTGGTCAAAGCAAGTTTTTTGGTAAGTTTCAACACCTCATAGCTTAAGATATGTTGGTCATTTGAAAATTCTTTGAATACAAAAAGTGTTTCTAATGACTAACTCTAGGTTTTTGATATTGAAACTTTTCTCAAATTCGGTTTAGAATTAATTCTTTGAAAATACCTAAAAATTACAAAAACAAGATACCAATAACTAGATTTTTGGCTAAAAGCTTTTTTTGGTTAAATATATATTTTTCTTTGGCCAAAACCTTTTGAAAACATTTAAGAATCATTTTGAAACATTTTTAAATAAGTTTTTAAATTTTACACTTCAAATTCATATTTTATCAAAAATGGCTCATTTTAAAATTCAACACTAGCACTTAATAGATATGGCACAATTAGTTAATGTGATACACATGAATATGAATTAACACTATCTCTAATTGTGCCGCACTACTAATCAAGCTCATAAAGCAATATTGAAGGTTTGAACATGAGCAAGATAACAAGATAAATAGATTTTCATGTAATGCAATGCACCGACACAAAGTAAAATGCTTGAATTTAAATTGTTACCGAAGTGGCATTGGTATATGATGGTGGCTTGAATATTCTCATGGTTGGCCTCAAATGATTAGTGGTGAGATCCATCTTTATGCATATGCCAAGCCTTCAATGCCTCTTCCTAACCTATTAATTATTTCAAGCAAACTTTGGTACCAAACACTTGTTGGGTCCATGAATGTCATTCACAGTGTTTTGCTGCCCAAGTAGAAATTTTATCCTTAGAAATAGCATGAGCACAGTTATTCTCGCTAGTCTTAGATTTGTCCTTAGAACAATTAATAAGAGGATAAGCCTTTAGTTTATGATTAGTAGCAATGAAGTAAAATATATCCTTTTTGACAAATTTTACATCGGGGCTTATCCTACCACCATCCTTGGGCAAATCCTGAGGATTATCTCCTAATCTTTTCTTGCCCAAGGTGTTCCCTCGCTCCCTAAGTGATTTTTCAAAAATGATGGATTTTGTAACCCAAATAGCTTTTTCATTTGTTTTAGTGGAGCTAACATTCCTAGCAAACATATTGCCATTTTTATCTCTCCTAAGCAAATAGTGACCATTGACAAGAATGGGCTTAGGAGTTTTACCATTAGGACAATTTTTACCAATATGTCTCTTTTTTCGAAATGGGCTTTGAACCTCCATTGCTCTTTTTCTTGACTTGCTCCTTGCTGGTTTGCCTCTTCATGGATGTAGTCTTGGTCTCCACCTTGTTAGGACACACCGAGGCAATGTATCCTAACTTGTTGCATCCAAAACATCGAATAGTTTTGTCTTGTCAGCTTGGTGCTTGGAGTGGCTCTCTTGGTTCTTGGTGGTCTTGGAATGCCTTCCATTGTGTCCTGTCTTGTGATTGTTCTTCTTAGGGATGTAGTCAAGTTCTTTCTTGTCTTTTACGGATTTTTGATTGCCCGAGATGGTATTTAGGTTGGCCTTCCCTTTGGAGCAATTTTTCAAATCCTTGCTCAATTTGTCCACTTGAGCCTTGAGCTCTTTGTTTTCCTTTAAAAGATTGTTAGAATTGGAAGCACTAGAGAAAAAAAAAAGCATTTGTGTGACATCCTAAAAATTAGCTAAAAATTCGTTTTCTAAATTTGCTTTACGAATCTTAAAGCAACTAGGTTTATCCAAAACCCATCGTGGATTAGGCCCAGCCCAATCCCAGCCCAACCTAAGCCAACCCTAATCCCCTATATAAACCATAGTTAACCCTAATTTCCACTCCCAAAATCAATCTGTTATTCCCCCAAATTGCCTGCCTGAGCCGCCGTCGTCGACATCGTTGAGGTAGCAGTTGCCGCCTCCCCTGTCCTTGCTACACCATCGCCGTCGAGCCGCCACCGCTCCTTGCCGTCCCCACGCCATCTTCCTCCTTGACCGAGCATTGCTGCCGCATTGCTCACGATGCTTGCCTCTGCGCCAAGGCTGCATAGGCCGAAGCGCCACCGAGGTCGCCAGCATTGCCATGCCGCCGCCCGTCACCGCCAAGACCTCCTCCTCGCCGCCACTCACTTCTCTGGTGGTGGTGCCTCGCCTTCTCCCTCATTGAAGTCGCCGTTGCGTTGCCGCCGTCGGGCTCCGCTGACCGCTGTCGCCGCCGGCCCTTCTCTTTCCTCCTACTCGCCTCTCTCTCTCCATCTCTCTCACCCTACCTCTCTCTCTCTTTCTGCTTTCCAGCCACCCAGCGCAGCACGCACCGTATCCTTTTCACGCGGGCCGACTTGCTACAGTAACCAGCTGTTGCTACAGTAGTTTTCCCTTCCCTAATTCTAGTGAATAGTTTTTCTTCACTATTTTATTGCGAATTCATCCGAGCTCCAAATCCGACGATTCTAGTTTCTAAAAATCCAGAAAATTCATATCTATTTACTGTAATTTTTGTATAATTTTTTAATTTATTTACTGCTTCTGGTATTTATTATTTTTCTTATTTTGCGTGCGATAGATCACGTGGGTGACGAAGAAGAGTTCATCGACACTGCCAACGTTCAACAAGCTCCAGAAGAGCAGGAAGACAAGACTTTCCCCTAAAATCCCAATTGTCTAGATTTTACCAAAATTGCTATTTAATTAAATCATGCGTATTTGCCATAGTGATTCCCAGTGCATGTTGTTTATTTACATGGTATGCACTCGTTATCATGACAAACCCTAGGATGAGAATATTATGTAATTTGCTACTTTTTTAATTATTAGTTGGCCTAGCATTGCTTAGATAGTCACCGAGGGAGTGATTCCCACTTATATGATCGTCATTAAACACTTTAATATGAGAATGTGGAGTATCTGAGTATAAGACATGAGAAACTGGGTTTATGATGGGATTGTTCACTCATTAATTAAAATTTGACTAACTAATAATTTGACTCGGAGCGGGTGACCTGAGTCGACGCTTCGGTCCCTAAGGACCGATGATCGTGATAGATTTAACTAGGAATTTCTCGTGCGACCGCAAGCCCGGTATGGCACGGGCCTGATCTAAAGGGAGAATAACGTCGAGATTGCCACCATCCTTGCACCGTGGGTGAGGTCCCTAGGGATGCGTCATCGCCGGTGTATAGCTCGGGGGATGCAACTTTGGGGTACTTGTGTGTAATATCAGGTATGGTCGAAGCCCTCGGGGTACCTGTGTGTAATATTAGGTATGACCGTGACAAATTCGGGGTTAGACTTCTAATGGATTTTGTACGATGCTATCCGACGAGAAAATATCGTATCTTGCGGGAAAAGCGTACAACCTCTGCATAGTGTAAACCATTCGAATGGCCGTGCTCCCGATTATGAGCATCTTGATGGTTTTTCACATCGTAGCTACACCTTAATTAATTTGACTTGGGTAAGTTTTTTCGGCAGTGTGCCGTTGTTAGATAATTCATAATAAATGAGAGTGAGAATGAGAACTATATTGAGATGATGATTTGAGACAATGAGAACCTGAGATATGAGAAACTGAGTTTGAGGTTTATGCCATGTTTATCTTATAGTTGAGTTTAATCATGTGAATTGCCATTTATGTATTTATGTTTTGTTAAATTCTTTTATACTTCTAAGTTAAATGCTTTTATGCAAATGAGCTAATATCTTTCCTATGATAAGCCTAGCCTAGCCCTTTATACAAATGAGCCAATATCTTTCATAGGATAAGCATAGCCTGGCCCTTCCCAGGAAAGACTTGCTAGCATTCGCATACTAACCCCAGCTTTTATTCGGGGCTGCTTATTCCATGAGCAGGTCAGAAGTACAACTAAGAATTCGTTGTTGAGTATCCAGAGAGTACGCAGGACTACTAGCGGCTCCCGTTCAGTGCGTGCCTGTGGCCGTGATGGGATACCATTAATAATTTTTATTTGCTTCTTAGGTGCATTCAGTGAATATTCATGGTCATTATAAACTATTATAATAAGTGAAGCTGTTGCACTCTGATTATTTTATTTAGTTATACAGTGTGGTATTGATAATTCATCTTTGTTTACTGTGGATATGAGCACGGATCCTTGTGACTCATACCGCCAATACAGAGGGTTCGGTTTAGTAAAACCGGGTTCTGACAATTTGTATTGGATGAACAAGGCACATCAACTAGATCATTACAAGACATATAGGAAATGGATGTATTTGCACTAAAGCAACAAGGTATGTCAAGTAAATCTTCACTCGATGTGGGAGCATTAATCTTAGATGAAATGCTAGGAATAGAATCAAAACATGGCAAATCATCTAATATATCACAAATTATACCAACATCCACCTTTTAGTACTAGTGAATTTTTCGGGGAGGAGAATTTCATGGTCCTTCTTTAAGGCATTATATGAACTTTGGAGCAAATCCCCTAGGTGCCTAAAATCCCCCATGATCATCCTTAAACTCTCTAGACAGTGAAATCTAGTATTGTCGTAGACCTAAGGTACGACACCCTCTTTGACAAAGGAGCGAGGGGGCAACCCCGCTGTTTTGCGTCCCAGACATCCTTCTCTTTAGGTCAGCCACGAAGGGTCTGCAAATCAACACGGAGCACAAGCGAAGCCTAGCGAGGCCGGCGAAGGGTCCGCAGCAACGCGAGCACAAAGCGGCTTCACCGAGGCCGGAGTGGTGGCGAAGCCAGTGAGAATGGGCGAGCGGGCCGGGGCGAAGGAATGGCATAATGAAGCAGGCGGGGCACCTATGCGGAGCAATGCGAAGGGGAGATAGAAGAGTCAAGTGAAGCGATGATAGAGCCTCTAAGGAACCCCAAAGAGGTGGTCAGTGAAGGACGAGGCGGTGGAAAGCAGGGCGGCAGCCACTGGTCCTATCTTCTTGTCGCCCACGAAACCAAGGAGACAAACAGCATAGCAAAGCCTGCCATCCTGTCAGAGCACTCGAGCAGACCCTGCAGCGCGCCAGGCCAGCCCGCAACCGCCACCTCTGTATAATTCCCCTTGTAACCCCACGTAGGATGCTCAGCACGAGGGCAAATTTGTAAAGGAGCTAGGTAAAGATTAGAGAAAAGACCCTTGGATCCCTAGCAACGGGGCAGGTGAGGGGCAAGAATGTAAACCCAAGAAAAAGTCTCTATCGCCTCCATCCCAGCTTAGCCAGGGCAGGGAGGCAGGGACAACTGGCGCTGTACAACCCCACCTATATAAAGGAGGCAAGAGCCAATACAAGAGGGACTTTCTCTTTCCGGCACCACATTTCCACTTCGAGTGTGCGTGTTTTGAGAGAGTACGAGAGTCTTCTTCAGCAAGCTGCTCCGGATGTTTGAGTTGCTCTGCTAAGACCTCACACACCGGGGGGCAGCCCTTTTTCCTGTTTGCGGGTTCACCCCCGCGACAGTGGTGCCATCCGTGGGGAACGACTGCTGCAAAGAAGCCATCACTCCCAACCTAGTTTGACAAGCAACCGACGACAACCATGCCACCGAAGAAGAAGACGGTGGCCACGTCCCTAGTGGTCACCATGGACGCCGGGGAAGGAGGATCGGGAAAATCGCTGAGGAGCCAGACATGGAGCCGCCCTCGAGCCCTGGAGGAGGAAGACCAAGCACCACAGGGCGTGGAGGACTCCTAGGAGGTGCCCCCGTTGCAGCCTGTGGCGGTGAGACATAGGCGTGCACCTAGATGTCACCCCCAAGCGAGAGGCCAATCGACGGCAGCGCAGGAGGAGGAGGCAGCGGAAACATCAAACCACCCTAGTTGGCGAGGCGGCGGGCGCACAAGGGGAGTTGCACCGCGGGGGACAAGGAGATCATAAGCATTCCTTAATCCTAACGTGCAGGCTGTCATGGAGGCGAACACGAAGCTCATGGAGGAGGTGAAGCGCTTAAGGGAGCAGACGCACCAAGGTCCCACAACTCTCCTGGAGGAGAGCTCCGACCAGGTGTTGTTGTCGCCCGTGCACGCGAGGACGTCCAAGGAGGATGATGACCCCAACCCCTTGTGCGCCAGGCTCCGGGCAAATATATGGCTATCTCTAGGAACTTTCAAGCTGCCAACCTTCAAACCGTACAACGGCAAGGCGGACCCCTAGGAGTTCCTCCGCGTCTACGACAAGGCGATGGAAGCAACGGGAGGAGACGATGACATCAAAGCCATGGGGCTGCTGCTGGCGCTGGAAGGAATAACCCTCTCGTGGTATTTCTCCTTGGAGCCCGGGTCCATTGAGAATTGGCCTCAGCCCCGCGCAAAGATGGAGAGCAACTTCCAAGAGAACTTCGATGGCATGAAGGAGAAGAGTGATTTGTTTGCTGTCAAGCAACGTGAAGGGGAATCCCTCAAGAGCTATTTCCGGCCATTCTCCAAGATCAAGTGTTAGATTCGGGGAGTCAGCGACACAACCATCATCAATGTGGCCCACTGTGGTCTGTGAAGGGGACCACTAGCGGAGAGGCTCGCCTGCAAAGAAGTCCGCACAGTGGAGGAGCTCTTTGCAAAGATGGAGTATGCCCGCGCGGAGGAAGTTAACCTTCAGAGGGAGGAAAGACCAAGTGTGGACAACATGGGCCCCAGGTATTTGGAGACAGGCGATTGGACGCACCACCTCCTTGGGCCAAGTCGCGTGGATCTTCCAGAAGACGGGCTTGGTGGACGGCGCGGCCCGACTTGTTCTATAAGAAATAGGATTCTAATTCTACTCAAATACGTGGAGATAAGCGAAGCCGACCCGGCCATATCCCTTATCTCCCTAATACGGATTAGGGAACCAATCTGTAACCCAACCCTTTACACTATATAAAGGTGGTCGGGGTCCCTAGTTAGACATCTACATCTTCAACTTCGGCATCGTCTTCGATCACACCCAATCTCGTGCGATCTTAGGCGAGAACGTACGATCATTGTGATCATCCCCTGTTCATTGGGATCGACACCCCATAATACAAATCCACGAGCATAGGAGTAGGGTATTACCTCTTCGGGAGGGCCTGAACCTGTATAAATCCTGCCCCCTGTGCTACTATCGAGTTGTGGTTTGTCGCATAGCCCTATAAAATATATTGCCGACATAATTCATCAACAGGTAGGTGCTAGCATCATGATCAGCTTCATCAACTTCGATGGCTTCAATCAGCGGATTCGTCTTCACCTACACCCCCAGCCAAGGTTTTGTCTTCGGAGATCTCGGCTTCCTCACCAACAACTTCGGGGAACTTCGGTTATATGAGCCGGATGACGTTCAGTCCACACGCTACCGGGGGAGGCTGCACGCGACTCCAGCCGAACTGCACCACTCCAGGTTGCCTCTTTTGGATTCCGATACGGGAGAGATCTAATCTGATAACGACGATTCCGACTGGCCCACCGCAGGGATTCGCTTCGGTCTCAGTCGGGATTATGGGCCTTTGGTTCTGCCAGCCTCTTCCACTGATAAGGAACCAATCGGCGATGCTATTCCTGACCTGGATCGCGATCAGATCCGATCGGGAACTGCAACTTCTCAATTGTGCAACACCCTGTCCGGATTAAGAAACCCGACCACTGTTTTCCATGAGATAACACGCCGCCTTTTTCGGTCTGGGCTAAGGGGTAGAGCCCAACAGACACTTATTGGGACGAGCTTCCCGAGTTCCGGCTCGGGGATAACTCTAACCGGATCTACTTCCCGAGTGGACACTAGGATGCCACTCGGATTGACCAATTCGGCTGCTAGATTTCAGCAGATCTGTTCTGCCGAATCTCAGTCGGGTTTTCTTCTTCCAAACAATTCATCACGGGAAGTGGGAGTTGTAATCACTCTCATCGATGAGCCAACAAGTAAGGACCAGTTAAGCCTCTCTTACTCGGGATCCGAGTCGGAGGAGAGCGTCAATGGGTTCCCTGACTTTCGTGGCATTTACGTGGTGGATGGACAACCCTCCGGGTCGGCCCTGCGCCCAATAGATTAAGCAGGAGCCGAGCATAACCGCGGAGGTGGAGAAGATCTGCGCGATAGATTGTGCGGTCATGGGCGTGAAGTTCAGGAGGAATTACTCCAAGTCTGTATAGGAGATCACTCGGTCTTCCGTACGCTAGAACAGAATATCCTTGCATCAAAGACCCTCTTGGATACCGTTGGTCCGTTACTCGGGAAAAACAGTCCCGCAACACCGATCATGGAGCTGATTAAAGCCATGGTGACAGCAGCGCCTATCCAGGGTACTCGGGATCAACAAGCCGACTCGGCCAGAAGCCAGATTGCCACGAGCAACACTCGGCGCAGTCGGCACATACCAACTCGCGAGCAAGACACTCGCTAAAGCACAAATCGCGACCTTCACCTCGACATCGAAGCTCGGCGGAGGGAGCGAGAAGAAGACGAGGGACGTCACCGAGATGACGACAGAAATAGTTTCGGTCGAAACAACAACAGAAACGATCGTTGCGACAACCACGCTGCGCATCGTGGTAATCATCACCGAGACTTGCAGGCCTTCCAGAGAACTCAATCGGTTCCTGGGGAGAGCTTTGCGATCAATTCGTCGCCAATTTCCAGGGCACTTATGAGAAGCCTAGGACCCAGTGGGACCTTTATCAGATTCATCAGAGAAAAGATGAGTCGTTAAGGGATTTCATTCGGCGTTTCACAAAGAAGAAAAACACAATCCGACAGATTTCTAAAGCGGTCATCGTCGTAGCTTTCGAAAAGGGAGTTCGTGACCCCGACTTAATCAAAAAGATGTCTCGGAAGCCCCCAACTACTGTCAAAGAGATGTTTGCTTTGGCGTACCGGTATGCCACCGCCTCTGATGCTCTCGCCAAGCGCTAGGAGGATCGCCCGAGTAAAAATGAAGGCAAGAAAGACAAGCCCGAGTCATCTTCCAAGAAGGACAAGAAGCGGAAGGGTGAAGAATTGGTGGTAGCCGCGGATCATGGTCGACAGAGGCCGCCTCGCTCGAATGATTACAATAAAGTAATGGAGGCGCCGTGTCCTTTCCATCCGAATGGAAAGCATGCGGCAAAGAACTGTAATGTTCTGAAGAGGTTCGCTCAGGAGCACAACAAGGACACTCCGAAGGACGCCAAGCAAGATGATAAGTATGATCCTTCTCAGGCTGACGCTTACCAAGAATCAGAGCGCGAAACTCAACTACATATATGGGGGATCGGATGCATACGAGTCCAAACATAAGCAAAAGCTTTCTACTCGGGAAGTCAATGCAGCTGTTCCGGTGACCCCCGAATACCTTCGATGGTCTGAAGTCCCGATCAAGTTTGATCACTCGGATCATTCCGTTCACATCCCATGTCCAGGAAGATATCCACTCATCCTGGATCCTGTGGTATGGAACGTCTGCCTGCGCAAAGTCTTAGTCGACGGCGGGAGTGGATTGAATATCCTTTTCGCCAAGACGATTGACGAGATGCAAATTCCAAGGTCGGCGTTTCAGAAGACTGATGCGCCGTTTCTTCGCATAATTCCGGGAACCTCCTCTGTGCCGATTGGGAGAATTTCTCTTCCGGTCACTTTTGGCACTCGAGACAACTACCGGACAGGAAACCTCAGCTTTGAGGTGGCCGATTTCGAGACTGTGCATCACGCAATCTTGGAAAGGTCGGGCTTGGCCAAATTCATGGCCGTCCCACAATACGCTTACCTGGCTATGAAGATGCCGGGCCAGCAGGCGTAATCACAGTCCGCGGAGACGTCAAGTTTTCCTATCAGCTCGATAATGAAAACTGTGACTTAGCCCAGTCGGTTGAAGCGGCTGCCGAGTTGGACAAGATCCGGCAGGCGGTCACCACTCTTCGCGATGAGGGCAACGTGCCAAACAAGAAGCAATCTAAGTCGGGAATCAAACCTGACGAAGATGTTAAACGGATTTCGCTCGACCCGTCCGATTCAACCAAAACGGCTCTGATCGGGACAGGGCATGATCCGAAATAGGAAGAGGCGCTCGTCACCTTCCTCCAAACAAGTCGGGGCATCTTTGCTTGGAAACCATCTGACATGCTGGGTGTCCTAAGGAAGGTGATCGAGCACTCCTTGAATGTAGACGACAAAGCCAAGCCGGTCAAGCAACGGCTACGTCGGTTTGCGCATGATCGGAAGGAAGCCATCAAGGCGGAGATCATCAAACTTTTAGCAGCTGGTTTCATAAAGAAGGTGCTCCACCCCGACTGGCTGGCAAATCCGGTACTTGTGCAAAAGAAGAATGGTAGTTGGCGTATGTGTGTCGACTATACCGTGGGATTGAGGCTAACCCAGAAAAACTTAGAACTATCATGGAGATGGCTTCCCCAACTTGCCAAAGAGATGTCCAGCGTCTAAATGGATGCATGGTGGCACTCGGTCGATTCATCTCGCGGCTCGGCGAGCATGGGTCGCCCTTCTTTAAACTATTGAAAAGCAGCAGGACAAGTTTGTCTGGACACCCGAGGCAAAGAAGGCTTTTGAGGATCTCAAATTGTTCCTCACTTCGCCACCTGTCTTGGCATCTCCCATGCCGCAGGAGCCGCTTCTGCTGTACATTGCGGCTACCACTCATGTAGTGAGTGCCGCGGTGGTAGTAGAACGGAAAGAGAAAGGACGAGTCTATAACGCTCAGCGCCCGGTCTACTTCGTTAGAGAAGTATTGGGCGAGTCCAAGGTACGCTATCCGCAAGTGTAGAAGCTTTTGTATGCGGTCCTGATCGTCTCTCGGAAGCTGAAACACTACTTTCAAGAATATCAAATTTTGGTGGTCACTTTTTTCCCTATTGGAGATATCCTTCATAATCGGAAAGCCACCGGGAGAATCGCTAAGTGGTCAGTGGAACTCGGGGCTTTCGAGCTCTCGTTCAAGCCACGTAGCGCTATTAAGTCATAAACACTCGCCGACTTCGTTGCCGAGTGGGCGGAGATGCAGGCTCCCCCAATCGTCGAAAAATCTGAGCACTGGAACATGTACTTTGATGGCTCTCTCCGGCGACAGGGCGCGGGGGCTGGTATCGTTATCATATCACCTGGAGGCGAACGACTCAAATATGTCCTCCAGATTGATTTTCCAGCTTCAAACAACGCAGGCGAGTATGAGGCACTCATCCACGGGCTCCGTATTGCCATATCGCTCGGTATCCGGCAATTGGTGGTTCGTGTGATTCTCAACTCGTGGTGAGCCAAGTACAGAAGGATTGGACTTGTGTCAATGAAAATATGGCCGCCTACTGTCAGGATGTCAGAAAGTTGGAAGATAAGTTCAATGGATTGGAGCATATACATATCCTACGGCGAGACAACGAGATGGCAGATGAGCTTGCGAACATGGGCTCTAGTCGGGCAGCAGTCCTTGCTAGGATCTTTGTGCAAGAGCTTCACGCCCCCTCCATCACGCCGCAGGAGCAACTACCCTAACTGGATAAACCGCTACCCGAGTCAGAAGTGCTCGCCCTCGACTTGGGTTGGATGCGACCGTATTTGGAGTATTTACAAGAAGAGAAGCTTCCCGATGATCGGGGAGCTACTGAACAAATTGAACGTCGGAGTCGTGCATACGTGATACTTGGAGGAATCCTATACCGCCGAAGCGCCTCTGGCATACTTCAAAAGTGCGTATCCGAGTTGGAAGGACGTGCCTTGTTGCATGAAATTTACTCTGGTATGTGCGGCCATCACGCTGCTTCAGCTACGTTGGTCAGCAAAGCCTTTCGTCAAGGGTTTTACTGGCTGACTGCTGTCTCAGATGCAAAGGAGATCGTCCGAAAATGCGAAGGTTGTCAGTTCTTTGCTCGGCAGATTGATGTGCTGGCTCAGGAACTTCAGACGATCCTTATCACCTGGCCGTTTGCCGTCTGGGGGCTCAACATAGTCGGACATCTCAAGAAGGCCCCGGGTGGTTTTGAACATATATTCGTTGCCATAGACAAATTCACTAACTGGATTGAAGCTAAGCCTGTGACCAAGATTACGGTAGCCAAGGCCACCGAGTACTTCCAGGAGATCGTCAGTCGGTTTGGTGTGCCCTCTCGGATTATTACGGACAACGGCTCTCAATTCAGAAGTGACGAGTTTCAAAGCTGGTGCGAAGATGTGGGCATAAAGATTTGATTTGCTTTGGTGGCACATCCTCGGAGCAATGGGCAAGTCGAGCGCGTGAATGGCATGCTTCTACAAGTCGTCAAGGCGCGCATTTTCGATCGGCTCATGCCATATGAAGCAAAGTGGATGAAGGAATTGTCTGCCGTCCTCTGGGGGCTTCGCACAAGTCCCGGTCGGGCAACGGGGCAGTCACCTTTCTTCCTTGCATATGGATCTGAGGCGGTCCTCTCAACGGAGCTACAATTCGGGTCTCCCCGAGTTCAAAAGTTCAACGAGGACGAGTCAGAGGCCAGTCGGGTTGACGAACTCGACCGACTGGAGGAAGCTCGGGATGCTGCAACCATTTGGTCGGTAAAATACTTCCAAGGGCTACGTCATTACCACAGTCGTAATGTGCGGGATCGTGCCTTCTCGGTTGGTGATTTGGTCCTTCGGATCAATCAGACGAGTGGCCATAAACTCTCCCCACGTTGGGAAGGTCCATACATTATTGACTCGGTGGCACGCCCGGGGGCTTACCGACTGAGACGAGAAGACGGCACTATCATGGATAACTTGTGGAACATCAAGCAATTACGTCGGTTCTATACCTGACGGCCATTGTACACACATTTACAATTCGATAAAGATAAGTTTTCGTTTACATTATCTTTACACTTGTGCAATTCAGTTTCTGACTTGCTACTTATTTGTATTACAATTAAGTAGTTAGTCAGGGGCTACACCTAATTAGGTGCGCAATCACGCACCCCTTCCTTCTCTTTTATTGAGATTAATTTGACTTGCTCCCTAGTCAGATTCCGACTAGCCAGTAAGTCGGGGGGCTACACCTAATTAGGTGCAGTCTGCACCACATTGATATCTTTCTTTTTGACTTCTTGTTGAGTCTAAGTCTTGTTTGTTCCGAGTAACGAAATTCTTGTTTCCAATGCAACACTCATACTTGTCGACTACGTTCTTGGAGACAGAGCTCCGCGCCAACTCCTAACGCTAAGGAACTTGATGCGCTTGGCAGAGTGCTTAGTAAAAGGACCTAATCTACTCGGGCAAAATACGGAGTTAATCATAGAAAGATAGCATAACTCATATTACATTGGACAAATTGTTTACATACAATGGATTGATATTTTACAAGAGGTTCATGTATCTATAGAGAATCCAAATCTAAGTTATCTACAAGTGACTCAGCTGTAGGCTTCGCTTCCTCAAGCAGGACCAACGCCTTCTCCTCGATGCAGGCGAAACCGTCCTTGACAGCCTCAAGCTCAACTCGGGGATACAGCGACTTGACGATTCCCAGCGCTTGACTGGTGCTCATCAAGCCGACTTCCTTAAGTCGGGCCTTGAGCTTCTCGGGGGCATCGGTCCACCTCTGGATTAGCTCAGCACGATTGCTTGGCTCGGCGTCACCTGCATAGAGTCATCGCCGAGTGGGCTCCACGGCCACCAGGAGCTCTTCATACTGCGCTAGCGCAGTTTTGATGTTTTCATTCAAAACGTCATACTGCGCTTGCATCTTCTTCTTATACTCTGTCAGCAGAAAGACAGAAAGACAGATGCAGTCATGCAACTGCACAACATTGGGGATTCAAAGTCGGTTGGGTTAAGGGATTTACCCTCTAACTCGGCGATGGCTCGGTCCTCCGACTCCTCCAGGGCCAGCTTCTAGTCCTGGGACTTCTTCAGCTCTGCTTGGGCGGCGGCCTCAGAGTCTTTGGACTTGGCCAGCTCCTCCCGCAGGATGGCAATCGTGGCGTCACGAGCTGCACAATGTGCGGAGTGTGATGTCACTCGGATGCATACAAAGCATATAATTCTGACTTAGCTCGGGACACTTACATCGAAGAGAGCCTGCGATGTCGAACTTCTCGTCCTGTAGCTCCTTGATCTCGGCCTGCAGCTTCCGACGCTGCTTGGGCGCTTCGATCTGGGTCTCAACTATCTGCCCCTCCACGGCTTTGATCCGTTCGATTTGAAGGAGAATGCGGTGCTACGCTAGCCGAAAACAAAATTTTTACTACCGCGAACACCCAGGCAATATGTGAGTCAGAGATCATGGAGCATTACCCTTGGAGCACGTTAGCGACGGAAGTAGAGTGGGTGTAGCCTCACCGCGTGCTCCCAAGCACTGTACGTAGTCGAACGGGACGTGGTACAACATCTCCTCGTCGCGGATCACTGTCACAGCAACGTCGTCGTAGTCGTATAGTTGATGTAGCCGATCGAATCAATCAGCGCTGATGCAAGAGCGACGACGCCTCTACGGTATCCACACGTCTGGGGTGGGAACACCGCGCGCTGGTGTGCTAGCACCCACGCTCGCGGCTAGGGTTTTAGGGGCAGTGGGACGTGGCGGCGGCTAGGGCTCGTGATGGGGAGACTAACCCATCGCACGCCCCCACGCCTCCTTTATATAGAGCGCACTAACGGGCCTTCTACGATAGAAGCCCACTAGGTCTCACGCTAATGGATATAGAAGCCCACTAGGTCTCACGCTAATGGATCTTCTACAGTAGAAATCCATTAAGACGCTAGAGGATCCAAATCCGTATAAACCCATTAATGGATCCAATCCATCAGATATGATCCAACCCGTTAAGTGTGTGACCCATTAGGCTCATGTACAAGTCGGCCGCGGTCCTGGAGAACTCTTTCCCCAGACCACAAGTCAATAGCGGTACCTAGCAGCACAAATTGACCCCCGAATGTACACAATGATCCAATCAGCTGAACCTCGATACACTCACATAGGATCCTTTTCCTACACAATATCAGTCAAGCTCAAGGCGAGAAGCGTGCCACCCTTGTGATAGCTCGACAAATTCACTCGTCAATGTAATGGATATAATTTGTGATTAACTCTTTAATCACTTTGGCATGGCCATGCACCTTTTCTTATCCATCCACACCCGTTATCAAGGATAGGCAAATTTCATCTTGATTTCTTACATCTCACGTCATGTTTCATGGCATACCCGTAAGCTACCTTTATAACTCCCCTGTTACGGTGAAGCGTTTAATAGCCCCAAAGTATATAATTACGTATACTGAGAATCAATAAGAATCTCAGGTCAAAGGATCGTATAGGTATACCACTCGAGACTACACCCTGATGGCACTTCTAAGATAACAATCTTAGCAGTGTCTCGGAGCAGGTCTATCCAACCCCATGTTCTCTAACATGTGCCCACATTATTGATTTGATATCTCCATATCTATGATATGTGAAACATTACTATCAATCAATACATGTGCTGGTCAGATCACTATTGTCCCACATAATGATATGTGATCAGGGATCGTTTAGAATAATATCATATAATCAATGTGTTTCACAATTAAGTCATACTCAATTAACAAAGGAGTGACATTTATTCATGGAACTAATAAGTATACGAACATAGACGTATGATACAACCATCTCATATGATCGCCTCTAGGGCATATCACTAACACTATCTTGGGGAGAAAATAGTTGAGAAACTTGGTCTTCCTCTCGGAAAAGTCGCCAAGTTCCTGCAGAAAAGGGTAAATATTGACACTGCTCTACTTCAAGTCGACAAGATGTATTCAGTTGGTCGGGAAACTTACCCTGATCAGTCGATCGCATGCTGCGGCGTGCTCATAGAAGGCCACCCTGGCCTTCTCTTCTTCTTCGTCATCAAGCAGAGCCCAGTCCCCGGCCTCATCTCTCCAGGCCACCGAGAATTTGGGCTTAGTCTCCTCCGGGGGAGATGGAGGCCGGCGTGGAATGTCTTCCACCGCCGGCTCGGCTTCCTCGCCACCCCTATCAGTTGGCTTCGGGCTCAGGGGGGGCGGCATCACCGGCTAGGACTTCAGCCTCCCGCTCGGCTTTGGTCGGCTTGGGTGACGGAAGTTCCGTGTCATTTGGCGGGGCGAAGGAGGAGCAGGAAGGGGCGGCGACGCCACCCGATTGGGCTCAGTGGCTGCCTTTTTAGGCTCCGGTGCTGGCTCGGCCGGGTGGTCGGTCGGGATTTCTTCCGATGGTTTCCTGAAAGAAGGGACGCTTCAACATAGAAATAACAAACATCGAAGACTCACAAGATGCGACAAAGTTTGCACTCACCGACTGGAGGTCTTTATTTTTATTCCGGCGCCCCTCTGAGTAGAAGAACCGCTTGAAGGGGCATCGGGAGGGCCACCTGGCCTGGCCTGGGACGACGCGGGCTTAGGCGCCGAGTGCGCCCGCTTCTTCCTCCTCGGCGATGTCCTGCGGCCCGACTTCGGAGGGCGAGCCGCCTGATTGCTTGGCCTTTGGGTCGGCGTGGGCTGGCTCGCTCCTTCCCCGGTGGCCTCATGGATTGTGGGGCCCAAGCCTTGTCGGCTGCGCCCCTCGGGTGGTAGGATGTCCTCCTCTTCGAAGGAAATCGGGCCCTTGGTCTTCTTTGCTGCAGGAGCCTCTTTAGACTCCTCGCTTGGGCGCTTCTCGCCCTTGTTGGCCGGGGCCTCAGGTGTTGAGGCGAGGGACACGAAGGCCTGGCGGTCCTGCACAGAGACATAATCTTCCCGATTTAGTACGATGACAACAAAACCACTCGGTGGGCTTGAAACAAACACAAAGACTACTCGGCAGTTACCTCTGGTGGCGGATTGGCGAGGGAGAAACTTTTGGGACACCCGTGATTGGTAATGGGTGTCTCTATGGCGAAGAACTCAGCGATTCAGTCGGCGGCGTCCGGATGTGAGATCTGGGAGGCCACCTCCCGAGTCGGATCGTTCGGCCCGGTGTATTCGAACCCGAATCGAACCCTCTCTTTGAGGGGCTGGACGCAGCGCATCGTGAAATTGATAGCAATGGCCATGCCGGTCAACCCCTCTTCTTTCAGTTCGTCGATCAGGCCGAGTAGCTCGGTGACCTGATGCCATCCCTTCAGGGAGGTTCGGAGTGGTAGAGAAAAGTATTCCTTTTTCAGGCCACCCCAACGTTGAAATCCGGCCCCGCCGACTGCTTTAGGGGCACTGTCGTTGGGGAAGGCCTCCAAATGGAAGAGATGCCGAAAGAGGTTGAAATGGGGAGGAATCCCCAAAAATGCCTCACAGAGATGGACAAAAATTGAAATTTGGAGGATCGAGTTCGGATTCAAATGAAAGAGCTTGATATTGCAGTGGTGGAGCAAGCCACGAAGAAAAGAAGAAGCGGGGAGTCCGAACCCGCGAGAGAAGAAGGAATCAAAGACGACGATCTCCTCTTGGCGAGGAGTAGGAGAAGACTCACCAGCAGCGGCGCTTGCCGATGAGTTCTGTCTTGGGAGGAACGCCGTGGCGACGATGTCGTGATCGCTCCTCGGTCTTGACGGAGTCGCCCGATTTCTGCCATTTGTGAGAAAGTGGTGGGGATAGGGGCGGCGAGGCTAGATCTGGGGATTGGCGGCGGCGGCGGTGCTGGATTTGCTCTACAACGGAGGAGGCGACGAACCCCAGCGAGAGTGCTGCGGGGGAGACGAACAGATTTGAGCGCACGGTACAAGCGTAACCGTTCGAATGCCCCGGCGTGTTCTATTTAAAAGGAAGTGGGCGACGTTTCAGTTTCCGTGCTGGGCGGGAAAAAATGGAGCCGTAATCATTGCTTCAAGGTTCGGGCCCGGACTTAGATTCCAGAGAGCACGTCCCACGTGGGCATAGTATAGCGTCATTACTCGTCACAAAGCCACTCGGATCAAACCTAGTCGGGAAAAATAGCGTGCCCCCAGTCGGGCCTCATGCCAGTTGTCAGTCTATGAGGACTAGGCGCTTCCCAGGTTATAACTCAGCTCTTGATGTACCTCCTAAGGTCAATAGTCGGTCTGACTTTTAGTCGGATCGGGCATCATGAGATACCTCTTTAGTCGGGTCTCAGTGACATATCTCTGGATCGTTTGTCATCATGACGAACACCACTCAGATGACCTTGACTTGGAGGCGGGCGTATTCTCCCAAGAATCACTAGCTTGACCTTTGCCTTGAGTCGGGTCGAGGCGCTGAACACCAAATACACGACCAGACATGTCCCTCTTTGGACCGAATGTCGAGTTACATCAATCGAGACCGAATGTCATGATTTATTCTGAGGAGGATAAAGGCGGTGACACCGATCACTCGGCTACATCCACTTTTCTTGGTATGCCTCTCTGTGGGGCCTCTGCCCGACATCTTGACCCGGTCGGATGGATACCAAACATCTTTTTAGAGGCTTGAGATTTTCTCTTGAGTCCTTTGCAAGCGTGTTGATTAATCGGCGAGTTACTCGTGACGAACTACATCAACCGAACAAAGGCCGATGTCACTCGGATTACATTTGATGGGCGGCGGTCGAACTCGAAATTAAACAACTTCGATCCGAAGCACTCGGGGACTCTCAGGACAACATGGGCCCCAGGTATTTGGAGACAGGCGATTGGACGCACCACCTCCTTGGGCCAAGTCGCGTGGATCTTCCAGAAGACGGGCTTGGTGGACGGCGCGGCCTGACTTGTTCTATAAGTAGTAGGATTCTAATTCTACTCGAATACGTAGAAATAAGCGAAACTGACCCGGCCATATCCCTTATCTCCCTAATACGGATTAGGGAACCAATCTGTAACCCAACCCCTTACACTATATAAAGGGGGGTCGGGGTCCCTAGTTAGACATCTACATCTTCAACTTCGACATCGTCTTCGATCACACCCAATCTCGTGCGATCTTAGACAAGAACATACGATCATTATGATCATCCCCTGTGCATTGTGATCGACACCCCATAATACAAATCCACGAGCACAGGAGTAGGGTATTACCTCTTCGGAAGGGCCTGAACCTGTATAAATCCTGCCCCCTTTGCTACCATTGAGTTGTGGTCTTTCGCATTGCCCTATAAAATTGTTGGGGAAAATATGTGGCTCATGGAGTTTCGGCCCACTTACTTACCCGCATGACCCCACAGAGGTAAGCTTCGGGACAGCAAGCCTTTTGACGTGCTTAGTAGCTCGAGCAGGCTTCCCGCCTCGGGCTCGGGCCTCTTGCTTCCTCCGAGCTTCGAGTCTGAAGGAAAGGACCCAGAGCAAATCATCACGCGCCACGGACGGGATCGCCGGGTTCCCGGTGTCATCAAGAATTAAATCGTGCCTTGTACCAAGGCGCTGGCGCGGCTTCGGCGGGTAGGCGGCGGTCCGTCAACGCCCGCATGGGCAAAGACGTCTCGACGGTAGCGGTCCGCACGGTGATCAAGATTGCACTCGATTGCGGTGGATTGATGCGCTACGGCATGGGAAAAAACAACGACTAATTCAGCGGACCAACAAGAAGCTACGGTGGCGGGGGCGTATAAAAAGCGCGTGGCCAAAACAACGAAGGCTTCACGTCGACACACAACTCACTTTGAGAATAGCTACGGTAGAACAGGAGCACTTGCACCCTCGTAGGAGCTCTAGTTCCCGGCGGTAGTTCTCCACATCCGTAATCAGAGGAGCACACACACGCAGTGCCTTGAGCACTTCCTGTGCTCGAAGCCCGGGCTTCCCAAGGCCCGGACTTCACCCCCTTGTACTCGTTTAAGCTCGGCATTAAACGAAGACTGCACGTAGGGCTATTATCCTGCAGTGGAGGCCTGAACTAGGATAAAACACTCGTGTCATCGTTCCTATCCATCCGGTCTTGACGCGCCAGCCGCGTCGGGACCAAGTCTTCGCCAGCGGCGTCGGCGGTGGCCGGGCCTCGGTCGAGGGCAGGGCGCTTCAGACCTCGCACCCCTTTTCCTTGCTTATTGGCGGCTGCGAGGCTCGCCTCCCGATCGCCGGCAGTGGCGCCCACCGTGGGGCTCGATTCGGTCCTCTCCCTCGATCGAGTCGAGGATGGCCTTGTTGTCTTCTGGCGACATTGATCTTGTGGACCTCAACCGGCGATTGCGGCGATCTCGGCGGCGTTGGCGAGTCGTATGAGGAATGGCGGTGGTATCCTCGCCGAGCTCGATCTGACGAGATGGAGGTGGAAACAACGCCCGCCTCGAGTAGTAGTCCGCCTCCCGGCTTTGCTCGACGCCGGTGATTCACGTCGTGAAAACCCTCATGGAGGGTTGGAGGCACCGCCACGGTGCCATATCCGGCGGACAGCGCATTCGCGACCACGCCGAGAGGAGGACCAGATCCTATGCATGCAAGCTGGCGCCGGCGACCCGTCGAGGCGGCAATGACCAGCATGAGCCCATGGCGGTTGAGGGTGCAAGGGTACCGCCTCCGTGGGTGACACCGACATGTCCCCGGCGGGAGCTGCCTCGCGTCATGTCTTTCGGCGGCGTCGGTAGGCGACCCGCACCAGCCCGCGTCTTGACCAGCGAAAACACCGGCGGCGTGAGGCCGCTCGAAGCCTCTTTGCTGGGTCGGTTGGGCGAACCCTGGCGGATATCCGTCGCAGGCCTGTTGGCCCGACGCCCGCCACGCGCGCTACACGCGCGTATTCGCCCACCACTACCGTCACCAACCCAGTCTTCTTTGATCGGCGAGAGGGTTAAGCGATGCCAGGTCATCGTGACTGGAGAAGGACCCGCGAGGTTCACCATAGCGATCTAGGCGCGCGGTTCTTGGCGGCCTAGAGGAGCTCGGCTGGGATCTCGGCGAGCACCTCCAGGCCCAGTCGCATACCAGTGGCTCCTTGAGGTGGCGTGGCCAGAGCGTTCGGTCGCGCCGGCAGGCGTCCACGTCCACAGCGGACGGCGCTCCTCATCGCACACCGGGCGGAGTTTTTTCCCGCCTCGGGCCGCTTCCAGGCGGGAGACCTCCCGCTGGGAATAACGGGGCCGCCCCCGGATGCCCGGTTTTCTCTCGAGCTTCTGCGAGGCCCCAGCCCGCAAGTTTAAGCCGGGAGCATTGAGAAGTTCGGCGGGAGCAAGAATCGGCGAATATCTCGCCGTGTATACTACCGCCATCCTGGCCGCAGGCGGTAATGAGGCCGTAATGGTCAACTACTTCCCTACCGTCTTGGAGGGAATGGCCCGAACCTGGCTGTTCAACCAGCCCGGGGGTTCGATCTGCACTTGGGAACAAGCTGTAGGAGGCGCTCGGACAAACTTCGGGGCTGCTCATGCATACTGGGAAGCCCGGACCTCAAGCTTGTGGTCCAAAGGGCGGAGAGGGCTGCAGGACTACGTCCATGAGTTCGTCAGTCGCGCAACACCATTCCGTCAATCTCCGACGAGGCCATCGTTGAGGCCTTCAAGGAGGAGTCACGGAACACCCGTTTCCTGAGGGACCATGAGCTCCATCTGGTCCACACCGCACCCGATTTATTTCGTCTTTGCGGAAGGATCTATCAACGCCTCAAGAGACGGTGGAGCGCAAGAGAGGAGAAAGGAGGAGAAAGCGGCGGCGGGGGACACCGATGCCAAGAAGGACGACGCCGAGAAGAAGACGAAGAAGAAGAAGAAGAAGAAGAAGAAGAAGAAGGAGCCCGCCGCCCCGCCTCGTCCACGGCGGTAGAGCCCGAGAGGCCCGCTCCTCTGGCGGCCGCCTCCGCTGACCACCAGCCGGCGGAGTGGCGGGAACGGCGGGCGCGCCCCAGGCGGGCGGTCTCCCGGCTCGACCTCGGCCGGCCCGAGGCTAACCCTCCGAACAACCGCTCTTGTCTCCTCCGCCAGCGATCTGCCCATGACCTCGTAGCTGCGGGGCGTGGGCCTGCGGTTGGAGGACTTCTACGCCGGCGCGGGCCCATGCCCGAGCTCCCGATCATGGGTGCGGACGGCCGGGCGCCTCAGGCGCCCATGGCGGCGCCTTCCAGAGGCTCGCGCGCACGTCGGCGTGATCTTGGTGGCGCTTACGCCTATAGCTCGCGGCGAGCTTAAGGCCAGCGCCGGAGGTTTACCACCTCGAGAAAGGTAAGCTGAGGGGCGCACCCTGCGGTGGTCCCACCATCAATCACTTTCTCCGGGGATGATTGTCCCCGGAATGACCGGGCCCAGCGTCTACGGCTGGTGCTCGTCCCACCATCGACAACCAGCGGGTCGATCGCGTGTTGGTAGATGGCGGGAGCTCCTCGACATCGTCGCCGCTCAAGTTCTTGAGCGGAATCACGAATCCCGGTCCAAGATCAAGGACATAGCCATCCCTTTCCACGGCATTGTCCCCGGTCGTCCCTCTGACCCGATCGGGCCGTCGTGTTACTGTGGCGTTTGGGACCCCCAAAACTTCCGAGCAGTCGTCACCTTCGAGTGGTGGACTCGAGCTCCCATCTAGCGCCATCCTCGGGCCTTGTTGTCCAAGTTCATGGCGGCTACCCACCATAGCTACCATTTGCTGAAGATGCGGCCCTCGTGGGGTCATCACGATCAAGGCGATCACAAGGCCGCAATGGCTGCGACGAGAGCGTCTTGGCCATGGTCGGACAGCTTCCCGCGTGGCGGCCAAGGCCGGCGGCCACCGTCCGCCCAAGGTGGCCTGCAGCCTCGAGAGCCCACTCAAGACAATCCCCTTTCGAGGGCGACCGGTAAAGGTCGTCCACGTGAGAATCAACCTCGAGTCCAAATAGGAACTCGAGCTCGTCCTTCCTCCGGACTAACGCAGGCGTGTTCGGCGTGGGAACCGTCCGACATGCCGGAGTCCCAAGGAGGTCATCGAGCCTGAGGCTAGGCTGTTGACGACAAAAAGCACATCAAAGCAGGCCTTATGGCGTTTTCAAAATGGAAGGCCGACATCATCTAGGAGCAACTTGGCAGCTCCTCCAAGCGGCTTCATCCGAGAAGTCGAGCATTCCGGCCGCTAGCTAATCCGGTCGTCATCAAGAAGAAGTCGCGGAAATGGCGATTGTCGTCGACCATCGCGACCTCAACGCCGCTTTGCCCCAAGGACAATTTCCCCTGCGGATAGACCAACCCGGTCGGCGCAGCGGCGGACTCGGCGCTCATGAGTTTCTGGGCGCCTACTCGGCTATCACCGGATCGGCGGCACGGGAAGGCGAAGAGAAGCGCCCGTAACACCTTTTGCTACCTTACGCTACGACCCATGTCTTTCGGTCCGAAGAAGCGGGGGCCCGCGTTCGGCGACTAATGCGAAGACGGTCCACGATCGATAGGGCATAGCGTAGAGGTCTATGTAGACGATGTTGTTGTAAAAAGCAAAGTCCCACGGGACCATGTGACCGACCTTCAGGAAACTTTTGCTAATCTTAGAAAGCATCGAGTTAAGCTAAATCCTGAAAAATGTGTCTTTGGTGTCCGATCTAGGATGTTGCTTGGCTATGTGATAGGAAAGGCAAGTATCGGGGCAAACCCCAAGAAAATCGAGGCCATCGAAAATATGAGGTCGCCAACCTGCACCAAGGAGGTGCAAGCCCTCACCGGGCGGATGGCGGCTCTCAGCAGATTCATATCTCGTCTCGGCGAGCGCAGTGCACCTTTTTGTAAGATCCTGCGTAAGCACGATGGTTTCGAATGGACGGAAGAAGCCGAGGCCGCTTTTAGCGAGCTAAAGCGTTACCTGTCCACGTCTCCCGTGTTAGCCACGCCAAAGCTCGGGGAAGCTCTACTCCTCTATTTGGCGGTTGCCCCGCAGGCTGTAAGTGTTGTACTAGCAGTCGAACGCGAAGGCAAGCAACAACCCGTCTACTACGTAAGTGAGGTACTTCACGGGCCTAAGGCGGTACCACGAGGTTGAAGCTCTTATGCGCCTTGCTTATGGCCTCGCGAAAGTTCGTCACTATTTCCAAGCCTATCCAATTCTTGTCGACGAGTTTCCGTTAAAGGACATCATTGAACCAGACGCGAGCGGGAGGGTGCATAAAGTGGGCGATCGAGCTTGGTGAATTTGACATCAAGTTCGTTCCCGAACAACGATCAAATCCCAAATCGTGGCCGACTTCTTGGTGAGTGGACCGGCACGGCCAACCCCTCGGAAGGCTCGCCCAAACTTCGCTAGCCAAGAAGCACCTTTGGACCATGTTATTCGATGGGTCGTGCCAATTGACGTCGAGTGCGGGTTTGTTCTCGTTTCCCCAAGGAGAACAAATTCAGCATATAATCAACTCCATTTTCCGCAATGAACAATCTTTGCGGTCTGAAGGCCTCCTAGCTTGCCTCTGAGCATGCCTTGCGCTCGACATTAGCGACTAACGGCGAAAGGGGATTGAAGTTGGTCGAATGCGCCAAATAAACAAGGAGTATGAGTGTTGCGGCGACTTAATGGCGCGATACTTGGCGAGTGAAAAAGTGGAGAAGCACTTCACGAACCCAGTATACTCGTCCCAGGCGGCTAATAGCTTTGGCCGATAAGCTCATGGCTTGGCTCCTCACAAAAACCGCCCGGTGGGTGCTCGTCTGACACCTACTAAAGCCCTCTATTCCCTCGGAGAAGAGGCCCCAGAAGACGGTTGCCTCGACCCAAGCGACCGGTACCGTTTAGTTCCTAAGCGTAGCGACACTGGATAGCGCCATTCGTCCGGTTCTTGGCGCATGGGACAACGCCACGGAGACACGGTGAAAATCCGGCTCCAAAGACAAGCCCGACCTTACCGATTACTCGGGGGCTTGTTGTACCGAAGGGGTTCTAACGGCGTACTTTGTAAGTGCGTGAACCAGGAGGAAAGCAAATTTCTCCTCCAAGACATACACGACGGGATCTGCGGGGCCTATGCCTCTTTCAAAACCCTAGTGGGAAAAGCCTTTCGCATGGGGTATTACTGGCCAACTGCGTTGACCGACGCAAGAGAGCTCGTAAAACGCTGCCCGGCCTGCCAATATCACGCTCGGGTATCCCACCCGCCCGCATATGAGCTGCAGACTATCCCGCTAACCTGGCCATTCTCAACATAGGGGATGGACATACTTGGTCCGTTCCCAGAGGCTTAAAGGGCTGCACACACCTGTTCATCGCCATCGACACTTTCACTAAGTGGATCGAGGCCGAACCAGTGTCGAGCATATCCGCCCAGACGACCAAGAGGTTCCTTAGGAACAATATCGTGACCAGGTTCGGCGTCCCAAGTAAGGTGATCGTGACAATGGGACCTGATTCACAAGTGAGCTATTCGGGACTACTCGAAGAGCTCGGCATGAAGGTCGCCCTAGCCCGAGAGCTCACCCACAAAGTAATGGTGCGGCGAGCGCGAATGGGCAGATCATGCGAGGTATTAAGCGCCGAGTGTCTGACGCTCTCGCCGAAATCAAAGACACAAGCTGGTGAAGAACTACCCTCCGTGCTTTGGGCAGCCCGAACAACCTCTAATCGAGACTCTTGGCGAAACCTCGTTTAGGCTTGTATCGGCTCGGGGCGGTCTGCCGTGAGCTAAAATTGGTTCAGCTTCGTATTGATTTTGCAGGCAAATCGACAACGACGAGGCGGTTCTTTGACCTCGACCTATCTGAGTCTGCCGCGAGCAAGCACTCTGCAGTGGCGACATACCGGCAATCTCTGCGGCACGCAGCCAAAAATCTGAACCGGACCACAAGTGGGCGACCTGGTTCTAAAACGAGTTGAGAACACGGCTCCGCCAACAAGCTCACCCCAAGATAGGAAGGTCCGTACACAGTCGTATCGGCCGCCGCCCGAGAAGGCATGAAGGCGGCTATGCGGATGGGAGAGTCCTCAACAGCTCTGGAACATCGCTCAACCGGAGGTTCTCGCTGAGAAAAGGTCGTAAGTCTCCATTCCCCTGTCTTTGTTTCCTTTTGTTCATCCCACTATTCCTAGAGAGCCCCCAAAACTTGGTGACTCAAACTTATGATCGGGCTTGGGAGAAAGCCGGGCCGTTCCAAGACACATCGGCGGGATAGTGGCTCTGCAAAGCCAACCCGGGATTCCCTTACACGGGTAAGCCGATATCCATCGCACCTCGCAAAATCCCGTGCGGGGACACGCTTTCGACCCTATACCATAAGCCGCATAAAACCTCACGACAGGCCGGGATACCTCTAGAATCCAACAATCGCCTCTCGCAAAGGGACAGAGCCGGGACCACAAGCCGTTCAAGAAGCGCGGGTCTCTAAGCCCGTCAGAGCTTCTCCTCGAAGCTTCGGACTGGCTTCGAGGCCTAAGGGTCGATTTTTCAAAATTGATCTTCTCTAAGCGGCGCTGAGCTTCTCCTCGAAGCTTCGGACATGGCTCGAGGACTAGGGTCGATTTTTCAAAATTGATCTTCTCTAAGCCACGCCAGCTTCTTCTCGAAGCTTCGGACATAGCTCGAGGTCTAGGGTTGATTTTTCAAAATTGATCTTCTCTAAGCCACGCCCGAGCTTCTTCTCTCGAAGCTCGGACATGGCTCGAGGTCTAAATCGATTTTTCAAAATTGATCTTCTCTAAGCCACGCCCGAGCTTCTCCTCGAAGCTTCGGACATGGCTCGAGGACTAAGTCGATTTTTCAAAATTGATCTTCTCTAAGCCACGCCCGAGCTTCTCCTTAGAAGCTCGGACATGGCTCGGGGTCTAGGGTCGATTTTTCAAAAATTGAACTTCTCTAAGCCACCCCCGAGCTTCTCCTCAGAAGTTCGGACATGGCTCGGGGACTAGGGTCGATTTTTTAAAAATTGATCTTCTCTAAGCCACGCCCGAGCTTCTTCTCAGAAGCTCGGACATGGCTCGGGGTCTAGGGTCGATTTTTTAAAAATTGATCTTCTCTAAGCCACGCCCGAGCTTCTCCTCAGAAGCTCGGACATGGCTCGGGGACTAGGGTCGATTTTTTAAAAATTGATCTTCTCTAAGCCACGCTTGAGCTTCTCCTCGAAGCTCGGACATGGCTCGAGGACTAGGGTCGATTTTTCTAAAATTGCGATCTTCTCTAAGCCACTTGGGGCTTCTCCTCGAAGCTTGGATATGGCTCGAGGGTTGGGGTCGATTTTTAAGGTCATTTTTCTAAGGGTCGATTTCTTAAAAGTTGATTTTCCAAGATCGATTCTAATCAAAAGACTCGATCTCCTCTAAGCCACGTCCGAGCTTCTCCTCGAAGCTTCGGACATGGCTCGAGGGCTAGGATCGGTAGGACTATACTACGTTTTCAACCCTTTCTTGCCTATCGACTACTAGCGCTTCGTTTGCATGCGGGAGAAACAACGAAAACAAAAGAGAAGCGGCGACAACCACCAACAATTTTATTAAGAAAGGGTTACGGGATGACCCACAAGGCGGTTACACTTAGCCCGACCAAAGGGTCCCGAAACCCGACGATGACATCGGCCACCTCGGCAGCGCCGGCAGCCTCGACCAAAGCGCGCGGCGGTGGCGTCGCGAACACGAAGGCCGACCAGCGCCTCCACCAGCGGATCAAAGGCCCGCGAGCTGAACGACTTCAACCAGGCGCCTCGACCTGGCGATGTCACGAAGCGCGCCCTCCTCCTCATAACCTCGGCCATTGCAAGGTCGAAGGCCGCCCAAGCCTCGCCAACTCGGGCCGTAAGCCAAGGAAGCAAGAGGAAAGGTGCGGAAGAAAGAAGTGCAGGATAAGTGACCGGCGCATTGGTCTCTTTATAGCGAGATTCGGGAAGCCAAGGCAATCCGGAGTAATGGCGTCGGAAGCGGTTCGGCGTGGAACCGTTTCAAGGCGAATCACGAATGTCTCTTGGGACCGTGCGCGACGATCAAAATGGCGTTCGGCATCCCGAGGAGAAGGCGGACCAAAGAGGTGACGCAGAAAGAAGTCAAAACAAATCAACTGCATTGATAAAAGGTATATACAAAGGCGGGCGGATTATCACCCAACAAAAAAAAAAAAAAGGGGCCTACGGCAAGGCCGCACCGGAGCTTCAGCTTCGACCCGACAACTTCGTCGTTTGGCCCCGAAGGTCGAGCTCCTTCTCTTTCGCTCGGGAGGTCGTATTTTGACCCGTAAGACTTCATTGGCGACCTCTAGCTCTGCACGGCTTCGATGGGTCTTGATGACCCTCCGTCGCGATTCTTGGCGGCCTTCGTCTGGGAAAGCTCTGCGGCAAGGAGGTCGCGCTCCTCCACCGCGCGAGCAATCTCCGCGACACGGCACGCCTCCACTGACCGGAGGCGTTCCTCGAACTCGAGGGCGCGGTCGCGTTCGGCCTTAAGGGCCTCCAGCGTCGGCAAAAACCTCCTTGGCATCCTCCTGCGCCCGCGGGTAGGGCCGCCTCGGCCGCTGCGGCTCGAGCTTCGAGCTATCGCTGGACCGAGCTCGAGCGAGCCTCCTCAAGCTTCGGCGCGTCTGGCGTTGGCTTCCTGTCGCCACCACGTGCCTTCCGACCGCAGGGCCTCTCGTTCGGCATCGTGCTTAGCCTCAAACGAGCGAGCCATATCGACAAGTTCGCGGGAGATCTGCACCCGGAAGACAGACTGAGGAAGTGGAGGACCAAAGCAGGGAAAACACAATACAACCAAAACCAGGCCCGGAGACACTTACCCGCTTGGCGACCGCCACGACCGCGACATCGTACCGAGCATGCGAAACGCCCATAGGCGAGGAGAGCGCCGCGACCTGGCGACCCGAGCTGTCGCCCGAGTTGCTGGGCCCCTCGCCCACCTCTCCTACAAGCCCGGCCGCCTCCCCAGCAAGCTCGGCCACCTCTCCTACAGGCTCGGCCACCTCTCCTGCAAGCTCGGCCGCCTCCCCAGCAAGCTCAGCCAAGCCTCCCACAGGCTCGGCCACCTCTCCTGCAGGCTCGACCAAACTTCCCGCAGGCTCGGCCGCCTTTCCCCTGGGTTCGGCCAAGTCTTCCGCAGGCTCTACCGCTTCTCCCACTAGCACGACCAGGCCTTCCGTCGGCTCGGCGACCTCCCCCACAGGCTCGGCTGCATCAACCGCATGAGGACACGGCTCGGGAGGGAAGTCAGTCTGCGTCCAGGCATCCACCGGAGGTCCTCTCCCCAGACGGTTCGCCAGCCATTCCTCGAGCGTTTGGCCAGGGACTGGCCGGAGCCGGATGGCCTCTTGGTGACACCATGTGGCGATCCCAAGGTGGTGCTCGACCCACAATGGCGTCGCCGAGATCCACCCCGAGACGGTCAACGGGGCCACGCTCCATAACCGCACCGGGACGATGCTCGCAGCCGTGATGACCCGGACCGGTCGGTAGAGAAGAAGAGTGTCGCTCACGTCCGGCGAAGAGCGGGCATGTTGCTCTGGCAAAAAGCTCCCGAATACGCGAATGTCGATCGGCGCCGCCCGTCGAGGTTCGCCCTCGGCTGATTAGCGCCCGACGCCGGGGCGAGATCGGTCTCCACCTTCTGGCGCGCTTTGGGCGCACGTCCTTGTGCGCCACCAGCGGGAGGACGAAGGGCCTCGAACCCCGGAGCCCGGGTTTGCCCTTGGCAGGCTCATGCTCCCGGGCCACTGCCTCTGGTCGCGCCGGGATAGGCTCCCCCGCTTGAGGGGACAACGCGACTGAAGAAACAAGGGAGAATTAGAACGCGATCGGCCCAAGGGCCATAATCAACAAAAGAAAGGAAACGAGAAAAACCAGCAAGCACGAATAACTTACGTGCAGCCGCGACGGCCTCCTCGGTCACCTCGTCATCCGAGTCATCGTCGTTCAACACCAACCAACGCCTCTTCGGCGCCGGGCTGATGCCGTGGCCCTGTCAATCCCGAGCAGGAAGCTCCGGCCGGGCTGGTCGGGACAAATCGGCTGGCCGAGCGCATGCCGCAGGCGAAGCGGCCTTGCGAAGCGACCGGCGGTTTCTTCCGCAGGCGATCGCTTGCCCACTACCGCTTTTTTCGCACGAGGCCAAGCTTCGCGTCATCACCGGCCGTCGGGATGACAGGCTCCCAAAAGCGACCACCGGCGCAGAATCTGGCGGCTCGGCTCCCACTCCCGCTTCCCCTGCGGAAAATAGGCCGCAGGGCGTCAGCTCACGAGAAAAGCCGCCCCAAGGGCGCCTAAGCCCGTAGAGGCACCTACCTTGTCCAGGACGTTGCGAACGCCCGAGCCTGATGGCTCGTTATGGCTCGCGGGCAAGAGGAGCCCCACGACTCGAACCACATCGTCTTGGGGCAAGGCTGCGAAGAAGAAAGAATAAAGAACATCACGAGCACAACTCGGGAAGAAGCTCGGACAAATGACTACAAGAGCATGAACAAATACTCACGGGAGGTGCCTTCGCGGGAGAGGTCGTCTCACCCGCGGATCTCAAAGAAAGGGCAAACCCGCTTCCTCAGCGGGCTCACCCGGTGCCTGGTGAAGTCGGCTACGATATCGAAGCCGTTGAGCCCCCGGCCGGCCAAGTCTCGAATCTTGGCCGCCAGGGGCTACTCGCGGCTCTAAGCGTGGTCGGGGCATCGGCACCTTCCCGGGGTTCATGTTGGCAAACCAGAATCGGCAGTTGTCGGGCTTCTCGGCGTAATACCACCGCGACGCCCACCCCCCGACGTTCTCCTTGGCCTTGAACACCGGGTACGAGGACTTCATGTCACGGCGGAGCTTGAAGTAGACACACCCCGCCGCATTGTGTCCGCCGGTCGTGGTCAGCTCGTAGAAGTGGAGGAAGAGGCCGACCATCGGCTCCACCCCGACGAGTGCTTCGCAGAGGTGCGCGAAGATCGTCAAGAACAGGATCGAGTTGGGATTGAGGTTCACCAGCTCGATCCCGCACTGGGCCAGAACGGATTCGACGAAATCGGACTCCGGGACCCGGAGCCCATAAATCGCAAAAAGCTCAAAGCAAACGAACTCCTTGCTCTTGGGCGCAGGAACCGCCTCTCTGCCGGCCGCCCTCCACCCGCCGACCTCGACGAAGCCGGGGCTTCTAGCCCCTTCAGATCGTCCTCGGTGAGGAGGCTCCGCGTGAAAGGCGCCATCGGGAGGGGAAGGATCGGAAGGGAAGATGGCGGAGAGGCAGATAAAGGAAGAAGACGGAGGAACGCAGTAGCACAAGAAACACGAATAGCACAAGAAGGCGTGGGAAGAAATGGCGAAAAGGGAAACCACCTGATATAAACCGGCGAGGGGAGGCGAACCATCACCTGTCCGCTGGAAGACGTGGAACTCGAGGAGAAGGAAGCGGCGCGCGCGAGCCGCGCCGATTTGGGATTCCCGCCGAGGCTGTGGGGCCCTGCGCGCGCGAAAAACCAAGCTTTTCGCCCAAGGGCAGTTACTAGATAAACCTCTGAGCGGCACGTCACCGTCCCGCTCGAGGCTCGGGGACTAGCTGTTGGGGAAAATATGTGGCTCATGGAGTTTCGCCCCACTTACTTACCCGCGGCCCCACAGGAGGTAAGCTCGGGACCAGCAAGCCCGTGCCCGAGCTTGGTAAGCTCGAGCCCGGCTTCCCCGCCTCGGAAGCTCGGGCCTCTTGCTTCCTCCGAGCTTCGAGTCTGAAGGGCGGGACCAGAGCAAATCATCACGCCACGGACAGGATACGCTTCGGGTCCCCAGAGTCATCAAGAATTAAATGCGCGCGACTGTACCGAGGAGCGCTTGGCCGCAGCTTCTGACGGGTAGGCGGCCGGTCCCGTCAACCGCCCGCATGGGCAAAGACACGTCTTGACGACCGTAGCGGTCGGCAGACGGTGATCAAGATTGCACTCGATTGCGGTGGATTGATGCGCTACCGGCATGGGAAAAAGGTAACGACTAATTCAACTGACCAGCGCAAGCTACAGTGGCCGGAGGGCGCCTATAAAAGGGGCGCACAGGCGACAACAACGAAGGCTTCACGTCGACACACAACTCACTTGGAGAATAGCTACGGTAGAACAGGAGCACTTGCACCCTCGTAGGAGCTCTAGTTTCCGGCGGTAGTTCTCCACATCCAGGTAACTGTAGGAACACACACACGCAGTGCCTTGAGCACTTACTGTACTCGAAGCCCGGGCTTCCCAAGGCCCGGACTTCACCCCCTTGTACTCGTTTAAGCTCGGCATTAAACGAAGACTGGACGTAGGGCGGTTATCCCGCAGTGGAGGCCTGAACCAGGATAAAACACTCGTGTCATCGTTCCCATCCATCCGGTCTTGACGTGCCAGCCGCGTCGGGACCAAGGTCTTTTCCTTCGGCAGCGTTCGGCCAGGCGGCCGGGCCTCGGTCCGGGGACAGGGCCGCTTTCGGGCTTCGCACCCCTTTTCCTCGCTTATTGGCGCTGCGGGGGCTCGCCTCCCAGTCGCCGACAAAAATATGTTGCCGACATAATTCATCGACACCAAGGCACGAGTCGTCGAGGCGTTCCCCACGCCGGAGAGGCTAGGAGAAAGAATGTGCGCCACGTGTGAAGGCAAAGCCTCGTAACAAGGAACGTGAAGACAAAGACAAAGCGAAAGGGGTCTATTACATTGATGAGCACGATAATCGGCGTGATGACAAAAGAAGACGACCGGAGCCTCGGGGGCGCAGCTTGCCCAGCTTGCACGACAAGCGGGAGGGCGAGCACCCCGCGCGTAGAAGAGACGAAGCGGCAAGGAGATACTGTTGCGAATACCATGGGGAGAATGGCACATATGACATAATCCACTGCAAACTGATCGAAGGGTACCGGCGGTTCAAAGCAACGCGAAGGGAAGCAGAAGTTCTACCACCTCCGCCACCTCCACCACCCCCTCCACCTCCGGAACATCAAAGAGCCCCACAACACAGAGAAGTCCATCATATGCACAGAGTCATCAATACCATTATCGGAGGATCTTCTTTACACCTATCTTCGAAAAGACAGCGCAAGGACTGCACGAGGCAAATCAATCACGTTGGGGTAAATCCATCATCCATCCTCCCGCAGCATTATGAGCCCACCATGTTCACAGAGGAAGATGCGAGAGGACTGCACTCCCCACATCAAGACTCCTTGGTCATCACAGCCATAATTACAGATTATGAAGTCCGAAGAGTGTTGGTCGATGAAGGAAGCGCGACAGATATTCTTTTCATTGATGCCTTCAAACAGATGATGATCCCTCACAACAGGCTAAGGAGGTCAAAGGTGCCACTAGTGGGTTTCGGAGGAAACCCTGTTGAAACACTTGGACAAATAGAGCTTGAGGTCACCTTCGGAACATCGGACAATAGTATCACTAGTAACGTCACCTTCGATGTCGTGGACTTACCATTCCAGTACAATGCAGTAATGGGCCGAGGGTCCTTAAACTCCCTAGGGGCTATTATACATCATGGATTTCTTTGCATGAAAATGCCTTCGCCAAGTGGCATGGTCACCGTGCTGGGGGACCAGGCCTTATCAAGAAAAATAGAATTGGAGGACCCCCCCACAAGTCAATCATATATACATGATGAAAAAAGATCCTCTCCCAGATCAACGTAACAAATGGCTCCTAAAACCCAGGCCTTAAGGGGAAGCGAAGCGGGTGTCGCTACAACCCGAAGGCAACAAGATGATAACGTTAAATGCCTACTTAGCCCCGGGGTGAAGAAGAAGCCCTGCTGGAAGTTCTTAGGCAGTACAAGGATGTGTTTGCATGGAGTCCGAGAGACATCTCTGGGGTAGAGCGGAGCACAATTGAGCAATCCCTTGCTATCAAGCCCGACGCCAAGCCTAAGAAGCAAAAGCTAAGGAAGCTAGCCACAGAAAGGCAAGATGTGGCAATGGTGGAGGTCGTGAAGCTACTGTAGGCGGGAATCATTCGCGAGGCCATTCATACTGAATGGCTAGCGAATGTAGAACTCGTCAACAAATCATGCCCCAAGGATGATTTCCCCTCCCTCGCATCGACAGCTCGTTGATTCTACTTTTGGCTCTGAAATGATGAGTTTTCGTGATGCATACTTAGCATCCCACCAAGTCTACATGCGAAGGGAGGATGAAGCAAAGATGACATTCATCACGCCCTTCGGAACATACTGCTTCATGCAAATGCCCTTCGACCTCAAGAACGCTGGCGCGACCTTCACGAGGCTGATAGCAAAGATCTTTGCCAAGCAGCTTGGGAGAAACATAGAAGCCTACATCAATGATATCGTCGTCAAGAGCGACAAAAACGAGAACCATGTCACCGACCATCGGGAGACATTTTACAGCCTGATGGCAGAGAAGGTAAAACTTAACCCTTAAAGTGTGTTTTCGGTGTCAGGACAGGAAAACTGCTGGGATTCCTGGTCTCCGAGTGGGGCATCGATGCGAACCCTGAGAAGATAAGGGCGATTCAAGACATGGCCCCCTAAGAAATGTCAAGGAGGTCCAAAGGCTCGCGGCGCGGTTTGTTGCACTTAGTAGGTTCTTACCCAAGTCCGCGGAGCATAGCCTCCCGTTCTTTGAAGCCCTCCATGCCAGCGAAACCTTCTCCTGGACAAACAAATACCAAGCTGTGTTCGACAACCTTAAACAAGGCCTCATGAAGCTCCACACCCTACAAAGCCCGAAACAAGGGGAGGAGCTGCTCCTCTACTTGGCAACAAACCCCTCCGCGGTTAGCGCCGTCTTGGTACCAGAAGAGAATGCGAAGCAACAACCTGTCTATTTTGTCTCTATGGCCCTGCAAGAGGGGAAGGTCTGGTATTCCGAGATGGAGAAGCTGGCATCCGCCCTGCTGATGGCGTCAAGAAAGCTCCGGCATTACTTCCATGCCAACCGCATTAAAGCACCTACAGCATACATTTTGAGCTCTATGCTGTCCAACAGGGAAAGCTCCAGACGACTCAGCAAATGGGCGGTGCAGCTGGCACCATTCGAGCTATCCATCGTCCCACGCACCGCAATCAAGAGCCAAGCCCTGGTGGACTTTGTAGCGGAATGGACATCCCCGGTGGTAGAAGAACAAGACCATGCTGAGGTATGGATCATACACTCAGATGGATCGTGGGGAGTGAACGGAGCCAGAGCAGCAGCAATAATCATGGCGCCCGGAGGAGAGAGGGCTGAATTTGCGGCGAAGCTGAAGTTCCCCTCGACAAACAACACTGCTGAGTATGAAGCGCTTCTCCTAGGACTCCGGAAAGCAAAAGCTATGGGAGCGAAGCGAGCGGTGCTAAAGACCGACTCAAAGCTAATCGAAGGACACATCAACAAAGAATACCAAGTGAGGGATGCACAGCTCCAGGGGTACGTGGACACAATCAAAGTAATGGAAAAAAGCTTCACAGGTTTCTCTATATAGGTGATCACATGGGCGCAAAATGAGCGAGCAGACGAGCTAGTGAAGGCAGCAGGTGTCGAAGCAGCCTTGCCCTTCACCGTGTTCTTTGAAGTGCTTCAAGCTTCATCGGTTGCCGCGGAGGTCAACCTTATAGCTCAAACAGCCCGTAAAGATTGGAGAGACGAGATATACATCTCCCTTCTTGATGGTGCCCTCCCACAAAGCGAAGCACAGACGAAACGCCTAGAAACCAGGGCGAAGAAGTATGCTATCATTGAGGGGTTCTTGTTCCGAGGTGGGCTCTACGCCCCATGGCTCCGCTGCATCTCCTAAGAGGAGGGAAGCTCTACGTGAAGCACACGAAGGGGATTGCGGCGCGCAACAAGCCCCAAGGAATCACGCAGGAAAGGTGTTTAGAATGGGTCTATAGGCCAATCGCGCCACAGGACGTGGAGCACCTAGTCAGACATTGCCACACATGCCAATGGATGACCAAACAGAAGAAGGCGCCACCGAGCGAGCTGCACCCAATACCCCCAGTGTGGCCCTTCACCAAGTGGGAGATTGACATTGTTGGCCTGCTGGCGAAGGCTCGGGGGAGCCTCCAATTCATCATTGTGGCAATTGACTACTTCTCCTGCTGGGTCGAAGTGGAGCCGGTGGCGATGGTAACCGCAGAAGCTGCACAGAGATTCTTCTGAAAAACTATCATATGCAGGTTCAGGGTACCATTCAAAATCATCACTGACAAAGGATCTCAATTCGAATCTAAGAAGTTCAAAGACTACTGCGAAGAAGTCGGCACCAAAATACGCTTCGCTTCAGTAGGCCACCCCCAAGCAAACGAAGCAGTCGAGAGAGCAAATGGGATAATTCTGGATGGTGTCAAGAAAAGGCTATACAGTTCAGCCAAGGGAACGTGGCCAGATGAGCTCCCTAAAGTCTTGTGGGTGGCCCGCACCTCCACATCCAAGGCAACTGGATTCTCCCTATTCAGGCTCGTCTTCGGAAAGGAAGCAGTCACACCTGCGAAAATCCAAGCCAGGTCCCTCCGGGTGATCAGGGGCGCTGCACAGGAAGGAGTGGACGTTACGCACGATCTAACAGAAGAATGAAGGCCCCAGGCCCTTATCACAATGAAGGCCTATACGAAGGCGTCGATGTGAAGCTTCAACAAGGAGGTCAAGCAGTGAAACCTTTTGCCGGGGGGCATGGTACTTAAGAGAGCAACCCCAACATTTGCAAAGCTCAAAACAACGTGGGAAGGCCTATACATCATCAAGGAATACACAATGAAGGGTGCCCACAGGCTAGTAACTCTAGAGGAGGAAGAAGTGCCAAGGACGTGGAACACTGAGGCCCTTAAAAGGTTCTACCCATGAAGGGTTCGCATCATAGCGAAGAAAAAAATGCCATTATAAAAAAAGGAGAGTTATGTTCGGGGGTCATTTAGCAACTCCACCTGTGGTTTTTTCCCCTTCGGGGGTTTCCACATTAATATCATGTGTCTATGCTTGGCATTTTTTACATCGTAGGCTTCGAGCAAAGGCACCGATGGCAGAAGTCAGAACGCTTGGCAGGCTAATGTCCTACTCGTTCCTTCGCCGCGGAGTGCTTGGTAGGCTAACGTTCTACCTACTCCTTCGTCGCACCGAGTGCCTGATGGGCTAAAGTCTCACCCACTCCTTCGCTCCGGAACGCTTGGTAGGTAACGTCCTACTCGTTCCTTCACCGCGGAGCGCTTGGTAGGCTAACGTTCTACCCGCTACTTCGTCGTGCCGAGTGTCTGGTGGGCTAGTCCCACCCACTCCTTCGCCCCGGAACGCTTGATAGGCTAATGTTCTACTCGTTTCTTCGCCACAGAGCGCTTGGTAGGCTAACGTTCTACCCGCTCCTTCATTGCGCCGAGTGCCTGGTGGGCTAAAGTCCCACGCACTCCTTCGCTTAGAAACGCTTGGTAGGCTAACGTCTTACTCGTTCCTTCGCTGTGGAGCGCTTGGTAGGCGAACGTCCTACTCGCTCCTTCGTCGCGAGCTAGAGCTTGGTGACTAAATGTCCCTTCGCGACTGCTGGAAATTTCGCCTATTTGTTTGCTACGTGAGTTGGTCACTTGGAGAGCCAAAAATAGCACCACAAATTGCTGGAGGCGTAGTATTCCCAAAGCTCGAATCCTGAAGCATACAAGATGACCGATGGCTATAATATAAAAGTTTACATAAGTCCTACATAGGCCGACAACGCTGGTTCCCATTAGGGCCACGACGAAAACGGGCGTGGCTGATGCGGTCGCGGATAGCTACGAAGGATCCTTCCCCACCTTCGTTACTGCTGGAGGAGCTAATCGGGGAAGGCGGAGTAGCGGGGCCCACCGTCAGGTTTGGGAACGGCGCCGGCTAGTCCTCATCATGGTCCTCTTCATTGAGGACATCGATGGCTCGGAGGGTGTCGGCTCTGGGAGGAGTAACGATGACGGGATTCTCGGCTCGATCCACCCCGCCCCCTTCCTCGGCTGTGGCGCCTGTCTCATCGTCCCTATCGCCTTCTTCAGCGACAGGTGGAGCCACGTCGTTGCCGCCAATGCCGGCGGCGGCATAGTCCTCGTGAAGGAGCTGTGCGATGGCCGCGTCGTTGGGAACCTCTTCCGCCACCCTGACCTTAGCAAAAAGTTCTGCTTGCAGGGCAATAGCAATGGATGAGTCGTTCTCCTCGTCGGAGAAGGAAATGTTGGAGGAGAGGGGGGACAAACCTGACAAATCAGAAGACATGATGGAAAGGGGAGCTGCTACTTCAAAGAAAGTGGAGCCTCTAACTCGCGACTACGGAGAAGTGGTGTAGTACAGGCTCTCATGATCACCCTAATTTATAAGGGGAAGATGGCCAGGTGAAACGGCGCCGGAAGAAACATAGCTCAGAAGACGAAAGGTCCTTCTGCGGTGTAGTGTTGCGGGAGCCGAAAAGAGTCCCACCAGAGGAGAGATAAAAAGGAGAAGTCAAAATGGCACGGTCATGCGCGTGATCGCGTGCCAGGAGCAAGACCGAGGCGGCTTCACACATGCCGTTAAATGATTGGTAGGAGTTCAACCGGCGCCAAGCCAATGAATCGACGAGTGTGCGCGATGACCTTCAAATGACGTCATCCAGGCAGTTTATCTGCAGCGACCGTGGTTTGAACTCACACGTTCCCTCGCCGCCTAGGGACGTCTGGGGGCTCGCGTTGGCGTGGAAAAGTCATGCAGGAGATACGTCAAAAAGGTAGGAGGCAGCACCCGCGAGGTTTGGACTTTGCCCTCCTACTGCGAAGCCTTCGGGGTTGTTCTCCCCTCCGGATGGGTGAGCCAGCGTTTGAGCCGAAGCAGTGGAAGCTAACATTCTACCCGCGCCTTGAAGTCAAGAACTTAGCAGGTTGACGTCTCGCTCTATCGATCGCTTGGTATGATGCGAGCGTTCAAAGGCAGAACGATAGGAAAAAAGAGAGGTATACACGAAAACACTCGACATAATTGTTGATTGTTCTTTACAAGGGCAAGGACCCGAAAGTAAGAAAGGTCTAAGCGGGGTGCTCCTTTCCTTTGCCCTTTGCGTCCGCCTTTAGCCCCGTCTTGGTCGCTGCCTTCGAGGCATCCATGGCCACACGGGCTCGATAAACGGACTCTCTTGCTGCCTTCTCGTCGTGTGGACCCTAGAATTCGGAGCTGAAGCGCAAAGCGATGCGAGTCACTGAAGGAGAGGGCTTCCCTATGGAGGCGCGGTCAAAAAATCTGAGATGCACTGCCCTGGCAGAGGTAGCGCCGAAGTTTTCTGGCACATGAGTGCATCCCCTCGCCTCCAGCAGTTGCGTAGTCCTCAAGGAGCCGAGGTGGGCGTAGTGGCTACAGAAGCCCACGGCGGAGCTTCCCAACAGCCCAACGGAGTTCTGGAGAAATTTTATCGCTTCGGCTCTAGGTGCGGGGGTACGGCTGGAAGCTTCGAACCCCAGCCAGGGAAGCTACTGAAGGAAGGCGTCTATTGCCTCCTGGATCCCAGAGGTGAGGGTCTTCGAGATGTACAGGGCGCCCTCGCAGCGCTCCTCCGCCCTCTTAGCGTTGATGAGGCTCATTTGAGCCTCACCTTTCGCTGCGACAAGCTGTCGGGGTGCTCCTCCGCCGAATCCTTGAGCATTTCCTTGTCGAGCTCCGTGACCTGTAGGAGCGCCTTCAACTCCTCGATGCGCTCGTCTTTCTTTTTCTCGTTCCGCTCCGCTGCCTCTGTAGCCATCTCCACAAACGCGAGACAGGCTTTCATGGAAGGCAGGAGACCCTCTAGCTCGACATTTCGGGTGGCCAAGTCCTGACTTTGGCTCAGCTCCTCCTGCGCCTTCGCCAACGACTCGCTGGATGTTCGGAAGGCGCCCTCCAGATGGGCCTTCTCCGTCTCGAGGGCTTTTGCACGCTGGCGGAAACCAATTGCCTCAGCCGCCATCCGGTCGAAAGCCTCGGCCTTCACTCGAGTCCACCTGGCTACCTCCGCGGCTAGCAGCGCCCCCCTGTTGCATAGGTAAGCGTGACTAAGAAAGGGGAAGGACCAATCGCAAGATCGACGGAAAAGATGAGGAGGGGACGTACCTTAAAGAAGTGATCTTCAGTGCTATTGCACAGCGCGAAGTCATCGAAGTTACCTAACAATCGCCTCGACTCCGCGTCGGGGGTGAAACCCTGACGCATCCTTCTAAGGGGGGAGCACTGTTTCCTGGCTGTGGAAATCTAGGACCGACAACCCGAAGATGTCGAGCCTAGGACCGGGGTGTGGGGACCCCCGATTGCCCCCGGAGCCCGCGCCAGAGGTCATCGGCATATGACCTATGGGCATTGCCGCCAGGGGGCGGAGCCGCCATGGACGTTGTCGGCAGACCCACGGCGGTCGGCGCTTCCACAAGGGAAGTTTCCCCGTCCACGGCGGGGGCGGCGGGGTAGCAGAAGTTGGAGGCTCCGCAATCCCCGCAACGGAAGTAGGTGGCTCCGCGGATCCCACAGTAGTAATGACTTGCGGCCCTACCGACGAAGCGGTTGGCGCTTGTTCTGGGGGAGGGGCCGTCTCCACGGCTTCCGCAGTTTCTCCCCCTGTGTCCAACTCTCGGTTAGGCCCCACGAACTCAAGCTCGTCCGGGGGTCCCGCAGGAAGGGGTTCAGGGGTCTGACCTTTGGCTCCGAGCGGAGTGTCCAAAGCAGAGGGCTCCATGCGGAGCCCATGCGTTCAGCCCACACGGGGACTGTCCGCTTCCGTCTTGTCATCCAGGTCTACGAAGTCCACCTCGGGAATGTTCAGGAAGGCGTAGCCGGGAAAATGCGCCTATGACGGGCCGGCGTCATGAGGACGTCCGCTGGCGCGCGACGTGGCCGGCGACACTACGGCAACAGAAGCTGAAGAGTCCTCGCCCTTGTCCACCTCCTCGTCGTCCTCATCGTAGCCGTCATCGTCCTTGCCCGCATCACCGCTCCTATTGGAGGGAGGTACAGCCTAGAGCTGACGGACGGAGATCACCCTTACCCGCTTCACCAGACGAGGGGAGCCATCCCCGCCCCTAGGCTTGGGCACCACTCAGAGCCCCCACTCGGCAAATCGGGCGCAACACCGAGCCCCCACCGCCTCCATCGCAGCCTCATACTCTGTAGGCTTGTAGGGCCGAGAGCTCACGCTGCCTCCTCTCGCCGCCCTACGCCTCGCTTCCGACCCCTTCAGGCGAGCGACCACCGCGTCCCCACTTCAGACATCTCCGTGGTGACGAGGGGATTCCTCACCAGGGGCTCCACATGCGCAAGGCAGAACCCCTCCGCTAGATCGCGCATCGTGCTTTGATGGCGGAGAGCCTTAAGAAACGCCAGGAGCTCCGTCTCTTCGGACGTCGCGGCTAAATTTGGTAACCGGATGGCGCGGACGGGGCCCAGAAAGGTGCAGAGCGAGGAGTCCATATTGTCGAGCGCTTGGTAGTACCATCGCAGTGTCCAACCTGCCTCCCACTTCCCTTTACCCGCGGCTACGGGAATCTCCATCGATAGCGGCCGCTTCGTCTGGAAGTTAAGAGAGTCGAAGCAGGACCGCACATGTTCGTCGCCTGCCTTCTGCTACTTCGGCTACCAGAAGGCATCTTCAATAAGGAAAAAGGTTCGTTCGGACAGCTGGTGGCCGAAGGGACGAAAAGCCCATCAAAGATCGCCAGTTGGGCGATGGCGTTGGTATAAGTTATGCGGCAGCTCCGCCTGAAACAGCCTAAAGACTCCTCCCCACCAAAGGAGAGACAGGGAATCGGAGCCCTTCCTATAGGAAGTCCGAGAACACCACTGCCTCGTTGGTGTGCGGCCACGGGGTGTCCTCCCTTCCCGAGGCGCGCATGGTGGAGCGCGTCACCCCAAACTCGTTTGCCAAGGCGTTGAGGTCGGCGGCACCCAAGGTAGAGCACCCTAGAATGGGAGACAGCATGGTGGCGTCCTCATCGCTCAGCATCGACTTCACTTGAGGGGCTCGTCGAGGCGTCATGGATCGTCTGGAAAGGATGGTGGCAGGGATGCTTTCGTGGTGGCGAGAAAACCAAGCTGTGTTCAACGGCGATGGCGAGCGATGGTAGCACAGGAAGGCGTACCAGGGAACTTGAGCGATGGCGGACAAGCGAAGCCCAACGGGGCCGGCGAAGGGTCCGCTGGCAACGCGAGCACATGCGGCCAAGCAGGGCTAGCGAAACAACGAGCACAAGCGAAAACCAATGGGCGGGCGAGCTAGCGAAGGAATGGCATAGCGAAGCAGGCGGGGCACCTATGCGGAGCAACGCGAAGGGGAGATAGAAGAGTCAGGCGGAGCGAGGATAGAGCCTCCGAGGAACCCTGAAGCGATGGTCAGCGAAGGACGTGGCAGTGGGATGCAGGGCAGCAGCCACGGGTCCTATCTTCTTGCCGCCCATGAAACCAAGGAGACAAACAGCACAACAAAGCCTGCCATCCTGTCAGAGCACTCGAGCAGACCCTATAGCGTGCCAGGCTAGCCTGCAACTGCCACCCAGGTATAATTCCCCCTGTAACGTCATTTGTATAGTCAAAACGTTATTAAAAGATTTAGAAAACAAAGCTTAAATGATATGCATATTCTATATATGTCAAAAGGTGCTAATGGGTGAGGTGGTTAGAAGGGCTGGGTCAGAGGTAAGAAGTCCTGAGTTGGAATCCTAGTTATGCATAGTTTAAATTTTGCATGAAAATTGTATTGAGGCTATATACGTGGTAGTAGATGGTATATGGGTGCTATTCGGATCGAAATAATAATTTTTAATCAAATTTTACTATCCAAAATCGTGTTTTCGAATACCCTCATCTGTGACAGTTGACTTAAAAAACCACCAGTGGTACTACTATCACCGACGGTTCTCGAACCGCTCAGTGATAAGCGTTACGAGCCGCCAGTGATGTGATTTTCTATACCAATGTACCATGTTATTATTTTGATTTAAAACTTATATGGTTTATAGTTTTCCCCCTTTTCTAAGTCAAATGTTTTGCCTTTTCGAAACTATTTCTCGAATATTTCAAACTTTACAAATTAAACTCTCAAAACATAATCAAACAAACCTTCTGACTTATCGAAACTTTCAAAACCTATCTTTTCAGTTGTGGAGGCGTAGGGTCTGTTTCTTTCGGCGGTTTCTGGCGGTTGGCGGTTTTACTGTAGCAAATTTATAAGTTTTTAGAAAAATATTTAAATGGAAAAAAAATAATCTAAATTTTTTTTACTGTAGCAGACCGCGGCGCACGGATAACAAATGAACCCTCCTGCTGCCGTGCCACCACTCGCTTCCCCGTCATCGACCCAACGCCGGCCGCCGTCCTCGATCGACCCGACGTCGAAATCGTCCTCGACCTCGACTCGACAGGTGTGCTCGATCGGCGCCGCCGCATGCAGGCCTCCACAAAACCTTCCTCCAGAAAAGCTTCTTCTACCGGCGCGGCGGTCTCTGGCCGGCGACGGCTAGCGCCGGTGGGAGCCATCCTCGCGCGCACTGTGGATGGCGTAAGGGAAAGCACGAAGCGAGACCGGACCAGGCCAAACAGGGCCAATCCAAACCATCCAGCACTCGCCTCCTGCCATACGCAGGCCTCGCTGACGTGGCGCCTGTCATGTCCTGTCGCTCCACTGTTTGGAGCTAACGTGTCAGGACTTGGCCTGCCTCGTGGCCGGCCGCGTACATGCGAAGACCAGACACGAGGAAAGGTCAAACGAAATTGCATGTACCAGAGGAAAAGATAAAATCCCATAAACTTCCATTAAACGTGTTGATTGTTTAAGTCCTTTCTTGGAGCTATATATCAAAGCCTTTGAACTCCGGTTAAACTTAAATCTGTTCACTTCTAGATGCCCAACCTCCTCATCCTTCTCGCTCTCCCATGGCAATCCTAGGGAGTGTTTCTTTCAGCGGTTGCGGTTGTGGTTGCGTTTAAGCTGAAAATTTATAACTTCTCGATAAGAACATCTGAGGGATCAAAAAATTATAGAAAAAATGCTTTTGAGAGCTTTGAGAAGAAATAGTAAGACCTACAAAAATTGGCTACCAAACGTGAAAGCGTTTGAATTGTACAAAAATAACAAATTTCCAGCTTATAAGCAAATGCAAACGCAAACGCTAAAAGAAACACTGCCCTAGTCTTGCTTGCCGCTGAGATGGCCTTGCTGCCGCGTGGCACCGCGTGTCACCGCCTACGACGGCTACGGGTTTCTTTATGTATAAAGGGAGAGAATTATCAATTCCGTCCCCTTAATTGGTTCTTCCAATATCAACTTAGTTAGTATGGGCCTATTTGGTTGGTGCCACGTTTTGTCTAACCTAACCTTAGATAAGTGTGGCAAGCCACACTTTGTGGCTGAAAAAATCAGCGCCACACCTTAGACAAAGTATGGTAAAAAAATCAGTCTATGACGCGTGGATCCGATTGCTAAGAAAGTATGGCAAGCCACAATTGTGGCGCGAACCAAACACTAGCCATAAAAACTATGGCGCGCCAAAACTTAGTTGTAAGAGATTTGGCAGCAAACCAAACAGACCAGTTGTGTTTATTCCGATGAATAACTTGTGATGTGATTACACAGTTTCTTAGAACAACATGTATAAAAAAATTCATACGGCTTATCAATGATTATGATCAATAATTAATGCGAAGTTCTTGCATTCTAGACCTTGAACGGATTACGTACAAATCTCTACTCCCAAAAAACTGTTGTGATAATGAACGATGACTCATCAAAACAATCTGAACCATTCAATTTAATCTAACGGTTGTCCACACCCCAATCCGCGTCCTCCTCTCAACCAATCCATATACGAGCGCGTCGACCCCCGCCCGTCTGCGTCCCACCGATCCACGCATCCTCCTCCTTCACCAATCCACGCGCAAAGCACGGACCTCAACTAGTATATTATAATATTTTTTATATATAATGGTCCATCAAAATTAAACATATACCATTATTTTTGTATTATCTTTATTTTGATTGTATTTTATATTAAGATGGTAAAGAAGTCAGAAACAGCCACACGATGAGGATCACATGGTTTTGAGGAATCCACCGAAACCAGGCCAACGTAGAACCCCATATATAGCCAGACCAAGGAAGCTTCTGGATAAGCTTGTTCGGTTGAAAGCTATATTTGCCATATCCTGTCTAACTTTATCATTTTTCTTACAAAATTTAAGATGTGGCCAAATTTAATATTTATTGACAAGCTTAATACATCTACCAACATCCTCATCATGCATTTGAGCAGATTGAGACATGTTATTTTCGATTGGGTTGAATGGTCGGAATGACTGACTTGCTACAAAATATGCAGCTCCAAAAAGACAGTGAGTTTGGCTCAGGTAAACTGCAACAACTTAGTCACACTCATTCTAAGAGGGCCTCAGAGCATCCTAACAGTTCCTCTAATGCAGTTCTGACTTTTTTAGTATAGGGTAGCTGATGGAGAGAATGAATCTTTTAAGTGTAGTATAAAATATGAAGTAAGTTTAGAGTGATGGGTAGAGGAAACGTTAATAGTATTTTAGAGGAGAGAATTTAGAGGGACTGCTGTGGTTGCTCTCACAGCTCTGTTGCCCTGCGGTTGGGTGTTACAACGCCTGCACGCGAACTGGTAAGGTGCTTACGTGCGGCTATCATCTGCGCCTAGCTAGGAACCTAGCTCCACTACAAGAAGACAACAATTAGATGACCGATCACGACTGTTTTTTTTAAAAATATTTATTTTAATTCGTTATTTCAGAAATACTCATCGGAATTGAAAAATTACAAAAATAGGCTCCCGTCGCCCGGTATTGGGGCGATCGCCCTAATGTGGGGCGATAGGAACCCAGCACCGTCAATCGCCGTCCCTACCCGTCCCCTGCCGTCCCAAACGTCACTGGCAATTTGATGGCCGGCACGTATCGCCCCAATATGGGGCGATTGCCCAAGACAGAGGCGATAGGTGCCGAAATATTTTTTTGTTTGGCCTAAACAAATGCCTGCTCTAACCTACGTATGATATATATTATATATAGAAGTATATATATTATCAGTATTTTTTTTGGCCTAAACAAATGCCTCCGGTCGGGCGAGATTTATTTTATAGTGTCGCACCGGCGCACCCAAAACCCGCCCGATGGAAGTGGCGAGCGTTGCTAAATTTTACCCTGCCGTTGGGCGATATTTATAATATGTAGGTCATAAAAAGTGTGCCGTATCGAAGGGCTCCACCGCAACACTGCCTCGAGTCCTGACCTTTCCCACGGTGACGACAGTAGACCCCATGGAAAAATAAATACAAAATATAATATATAAATAAAATTGCCAAAATTGTTTGATTTGCAAAAAGGGATTGATCGATTTATTAATTCTATATTGTCAATATGTTTTTCAGAAATAGGGTGTACCGAATTCGCGTGGTCTGAAATTAGGGATTACAAAGGGAAAAATTTTGTTATTTTCTATGAAAGGAGCCGACAGTTTTAATTTTTATCTTTTCTATTATTAGATTTAAAAATAAAAATGTTCGTCTTGTCAGAAAGCATTCCTCGCATACCAGCAATTATAGCGTTGAAGGTAGAGTGCTCTCAGAAAATTTTATTGTCAGGATTACAAGGAAGTTCCTACTGAGTACAATGGGGATATTTCCCTTGCTGGTAGCATCAGGTCCAGCCTCCTTTGCACGACGTGCCCTCTCGCGCTTTCTCTCCCTTTCAGCTTCTCGTGCCTCAGCAGCCTGACGTTCAGCTTCCTCTTATCGCTTGCGGTACTCCTCCTGCCAACGCTTGCGCTTCTCCTCTAGCATCCACTATAGCCCGCAAGCGATTGATTCTTGTGTGCAGGTATGTTATGTAGGTGTATGCTGCTGCCGGGTATGGCTCATCCATCCATCGAGTCCAACCGCACGTGACATCTGGTAACTGGAGATAAGAGAACGGATAAGTAAGTTGTATTCACGGTAGCATAGCGTAAATACCAGGGAACTTATGTTGTAATCTGGGCATCAATAGAACCTCCGACCCGTGAACCCCTCGTGCATGTGGTCAAACCACTGCACAACTGCGGGGTTCCTACAATCGCATGTCGGCCAGTCGAAAACTGACGGAAAGTGACAATCTCGTAGCAAAGGAGGGCCATCTCTCCAGTCCCCATATTGTATGACTCGCATATCGTCCGAAGGAGGGCGAGCATGCTCTCCAGGGCCAAAAGACTCTCACCATGCATCAGGCATATATGGCCGTGAAGAGGCTCCCCCACTCGCCATGGGAAAATGTGGAGATGTGAAGTACGGCACAGTAGTCCTAAATAGAAGAAAACATGTGCTTCATAATGTATCATAAAATAAAATGAAATAAATGGATAGCAAGTAGTCGCATCTATAATAGCCAAATTCAACTACATGTAATGTATAGTAGGTACACATATTGTAGTAGTAGGAACATTAGGGACGTATGTTTCGTACCGGTGGGGCAGGTTATGCCCAATAAGGGGTTTCCGTAGGGTTGTGGGGCCCACCGGATGCGTCCGAAAAATTACGGCAAAAATTACGGGTGACCTACGCAACGCAAGATACGACTTATGTGGGAGCAGGTCGGACGATGTCCGAGCAGTAACGTGCAAAAATCGGAAAAGCCACTCGCGGCCACAAAACCCTAAAATTGTGGCCACTTAAGAGATTTTGTAGCCTCACGGGGCCCACCTGAGGGGGGCCAGAAAATACGAAAAAAATCACGAGCGTCCTTCGCAACCCAGCCTACTAGTTATGTTTGGGGGAGCAGGTCGGAACATGTGCGAGCACGACTGTGCAAAAATCGGAACATACACATATGTTACTTATTGAGACAGATAAGGTAAAAAGGTCCGCTACCATAGAGTTGAAACAGCTCTACAACATGGGGCTGAAGGCATTACAAAAGTACAGCTACAGAAGAAGTCACTGACGGCACTGCCTGATCTGGTCCGTGGGGTACGTGAGTGGCGACGGATGATGGACATCCCTCCTAGGCCGGCCCTCTATGTCCTATCGCTCGGTCTAGATATGCCCCGTACAACTCTTGAAAATGCTGACAAATCCACTCCATCCGCCCCCTGTGCTATCTCCCCATCTCCGTAAAATATTTGAAAATACAATTTCTCCGCCATGCTGCCTACAACGTCGGACCGAGAAATTTATCAGTTGTCTACCCAACAGCGTCATGCATTACCATATAATTGTTACATCATTCCATGTCATTGATTTACTCCTCGTTATTTCTACTATCTATTTTTAAATTTGTTCACTCCACTAATTTCTAAGCATGGCTGACATATGTGGCTAGCCTACCATATTTTTAACATATTATTCTAAAAGGGATAATTCACAAATGCCCCTACTCTAAAATACAATATATAAACTGTATGGCGATCCTACTGAAAATTACTGATATAAATAAATAATTAAACTACTCGTTTTTTTCTTACCGCATTATTACTATATGTATTACTAATTTCTCCCAACCCTAAAAAATTACATATCTACTACCTTTAATTTCTACGCATTACTACTATATGTATTAATAATTTCTCCTAACCCTAAAAAATTGCATATCTACTACCTTTAATTTCTACGCATTACTACTATATGTATTATTAATTTCTCCTAACCCTAAAAAATGCATATCTACTACCTTTAATTACTACGTCCAATTTTTTTCTAAAACTTTAACTGCAATGCATATGGCTATCCTACCGGGTTTTTATCGTAATATAGACATTGCACAGCTACACAATACTACCACATTACATTTCTAAATACAAATATTGTCTAAAAAATTATTTGCACATAAAAATTTTCGGACTTACCTCCGCGAAAATGCCGCCTCAACTATCTTCTATTTTTATTCTTTCTCTTCTATTTTTCCTCCTTTTTTTCCTTCTCTTCTTTTCCTCTCCTCTCTTTTCTTTTCTCTCCACTTCTCCTCCTCCCTGCTCTCACTTGCTCTCGCTGCTCTCGGTGATGCAAATGAAAAATGGGAGGCTCGGGCAGAGAAGAGAAGGGGTGGTGCTGCTTTAAAGGGCAGAAATCGCCCCAATTCCGGGCGATCGCCCCATAATGGGGCGATAAGGGCCTGTAGCAACGGTCGGCATAAGATTCGCCGTTTATAGCTGTTGCCCGCTACGGCAAGTGGCTGTTTTGGGTACCTATCGCCCCAGTAACGGGCGATCGCCCTAGTTCCGGGCGACGAGGGTCCATTTTTGTAATTTTCAATTCCGACGAGTATTTCTAAAATAACGAATTAAAATAAATATTTTTTTAAGAAAATTTGATCTATCTATGTCAGTTCTCAAATCTCAAGCCCACTTCCAAGCCAACCCATACTATATTTATAACGGTTGTCATTGTTGGGCTTTTGCCACACTCGATGAGCCATGGGCCACCCACCAATGAAGCGAGCGGATAAGGCTGCGTAAAGGTTGCCCTTATCGCCGGCTCGGGTGCATGCAAGAGAACACGCGCTGAGGTACGGCGGTGCTGAGGCGGAGCGGCGACTTCGGTTTCCCCGGCATCGACGGGTTTGTCGTGCACAAGGGAAAGGCAAGCATGACCGCTTCTCGCGTTGGCTGGTGCAACGGCCAACCTTGATCTCCCCTCCTCTTATCAGCTGGTTCGTCCCTCTCCTCTTTTCCCTGACTGGTTGGACGACTAGAAACCCCAGTTTCTAATACTCTCGAGTTGGTGCTTTACTGCTTTTCCGGGCTGATTTCACCTTGAATCCTGAGCTGTGAGATTGAGGGAAGCTCAATCCTATGAGATTGAGTCGATTTTCTGGGTGCTGGCCAAGATTTGATCCTGGGACAGTGAACTTCGGCTTGGGTACCTTTGGGTCAAAATTTTGAAATCTGTGGTCCTGTGTTGCTGTGAACTGCTCCTTGGGGCCTTGGTGTGGTGGTTTTGATCGCTGCATTAAGACTGTCGGCATTGTATCTCCGGAACGTCTTGTCGCTGCTTTGTCGACGAATTGTGTCGGCAATATATTTTATACGGCTACACGAAAGATCACAACTCGATGGTAGCACAGGGGGCAGGATTTATACGAGTTCGTGCCCTGGAAGAGGTAATACCCTACCCTGTGTGCTCGTGGATTTGTATTGTGGGGTGTCGATCACAATGACCGTATGTTCTTGTCGAGATGGCACGAGAACAGACGATGATGAAGATGTAGATGTAGAATTTTATGTCTAAATAGGGACCCCTGACCCCCTTTATATAGTGCAAGGGGCCGGGTTACAGATTGGTTCCCTAATCCATATAAGGAAGATAAGAGATATAGCCTAGTCGGCTACGCCTATCTCTACGTATTCGAGTAGAATACGAATTCGCCTCCTTGTAGAGTAAGTCGGGTCGTGCCATCTTCTCCACCGGCCCCGGAAAGCGCTCATCCCTCACCGCGTCGCCGGCCGACTCCAACACGGCTCCGCCCGGGCTCCCTCCTCGACTTCAACCTCCACGGCGTGATTAACCTCACCAACTCCCTGGAGGAGCCCCGCAACAGCTTCTACGATGGTGACCTCGGCGCCAAGGGCACGCAACTGCATCTCGTCGCCAAAGTTGTTCCCCAAAATTTCCTATGTGAGTGATAGGCTGCATTGGTGGTGGAGTTGCTTGGTGAGTGGTCGATCTAGGGTTTAGCGATTCAGATTTGGGCTTATCCACGCTTGTGATGCTTCATGCTTTGCTACTAGCTCATATAAGTTTTTTTAGCTCATATACGGAAAACTAAAATGAAGGATCAGCTGATCAGAGAAGAGAACATGTGGCTCATCTCCAGCTATAGTAACTGAAACTTTACAGAATAGCTGGGTAGTTTCTTTTGTTCTTACAAGTAGAAAGTCTCCATGAAAATTTTGCTTTTAGGTAACTACTCTTGGAAACATGCAGGTTGTTATTTATAGTACATAATCAAATATCTATGAAACATAATTTGGGTAAAGAACGGCTTGCCTCGGTCATAACTCAGACAAGAATGTGTTTATTCAGTAATGTTTCATGTTTCTCTTTGTTTTGTGATCAATAAATTAGATGGTAGTTTCATGCTCCGTTAGTTTGTAGCGCTTCATCTCCAACTGGTATCAAAGTATTATTAGTTTGTTTGACTTATAATTGTAACAAGCAAATCTTATCTCCTGCACCTTGATGTGAACCGCCCGAGCACCCTCAACGACCTTCACAACCACTGCAGCAAAACAGCCAATGAAAACACGCAGCCAAGTCAAAGGTTATCTCGTTGTACTTATCTTTTGACATAAAACTATCGCTTTTCTTGTGGATGTTTTATACTATCGAATCAAAATTACAATGAATTAATATGGTGTGTATCTCTCTTCTTGTGGGAGATTCACTTGTTATGCAACTTATGCTTGTGGATGAACAGGTGTTATAGTGCAAGTGTATGTCATATAGATCAAATCAACCAGCGACCTTGTTTCATCACTGCTTTTAGGGAAATACATAACCAAGAGCAACCAAAATGAAATTACAGATGTTTATTAATTCACAAAATCTTGCTTTAACGCCTGTTGTGATTACAAATATTGTTTCATAAAATTTTCGTTGCCAAATTATCATTAAAGTTTCCTATTTATGATGCTCTTATGCTTAATAGTCCAAAGAAATAATTTATTCATGTTAAAATAGCCTTCCATTTTTCAAACAATAATATCGCTGTTTTCATATTAGAAACTGAACTATGTCCATATGAGAAGTTGCGGCTTTCAAATATCGCGATGGTTCAAGCCAAATTTCAATCCTTGGCATTGCCACAATAAAAATGCTCGACAGATCAAGAACTCCCCATTCCTGTAAAGGCTAAGCAATCGAGCGAGAAACAGAGAAGACTCGATTCGAATATGATCTGAAGAGGACAGGAGAACGAGGAGATGAAAATGACAACATCCCTTCATACAAGGAGGGGCCGCTAACGGAAGAACGATCCGTAGCCGCTAGATCATCCTTAAAGGTGCTTCTTCGTCTATCTTGCCGAGGGGCTAAGGATGTTGGGTGCATGTAGTGTTTCGCATTGCTTGTATTTAATTTCTTGATGTTGTTGCCTTTGTGTACTTCTTGTGTTCCTGTCTATTTATTTGAAGTGACATATTTATATTGATGTTTTATTCTTACATATCGGGGACCATATAAAAAGATACCAAAAGGCTCTTTGCAAGGCCTAAGAAGAGCGACAAGATGCCTCCGGTGGCACAAGACCTTCCAAGAGAGTGAAAGCAAGCTGCAAAGAACAGAGCAACCTCTTGGGGTCTCAACAAGGTCAACAAAGAAAGAATTTGGCCTCAAAGACCACTTAATGAAGATAGGACCATCAGAGCATCACAAAGAACTCATTCATCAAGTTTGTAGTGAAGGACAAGAACCAAGCTGTTGAAGATACGAGTCAATGCAGAGATGAATCCTACACCCTAAGTCCTGTGAGGGATTGGTCTTTTGAAGGAGAAGGTGAAGGTGTTGCTGCTAGTGACGAGAGCACTCAGCCAGGCGATGAAGGCAAGTTTTTTTTTTGTCATGCTCCTTTATGCTTTCTATATTTGTAGCTAACTTCTTGAATGACTTTGTTTGTAGATATAGCACCAACTGCTCAAAGAAGGAGGAGGGCACCTACAATGGGTAAATTGCTCGACAGGATTACTAGATCTATGGGAAGACGGTTGCCTATTCAAATTGCTGAAGGGATGAGAAGGCCACAAAAACCGTTGCAGGCCACCAAGTTAGCATCAGAGGCGGGTATTCATATTAGGCAGTCTGTTCCTATCCTTACACATTGGAAAGAATATAAGAATAATGATGCTCATTTACAAAATTTCATGGGGAAATTAGCTGTAAGTAAATTCATTCTTTGTCACTATTTGTTTTACATTGCTCTTTGACATGTTAGCTCATTGTATGGTATAACTCATTAATATGATTCATTCAATTTAATAGACAAGGTTGTCTATTGACACCAACGACAATCCTACCAAGCATGCTTGTACCAATGTTTTGAAGGGTGGGGTACGACAGACAAGATATATGCTAAAGAAGCAATATTTTAATGGTGTTCCAGCTAATGAAGTCAAGACAACATCTCCTCAGACTCACATGAGTGATGAGGAGTGGAGAAAACTTGTTCAAAAATGGTCTCGACACAAAAAACAAGGTCCGATCTATGAATCACCTTTTCTTTTCAGATTCTATTCCAAAATGTGTCTAATATAATTGCCTTCAGAGGAAATATCTGAAAAAACAAGCGTAACCGTGCAAAGTCAAGTTCCATCAAACTACAGATCTCGTAGCTACATTGCACAATCGCTATGATCTGGTATATTCTCTTGTTAGTCTCATTCTCACCAATCTTGAGTTTTAGACAATGCTTAATTTATTAATTAGCATGTATTAGGAAATTAATTAATATGAAAATACTTGTGCTTGTTAATCTTGTGGATGTATATATCATACATGTGTGATGATCACCACCACCGGTGATACATAGATTATAGCTTCCAACTCATTTTGTTGTACTTATTTTGTCATAAAAACTGGTCCAAATTCATGTTGTTTATTTAGGTATCACTTAGGTCCTTTGTGGATTGTAGATATTTCTAATGCTATGAGAAGGGGTAGGATCTATAACATATTATTTTATTTGCTTCATACCCAAATACAGAGGGAGAAAAAGAAAGATCAAGAGTTCAGTGCACTGGACATGTTCAAGGAGTGCCACAACAAAGAAGAGGAAAGGATTTAGTGAGCACTGTGCAACATGCAATTGTAAGTCTTCTTTGTAATGGGTTGATTTGTATCTATATGGCTTGCCATACATGTTACTTTTGTCCCTATCTATATGTTATCCATATCCATATGGGAGATTAAGAGAGGATGTGTTTGCATCTGCTTGATCACGTAGTGCGTGCTGTGTGAATACAAATTTACAATTAATAAAGAACATGATATGTGAGAGTGTCTTGCAAGTTATGAAAATTGTTTCTATTTTGCTCAAAAGGATCTTATTGTCAAAACTTGGACCATTAGTGAAAGTTCTTGGTAAATAGAAACTCGTTGTTCTTAGCATATAATTGTTGTTTCCTATATATTGGACATGCATGTAGAATAGTTCCTTGTGCCTCAATAATTTAATCAAGCCGATGGTCAAGTACTAATATATTTTAGTGGGTTCCTGCTGATTAATTAAGTCGATGGTCAAGTGAGCAAAGAACTAGAATCAAGATTCTTTCTTACGCTCTATAAGTCGCCTAGAGACAAGTAGAAGTGTTGCATCATGAATATGAAATGGTTGTACCAAAAATCAAGTACTGCATTTATCTTAAGAATGTGTTACTTAAACCTTAATAAATGTATGAATGTGTTGTCTGAAAATTTAGCACATCTTATCTTGGATTTTCTTACATTCAATATGTATCTCCTTTCCCTCTTGACTAATTATCCTTGATATCTTAGGCCGAGATGGAAGCTATGATGGTGCTCGATCTGATGGTAACACAACAAAATCACATCTGAGATGTTGTTTCCAAGGTTCTCTCCCGAGAGCGGTGCTACCAAAGAAATTCTGAAAAATGTTGGATTAGAGGCAACAACATCCACAAAGACATCGAGTGGCGAGTTCTTCAAGAACAACTTGAGGAAGAGAGGCGGGAAGCGCTTGCGCTTCGACAGACCATCGAGCATCAACGGCGGGAACTTGATGACTTGAAGCAAAAGGCACAAGCGGCAGATGAAGCAATGACCAAGACACGAGAGAGATGGAGGAATTCAGAAGAGGCAAGAGGAAAATGATGCGCTTCTTCGCCGTCTCTGGGCATTGCATAGGTTAACCCCGCCGACTATGAATGTGATGTGATGTAATATTTTGCTCTTGGTGAGATCGGAGTGGTTGATGTTGTGCACTTATCTCTGGAAGTGGTTGATCTTTGTGCACTTGTCCTTTGGAAGTGGTTGATCTTGTGGTAGACATGAAACTATATTTTGCTTCTTGATGTGGTACTTCATGACTTGTTGAAACTACTTATGTGTGTGTGTCTTTGAACATCATGAAGATGCTATGAAACAATGAAATATAATGTGTCACTTATATCTCAGATTCTGTGATGGCTTCATGTGGAACAATGTACCGTGGTTGATGTTGTTATGTGTATATGTGATGAAAAAAAGTATTAGCTATACACCCTAGAAGTATTGGGCCTAAATATTTCATTGGGCTAATATTAATGGGCTGAAAAAATGGCTTAAAATGTGTTTTCGTCATTGAAGGATTCACGTCTTTGACAAAATATTCTTCTCGTATAGCGTCATGTATAGGCCACATTTCGTCATAAAAACATGTTTCACAGGATGAAAAAGATGTTGGGTGTTCGTTTTGTGACGAAAAATTAGTCATAAAGGATGCCACCTCAACATGCAATTTCGCCATAGAAGGATGCCACGTCGTCATGCAGGTTCGTCATAGAATACTTCAGTGCCACGTCATTATCCTAGGTGGCAGCAATCACGTGGCATTCTTCTATGATGAATGTTTCGTCACAAAAGAGCGCCTAGGACCTGTTTTTCGAGTTTTTTATGACACAATATTTCGTCATAGAACGACAACCTTTAATGACGAAAATAAGGTGTGTCACAGAAGAGCACCTGTTCTATGACGAATAATACTGTTTCGTCACCGGGAACCATCTATGACGCGATAACAATGACGATTCCTATTTCGTCATAATTTCGTCGCAGAAGTTTACTCATGACGATTTCATGATTTATGGTGACGTATCTTTAGCATCATTGATAAGTGATTTTTACGTAGTGAATACGGAGCCCATGGATGAGTGCCTCGTACTCGGCTGCATTGTTTGAAGCTGGAAAATGAATCTGGAGGACATACTTGAGTCGTTCTCCTCCAGGTGACACGAGGACGATACCAGCCCCCGCGCCTGTCGCTGGAGAGAGCCATCGAAGTACATGTTTCAATGCTCGGACTCTTCGACGACCGGGGGAGCCTGCATCTCCGTCCACTCGGCAACAAAGTCGACGAGTGTTTGTGACTTAATAGCGCTGCGTGGCTTGAACAGAGCTCGAAAGCTCCGAGTTCCACTGACCACTTAGCGATTCTCCCAGTGGCTTCCCGATTGTGAAGGATGTCTCCAAGGGGGGAAAAAGTGACCATCGAAATTGGATGTTCTTCAAAGTACTGCTTCAGCTTCCGAGAGGCGATCAGGACCGCATACAAAAACTTCTGCACTTGGGGATAGCGTACTTTGGACTCGCCCAATGCTTCCCTAACGAAGTAGACCAGGCGTTGAGCCTTATAGACGCGTCCTTGTTCTTCCTGTTCTACCGCCACCGCGGCGCTTACTACATGAGTGGTAGCCGCAATGTATAGCAGAAGCGGCTTCTGTGGCATAGGGATGCCAAGACAGGCGGTGCTGTGAGGAATAGTTTGAGATCCTTAAAAACCTTCTGTGCCTGGGGCGTCCAGATGAACTTGTCCTGCTGCTTCTTTAACAGTTTAAAGAAGGGCGACCCACGCTCGTCGAGTCGCGAGATGAATCAGCCGAATGCCACCATGCACCCATTTAGACGCTGAACATCCCTTTGGCAAGTTGGGGGAGCCATCTCTGTGATAGCTCTGATCATTTTCGGGTTGGCTTCGATTCCGCAGTGAGACACCACGAAACCGAGTAGCTTTCCCGAAGGGACCCCGAAGACACACTTCTCCGGGTTCAACTTCATGTTATATACCGACAGGCTCTCGAATGTCTCCGATAGGTCGGCGACCAAGTCGGAGGTTACACGAGACTTCACAACAACGTCATCAACGTACGCCTCCACGTTGCGCTCGAGCTGGTTGTGGAAACATCGCTAAATGCAATGTTGGTACGTTGCTCCGGCGTTCTTCAGCCCGAAGGGCATAGTGACGTAGCAGAAGGCCCCGAACGGAGTGATGAACGAAGTTTTGATACAATCTTCTTCCCTCAAGCTAATCTGGTGATAGCCTGAGTAGGCATCCAAAAAGCTCAAAAGCTCGCAACCGGCAGTGGAATCAACCACCTGGTCGATGCGAGGTAGTCCAAACGGATCCTTAGGGCATGCTTTATTTAAATCAGTGTAATCGACACACATACACTAAGTACCATTCTTCTTCTGCATAAGCACCAGATTTGCTAACCAGTCGGGGTGGAGCACCACCCTTATGAAACCAGCGGCCAATAGTTTGGTGATCTCTACCTTGATGGCTTTCTTCCGATCCTGCGCAAACCGACGCAGCCGTTGCTTGACTAACTTGGCTTTGTCGTTTACATTCAAAGAGTGCTCGATCACCTCCCTCGGGACACCCGGCATGTCAGATGGTTTCCAAGCGAAGATGCTCCGACTTGCTTGGAGGAGGTGACGAGTGCCTCTTCCTATTTCGGATCGAGTCCTGTCTCGATCAGAGCCGTTTTGGTCAAATCGGACGGGTATAGTGAAATGCGTTTGGCATCTTTATCAGGTTTGATGCCTGACTTAGATTGCTTCTTGTTTGGCACATCGCCTTCGTTGAGAAGAGTGGTGGCCGCTTGCCGGATCTCATCCAACTCGGCAGTCGCATCCACTGACTGGGCTGAGTTGCCGTTCTCCTTATCGAGTAGATAAGAAAACTTGACGTCCCCGCGGACTGTGATTACGCCCTGCGGGCCTGGCATCTTCATCGCCAGGTAAGCGTACTGTGGGACGGCCATGAATTTAACCAAGCCCGGCCTTCCCAAGATTGCGTGATACGCAGTCTCGAAATCGGCCACCTCAAAGCTGAGGTTTTCCTTCCGGTAGTTGTTTCGATTTCCAAAAGTGACTAGAAGAGAGATTCTCCCAATCGGCACAGAGGAGGTTCCTGAAATTATGCCATGAAACGGCGCATCAGTCTTTCGGATCGCCGACCATGGAATCTGCATCTGATCAAATGTCTTGGCGAAAAGGATATTCAACCCGTTTTCGCCGTCGACTAAGACTTGCGCAGTCGGACGCCCCGTATCATAGGATCCAGGATGAGAGGGTACCTTTCTGGACATGGGATGTGAGCGGGATGATCCGAGCGATCAAATTTGATCGGGACTTCAGACCACCGAAGGTATGCGGGGGTCACCGGAGCAGCTGCATTGACTTCCCGAGTAGTAAGCTTTTGTTTACGCTTGGACTCGTATGCATCCGAAACCCCATATATGTAATTGAGCTCGCGCTCGGTTTCTTGGCATGCGTCACCTTGAGGTGGACCAAGCTTATCATCTTGCTTGGCGTCCTTCGGATTGTCCTTGTTCTCCTGAGCGAACCTCTTCAGAACGTTGCAGTCCTTTGCCGCATGCTTTCCATCCGGATGAAAAAGACACAGCGCCTCCATTACTTTATTGTAGTCATTGGACCGAGCCGGCCTTTGCCGTCCTTGATCCGTGCCTGCCACCAATTCTTCACCCTTCCGCTTTTTGTCCTTCTTGGAAGATGACTCGGGCTTGTCTTTCTTGCCTTCGTTTTTGGTCGGGTGATCCTCCTGGCGCTCGGCAAGAGCATCCGACACGGTGGCATACCGGTCCGCTAGAGCGAACATCTCTTTGACAGTGGTTGGGAGCTTCCGAGACATCTTTTTGATCAAGTCGAGGTCGCGAACTCCCTTTTGAAAAGTTGCGACGACGACCGTTTCAGAAATCTCTCGGATTGTGTTTTTCTTCTTTGTGAAACGCCGAATGAAATCCCTTAACGACTCATCCTTTCGCTGAAGAATCTGATAAAGGCCCCATTGAGTCCCAGGCTTCTCGTAAGTGCCCTGAAAATTGGCGACGAATTGGTCGCAAAGCGCTCCCTAGGAACCGATCGAGTTCTCTAGAAGGCCTGCAAGCCAACCCCGAGCCGGGGGAGTCAACATGACGGGCAAGTAGTTTGCCATCACATCAAAGCTTCCACCGGCAGCTTTGATTGCCAAAGAATAAATCTGCAACCAAGCTTCTGGGTCCCGCTTCCCATCAAATTTCATAATTCCCTTAGGGTTAAACCCTTCGGGCCAGTTGACCTAACGAAGTCGGGGCATGAATGCTTTGATCCCATCGATCATCCCGTCCCTAGGGGGAAGAGACTGATGGGGGAAGTATTCGGCACGGCGGAGTGCGGCGCCGGTATTCCTCTCGCTCCCTCGGCCGAGCTTCGATGTTGAGGCGGAGGTCGCGACTTGTACTTTGGCGAGAGTCTTGCCCGTGAGTTGGCATGTGCCGACTACGCCGAGTTTTGCTTGAGGAGGTCAGGTTTTTGGCCGAATCGGCCTGTTGATCCCGGGTACTTTGGACAGCCGCTGCCGTCACCATGGCTTTAATCTGCTCCATGATCGGCGTTGCGGGGCTGTTTTCCCCGAGTAACGGACCAACATTGTCCAAGAGGGTCTTACAAGCGAGGATATTCTGCTGTGGCGTACGGAAGACCGAGTGATCTCCCATACGAACTTCGAGCAGTTCCTCCTGAACTTCACGCGCTCGACCGCGCAATCTATCGCGCAGATCTTCACCACCTCTGCGGTTGTGCTCGGCTCCTGCTTCATCTAGCCGGCATAGGGCCGACCCGGAAGGTTGTCCATCCACCACGCAAACGCCGCGATAGTCAACGAACCAGTTGATGCTGTCTCCTGACTCGGATTCTGAGTGAGAGAGGCTTAACTGATCTCGACTTGTTGGCTCATCGAAGGGGGGTGATTATAACTCCCACTTCCCGTGACGGATCGTCTGGCAGAAGGAAACCCGACTGAGATTCGGCAGAACAGATCTGCTGAAACCTAGCAGCCGAATTGGTAAATCCGAGTGGCATCATAGCGTCCACTCGGGAAGTAGATCTGATTAGAGTTATCACCGAGCCAGAACTCGGGAAGCTCGTCCCAGTAGGTATCTGTTGGGCTCCACCCCTTAGCCCGGACTGGAAAAGACAGCGTGTTATCTCATAGAAAACAATGGCTAAGTTTCTCTTTATCAGCGAGAGGAGCTGGAAGAGCCAAAGGCCCATGATCCCGACTGAAACCGAAGGGAATCCCTGCGGTGGGCCAGTCGAAATTGTTACCACCAGATTGGATTCCTTCCGGATCGGAGTTCGGAAGAGTCATCCTGAGGCGATGAAGTTCGGCCGGAGTCGCGCACAGCCTCCCACGGACGTTGTCCGGTTGAGATAGCCAAAGTTCCTCAAAGTCGTCGGCGAGGAAGTCGAGATCACCGAAGACAAAACCTTGGTCGGGGGCCTAGGTGAAGACGAATCTGCCGATGGAAGCCATCGAAGTCGATGAAGCTGATCGTGACGCTAGCCCCTACCTGGCACGCCAACTGTCGATGAATTGTGTCGGCAATATATTTTATAGGGCTACGTGAAAGATCATAACTCGATGGTAGCACAGAGGGCAGGATTTATATAGGTTCAGGCCCTCGGAAAGAGGTAATACCCTACTCCTGTGCTCGTGGGTTTGTATTGTGGGGTGTCGATCACAATGACCGTATGTTCACGTCGAGATGGCACGAGAACAGATGATGACGAAGATGTAGATGTAGAATTTCATGTCTAACTAGGGACCCCGGACCCCCTTTATATAGTGCAAGGGGCCGGGTTACAGATTGGTTCCCCCTTTATATAGCCTGGTCGGCTACGCCTATTTCTACGTATTCGAGTAGAATACGAATTCGCCTCCTTGTAGAGCAAGTCGGGTCGCGCCATCCACCAAGCCTTTCTTCTGGAAGATCCACGCGACTTGGCCCAAGGAGGTAGTATGTCCAACCGTCTGTCTCCGAATACCCGGGGCCCATATTGTCCACACTGCTCGTGCTTGTGCGACTGCAATATTGTTTTCTAGGACAGCGACTTTAAGACGTGCCTTGTCTATCTTCTCACTGGTTTGAGTCCAGTGTGCTGTAAGTATCTCAAATTGCCTCTTGTGAGCTTGTGTACAGGGCTAATTGAGGTAAATTAGAGGACTTTGCCAAGGGCAAAGGGACTGTTTAGTGTTTACCTTAATTTGGGGACTATACACTAGATATGGGTGTGGCGTTGAGTTTAGCTCGATAATGATTCTGAATGTGAGATTGTTTATGTCAATTTAGTGAATGTGAGGATGTTATATTGCTGATTTATTCAATTTAATTGAGCCATCACTTAATCTGTTGTGTGCTGCTGGAAAATTCACCTTTGTGATGCTATGGATAGTTGCTGAGTTATATTGCTGCCCTGTTATCTATGTAGCATACATATATGCTGGGAATTGTTATTTCTAGCACATAATTTTGATGGTTAGTTACTGTATGATGTCCTGAATTTACTGAATTTTGGATAAGCAGATAGCAGTAGATAAAGGCTCAGTTGAATTGAGATATATTTCAGCTGTTTAGTAATTGTCAATTCTCCGAATTTGTCATAATACAACCTGTGAACATATATACATGTTGTATGTCGTTGGATGGCTATTTATAGCAACTCAACATATTAAATCTAAGAGCAATTCTATAAATATTCAAAACTAAGCATTGTTGCTGTTAATTGTTATAGATTTATTATTATTATATAATAATCTACATTATCATAAACTTAATATATATATATATGTCGGCGACCGGGAGGCGGGCCTCCGCGGGCCGATGAGCAAGAGGAAGGTCGGAGCGAGGCCCGAGGGCGGCCCAGTCCCCTGGACCGGGACCCGGCCGCTGGCCGGGCACCGCCGCGGGAAAGAAAGAGGTCCGACGCGGTCAGACGCGCCGGGACCTGGTGGCGACACGAGGATTTTTATCCTGGTTCTGGCCTCCATTGTCGGATAACAGCCCTACGTCTAGTCTTCGTTTAATGCCAAGTTTAAACGAGTACAAGGGGTGAAGCCCGGGCTTCAGTACAATTAGTGTTCAAGGCACTATGTGTGTTCCTATAGTTACCTGTATGCGAAGAACTACCGCCGGAAACTAGAGCTCCTACGTGAGTGCAAGTGCTCTTGTTCTACAGTGGCTATCTTCCGGGTGTGTGTCTATGTCTGCCTGTTTGTGCGCAGATGTCCGATGTCCAAGCCCTCCTTTAGTTGTGGCCTGTATGCCCCTTTATAGGCGGCCCCGGCTACCGTAGCCGGTCCTTGGTCCGTTGAATAGTCGTCTCCTGCTGTTTTGCCATGCCGGAGCGTACAAAATCTACCGGGTAATCGAGTGTATCTCTTGATCGACGCGTTGGACCGCTACTGGTTGACACGTGTCTTTCCCTATGCGGACAGTCCGACGAGACTTGCCGCCAACTTGCCGGCGGCCTCTGTCCGGCGCTCCTTGGTATTGTGCTCGCATTTAATTCTCGGTGACCTTTGGGACCCGAAGCGTATCCTGTGCGCGGCGTGGCGTAATCTGCCTTGGGTCCCGAGCCCTGGGCTTCAGAAACCCGGGCGGGTGAGTGACCCGAGCTTTCAAGGCAGGGAACGCGAGCTTGCCAAGCCCGGGCGTACTTCCTGAGGGTCGGAGGCAAGTTAGTGGGCCGTATCTCCATGGGCCACGTACTTTCCCCAACAGCTAGTCCCCGAGCCTCGAGTGGGACAAAGTCGTGCCGCCCGGAGGTTTATTTGGTAACTACCTTCGGGCGAAATCCCTGCCCTTCGCGCGCGCGGGGCCCCCTAGCTTCGGCGGGAATCCCAAACGAGCGCGGTTATGCGCGCCGCTGTTTTTTCCTCTCGGTTTCCATGTGTTCGGGCGGACAGGCGATGGTTTGTCTCCCCACGCCGGTTTATAATAGGCGGTTTACCCTTCGTTATTTCCATTATGCTCCCTTGTGCTATTGCCTTCTTGCCTATCTCATCCCTTCGCTCTTTCTGCCGTTTATCCCCTCCCAACCTTCCCCTTTCGTTGGCGCCCTTTATGCGGAGTCTCCTTCCCGAGGACGCCGTGGAGGAGTTGGCCGCCGCCGGTTTCATCGAGGTTGGCGGCTGGAGGGTGGCCGGCGAGGAGATAGTCCCTGCGTCCGAGAGCAAGGAGTTTGTTTGCTTCGAGCTTTTCGCCATGCACGGGCTCCGGGTCCCGGAGTCTGATTTCTTCGCCGCTGTCCTGTCCCAATGTGGGATCGAGTTGGTGAATCTTAATCCCAACTCGATCCTATTTCTGGCGATCTTCGCGCATCTTTGCGAGGCGTTCGTCAGGGTGGAGTCGACGGTCAGACTTTTCCTCAACTTCTACGAACTGACCACGATCGGCAGGAGCGACGAGGCGGGGTGTGCCTACTTAAAGCTGCGCCGCGACATGAAGCCCGTGTACCTGGCGTTCAAGGCCAAGGAGAAAGTCGGGGGGGTGGGCGTCGCGGAGGTACTACGCGAAGGTGCTTAGCGACTGCGGGTTGTGGTTCGCGAATGCGAACCCCGGGAAGCTGATGTTGCCCTGCCCTTCGCTGGAGCCGACGGAAGTAGTCTCGGCGGCCAAGATCCGGGAGTTGGCCGGCCGGGGGCTAAATGGCTACGACATTGTGGCCGACTTCACCAGGCACAGGGTGAGTCCACTGCGGAAGCGGGTTCACCCTTTCTTCCAAATCCGCGGGTGGGACGATCTCACCCGCGAAAGCACCTCTCGTAAGCTCTTTTCTTCGACCTTACAGTCTTTTGCCCGGGCTTCCTCTGGGCGTGTTTTTGATGTTCCCGCTCTTTTCCTTTCAGCCCTGCCCCAGGATGACGTGGTCCGAGCCGTGAGGCTCCTGCTGCCCGCGAACCATAACAAGCCATCAGGCTTGGGTATCCGTAATGTCCTTGACGAGGTATGTGTCCCCGCAAGCTAAGCGCCCCTGGAGACGGTACCCGTGGGCGTGGGCTGATGCTCCCTAGCTTGCTTTGCAGGGGAAAACGGGTGAGGAGGCCGGGCCCACCGCTCTCGCGCTAGTGGCAGCCCCCAGGGCTGTGAGTTCGGCGGCCGATGGTAGCGCAGGCTTAGTCCCGGTGCGGCGAGAGCGGGCTGCGAGCACGCGACCGCCTTTAAAGAAATCGACGGGCTTTGTATGGGACAAGGTCGTCGGCCTTGGCGGTGGCGGCGGGCGCTGCTTCGCCCCTGACCCGCCCGGATAGAGGTTCCGGGACCGGATTCGCCGATCTTGGGGATACCCAGCCGGCGTCGAAGAGGCGTCGGTTGGTGTTGGATGATGACGACTCGGACGACGGGTTGGCCGGGACGGATCTCAAGCTCGCCCGTAGGTCACCGTGCTTTTTGGTTTTCTCTTCTTTTCTCTACTCATCACGGTTCTCGGGCTGATCGTGCTCTGACCGCTCCTTTTGACTTCAGTCTCCATGTCTGTCGGGGCGGGGAAGCTCATCCCGGTGCGGCCGGAGGAGGTGGCCCGGGAGGACGATCCTGTTAAGGATCATGAAGGGCGCTGAGGCTCGGGGCCCTATTTCCTCCCGTTGGTGGCACGCAGCGACGTGCGCTGCCAGGCCGTGACCGTAGAGGTGGAGACGGACGAAGGAACATCAATCTTGACGCCGCTCCGCGTCGAGGGGCGGACCTCGTCCAGGTGGCACCCAATCGACTTCGGCGGTCTGTCGGAGCTCTTTGCGGGGTGTGACCTGCCCGTCCCACCGCTGGACATGGGTGACACACTCCTCCTTGGGTGGAACTACACGGTCCGGGTCATCACAGCCGCCAGCATCGTCGCGGTGCGGCAGTGGAGTGCGGCCCCGTTGGTCGCTGCGGATGGATCGTGGCAACGCCAGCGTGGATCGAGCACGAGCTCTCGCTCACCGGAAGGTGCCGGGAGGAGTCCATCCGGCTTCGGCCCGTTCCCGGCCAACCCCTCGCGGAGTGGCTGGTGAGCATAAAGGCGACCCCACCTAAGGCGGATGCCGGGGTGCAAACCGACTTTGCCCCTGAGCCGTGCCTTGAGGCGGACGGGCCTTCGAGGGGAACGGCCGAGCCTGTTGGAGGAGCGGCCGAGCCTGCGGAGGAGGCGGCGCCGGGATCAGCTGATGAAACCCAGGCCGAGCCGGCGAAGGGAGCACTCGAGGCTGCAGGAGAAGCGGCCGAGACTGCAGGAGGCTCGGCCGTGCTTGCGGAGGGAGCACCCGAGGAATCAAGCAGCTCGAGCGATAGCTCGGGCGACCTGGTTGTGGCGCTGCCTTTCCCTTGGCATGCTGCCCGGCCTCGGTATGAGTCCGTGACAGCGGCGGCCATGAGGCGGGTAAGTGCCTTTGAGTTTGGCTTTTGAGGTCTTGTGCCGACCCTGCTTTGGTTCTTTCTTTTTCCTTAGCCCGCTCTCTTGGTGCAGGTCTACCGCGAGATCGTCAGCATTGCGTGCTCGTTTGGGGCTGAGCACGAGGCCGAGCAGGAGGCCCTGAAGGCGGAAGGTGAACGCTGGCGACAGCAGGACGAAACCACGCACACTGAGCTGGAAGAAGCTCGCTCGAGCTCGGTCCAGGCAGTGACTCTGGAAGCTCGAGTTGCGGCGACGGAGGCGGCCCTAGCCGCAGCGCGGGACGATGTCGGAGAGGTCTCCCGTCGGTCGCAGGAGGCCCTTAAGGCCGAACGCGACCGTTCCACCGAGCTCGAGGAGCGCCTTCGATCGGTGGAGGCGCACCGCGCCGCCAAGGTTGCCCGTGCAGCGGAGGAGCGCGATCTCTTTGCTACGGAGCTCTCCCGGGTGAAGTTGGCTGCGGTCGTGACGGAGGATCTGCTGAAGACCCACCGGGACACTGTGAGGGACTTGGAGGCAGCTTACAAAGTCTTACGGACTGATATGCGAACTGCCCGAGATAGGGAAAAACCTTCCTTGAGCTTCAGAACCAACATGAAGAGTCACTGGCCGAGTTTCGTAAACTTAGGTGCCAGCCCAGGTCGTAGGCCTTTGTATTTTCTTTTCTTTTCTTGAGCGGTGATCCAACTTGCCGTTTTTGTAAACCTTCCTTAAAAATGCTATTGACTTGTTTTGACCTTTTTCCTTTGTCACCCCCTCGGTCCATCTTCTCCCTGGAATGCCGATCGTCGATTTGACTGTCGCACCATGTCCCGAGAGACATCCGCATCAAATCTTGGAAACGGCTCTCGGCGGAGTTGCTTCCCGATGCTATTACTCTTGGAATCGGTTCGACTCCCCGAGCTTGGCTATAAAAGGAGGCCGATGCGGCCTTCGCTTTTCATTCCAAACTTCTTCCTACAGTCCCTCCTTCTCCGCCTGCTCCCATGGATCATGAAGAGTTCTTGGCGGTTCTTTGGGCGGAGTACGATCTCGCCCTCGCCGAGATTGCGGAGGAGGAGGCTCGTGCCCGCGACGTCGCCACCGTCGCGGTCCTGATCGAGGTCGTCCCGGCTCTTGCCTAGGTGGCCGACGTGATCGTCGAGGCGTTAGTCCGCGCTCGCCGAGGTTTCCTGTAATTGGCTTGTAAGCCATTTCGAAGTTTTAATAAAGTTGCTTGTTGTGCCTTCTTCTTTTGCCGTCTTTCCTGCATGCAAACGAACACGAGTATTCGTATACGCAAGATGGATTCGAAGGTCGTAGTATAGTCCTATCGATCCTAGCTCCCGAGCCATGGCCGAGCTTCTGAAGAGAAGCTCGGGCGTGGCTTAGAGAAGATCGAAAGTCCTTGCTCGGATAATCGACCTTGGAAGATCAACCTTAAAGAAATCGACCCTTAAAAAATCGACCCTAGCCCCCGAGCCACGGCCGAGCTTCTGGATCGACAGAAAGTCGGTTGTGGTTTAGAGAGATCAATTTTTGAAAAATCGACCCTAGCCCCGGAGCCACGGCCGAGCTTCTGGATTGACAAAAGGTCGATTGTGGTTTAGAGAGATCAATTTTTGAAAAATCGTCCCTAGCCCCCGAGCCACCGCCCAACTTCTGGACCGACAGAAGGTCGGTTGTGGTTTAGAGAGATCAATTTTTGAAAAATCGACCCTAGCCACCGAGCCACGGCCGAGCTTCTGGATCGACAGAAGGTCGGTTGTGGTTTAGAGAGATCAATTTTTGAAAAATCGACCCTAGCCCCGAGCCACGGCCGAGCTTCTGGATTGACAGAAGGTCGGTTGTGGTTTAGAGAGATCAATTTTTGAAGAATCGACCCTAGCCCCCGAGCCACGGCCAAGCTTCTGAAGAGAAGCTCGGGCGTGGTTTAGAGAGACCGTGTCCTTAGAACAGAGCTCATGGCCCTTGCTCTATCTCTTTGTAAGAGGCAGAGTGCTGGGCTCTAGAGTTATCCCGGGTTGTAACAATTTTATGCGGGCTTATGATATTGGCCGGAAAGCGTTTGCCCGCACGGGATCTTGCGTGATGCGATGGATATCGGCTTACCCATGTGCAAGGGAATCCCGGGGGTGTAGCTTCTGCGTAGCCACTATTCTGCCGACGTATGCTGAGACAGCCCGAGTTTTCTCCCAAGGCCGATCGTAGGGTTAGGTTTTCGGGGGTTGTTTGAGGGCTTTCTAGGGAGTGAAAGGACGGAAAAGGAAAAGAGGGGCGAGAAAAGAGACTTACGACCTTGGTTCATGCGTAGAAGCTCCGGAGTTGAGCGATATTCTAGGAACTGTTCAGGACTCTACCATCCAAATAGCTGATCTCACACGGCCCGGCGTGTGGGCGATCTGACGTGTCTGGACCCTCCCATCTCAGGGTAAGCTTATTAGCGTGGGCTAGGTTCTGAACTCGTCTTAGAACCAGGTCGCCCACTTGCAAGGACCGGGTCTGTACCTTTTTTGCCACATGCCGTCGTAGGGATTGCTGGTATGCTGCCATTCGCAGCAATTCTTGCTCGCGGCGAGACTCGGATAGGTCGAGACCCAACAGTCGCTCCTCGTCATTGTCGATTTGACCTGCAAAATCAATGCGAACTGAACCAAGTCTTAGCTTGGCGGGTAAGACCGCTTTCGAGCCGTATACAAGCCTGAATGGGGTTTCTCCAGTAGCTCGATTGGAGGTTGTCCGGGCTGCCCAAAGCACCGAGGGTAGCTCTTCTACCCAGTTGTGACGTTGTTCCACGAGAGCATCGTACACTCGGCGCTTAATGCCCTGCATGATTTGCCCATTTGCACGTTCAGCCGCACCGTTGCTCTGTGGGTGAGCCACTGAGGCTAGGATGACCTTCATGCCGAGCTCTTCGCAGTAATCTTGGAATAGCTCGCTTGTGAACTATGTCCCATTGTTAGCGACCAGCTTGCTCGGGACTCCGAACCTAGTCACAATGTTGTTCCTCAAGAACCTTTTGGCCATTTGGGCTAATATGCTCGACACAGGTTCGGCCTCGATCCACTTAGTGAAAGTGTCGATGGCGACGAACAGGTGCGTGCAGCCCTTTAGGCCTCTGGGGAACAGACCAAATATGTCCATTCCCCACGTCGAGAATGGCCAGGTCAGCGGGATAGTCTGCAGCTCGTATACTGGCTGGTGGGGCACTCGGGTGTGGTATTGGCAGGCTGGGCAACGTTTTACTAGTTTCCTTGCGTCAGTCAATGCAGTAGGCCAGTAGTACCCCATGCGGAAGGTTTTTCCCACTAAGGTTCTGAAAGAGGCGTGGGCCCCGCAGATCCCGTCGTGGATGTCTTAGAGGAGAAATTTGCCTTCCTCCTGGGTCACGCACTTGCAAAGTACGCCGTTAGAACCCCTTCGGTACAACAAGCCCCCGAGTAATCGGTAAGGTTGGGCTTGTCTTTGGAGCCGGGATTTCTCAGCTGTGTCCTGTGGCAGTGTCCCATGCGTCAAGAACTAGACGAATGGCGTTATCCAGGAGTCGCGCTTCTCTAGGAATGAAACGGTACGGTCGTTTGGGTCGAGGCAACCGTCTTCTCGGGGGCCTCTTCTCCGGAGGGAATAGAGAGCTTTAGTAGGTGCTGTACGAGCACCCCCGCTGGGGTGGTTTCATGTGAGGAGTTGAGCTTTGCGAGCTTATCGGCCAGGCTATTAGCCAGTCTGGGAACGTAACATACTTCGAAGTTCGTAAAGTGTTTCTCCAGCTTTCTCACTTTTGCCAAGTATCGCGCCATTGAGTCGTCGCAACACTGAAACTCCTTCTTTAACTGGTAGACGACCAACTGCGAATCCCCTTTCGCTGTTAGCCGTTTTATGCCGAGCGCAGTGCATGCTCGTGGAGGTCGCCTAGGAGGCCTTCAGACTCCAAACATTGTTCGTTCTTGGAAAATGAAGTCAGATTATATGCGAATTTGTTCTCCCTAGGGAGATGAGAACAAACCCGCAACTGATCGCTCAATTGACGCGACCCATCAAAGAACATGGTCGAAGGCTTCTTGGCTTATGAGCTCGGGCGAGCCTCCTCCGGGTCGGCCGCCCGGTCCACTCGGCCCAAGAAGTCGGCCACGACTTGGGACTTGATCATTGTTAAATGGTACGAACTTGATATCGAATTCACCAAGCTCGACTGCCCACTTTGCGACCCGCCCGTTCGCGTCGGGATTTCTAATGGTGTCCCTCAGCGGGAAACTTGTTGGGATCGTGACTGGATGGGATTGAAAATAGTGACGCAGCTATCGTGAGGCCATATGCAAGGTATATAAGAGTTTCTGAACCTCAGGGTATCGCTCCTTAGGTCCATGTAATACCTCGCTTACGTAGTAGACGGGTTGTTGCTTGCCCTCGCGTTCGACTGCTAGTACAACACTCACAGCCTGCGGAGCGACCGCCAAGTAGAGGAGTAGAGGTTCCCCGAGCTTTGGCGTGGCTAGGACGGGAGGCGTGGACAGATAGCGCTTTAGCTCGCTGAAAGCGGCCTCGGCTTCTTCTATCCATTCAAAACCATCGTGCTTGCGCAGGATGTTACAGAAAGGTGCACTGCGCTCGCCGAGATGAGATATGAATCTGCTGAGAGCCGCCATCCGCCCGGTGAGGGCTTGTACCTCTTTGGTGCAAGTTGGCGACCTCATATTCTCGATGGCTTCGATTTTCTCGGGGTTAGCCCCGATGCTCGCCTTCTTATCACGTAACCAAGCAACGTCCCAGATCGGACACCGAACACGCATTTTTCAGGATTCAATTTGACTTGGTGTTTCCTGAGGTTAGCAAATGTTTCCTGAAGGTTGGTCACATGGTCCCGCAGGACCTTGCTTTTTACAACGATGTCGTCTACGTAAACCTCTACGTTGCGCCCTATCTAATCATGGATCGTCTTCTGCATTAACCGCTGGAACGTGGCTCCCGCGTTCTTCAGACCGAATGACATGGTCGTGTAGCAGAAGGTACCCAAAGGTGTCACAAAGGCTATCTTTTCTTCGTCTTCCCTTGCCAGCGCGATCTGGTGATACCCCGAGTAGGCGTCCAGGAAGCTTATGAGCGCCGAGTCCGCCGTTGCGTCAACCAGTTAGTCTATGCGCGGTAGGGGGAAATTGTCTTTGGGGCAGGCGGCGTTGAGGTCGCGATGGTCGACGCACATTTGCCATTTCCCGCCCTTCTTCTTGACAACGACTGGGTTGGCGAGCCAGTCGGAATGCTCGACTTCTCGGATGAAGCCGGCTTGGAGGAGCTTGCCGAGTTACTCCTGAATGATATCGGCTTTCCACTTGGGAAAGCGTCGTAACGCCAGTCTAATAGGTTTTTTATCAGGCTAAACGGCTAGCCTGTGCTCGATCACCTCCCTTAGGACTCCGGGCATGTCGGACGGTTCCCACGCGAACACGTCTGCGTTAGCTCGGAGGAAGGCGGTGAGCTCGAGTTCCTATTTGGACTCGAGGTTAGCCCCTACGTGGACGACCTTAGCAGGGTCATCCTCGGAGAGGGGTACTGCCTTGGTGGGCTCCTGCAGTGCGCAGGCCACCTTAGGGACAGATCGGTGGCCGATCGGTCTGGTGGGCAGCTCTGAGGCTGTCCAACCATGGCTGTATGCTCTCATCACAGGCCATGGCGGCCTTGTGGCTTCCTTTGACCGTGAAGACCCCGTGAGGGGCCGGCATCTTGAGGCAGTGGTACCTGTGGTGGGTGGCCGCCATGAATTTGGACAACGCGGGTCGTCCTAAGATGGCGTTGTACGGAAGCTCGGAGTCAACCACCTCGAAGGTGACGTACTCCGTCCAAAAATTCTGGGGGGTCCCGAACGTTACGGGCAGCATGATCTGCCCGATCGGTTGTAGCGACGACCCCGGGACAATGCCATGGAAAGGAATGGCTATGTCCTTGATCTTGGACCGCGGGACTTGCATCTGGTCAATAACCTAGGCAGTGATGATGTCCAAGGAGCTTCCGCCGTCCACCAGCATGCGATCGACTCGCGTGTTGCTTAAAGTGGGACAAAGCACCAGCGGCCGGTGCTGAGGCCTCGTCATTCCGGGGGGACAGTTATCCCTGGAGAAGGTGATCGTTTGGTGAGACCACCGCATGGGTGTGTCTCCGGACTTACCCCTTTCAAGGTGGTAAACCTCTCGGGCAGCGGCCTTGAGCTTGCGTCGTGCGCGCGAGCCACCTGGAAGGCATCGCCGTGGCCGCCATAGGGTGCCCGATCGTCCGGCACCCCATTGTCAGGGAGCTCGGGCATAGGCCCGCGCCCGGCGTAGAAGTCCTCTAACCACGGCGCCCACGTCCTGCAATTACGCAGGTCGTGGCCGTACTGCCGATGGAAAAGGCAGTAGCGGTTGTTTGGAGGGTTCGCCCCCTGGGCCGGTCGAGCTCGGGGCTGGGGAGCTCGTCCCTGCCCTTGACCTGCGCCCCGGCCGTTTCCGCCACCTGCCGGGCGGGCTGGTCGTGGAGGCGGCCGCTCAGGAAGAGCGAGCCTCTCGGGCTCCACCGTCGCGACGTAGTTCGGGGCGGCGGGCTCCTTCTTCTTCTTCTTCTTCTTCTTCTTCTTCTTCTTCTTCTTCTTCTTCTCGGCGTCTCCCTTCTTAGCGTCTGCGCCAGTCCGGGCTGCCGCTTTCTCCTCCGTTCTCCCACTCTTGCGCTCCACTGCCTTGGAGGCATTGATATACCACTCCGCAGCATGAAATAAATCGGCCGCAGTGTGGACGGGATGGAGTACAAGGTCCTCGGTGAAACGGGTATTCCGTACCCCCTCCTTGAAGGCCTCGACGATGGCCTCGTCGGAGATCGACGGAATGGTGTTGCGTACCTAGACGAACCTGCGGACGTAGTCCTGCAGGCCTTCTCCCGCCCTCTGGACCACAAGCTTGAGGTCCTGGGGCTTTCCAGGGCATGCATAGCAGCCCTGGAAGTTCGTCCGGAGTGCTTCCTGCAGCTGTTCCCAGCGGCGTATAGAACCTCGGCGCTGGTTGAAAAGCCAGGTTCGAGCCATTCCCTCCAAGACGGTAGGGAAGTAGTTGACCAAGACGGCCTCATTACCGACGGCGGCCAAGATGGCGGTAGTATAGACGGCGAGATATTCGTCGGGATTCTTGCTCCTGTCGAACTTCTCAATGTTCCCGGGCTTGAACTTACGAGGCCAAGGGGCCTCGCGCAAAGCCCGAGAGAAGGCCGGACATCCAGGGGCGGCCCCGACGTTTCCAACGGAGGGTCTTCCGCCTGGAAGCGGCCTGATGCTGGAAAATACTCCGCCTGGGGTGCGCTAGGGAGCGCCATCCGCTGTGGACGTGGATGCCTGCCGATGCGACCGAACGTTCTGGTCGCGCCGCCTCGAGGTGCCGCTGGTGTGCGACTGGGCCTGAAGGTGCTCGCCGAGATCTCCGGCGAGCTCCTCTAGGCCATCTGCAACTGTAGAGCCTAGGTCGGCCATGGTGAATCCGCGTGGATCCTTCTCCAGGTCAGGCATGACCTGGGCAATCGCCCTAACCTGCTGCTGGCTACGCAGAACCGGGTTGGTGATGGTAGTAGCGGGCGAGGGCGCGCGCGGGGCACGAGTAGCGGGCGTCGGGCTGGTAGGCCTACGACGGATATCCGCCAAAGTCCGTCCGACTGACCCAGCGAAGAGGCTTCGAGCGGCTGCACGCCGCTGGTGCTCTCCGCTTAGGTCAGCGCGTGCCTGGTGTGGGGTCACTCCGCCTGATGCCACGAAGACGTGGCGTGAGGCGGGTTCCAGCGAGGGGACATGTCGGTGTCATCCACGAAGGTGGTGCCGTCGGCACCCTCAACCATCATGGGCACACCCTGGTCCGCTGCCTGCCCTGACGGGCCGGGGCGCCAGTTGTGCGCGCAGGACCGATCCTCCTTTTCAGACAAGACCACGAACGTGCGCGGTCTGTCCGGCTGCGGCACTGGTGGCGGTGCCACCAGACCCTCCATGAGGGTCTCGCTGACGTGAGTCGGCGAAGCGCCGCCCTGGCCGGGCAATGCTGGGGAGCGAATAGCTGCTCCCCAGGATGGGTGATGCTTCCACCTCCATCAAATCAGCCTAGGCTTCGGCGAGGAAGCCAGCTTGCCATTTTTCGTACGACTCGTCGAGATCGTCGCAGTCGTCGAAGTTGAGGTCTACACCATCGTCGTCATCGTATGACAACAAGGCCATCCTCGACTCGATCGAGGGGAGAAGACCGCAATCGGGCCCCACGGTGGGCGCCAGCTGTCGGCAACCGGGAGGCGGGCCTCCGCGGGCCGATGAGCAAGAGGAAGGTGGGAGCGAGGCCCGAGGACGGCCCTGTCCCCTGGTTCAGGCCTCCACTGTCAAATAACAGCCCTACGTCCTGTCTTCGTTTTATGCCAAGCTTAAAAGAGTACAAGGGGGTGAAGGCCGGTACAATAAGTGCTCAAGGCACTATGTGTGTTCCTATAGTTACCTGTATGCGAAGAACTACCGCCGGGAACTAGAGCTCCTACGTGAGTGCAAGTGCTCTTATTCTACAGTGGTTATCTTCCGGGTGTGTGTTTATGTCTGCCTGTTTGTGCGCAGATGTCCGATGTCCAAGCCCCCCTTTAGTTGTGGCTCAGATGCCCTTTTATAGGCGGCCCGCCATCAGAGCGATTCTTGTCTGCTTGAATAGTCGTCTCCTGTTGTTTTGCCGTGCCGGAGCGTACAAAATCTACCGGGTAATCGAGTGTATCTTTTGATCGATGCGCCGGACCGCTACCGGTCTACACGTGTCTTTTCCTAGGCGGACGGTCCGACAAGACCCGCCGCCAACTTGCCGACGGCCTCTGTCAGGCGCTCCTCGGTGCTGTGCTCGCATTTAATTCTCGGTGACCTTTGGGACCCGGCGATCTCAGTCTGGCGCACAAGACCGCCTTGGGTCCCAAGCCCTAGGCTTCGGAAACCCGAGCGGGTGAGTGACCCGAGTTTTCGAGGCAGGGAAGTTCGGTCGCGAGCTTGCTAAGCTCGAACACGAGCTTGCCAAGCCCGGGCATACTTCCTGAGGGTCGGAGGCAAGTTAGTGGGCCGTATCTCCATGGGCCACGTATTTTCCCCCAACAATATATATATACACACACTTCTAAAAAGTTTGTAGTGGTGGTGGTGGTGGTGTTATCAATTTTTGATCTAGATCCTCCAATCTATCCAACGACTCAGATCAAGTAAGCCATTAATTACTAAGGGCTCTCGAAAAGAGCCATTAATTATTGAATCCCTAAATTAGTGGAGACGTTAATTAGCGTGCTATTAATTACTAGATCCCTAAATTAGTGGAGACATTAATTATAGGTAGCATACGATTGCAATTTCTATTTGCATAAGCCGTCTCTTTCGTTAAACGCCCAGATTTGCTGTGGTGGTCTCAATCTAAAGACGACTCGAACGTCGATGACCTCTATGGCATATTTAGCAGAGCTCCAAAGGTGGCTCTCCTCTGGTGTCCCGCGCTCCTTCGAGGGGCCCTGATGTTGCCCTGCCCCCACCAGTGTCGCGTCTCCCTACGTGTCCCGCCCACCCCGCAACGGTGACCACCTAGCCTCCGCACTAATAACCTTAGTTATTCTACTGCTACTCACGATTTGTCCTGTAAATCTTTCCTTTTATTCATTGAGATGTGTTGAGTTGAAGTAACAAGTTGGCTGAGCTGGACATTAAGATGGATTTTGAGATACATTAATTATGTTTCATAAATATTTTCTTTTCTATACTATTAAAAAGAGTCTTGTGGTGGTGGTGTTATCAACTTTTAATCTCCATCATACAATCTATCCAATGGTTTAAATATAGTAAGGGTACTTTCTATTTATTTAGACTTGCTCTTCTTATTTCAGTGCACTGTATTCTTGAAAATTTTCAATCAACCTATCAAAATTCATCATATTTATCTAGCTTCCTTATTTTAATATATTATATTTTAGGAAACTTTCGATCAGATTAACATATATACCAATTAAAGGATCCTAAAAACTATGCATTTGAGCGTTGAAGCAGAGTTTAATAATGCAAAAACAAGACGTAATCAGGTGGAAAAGACTAAAAGCGGAGGTAAAGTGTAGGCTAGACAATCAAATATGACACAATAGATAATAACATGATATTTATTCATAGCAAAGCACGTATAAATTACACCAAAATCCCTGATTAAAAATAAATCGCATGTACATCCACGCAGTGTCTATCCGCACCGCTATAGAAGTTAATTTTATATGTTGAGATATCTCGTTTCATAAATCACCCTTTATAATTTAATAAATTGCTCCGATTTATATTTTCTTTTCTTCCCTTTAAAGTTTATTGCAACGTACGGACATGTACTAATATATACCCATGTATGCAAGAATGGCAACCGAATAATGGACCCTAGATCAGCCAGCCCCAGCCGCTTTTGCCGGCTTCCTCGTGCAACGTGATGCACGCCGCCGCGGCCATGCATGCACAGTGTGATCGCGCCAGCTCCCGCGCCTTTTCATGGAGGGCTACATGGAGGGCTATGGAGCCCAGTACACTATTCCGTTCTTGCCTGCAACCAGCGGCAGCTCAGCCTGCCTGCTCGTGTATTGCAGCCTTGAGTTTCACGAATCGATAAGATGGCCCTCTGATGCTGCCCGATTCCCACTGGTCGGTCGTCGCTGCGCGGCTGCGCCTTTTCAGTTGTTTACCCGCGCGTAGAAAGGATGCTTGCCTTTTCACGCTTCCACTCACTGTACCGTGTCCCCAAGTTTATCATTTTTACAACCCAATCATTTTGATGCTTTTTTAGCCGTCCTATCAAGCTCCTAGTTTTTTTTTTAAGAAAAACTCTTAAAACCGAGTCTTGTTTTTTTTCATCTCGAAACGGCCTACGAAAGGAAAAAAAAAATTTACCAAAAAATAAATTACAAATACGAAAATACCCATTATTTTTACCCAAATACAATAATGCCCCTCTCGCAGTATGAGATGCCGCGTTGTGGTGCAGCGGCATAGCTAATACTATTGTGTGATCTGGTGACAATTGCATCTCATTGTGTACAATGCAGTGGCAATGCAATTGCATTGCATTCACACAACGAAAGATTATTATGCCGCATCATCAAGACAAATGACAATGCATATTATATATTATATCATACATGTTATGTTACGTTATATCATATGTTATATATCATATGTTATATAATATATAAAGTAAATATATATATATGTTATATATTATATATTTTATATCAAGATATTAAATGTTATATATTATATAAAGTATAAATATATATTAAGTATTTATATATAGTACATAACATATATAATATTATATAACATATGTATGTCACATGCCATATATATATAACATATATATATATAATATATTATATATGTTATATATAATAGTTATAACATATGTATGATATATATTATATATAAAAGTATATATATTATCAATATATATGGCCTGTCATTTGGTCTATTTAATCTTTAAAAAATAATAATATGGAAATAATGGATAAGTTTCAGGAGATTTTTTTATATTAATAATTATTTAGAAAATTAAATAAATAGCTAGAAGAATAAACCGCCCTCTGGTCGAGCGAGATTTAATCATAAACATTTCCTCACATACCACGTTGAAGGTAGAGTGCTCTCAGGGAATTTTTATTGTCAGGATTACAAGAAAGTTTCTACTGAGTACAACGGGGATATTTCCTCTTCTTTGGTAGCATCAGTCCGGCCTCCTTTGCGCGACGTGCCTCTCGCTTTCTCTCCTTTCGACCTCTCGGGCCTCGGCTGACTGACGTTCAGGCGTCCTCTTGTCGCTTCGGTACTCCTCCTGTGAGCGCTATGCTTCTCCTCTCGCTCCTCCTCATATCTTACGCTGAACATTGCCTCTTCCAACGGACCTCACGCTCGATATGTTTCTTGTCTTCCTCCGATTGCCAAACCTACCACTGAACCCTAAATACAATCCCTAAATTTTTTTTTCCTAACCAAAATAAGTCTTCAATCTATCCATCAAACAGAAACTCTAATCTTCGTGTATTTTTAACTATCACGATATTTTTTATTAACAAACCTAACACTAAACCCTAAATACAATCCGTAAATATTTTCCCTAATTAAACTAAGTCGTAAATCTATCCATCAAACATAAACCCTAATCTCCACGTATTATTTTCTAACTACATAATGCGTGTCAAAACGTCAATAAAAATATTATATTACATAACGATCTAACGTATTTTAAATCATATTATATACAAAATTGCTAACCAACCGTACTGACCGGATCTTATTTTCAAGCATATTATATAAAAAATTGCTAACCTACCATGTTTTTACTATAAAATAAACTAAACCCTAATATATCAAACAAGTAAACTAAACCCTAATATATATAAAAAAAATTAAAACGTGTACTACTAACCGTACTACTAACCAGATCTTGCTTTTTTACTCCTCCTCCTCCTCTCTCCTCTCCTCTCGGCCGCTCCCTCCTCCCATCCCTCCCTCCCTCCCTCTCCCTCTCCCTCTCCCTCCCCCTCCCTGGGCCGGCCGCTCTCTCCTCTCTCTACGGTTGCTCTCTTGCACGTGGAAATGAGGACGTGGTGGGGCTGCAACTGCAATGAGCCAAATGTATAGTGCGTATGGGGCAATGCCGCTGCGTGGCACTACGGCAATGCTATTGTCAAGAAGTAAGTCTTGTGGCAATAGCATTGTCAAGAATGTGGTACAGCGGTAATGCTATTGCCGCTGTGTGGCAACGCGGCAATAGCATTGCCGCTATACCATGCCGCGGCAATAGCTATGCCGCGTTGTGGCGCCGTGGCGGAGGGGCATTTCTGCATATAGGTGAAAACCATGGGCATTTTGATATTTGCGAAATTTTTTAGGTAAAAAAAATTCCTACGAAAGCCCACAACATTCTGAAAATCCAATAGTTAGATTAAAGTTACAGCAAAGGAGGCTCCATATTTGTACGCATAGCATTTGTATGTGTGGGGCCCTTTACCGATACATGAATATGTGACATCCTGTATTTTCTAAATCTTAAAAAGGCATTATTTCGATTTAAGATCTTTTATTAATAATTACCCTCTAATTTTTCCACCCATGCCCTAATCTTTTCCCTGATCGCTGTGTTCGTCACCGAGCAGCGACCGATCTTCCTCGCTGGACCAGCCACCACGGTAAAATCGACACCCGCGTAGCCCATATCATACCAAACTAATACTCTCAACCAAGGCCCAATCAAATCATACCAAATCAAACCGTATTCCACTCTTTTCAAACCAAACCAAATCAAATCACGTCCCAATTCATACATGCCATTTCGATGCATACCAAAATCTTGCATACCATAACCAATTCATTCAACTTGCTCGTTATGCCAAGGAAAATGTCGTGAATGACGCAGCGAAGATATGGAAGTTCATGAAGAGAATGAACCCTATCCTGAAGGTCAATTTAGTATCTCATGGCTGCTAGACTTTTCAAAAATTAGTCAATATGACGCTGCATCAGAAGGATGCTCAGCGTTAGCTTACTGAAGACAATAAAAAGAGGAAGATGGTGTTCCAGAACCAGCAGGGCTCAAGCGGCAATCGCCCTTGAGTGGGGCAATTCCAGCCAAAACAGCAGGGGAACAAGTCTTATACACCTGTGTTCCGTGCACCTGTTCCACCCCAGCAGTAAGTGCCACCTAACAATTTAGTGGCACCACTAACCAAGAACCCTGCAACTGCGCCAGGTATCCAGTGCTATAATTGCCAACAAATAGGTCACTATACTTATAGTTGTCCTCAGAAGAAAAACAACCAGGCACGAGCACAAACCAATACTGGAGGTACACCTGCTCATCCGCTGCAGCAAGGACCAGCTCATGCAGTTCATGATACTTCGAGGACGCCTGCGAATATCCTGGGGGAAATTTTGCCTTCTACATAGGCTGATCCTGTGGTTTTGGTGCCGGGCAATATTTTTGTGCATGAAACTCCAGGCCAGGGAGATGCATCCTACCTATGGTTGACACCTTCCTTGTCCCCAGCCAATTAACTCGATACACCTGAAAGGAGCCAGGCATGGATGTGATAAGGCAGTGCCAGGCACAGTCTCCTCTCTCACTCTCTCTCTCATGCCTCTAGGAACAACGCGTCCAGGAGAGAGAGAGGGGCAGAACAAATCCGGCTAGCTAGGTCGCTGCACAGTAACCTGGATTGGGTAGATTGATACTCTGCACGGCACTACAGTACTGCGCCGGAAGCTACAGACAAATGGGCGTGGTTTTAAGGATGGCGACTATAGCCCACACGGCCCTACAGATCAATGGCAACGGCGAGGCAGGCGTCTGCGGCAGGTCGGTCTCTGGCCTCTAGTCATCGCTAGCTAGCTCCCTCCAGATCATGGCCATCGTCATCGACAGCGCGCGGCGGCAACTGTCTTTTCCCCTAGCCAAGCCCCGGCCGGACTGGCGACTGCCGCTCATGACACCGGCCGCGCGCAGGCGCAGAGCCACTTGCGTGATGAGGCCGAGGCGTGCCCTTGCCGTTTCCGCCTGCCTGCGCCGTGTCTGGCATTGCGTCTCGAGCTTGTACTTGCGCCCGGCGAGTTGCATGCATCTGAGGATGCGTACCTCTCCGGCTTCGTCTGTACGTAGGCTTGGCATATGGACGGCGAGCGAGAACGATGGGATTAAGTCTGAGCATCTCCACCAATTACTCTATTCTCTCACTCTATAACACTATTCACTACTCTCTCTATCAACATTCTAAATTTTCTTCACACTTTACACACTCTAAAAGATTTCTTCCCCGCACCAACTACTCTATTCCAAGTTACAATATTGTAGAGTACCTGCTCCAAATGCTCTAACCCAACTAACCAAATATCAAGAAGGCAAAAAAAAAAACAGTTGCATAGTTTTACGTGGTATTATTAGGTAGGCCTACCATCAGGTATAGTATCATACTCCCTCCGTTGGGATTTATAGGACGTATTAGAGATAGACTCCAAGACCAAGGGCAATGGTCAAGTTACAAATTTATCCTTAAACTTAATTGGTGGAGAAGGCAATTAATGCTTCAAATGAACTTAATCACACGCATGCATGCATGCTTTAAATTAGAAAACATCTCACTAAAATAACATTGAAAATTGAGTGTGCCCTATATTAAACAACAAATCCAAATCTCTAATACGCCCTATAAATCCCAACGGGGAGTATGTTTTTATTAGGTGGGTCCTACCGTCAAAATATGCTTTCAAATGGTTTAAGAGTATCTCCAATGGTGGAGCCAACTACTAGCTATAACAAGTGTCTATGTCATCTATAGATAGCAAAAAGATAACATTTTCAATGGATTAGCTATAATATAGTCTCTATATTTATTATAGACCCACATGTAATAGTTAGCATGCACCTTAGAATCAGTTATAGACTGACTCTTGTTAAAGAGCTAGTCTATATCTTTTTCCATGTCTTCTCTTCTCCACGTAAGCAAAAAAGCTGATTGGCACTTTTATAGCTAGCTGAAGTTGCACAATTGGAAATGCTCTAATCGGATAGATCTAACCATAAAAACATGGTTTCATATGGTTTCATCCGGTAGACCTTGCTTGAGTTTTTTTATTATCTAACTTCGCAGTGAAAGATCCAACCAACACTATAGCATTCTGTAGTATTTCTGATAGTATATAGTTATATACAGTGTTGTTCATCCATGTTTCGTAGTGCTAGACCATAGTTGTATATATAGTCCTAGTTATCGCCTGCAACCCAAAGTCCATCTCATGTGCGGCGGCTGTCGCTTGATTCCCGCTTTTTCCACCAATCAACAGACAACACTGCTACCTTCTGGTGATTATGGGGCCAACAACGAGAGATATTGGCGCTGGAAAAGTGTGATTCTTTGACGCAAGTACCCTGCAATCGTTTCCTACGTTATCCGTGCGCATTTACATAGGTACAGTGCTATCCTATATCTACCTTCCGAAGAATAAAATCTCTGGAAAAATCTCATAGATTCCATTGTCCCTTGCTACCCATCTTCTATCTATTATATTATTAAATATAGTTCAACCGAGCCGTCACGTTCCCTCTAAAAATATTTACATCTCCAATCAACAGCTCCTCGTCATTGGGAGGCGGGTAACTGGAGTGGAGCGCGCGGCTTACGCGCGGTACCACTAGCAAGAACGGACGTCAAGGACGCCTGAGAAGGTCCAGCCTCCTATGGGGTAGCAGTAGAGGACAACAGTACCAAGCCCGAGAAAGAGGGAACTGGGCCCTAACTTGTGGACGAGGTGTATTCACAGTCGGCGAAGGAACTGGCAACAGCAGAGGCGGCCAAGAAGACAGAGCAGTCATTGGCACTCCGGCAAGGGCAGTGGCTGGAACTCCACGTCGAGGAACAGGAGTAACTAGGGTAGGGGTGGCTGAGTGGTGGTGAGAGGGACTGTTAGAAACGACGGGGGAGCCAGGGAAAGTGTCGTGGCAAGTGTGGTAGTTACAGGCGACACTAGGACCAGAACTGGAACTCCAAGCAAAGGTGCTAATGAGGAAGTGGTGACCGGTAGAAAAGCAGTTACTGGCCCGACACGGCATGAGCAAACTCGATCCGACGGTAGTGAGCAGCAGCATCTAAGGAGGCCTGAAGCAGTAACTAGTAGAGTAGGGCTATTTGCCCGTCCTGAAACTGAACCATGCCCTAGAGCTCTCGGTGCTCCCTGAGAACATCAAGAAGCAGGGCACTAGCACCAGTGGTGTACGACTACGAGCGGGCGAGACACGGACAAGCAACCTGTCCAGCCCACCAGGCTGTGAGGTAGTCTGACCCTAGAAGACAGGCCTGCCAGTAGTGCAAGTCAGTCTCTGCCAGCTCGTCACGGAAAAGTCCGCAGAGCCTGAGGCAGGACTCGTAAGCAGACGCCTCCACAGCTAGCTCCGGGTGAAGGTGGGGCGTCTCAGCTGTGAAGCGAAGGGTCCCTGCAACTGGTCCTATGGGCATTGTAGTCTCCACAACCCACGAACACAGCAGACTGGTCGGCCTACTCCTGCCAACGAACTGTGGGCCGCAGGGAAAACCAAGCACACGGCAGAGACGATACAACATACGAAGGGTTTCTTCGCTAGGTCTGTCAAGACCGCCAATGAAAGTGAAGCTCTCATCGTCCTCTATGAAACTGATCGTCATCTCTGAAACTCAATTTTGAGAATAGTGAATAAAAGAGGCAAGGATTTTCCTATTGTTTCGAGATAGACAACGAGAGATTAGGAGAAATGAGCCATAAAATAAATTTTGATTTTTCTTTTTAAACAAATGTGTGTGTGTATATATATATGTATGTATGTAAGTATATATACATATATTCATACATCTTCCATGTATAAAAATACATAGGGCTTTTGACTAACGACTAAGAAGATAGGGTTTTTTCTATAGTCGTATGTTCTGATACCAGCTTTGTTGGCCCCCTGATTTTTCGGTCTAATCGGGAATCTATGTGATTTCTGCACCAGTCCATGATCTTGCTAGTGCATCACAAATTTACAAACGCTAGACCATTTCATACACGTTTCTAGGGAACAAACATTTAGTCCACATCAAAATACATAGGGTCTCAATGTTTTTGGGAAGGGCCATACATGCCAAATATTACAATACCCAAAATGTGAGCTCATATCAGAGTTTTGTAGCGGAAACAAAAGATGAGAAAACGTTTAGGGATCCAACGCTGTGCCCATTCCCAATCAGGCAAGCGACTAGGATTCTCCCCTAACGGTCATCTTGGTCATCGTCTTCCCGATAATCCTCATCTTCTAGGCAGTCATATGGATCCTCCTCATCATCTTTACCTAAAAGAGTGAGTGAGTGCGAGGGTGAGCGCGCAATCAAACCGCGCTCGCGAACCAACACCTGTCCTAATGCAATTTAATGATACAAGGGCCTTTTTGGTGGAGGTTTGAGTTGTTTTATTTGCCGCAAAGCCAACTTTTCAATAATTAGGTATTAAAGAAAAGACCTATCACTTAGCCATTTTAATAAATCAAAAGACGTATTATGCTGTATACGCAAATCATTCAGCATTTGGATTTCTTCAAGGCACATTGTATCTACTACCGTGGACTACGTGTCAAAAGGATCGGTGGATCCATCCCATAGCCATGGGCATGGTCCCTGAAAACAAAGTTTAGACCAGTACCCATACCAACAACTGGCGTACTGTCTTTACCAACTGGCAAGTCCGTTCCCATACCTACAACTAGCGCATGACTCCCAAAGTGGCAACCGACTCACCCCTTATCCTAGGGGCGTAATCGCTTTGAGCTCAACTAAGGCCAGGATCCAAATATCCAAGAGATCATTAATCTTTAAGAAAGATATACCAACGTTCGCACTCAGGCAGATGTGGCACCCGAGTGCAATGAGTATTCTCCCGTCTATTCCAATTACGTTGATAGTCGAGACCAGCGACCAACTATACCATGCATCGTTGATAGCGTTGCTATGCCGTTGCAGCGTTGATAGGCAAGGATCGACCCATGTGACCTAGACCAGCAAGTCTAAGCATATCCAATGATTTATTAATCGAGGTATTATTTGCTATGGTCTTATGTTTTCCAAGGGACAAAGAAATAAACATTATCAAGGGTGGTGTTTTATGCTTATTATAATATTTATTAGCAAATAGAATATTAACTAGACAAGCACTAGCAGCATCACCTTGCAAATATAACGATAGTGGAAAGTAGAGCATGTAGTTTCATAATTTAAATCAACATACACTTGATTAAATAATGGGTGAGAAACATGAATTAGAATGTTGGCGCACCTGGATCCTCAATATCACAGTCCAGGGGATTGTCCTCGTTTGGCAGGTTCTCCGATTCCTCGTTCTCTAAATTCCACGAATAATCAAAATGGCACCAAAAATTAACAATATGCCCAAAAATCCAAATGTTGAATGCCATGAGTGGATAATCCTAGGGTTTCAGCTTATTTCATATATATATTTCTCAGGTTTTAACCAGACTATAAATAATGGTTTAAATCTTTTTCCATTAGAGTGGTTATGAGATCTATTTTATATATATATATATATATATATATATATATATATATATATATATATATATATATATATTGTATTTAGGTTATGCCTATATGTCCAAAAATAGTAAAAACGCAAATATCTACCCTTATAATAATCCTAGAGATTTAATGTATAGTTAAAATATTATTTAGGATAGGTTAAGCATTTTCTGACATTTATTAATTTAGAATTAAAGCCTTCTTTCATAGTTTCTTAATTTATTAAAGGTATAAAAGGCACAAAAAGATGATTTTATAATTTTTCTATGTTCAAAAATCATCTTAGTATTTAACAGAATTTTCTCATTAATTTTACAAGTCATTAACTATTTTTAGATAATCAAATACACGTTCTCAGATTTCTTTAAATCCTAAAATCCAAAAAAATCGTTTGCACAGTAATGGGCTTGGCCCAACATGAGTGGCCCATGAGCGCGGCGCGACGCGGCCCATGTGCGGTCGGCGAACGCGCCCTTAGCGCGCGCGAGAGAGGCTGACAGGTGGGCCCATGTCCCACCGGTTAGTGACTCCGCGCGAGACAGATAGTGGGCCATGGGGCCCACGGGTCAGCGGCATGCTGGTCTGTGTAAGCCCAACAAGTGGGTTCGAGACCCACTTGTCAGCCTCACATCACAACTACGCGGGATTTTTAAATGGGGCTGCATTGTTGCAGTGGGCCTCGACGGTCAGCGAGAGAGAGGAGTAGCGAGAGAGAGGAGTGACGTGAGGGAGTCGGCGGCGCTGACGTCGTCGTCTTCTTCCTCCGTCTCGCTCTCCGGCGATGCTTCAGCGTCGGACTGGCGGCGCTCCGGTGCACTAGAGGAGGAGTTCGAGATCTCTACGGGTCAAGGAGAACAGGACCTAGGACGTGTCGTCGGCGTTCTCACCAGAGGCGACCCGAAACGGCGGCGCGATAGGCCGAGGTGGAAGGAAGTAGCGGCGAGCAACGAACAAGATGATCCTAAGGTTCTTGTGCATGAAAAATCTACTGGGGAGTATCTAGGAGTTTAGTGGAACTATACCGCGCAGTTGTTTGAGACGGGGGAAGTTTGGTTCAGGTTGGCGACGACGAAGCGAAAGGAGGCCGAGCAGGGGAAGTAGCGGCGCGCAAACCCCGGTGCTCCTCCGTCCAATTGCTCCTAGGGAAAGGTGGCGGATGCTCCGGGGATGCTGTAGACCGAAGTAGAGCTCGTGACTTGCAACCGTTGACACGAAATCGAAAAGGGGGCGGAATGCTCCGGTGGCGGTGGAGGAGCTATCCCGTGAGCTGTAGAGGACGAAAGCCAAATTAGGCGCGGTTAGAGCTTGAGGAGGGGGAGAATAAGCATGGCTCGACCGTCGGATTCGCAACGCGTCGGCACGGCGAGGACGCTAGTCCAGGCACAGAGCGAGGCGGGGGTGTGGCACGGAGTTGGGCGGTGCACCGGCGGGGTCGGACTGGCGCGTCCGGCGCGGTCCCGGCGAAGCAGACCGACGGGAGAGAGGGAGAGATGCAGAGTAGAGGAGGAAGAAAGGGGAGGTCCGAGGTGGGCCAAATTGGGCTGTGGTAGGGAGGCCGGCTGGCCCGGGGAAGGCCCAAGCCAGGGCGTGGCCCAAATGGGCTGCCCAAACATGCAGGGGAGGGGAAAGCACTGTAGTAAATCCGAAAATAGGTTTTGAATTTGAAAATAGATTTCAAAGTGTATATGAGAGTGGCATGATTTCCAAAAATGGGTTAAATATAAGGTCATAAACAGATTCAAATTGAAATTATTATGTAGATAATTCATACCGGAGAAATATAGATTTTTAGAATTTTGCTTAAAACTATAAAAATTAACCTTGCCAAATTATTTTTCATATTTTTGGAAAATAAAACCCAAAAATGGGATGTTACATGTTCACGTGAATGCCTGGTTAATTAACTCTTCGAAACGTATGAATGCACGGGTATTTACATGCATGCGTACTAAATGGTGACTTACATCTAGGGTGTGTTTGCTTTACGGCCCCAAGTAGCCTACCAATGAATTGGTTATGACTAATGCAGAGCATGACCAATTCATCGGCAAAAATATAGTGTTTGAATTGGAGCCAAAAATCATGATCAAAATTTGGTAACTCATGTTTGGTATGAATCCAATTTTTGGTTTGTTGCCAATTGGATTTTAATCACCTTCTCAATAAAACCCAAAAATCAAATAAATTCAAAATTTTATAAAAAGAACTATGGAGAGGTAAGCAATGATTTTAGATGAATTAAGAATTTTGTTTTCAATGAACCACGAATCAAATAGATATAAAATATCGAAAACTTAAAATCAAAATGAAATAAACAAGCACATATAGGCGTGCTACCCTTTTTTGCTAGCAGGCAGAGGAGTCGTTTTTCTGTCAATGGGCCCCGCATGTGATTAGCGTTGCGCGCCAACGTTGGGGCGGAGGATTTCAACAGCTTGCCCTGGCGCTACATGAAGAAGTCTAAGAGCATCCGTAGCGGATACTCTATAATTGTTTATTTGGATAGAATAGTTGCTGGAGAGAAAAAAATTTTTAGAGTGTAGTACAAAGTGTGAAGAAATTTTAGAGATATGGATATAATGCAGGGAATAATGTTCTAGAGTAGAAATTTAAAGTGACTGTTGGAGATGCTCTAAGCAGCTACCCAAATGTTGCTCCCAACCAAACTCCCACCAAATTGCTTAGGTATGACCAAGTTTTGGCATGTTGCTCACACCATCTCCAGCAGATACTTTAAAATCGGATCTCTATGCACCCTCTCTAAATCACTATTTGCTTTCTATATTTTTATTCTCTTCAACAGAACCCCTATTCAGAAAAACTATAGAGGCTGATATAAAGAGCCCCTAAATTTAGCGGCTATGAAAAAAAACTCTAAATTTAAAAGTTAAGATAAAGACTCTGCTGAAGAACGAGAAAACTCTAAATATAGTAGATTCTGTTTTAAATGTTCTAATGGAGTTGCTAAAAGGACGACAAACGAAACACGTCTAGTCGATCCCAAAAAAAAAAACCATGGCGATAGAACTGTAGGGCACATCACGCTGAGTGTACACTGTGCAGCATATCCGGCCAAGCCAAACCGCGCGCGCGTGCTGGCTACGTACAGCGGGGAACAGCTAGCGCCCGGTCCATCGAGCTAGCTCAGCTACGCATCCATCCGTCCGTCCATCCATCCATCCATCGACCGACATGACGCGCGCGCGCACGTCCGATCAGGTGAGCGCGAGGCATACATACAGGGCGTGTTTGGTTGGGTGGCTCCGGCCTGGTCAGGCTCGCGTGAGCCACCCAACCGGTATTTGGTTGGCTGAACGAGCACTACCCAACCGGTATTTGGTTGGCTGAACGAGCACCAGAGCCAGGCTCAACACATGCAAAATCACTGTCTTGGCGGCTCGGCTCGCGAAACGCCAGCCGATCGCTTCAGCGGCCGAAAGACAAGGATTTGGCGGCCAAGACGCCAAGATGCACTGTGAGTCAACGACTAACTAGTTCATCAGTTCAATGCACAAACTTCACATTCTTTGAAAAAATTTTAAAAATTCAAACGACATCCAAATTCAATGAAACAAAAAAAAGAACCATAGATTCAAGTATAAGGTACTGAAAAAATTCAGATTTTTTTGAATTTTTATTTTTGTTTTCGAATTTATTGATTTTTTTGATTTTAAATTTATTTTCACTTTTGGATTTATTTTTTCTGTTTTTAATTTTCCTCTTTTGAATTTGTCCATCCCACTTCCCTCCTAGTGCAGCCAACCAAACAACATCTCTGCGCAGCCTGGTCAATCTCATACAACCAACCAAACAACGTCCCCTTACATCACCTCAGCCTGTCTCCCACCAGCCTGACTGAACTCATACAGCCTGGCTGAGCTCATACGACAACCAAACAGCCTCACAATGTATGCACCCAAGCGAAGGTTTCAGGTAGACAGGGATGAAAATGGTACGGATAATTTCCGACCGTCCAAACCAACTCGAATAATAATTTAAATAATATTATAGATATCCGAATGTTTTTAAGTGGATACAGTACGGATACAAATAATATCCAATAGATAATATCCGAGCTTTTTTGGATAATATATGATGGATATTATCCGTATAGTGAATATCCATCTACAAATCATCTCCATTACACTTCTCCGCTTGTCAGTATCTTTTTTCTTAGCAAGACAGTCATACTCAAATACTTAGATATCACCATGACTATGAGTTCACGAAGTTGACGCATAAAAGTGACAACCATATGTATTTTCTATGCTTATTTCTCTACTATGTATTATCGTGTATTATCTGAGAAGGATTATCCATATCCGATTTATATTCGTAACGATATTATTCGTATCCGTATTTGTATCTGCTATTATCCGTGTCCGAATCCGTATCCGAAAAATAATATGAATATAAATACAATAGGAGTGATTTCTGATCCTTATCCAATCCGTTTCATCTCTATTTCCAGGTGGGTTGACCGGTCTGTCTACCACGTACAGTCCGGTGGGCCCCAATGTCAGGGACCAGCGTTTTCCTTGTGCCCGAATGGAGAGTGAGTACGTGCAGGTTGCTTGGAGTTTTTTTTCTTCTTTTTATGGGTGGTTGCTTGGAGTTGGAGTCTAGCTGGCTACTACAACGAAGCCAATTAACCGTACATTGTTGTGTTGGCTCATGAGCGCATGCGTGTAGATACGTGCTTATGTATCCGATCGACTGCAGTCGTTGGATCACAGTCCGGCACGTTATTCAAATTCATATTATTCTAATTTGAATACAGACGCTATCAATATTTGATATTATCTATATTCAAAAAAGGACGATACTACCTGACGTTACACTGTTGTGAGCAATCCCAATAGTGCAGCAGTACCACGTGGTTTCATCAGCTAAACCCACCATCAAATATACAGTATCATGTGGTTTCGTTAGATAGGTCCCACCATCAAGTATGGTTTCATCTGGTTTCACGAGGTGGGTCACACCATCAGAGTATGGTCTCATATAGTATCACATGGTTTCATTGTGAGACCCACTTGAGATTTATGCCTTTAGCTACAACATTAGGATCCCACCCAATGCTACACCGTTGCCTAGTAATTCAGTTTGAAAAAATGCTACCGGTATTTGTATTATTGATTTTGTGTACTCGACATTGAAGTCTTGACTTGTGCCAAAGATTAGATAAAAAAAATCTAAAAATATAATTAATGTCGGCGTCTGGGAAATGAGCTCCACAGGCCGATATGTAAGAGAAGAGTGTGAGACCCGAAAGTGGCCTTGCCCCCTCGACCGAAGCCTGGGCGTGTCGAGGGAAGGGGGTGGTTGACGACGGATGGTGACGTGGGTGTTTTTATCCTGGTTCGGGATTTCACTATCGGATAACAGTCCTAAGTCCAGTACTCGTTTAATATCGGGCTTAAACGAGTACAGGGGTGAGACTGAGCAACTCAGGCTCGAATAAAATAAGTGCTCAAGGCACTGTGTGTTCCTAAAGTGACTGGGCGTGAAGAATTATCGCTTAGAACTAGGAATCCTACGCAAGTGTAAGTGCTCATGTTCTATGGTGGCTGGGTGCTGCTGCTTCGCGCGTCTGTTCCCTCTCTCTTTGTTTGTGGCATGTGCCCTCCTTTTATAGGCAGCCTTCGGTCACTGTAGTCTCACTTCGGTTCGGTGTGGAACACCTCACCATCTTCTGGTCATTGGTCATGTTTTTCCGTCTTGCCGGGTTTTGGCATAGCTGATCTTTAGAGCCCGCTGGTCATTGGACATGCTTTCCCGACTCGCTGGGCTCAGCGTTCCGACCGCCGAGCAACAGTGCGTGTCTTTCTCTTTAGGAGCGAACGGGCAAGCTGACCTTTGACGTGATCGACCACCAACCCACCAGCGGCTGTGGCAGACGTGCATCGGTACTGCGGCTACATTTAACTCGCGGTGACATGCGGGGCCGTGGCGTCCTACGCGCAGCGTGGCATAGTCCGCGTTGGGGTCTGAACCTTGTCCCAAGCTTTGGAAGCTCGGGAGCTAAGAAGCCCGAGCGCCCGGGTTGAAAAGCTCGAGTGCGAGCTTACTAGGCTCGGACGCGAGCTTACAAAGCTCGTGCGGGTCCTTTCTTGAACCAAAGACAGGTAAATGGACCGTATCCCCATAGGCCGTGTACTTTTCCCAACAGATAATATCCAAAATATTATCGTACCTAAGGATATCTGAATCCATATTTCTATTCATAATCTCTTATAAAATATGGAAACAAATATGGTCTATCCAATCCGTATCCGATCTATTTCCACCGTTCTTCTCTCCTGTCCGCGCTACTGCCTCCCTGGCCACATGCATGACGCCAGGTTTTGAAATGATATGTTCCCTAAAATAAAAAAGCTAGTACATGTTATGTCGACGAGATATCAAACCTTGTCAATGCTCCCAAAAAAAAAAAAAACCTTGTCATGTTTCTCTTACTCGTAGTGGAAATTGGATGCGACAGAGAATGATCATGTTGAGCAAGAACGGAGCGAAAAGACCGTAACGCCTATTCTCAGCATCCATCCTACTATGATCGCATCAACGACATATCTCGAATCCTTCTTCGCATGTAAGGAACCTGGCTGTCGGTGTTTGAAAATAGCAATTGAGATCAAAGCCATCGCTATTAAGAACAACTGATGTCTTATATGTATTGGATCCGTTATTCTGTTAGCACAGGGATTTTATTCCGGTTGGGAACGGGCTACGGTCCCGGTTTCCAAACCGGGATAATCGAGGCGATGGCGAGAGCCTGCGGTCCCGTTAGCCACCAACCGGGACCGAAGGCCCCTGAAAAGCCTGGGAGCTGGGGGCGCCCGAGGTAGCTTATCCATCCCAGTTGGTTCTACCAACCGGGACTAGAAGGTGTTTTAATATTTTTTATTTGCCCGCTGGATGACTTATCAGTCCCGGTTGGTTCTACCAACCGGGACTAGAAGGTGTTGTTATTTTTTTTTTGCCCGCTGGATGACATTTAATTGAAACTCATATAATTAATTGAAACTTAAGTATATGTATATATTTGTGTTAAATCACAATTAATTGAAACTCATATAATTATTCATACACAGTTAACTCGTTATTAAATGAAAGGATATTCATTAAAATTTAACTACAGCTGATTTAATTATAAGTAATTAATAAGTACTACAATTGCTAACTAACTAGGCTATATATACAAGTATCACAAGTACACATTGTTGTACACATAATTACAAATACACATGTTTTTGTTCATCGGGATCATCTACGTGGATTGCTCTTGGTAGACCTAGATGTTGACCCCGACGGTTGATCGGTTCCTCTCGAACGGTCGGGCTCCGGAATCTTATTGAAAAAAGGGTGATGATGCTCGCCCATTGGAGCCACAACCTCATCTAATATAAACCCGCACCGCCGAGAGTTCCGGACCTTGTTCCAAACCTTTCTTCGCCAATTTTAGAGGGATCTGTCATTAATTAGGGAATTAACTAATCAATCCTTGGATCTATAGAGGTGTCCGGAATAGTTAGGCATTATTAAGGTATAAATTATAAGTAGTCACCCCAAAAGGTTCTCCTTTTCTCGTAGAGGTAGCAGAGCCTCCGATGAAGTGATACATCATCTCGCATACATAGTAGCCGCACAAATTGTTTCCCGGTGCTTGATGCAAGACCTGTGGTGAAAATGTTGTAGAACGTGAAATAACTGCATAGAAATTTAGTGAACTAACTACAAAGCTAGCATTACGATATAATTACATATTTAGCGAGGTGCAACTCAAATTTTTTCTTAAATTCTCCAACGTTTTCCTTTTGGAATCTTGCGAAGGCACTACACAAGTGATTATGAGTTATCTGATTAGAGTTGGCTTCAAACCGAGAGAAAGAAAACAAGTGTGATAATGAAAGGAACGACAATGTACCGTTGAGCATGGCCAAGAAGTCTTTGTATTTTGTAGGGGTTTTTTTTTGAGTCCATAATCGTGATCGTGCTATGATCTACCTCGATAATAAAAGGGCAAAGTGAAAGTCGCACATATATATGTCAGCGTAGTAGTTACTACTTTTAACATCATGGTAAGAAAAAAATTATAACGAGGCGGTAAGAAAACACATACTCAAAATCATAAGCTAGAAGTATCTTTGACTTGTATCTTTATCCCATGAGCCCGTTGTATATGTGCTGCTCTGTCTCTTCTGGTTTATCTCTAACCAGTTTCTCATTAATCACTATTGGGTCGAGAAAGCCAAAGTCATAATTAATTCTCTCGGTTTGGCATCGTTTTAGCTCCATTCTACACAACAAGAAATCAGTTAGGTTTGGGGATTGTTACAGCATATGGGCGTGCACGACAAAATTTATGAATAAGACACTTACAGAGTCCAGCAACTCAACATGCTCATGTCCAGGGCCCTACCTTGGTATAATGAACTCGTTGTCCCCACGGAAGTAATGAGTTTCCTTGAACCTGACGGCAATCACATCTAAACCATGGTTGGCCACGGTCAAATACCATTCATGGAGTTGCCGCATCTTCATTGTTAGCTGGGGGAGCTCCTCACGTCTCACAAATGACGCACCATGTACAAATTTCCATGCTATCTCCGCAACCGGATGTCCTTGAGGCCCAATACGATCGCATCAAGGCCAAGATCATAGTAAAACTGTTCATCCTGTGCAACCTCTTCGCCGTGCGCTCGGTGGCGTCTCCTTGTCGGTTTGTCTTACTCAAGACGCGCTTCGTAGTCCGACACGGCGGCCTTTCGGTTTATCTATGATGTCCTTCAACGATAGGATAGCCCTCCTAGCTTTGTGCCATTAAATGCATCGGCCGGACCCTCGGTGGAGATGGCTTCTTCGCGAAGAATGAGGTGACCTCGCTCTTACAAGCTGCGAGGTCTCCTCATCGATCATATCGTCGCCAACCGGAGGTGATTTCCTTTTGGATTTTGTTGGCGTGGATGTGGACCGTGTCTTTTGAGAAGTCTTGGCCCCTATCCGACCTGGTTGGTACATTACTTGGAGCCGTTTGTCGATTGGGGGCTGCCTTGGCGATGTGGGAGTTGGAGTTTCGTGCGGGGCTTAGCCGAGAAGACGGGCTTCTTCGGGGCGTCTTATTGATCTGGCGAAGGTTGTGGAGGTGACGCCGAGACCGTGGAGAGGAAATCATGCGTTGTCTTTAAAAATTATGAACGCTTGCCACGCGATGAAACGTGTACAACATCTAATAGTTTCGTGCTCTCGTCACCTCCTTCAATGTCGAGGTCAAGATCCTCGTACCCTGGGCATACCTCGTCCACCGAGACCTTCGCGTAGCCCAGCGGTATGGCGAGACCATGGATGAGCTGCCCTGGCTCCACCGGGAAAGCCATGCCTTCAGCCGCCTTTAATGAGAGGTTCCATGCTTGCGCGTGCAACTCACATGGTGTCGGTTGCGTGATGTCGTCCACTGCATATGGGCCCAAGTCAGCTTCAGCCAGCCCACCGGAAGCCCAGCTGCTCCGCCACGTCGAGGGACTGACGATGTCTGGATTTCTGGGAGGTGCCTGCTGACTTGTCTCTCGATGTTGGCTCAAGGCTAGTTGCAGCTCTTTTCGGACCAAATCGGGTATGCTGACCTTTGTTGCTCTCAGTTCGTCTTGAAGGTCCTTGATATGTTGTGCATGTCGACCCTTGGATCTCGACCGACTCCTATAGGTCTCCGCATCATGGGCGAAACCGACCTTCCACGGGACGACGCCAACGCCCCGTGTACATCCAGGGTGCTCTGGGTTCTGTAGAGCCCTTGTTAGCTCGTCGTCCTCCCTGTTTGGCACGAAGGTGCCTTGGGCGGCAGGTGTGAGCCTCTGAAGCTTCTTGATGACTTCTCTCATCGTATTACCAAACACCGTCCTGTCGTCATCGTCAAGGCTGCCGTTATGACCGAAGAACCAATTTCTCGATCTGTTGGACCAATCCAATGTGGCGGGGTGGACACCCTTAACCAGCAAGTCACGTTCCTCTTCTCTCATTTGGGTAGGGCCTTGCGGTAACCATCGGTCCGGCGATGGTGGTATTGCTTCTTCACGTGCGATTCTCTTGTTTCCTTTCAGCCAAGTTCGACCTAGTCAGGAATTTTGTACCCCACAAATTCATCCCAAAGATCTTGTAGCTTTGGGTACTTGTTGAAGTCGGGGACTAAATTCTTACGGGCGTACTCGTTGTTCACTTCTTTTTGTACGTCTGAAAAGCCATTGCCATCTTCTTTAATGTGTATCTTTTCACCTTATCTTGGTCCCTTCGGAAGGTGAACGTTTCCTTCATATCATCCATAGGGTGTTCTTGATTCTGCGGTACCTCGTCCCATTTCGCAAAGCTAATAGGCACGTGGTCACGGCGATCACGCCGAACGTCGTCTGAGCGGCCCAATCGCATTTTCGGCTTTAAAGGCTCGCCTTCCTCACCGACTTCAAGTGAATATGTGTCTTGCCCTCGGTTTCTTGCTTTGACCTCGGCGTGATGGCTACTCGTTTGACCGGTCTCGGTGGCTTCGACGGCCTCATCGGCTTGGGTGGCTTCGGCGGCCTCACCGGTTTGGGTGGCTACTGACCGTCTCTGGTGCTTAGGTAGCGTGGGCGCCTCTTGTCCGAACAGCTCGCTCAAAACTCGTCACCAAGAAAATCCATTCGACTGCATAGAATTGAATAGAAACATTCAATTGGGATTTCAAGTAGAATTGAATAGTATCATGTAACGTTATTCTTGTATAAGTTATTTTCTATGAAGAATTGAATAGTAACATGGAACTTTTTCTCTAAATAAGATATGATTACACATACATTTCACATAATGTGCAGATAAGAATAGCATACATATGCACAATAGAACTTGATTACAGGACCACTTAGGAAAAAAATCATTTCACAGGTGTTGATAATTAGAGCACATAGACTTGCAGTCATCTCCTACACAACGATGTTTTCAACGTTTTTCCCTAGCTAGTCTCACGCTTCACCATCTAAATACACAAGCAGGCATTACATCATCTTCCTTTGGACTTCGATCTATCAATGCATATTAGTAGAAATTATTATATTGGAAAACAACCTTGAGCGCACTGGAATTCCCTGTAGAAGGTAAAAAAAAAAAAGATGAAAGATTCATATAGGCCACACAGATATTAAAACAACTAAATAGCAAGGAAAATGACATGATAACATATTGTAATTTATAACAATTAAACAACAACAGAGCTCAGTTTAGTTTGTTATAAATTGCTCTCAAATTTAATATGTTGGGTTACTAAGAATAGCCTTCCAATGACATACACTATATATATATATAAATATATATATATATATAAATATATATATATATATCATAGATGAAGGTATGACAGATTGAGTGACTAAATCATTCTTTGAATAATTAATGTATAATCCAATTCAAAGGTGAATTATACGCAATCACAATTTTAACTCGAATTCAGCAATAGTGCATAACCAAACAAAGAAGATACAAAGAAGCGAGATAAGATGATGCTCAATCAATAAATAAATTACTGAACATAACAAGAATACTATCAGTCATCCCAAATAAATTGAACCGAACAATACAAACCAAAGAATATAATTCTCATAATTAAATGAAACTTAGACAACTATACAACATGCATATAATCAAAAATGGTCATAGCCAATCTCATAGCCAATCGAAATATAATTATCATCATCGAGCTTAACTCGACGCCACACCCAAAACCAATTGCACAATCCAATCCCTAAATTGAGGCAATTAGCCCCTCCAAGTTGCGGGTCCCCAAATATGCCTAAATCAGCCCTATGCACGAGATCACAAGACCAAGACCCGGCGCGGCACACACACAAAGATAAGATCCTAGGGCCCAAGCCCTCAACCAAGGGAGCCAGCCGAAGTGGACAGCGCCCAAATCCACCAAATCAACTAGCCAACCTAAGAAATCAACCCAACCTTGCAAGATTGGGACTCCAGTGACCTCAGGGCTCAAGAATCAGAGACAGGAACATCTCGGAAAGAACCAATCGGAGGTGTAAGAAAACTAGTGTCCTAGGGAACTCTGTGTGATGGGTTTATATGATTAATTATCAAGAAAAGACTTATATGCTACTGTGGAACTGCAGGATCTAGGAAGGTCCACGACGAGAAGGTGCACGGCGGGGAGGTGCACGGAAGATGCTTCTCATCCAAGCAAAAGGAAGACTAGTACATCCATATATAGTTGACATTGCAGATTGGGGGCTCACTGGGCGTGCGGCGGCGTTGGAGGCGGGGAGGAGGGGATTGGCGGCGTCACGGGCAGCGACGGCGAGGAGGTGCACGGCGGCGAGGAGGAGAGCGGCGTCGTCACGGGCGGCAACGGCGAGGAGGTGCACGGCGGCGAGGAGGGGAGGGCGTCGTCACGGGCGGCGGCAGCGAGGAGGTCCACGGCAAGGAGGTGCACGCGGCACGGCGGCGGCGATCTAGGGTTGGAAGCGGCGAGGAGAGGGCGGTGTGGCAACTGGTGGGAAGATTGGAGGACTAAAGTGTCCGCGGGAATTTGTATTTTGACCTTCAATCCCGTTTGAAGACAACAACCGAGATTGACTGGACCTTCAGTCCTGGGCCATGTCTCCAACCGGGATTGCCAGTGATGCTAGCCCCACACGTCAGATGCGAGCGTAGGGGTGGTTGACCTTCAATCCCGGTTCAAAACAACAACCAAGATTGAAGGGAGCTTCAGTCCCGGGCTGTCTCTCCAACCGGGATTGCTAGTGGTGCTGGCCCCACCCAGATGCGTAGGAGGTAGTGGACCTTCAATCCCGGTTGGTATCTCCAACCGGGATCCATAGGCGATCTTCAGTCCGGGTGGGTTTTCCCAACCGGGATTGATTGGTGAGCTGCCCCACACGTCAGATGCGAACGGGACCAAGGCCCGAGTGCTAGGGACTATCGATCCGGTTTATTATACAAACCGGACCGATACCCAAAATAAAAGAATGATGGCGATGCGGCCTGGCTCGAACCCGTGACCGCAAGGCCGGGGAGCCCGCGCTCAAGCGCACGCTGCTAGCTAGGGGAGAGGGGGGAGAGATGTTCTCCTATGTTAGGAGCGAATTATTTTTGTACCTTTCTTGGTCTTTAGTAGAGGGAAAGGGAATTTTTTTAATTGTATTTTAATTCCTTATTTGTATTTTAAATCCATTTTCCCATTATATTTCCTTTTTTTAAATGTATTTTAATTCGTTTATTGTGGAGAAAGCCATGTTTTCCTTGACATGTGGCCCATATATGGTGGGTCCTATATGTCAGTGGTAGTAATTTGCCATAAATTTCTTCAAAATTATAGAAAATTGTTTGGAGCCTATTAAAATTAAATAAAAATTTCACAAAATTCATAACAAATGTGCAAAAATTGATATATATAAAAATAAGTTGGGAACCTTGAAATTTCTCATTAGTTTATAAATGAGATGGGAATAATCTACTTATACATAAGCGATGGAATTTCTCATAATTGGCGAAACACGAACGGTTCTTTCCTGATCAATATGAATTTAGGGACAAATATCTAAAATATTACATGATTACTTTATTTTTACAAGTGATTCTTCGTTATGATCGTGGCGTACGTACAGAGCTTCCTCATCATCGCTAAGGACACTAATGTCTCGTCCGTGAGAAAGGCGGCGGCTCGTCGAATCGATTATACTCTTCTTCGTGCGTGGCGCCCTCAACTCCAACAATTCTTCTTTTACCAGAAAGAACCACGTGGTGCCTTGCTTGATCACTGCTGGTAGTCTTGTTCTTCTGTCTTTTTATAGTTTTACCCTTATGAACTTTTGGTTTGTTGTCCATGTCCATCACATAGAATATCTCATGTCACATCATTGGCGAAACACGAACGGTTCATCCTCAGAGGCCACTTGCTTGAGGTCCACGATTGTCATACCATAGTCATCGATCTCCACGGTGTCGGTTTCACCCATTGGCACCTAAGCAGAGGGACTTTTAAAGGTCCATACTCGAGCTCCCAGATCTCCTCTATGAAACCATAGTAGGTGTCCATCTTTTCATTTTTGTACAAGGCATCTATCTGAGGACGCCATTGTTTTGGTTGGTGCTCTTCCTATCCTGGGTCATCGTGTAAAATGTGTACCCATTTATCTCATACCCTTGCCATGATACGATTGTTATGGATGGTCTCCGAGCTAAGAGTCAAATGTTCATGGACTCCTCCTTGCCTAACAGATGCTTTTGTAGCCAACCACCAAAGCTCTCCACTTGCTTGTTCGCGATCCACTTATCGACTTATCCGGGTATTGGTCTCGTAATATCCTCTCGTGATCAAGTACATACGAGCCACTTGAAGATGCTAGTTTCATCTGCGTGAAATGTGCTTGTTTAAATGAGAGTAGATCGTCACAGAGGATTCTTTTCTCCCTAGGGTCCTTTTTCCCCATAGCCTCCCCTCATAGCGTGATCTGGGGCGCCAATTGGATTCAGATCATCAATGTAGTCGACACAAAACTCAATCACCTCCTCTGTGCCAACACCACAGGCAATGCAACCTTCGACGAGAACGGTTCTGAACATACTTCTTTAGGACACTCATGTACCTCTCGAAAGCGAACATACTGTGCAAGAAGACTAGTCCGAGAATTTCTATCTGTTTGACCATGTGAACCATGAGATGAACCATCATATCAAAGAAGAATGGAGGGAAAATCATCTCAAGATTGACCATACTAGCGACAATGTTATCCTGCAGATTAGATAACTTATCCGGATCTATGACCTTTTGTGATATCGCGTTGAAGAACGAACACACCTTTATGATTGTACCTCGTACCATGTCTGGTAGAATACCTCGCACCATCACTGCACTACAGGAAAAAACAGTAACCTCGACAGCCAAAACCATCCACCCTAGAGTCAAAACAGTCCACCATAACTAGGGTCGACAGCTGACCGTCCATCTTAAGCCGCCGAAAATACGTGGTGGACCATCTTTTTTAATTCGACGGCACGGCCGTCCACCCTATTAGGGTCAACGGGTAAATAATGGCCGTCCACCATACCTGCACCTGGCGCGCGGGCACGAAACACTAGGGTCGACAGTAAAGTCCATTGTCCACTCTAGCTTAGGGTGGACGGCCTTCTCCACGTGGCCGTCCACCCTAATGTGTGTCAGCGGCCATCCAGGCTTAGGGTGGACGGCCTTTTCCACGTGGCCGTCCACCCTAATGTGTGCCAGCCGACACGCCAGCCGACCCGACCCGCCAGCCGACCCTCCTAGGCTTAGGGTGGACGGCCACGTGGAAAAGGCCGTCCACCCTAACTTAGAGTGGACGGTGTTTCCTACCTGGCCGTCCAACCTAAGCCTAGGAGGGCCGGCTCCCACACATTAGGGTGGACGGCCACGTGGAAAAGGCCGTCCACCCTAATTAATCAGTGGTAAAAAAAATCCTATTTGCCCGAAAATTTTAAAATTCAATTGGCAGCTGTTTCTGCCGCACCTGCAACAAAAGTCATCCCCACCCCATATATACACCCCATATATTCACAATTCATATCCATACACATCACAATCCATATCCATACATATCCACAATTCATATCTATACTCATCATAATTCATATCCATACATATTCACAATTCATATCCATACACAATCACAATTCATATCCATACTCATCACAATTCATATCCATACACATTCACAATTCATATCCATACACATTCATGATTCATATCCATACACATTCACAAATTACGAACTCAGCACAAATCACATCCACAAATCAACATATAGTTTACATGCAACAAAAGTTTGATATAGAGGTTTCCAACAAAGGTTCAACATACGTGACAATTTCACAAATCCTCATGAAACAAGAGATAAAGAGATATAGCACATCATCTTAGTCATTCTAACTAGGTGGAGGAAAAACCGAAGGCGTACCAAGCATCTCGTCGACAAAGTCCGCCGAAGCACTGCTAGTGGGCTCGACGCCACTTCCCACATGTTGAGCTGCACCAGCTGATCTTGAAGCCTCCTACAAAGCAAGAAAACAATATATAACTTAAATCATATTTCAATGACTTTCCAAATTACAATTTGTGGCGATAGAAGTACCGTGTCCGGAGTGTTTTGAGTTGGAAACCGGAACGGGAACTGGAACGAATACTACAAAGGTGTTGGTTGAGGCGGAGCACCCGATCCGGAAGCCTACAATTCAAACAAATGGATTAGAGCATTTATCTATTTAGTTAAAATGTCAATTTCTTTACAATTAACCTATTACCCTATCCGGAGCGTTCTGAGGAGGAAACTGGAACATATACTGGTATGGAAACTGCAAAGGGGGTGGTTGAGCCAGACCACCCGATACAGAAGCCTACCAATTCAAACAAATGGATTGGAGCATTATATTTGTGACTTGCAGAAAAAAAACCATTAGTATTAATAAATGGATTAGAGTATTACCCCGTCCGGAGTTGGACCAACTGAACCGAAAGCCTACAAATTCACATAGCATATCATTGACGGATAGACATTAATAACAAATAAGAAAATACTAGTAATAGACATTACTCCTTGGAAGGGCATCATCAACGGCCGTGAGGGATCGAAAAAGCCTGGAAATCCTTGTGGTGGAATATGAGTCTACATATAGCTCACATTGTGTTAGTAGATTGAATGAATTGAAAGTGATAGAAAATAGAACTTACTTGGTGCATATTTTGCCCCATCGACTCCAGTCTTCTAAGAATAGCCTCACGCTCTTTTTCTCCCTCTTCTTGTCGTTTGTGAAGCTCTGCAACCTGTTCTCTCAAAGCGCGGTTCTCTTCCATGGCGCGTCTACTAGACGAAGAGGAAGCCCTCGAGCGTCGAGCTGCCCTCACCTCAGGCATGTACTCAGAAGAACACAAGTAGGCGTTCCCAGACGCCAATCTCCCATGCCTCCTCCCACCCATTAGGCTATGGATAACTGCAGGATCCAAAGGTTGTTCTGTAGGAACATACTCGGGCCCGTGCACCGAAGTCATTGCATCCACGTATTCATTCTGCATTACAAATAAGTTAACACCGCACAAAACAATGTACCTGAGTGAGAATTGCACAAATAATATCACTTACTAATTTTTCTTGGGCAGCTGGATCCAAAGCGCCGAGTACCATCTGGGTTCCACCCTGAATGTGCGTTTGTGTACACATCAATCCAATCGACTTCCCCCCCTAACTGAGCCTCCTGCAATTCATTTATTTAGTTGCAACAAATGAGAGAAATGGAAATTACTTCAAACAAACCTTACCATAGACTTTTTCCGCTGAGCCATCGAATGGCTGCCAAGGTGTGTGACGCACGAATCAGCAGATGCATTGCGATTGTTCTTCTTTCTTGTTGATTTCTGCCTCCATTCTTCTGTGTCATACATGTCACACATCCATCTCCAAGCATCGGGACACTTGTCACACCATGACGGTCGACATGAATTGTACTCATCGGGGGTAAGGTATATGTCTCGAGCACCTCCGTCCCTTCTGAGATTCTGCCCTCGTCTTCGATAAAACTCCTCAACAGCCTTGACACGAGAAATTGAGATCATCTCGTTCACAATGTGTCTTGCTTTTCTATCAAGAACCTCGTGGGCCGCAAGACGCTCTCGCTCTTCGAATTTAGTAGGCAGAGCATACCTAGCCTACAATAGACCACAAACAAAAATGTCAGCAGAAAATAGAATTATATATTGAGGTTATTACCATATTTGATCTTACCCAAAACTCGTCGAGGCAACGATCGGCAACCGATCCGTCACCATCTTGAACAACCTTGTAGTCATCCCAGGAGAGTGCTGCCCTACGCACATCACCAATGTCCACCATTCCTGGATAGTTCATCCTCAGAATGGTCCCTAGGGCCGAACCTGGCTCCTTCACATTATTCTGGATTGCCACCAAGTTGCTACACAACAACAATACATCAGTGACACAACAATTCAGTGCTACACAAATTCAACTTTTAGAACATACGTACCAATCCCCAAAGTATGTGACACAACAATTCAGTGCTACACAAATTCAACTTTTAGAACATACGTACCAATCCCCAAAGTATGTGATTACAATCTTCTCATTTGGATCTGTGGGAGCCCTGTGAAGCTTATTAGTGCCCCTCCTCTTGCGTGCTCGTGCTCCCTGAACTGTTCCTGCCTCCTGAGAGGAAGACGTGCCCTCCGTCCCTGTCTCGGGCTGCTGCACGGCTACGGGATCCTGCATCACACCCTCAAGCATAGGTGGCTGCTCCGTGCCCTCTGGCATTTCATCCACCTCTGTCTCCGGCTCGTCCTCATCGCTCCTATTATCAACAACGAACCGTCGTGTCCCCGCCCTCCTTGCAGCCATCCTGCATCGATATTGTTCCACAAGTAAGTTTGACATTAGTAAAATATAATTACAATTTACAAAACAAAAACTAATGACAAAACTTGCTTACTATTTGTTACATACATTTTTCAACTAATCACCCTGGTTCATATCAATTGTTACATCGTTGTCGACTTGGACAAAAAGATTGTCAAGTCCTATCCCGATATCTATGGAAAGTTGTCCTGGCAAACCTTCTTCTTGAAATGGCATATCAATGGTTTCTTCAAGTACATCCTCGTTATCATCATCTTTGGGGAATAGTAATTTGCCGGGAAGTCTTACTTTGTAAACGACCCACCAAGACTTGTACTTAGGGCACGCATAGGATAAGTAGTACACTTGCTCGACCTGGTTAGGGAGAATAAATTGTTCACTCCCTGTATACAGTTTCGTATGGTTAATTTCGACTAGGCCAAGTTCTGGAGTCCGTCGCACCCCATAGGTAGGATGAAACCATTTGCAACGAAAAAGAACCACCGAGAGATCGTTACTTCCATCGAAGACAACCTTTATTATCTCTTCAATAATCCCATAATATTCTATATCGTTGTCATTGCTGTCCCGAACATAACTCACGACCCCACTATTTACGGTCGTCAAATTTGGACGTGCTAACTCCGCTGCTCTAGAGCGAAAACGATACCCATGCACATCATAACACCCATGCACTTTGATCGTACGGTTGCATGATTTTGACATCTGTCGAAGATCATTGTGCACACTAGCATGCTTGTGACACTGCAAATTGGTTTAACCCAAGTTTAGAATAACATATTATACGCACGTCGTAAATCAATAAAAATTATGGCAGGTTCAGATATTTACGTGATAGAAGAACCAGGTCAAGAAATTCGGATGGCCTGGTCCACGACCCCTTTCTTTCAGGTTATCGATTTGTTTTTGAGTAGGTTCGCCTTGCCTTTTCCATTCCTCTTGGATAAATTGCCTACAAAGAGAATGATTGAAGTTTTGAATATCTATTATACAACGCTATACAAAGTATAAATCATTTGACAAATAAACTTACTCAATGTACCCATCCATTTCCTCCATGTTGTTGTAGATATATAATTGTACACGAACCCCCTCATCCGGTTCCAATTCACGTAATGTACTTCTCCCTATATATCTTCCTTGTATCTGAAACACCTTTATGCTTGACACTTTTCTTTTACAAACTTTCTTATACCTAGGCTCATAAGCATTGACATTGTTGCTTGGCGCAAAGTATTTACTCGTGAAGCATGAAACCTCCTGAAGCAGGCATGCTGCCACAATAGATCCTTCGACACGTGCCTTATTTTTAACCTTTGCTCTGACACTCTTTAACATACGTTCCACGGGATACATCCATCGGTACTGCACAGGGCCTCCAACCTTTGCTTCATAAGGTAGATGTACCAAAAGATATTGCATCGTATTAAAGAACCCAGGAACATATATCTTTTCAAGCTTGGTAATTAGCAACACTATTTCCTTCTTCAACTCTGCCATTCTGGACTCGCTGATCTCTTTAGCACAAAGTTGTCTATAAAAGAAGCTAAGCTCAGCCAATGCTCTCCATATGTCCTCATCTACATATCCACGATAAATCACAGGAATTAGCCACTCAATAAATATGTGGTAATAATGACTTTTCATTCCATTTATCTTCCCTTGAGCAAGACTCACACCGCGCCTAATGTTGGCAGCATAACCATCAGGAAACTTGACCTCTTTTTGCATCCAAAGAAGAACCTCCTTTCTCTGTGAGGGTGTTAAACAATATTTAGCTTTAGGTTTTTTTGTGGATGTATCGCTCATATTCAAGGCAGGTCTGTCGCATATCAAGGTACAATCTAACCGGGCTTTGACATTATCTTTGGTTCTATCAGCTATGTCGAAGTTCGTGCTGAAGATGGACTCACTCATATTTCTCTCCTGATGCATCAGATCAAGGTTATGAGGAAGTTTCTAGTCCTTTGCATAAGGGAGACTATATATACTACACTTGTGAGTCCAATGGTGCTGCTCACCGTAACCTTCATAACCGTTAGGAGTGTCTTTAAGATTATTCTGCCTAGCAATGATGTCAACGACCCTCAGACGTTTCGGTGGACCTTCTTTTATCACCTTTCCTTTACGGAATGCATTTGTCTGTCTCCTGGATGGGTGGCTTGAAGGTAAGAACCGTTGATGACAATCGAAGAAACATGTTTTGCCACCATTCTGCAATTGAAAAGCACCTGTGTCATCCATGCATATGGGGCAAGACAATCTCCCATGAGTGCTCCATCCTGAAAACATACCATATGCCGGAAAATCATGAATGGACCACAGGTAAGCCGCGCGCATCCTGAAATTCTTCTTTGTTGAGCTGTCATATGTCAAGACACCGTTTGTCCACAACTCTCTTAGCTCAGCCATGAGTGGTTGCATTAACAAATCCAAGTGCTTCCTAGGATGGCTAGGCCCAGGTATGATCAGAGAAAGGAACATATATTCCTCTTTCATGCAACGTTCCGGAGGGAGGTTATACGGAATGGTGAATACAGCCAACATGAATATGATTGTGCGCTCATCTTTGAAGGGTGTGAACCCATCTGTCGCGAGACCAATACGCACATTTCTTGGATCTCTTGCAAAATCAGGATTCATTTCATCAAAGTACTTCCAAGCTTCACCATCGGATGGATGAACCATGACACCTTCTTTCTGACATTTTCCTTCTTTGTGCCACCTCATATGCTTCGCTGTCTCTTCCGACATAAACAACCGCTGCAAACGTTGAGTCATTGGGAAGTAATGCAACGTTTTCTTGGCCACCTTGGTCTGTTTGTTGTTACCATCTTTGTCGGTAACTTCAACATACCTAGACTCTCCACAGCGATCGCAGTGGGTCTTTTTTGCGTGCTCCTTCCAGAAGATTATGCAATATGGAGGACAATAATCTATTTTCTCATACGGCATTCCTAGACCACTTAGTATTTTTTTCGAATCATATAAGTTTTGTGGCATTTTGTGGTCTTCAGGGAGAAGGCTACAAATAAGCTTCACTAAGTCATTATAGCATTTGCTTGAGAAATTATGCTTTGACTTAATTGCGAGAAGACGTGCGACAGCAGCAAGGAGCGTCACGTTTGTTTTCTCATGCAACGGCTCTGAAGCAGCCTTCAGGAGCTTTAAGAAATCTGTTGCCAGCGGGGTAGACACTTCCTCTTGTGGGAGATCTAACCCCTGACCAATGTTGTCCACCATCTCTTCCATTCTGTCAATTTCATCGTAACCTTCGACAATATTGGAGGGTTGTACTCTAACAGAACTAGATGGTCCACCTCGCACGCTCTCGCCATGATCAACCCATCTATAATAATTTGCTTTGAAGCCGTTCTTACAAAGATGCATCTCCATTTCTGCCCGGCATCTCTTTAGGCTATTACCACAGAGAGCGCACGGGCATCTCACTTCTACCATGTCCGACCCAGGCGTCGACCCAAAAGCCAGACGGATAAAATCTTTCGTGCCCTCCTTCCACTCGACGGAATGCCTTCCATTCTTATTCCAACCATCATACATCCACATCATAATAGGCTGAAAAACTATAATATGAACCATGTATGTATGCAAAAGTTTAGGAGGTGTTCATAGGAGGGCTTACCCACCCACGAAAGAATGCTTGAGTACAATTGTTGTGACACCCAGGACCGAGAGAAAATTTGGCGACATAACCCTGCAGCTCTCCTAGTGCAAATATGGCTAGCATACGCTAGCTCTTATGTTATGCACGGAGAACAACAGGTTATGTCACCAAACTCCATCTCATGTCCTTAGGAAATCACAACAACCGTACTCAAGCATTCATTCGTCATTTGTCAAAACGTGGACAATTAGAGAGCAGTCGCACATTTTGTAAGTGCACTAGACGAATCACCGTCCAAATGCCTTACAAATTGTGTTGCTCCCGAATGGGTGACATATGGCTTGGTTGACAAATGAATGCAATGCATCATTACATGATAAATTGAAAATGCATATAACATCGATGGTAAAATTTGTTTAAACCATAGTGTCCATGGTATAAATATTTCTTCCTGTTTATGGAGCAAATTACTGTTTAAATGATAAATGATCTCACTAAAATAGCATTGAAAAATTGTTTTTTACTGTTTCTCACTAAACAACATTTCAGTCATTCAACCATATTGTTTCACTAAACAACATTTCAGTCATTCAACCATATTGTTTCACTAAACAACATTTCAGTCATTCAACATTTCAGTAACACAACATTATGCTAGCCATCACTGCTCAACATTTCAGTCATTTTTTAATTTTTTCTTACTGTTTCATGTTAACATCATGTTAACAGTAATTTGCTATAACATTTCTAAAACCGTCGACCCTAGTCCTAAGTAATAATTACAAAAGTACAGAATCGTTACCTTTCAGGTTTCTAAAGCCGTCGACCCTTACACGGGGAGGCGGCAGTCAAGGCACGTGTCGCAGATCGACGGGGCGGACAGGCCACCGGCGGGCGTGGGGGCGGCGGATCGAGGCGGCGGCGCGGATCGACGAGGCGCCGGCGGAGGGACACCGATGGGAGGCTGCCTTTGGGAGGTGGCGGCGACCCACCGGCGAGTGGAGACACGCGGCCGGAGGGGAAGGCGGCGGCGGCGGCGAACAAGCGGCGAAGACGGCGGCGGCGGCGGCGGAGGGGAGACGGCGGCGGCAATGCGCGGAGGGGAGACGGCGGTGGTGGCGAAGTGGGAGATGGCGGCGGCGGCGGATGGAAGCGGCGAAGGGGAGACGGCGGCGGGCAAGGAGGAGACGGCGGCGGCGGCGGCGGAGGGGGCGACGGCGGCGGAGTGGAGCGGGAGGCGTCGGCGGCAAATCGAAGTGTATGCGAAATAGCTCGGGGGGACGACCGGGCCGGCACTTGATGTGGACCTTAGGGTCGACGGCCACATCAGCCGTCCACCCTAGCCATTGGTCACTGCAGCTGGGCCCGAAAGGGGGTCACGGGCGCGCACCTTAGGGTGGACGGCCAGGTCGGTCGCCAACCCTAGCTGGGCCAACTAAGGTGGACGGCCAAAAGAGGCCGCCGAGCCTAGCATTTTTCAATGACAGCTGGGCCTGAGAGGGGTCACGGGCGCGCGCTTAGGGTCGACGGCAAAGCGGGCCGCCGACCTTAGCTCGGCCTGCTAGGGTGGACGGCAAAGTAGGCCGTGGACCCTAGCCGTGCTCGCTGGACGCGGCGGTGCAGCTATGGTGGACGGCCACGTGGGCCGCCGACCCTAGCTCATTCCTTGGCTCGCGCGTCAACTACGGTGGTCGGTTTCTTTAGGCGGTCGACCCTAAGTTTAAATATGTTTCGCTGTAGCGCGGGATGGATGGCGGGTCTCTTTTCACGTTTAGGGTGGACGGCTCATATTTTGGCTGTCGACCTTAAGCTCTTTTTTGGTCGACAGGTATTTTTGGCCGTCTACCATATATTTGGCCGTGGACAATAAATCCTTTTCCTATAGTGCTGGGAGCAACTGGGTCATCAACACATAACAATCATGGGATTTCAAGTTTACGATTTTATTCTCTTTTGTGTTTATGAGTCTTCTTATGTTCGACGAGTACCCAGAAGGGACCTTAACGCTGTTCAACAACTGAATCATGCTTTTTTTCTCTTCTTTGCTTGGTGTGTAGCTCGCGGGACAGAGGTAATGCCCTTTGTCTCTCTCTTGTGGATGTAGTTCTTCCCTGAGACCTAACAATTGTAGGTCCTACATGCTTGAAATGTATCTTTTGATTTGTCAGTATATATCTATGAAGCCTAGCAGCTCACGCATACATTCTTTGTGATATGAATGAAGTCCGAGGAGTGACGGACCTCTAAGTCTTTCGATGAAGGCAAGTCCCAAAATATTGACTTCTTCTTCCAGCTAGGCTTCTTCCTAGATTCTTCACCGGGAGTGGCGGGGCGGGTTTGCTACGGGACCCTTTCCAAATACTACGTTTAGATCCTTTACCATAGAAAATACTTCCGCCCCTCGCGATGCTCGGGCTTCTTACGTTTCTCTTCGGTCCCATCAAAATTAACACGGTTACTCCGTAACGGGTGCTTCAAATTGAGGAACCTACGATGGCCCATGTAAACAACCTTCCGAGAGTTTGTTAGGTACTTGTCTTCCGTATCATCCAAGCAATCGGATGCGGGCTTTATATCCTTTATAGATAGGCCCGACAAGTTACCAAGTGCAGGCCAGTCGTTGATGGTTATAAATAGCAATGCACGTAAGCTGAAATACTCTCTTTTGTACTCATCCCATACATGTACACCATCATTCCATAGCGTTAGCAGATCTTCAACCCACGGTTTGAGATACACGTCGATGTCATTACCAGGTTGCTTAGGGCCTTGGATAAGCAATGGCATCGTAATGTATTTCCGCTTCTGACATAGCCAAGGAGGAAGGTTGTAGATACATTGAAAGTGCATCTAGGCCCTCTATATGTTTTGGAGGTTAATGACAAAACGATTAAAGGACTAATGAGATTTCTAAGTGTTATCTTCAGATCTTAGTCCTCTACAGTGAAGTTGTGGGCTTTGACGAACCCTAAATTCGAATGAAGCAAAAGACGGTATCTGGACTTGTGATTTGTAATTTATTTAAATTTTGAGTCTAAGGATAGCCGTACTATTAAGAGGGATTTGACGGGAAATTGTGTTTGGATATTCTAGGTGCTCATGATGGAAATTAGTTAGCAATTTACAAGTTTCTTAAACCCATGTCACCAAATCCAAAATCCAGACTCAAAACACCTTTTGTCACTCGGAGTATCCGAGTAATTACTCGGACTGTCCGAGCTGACCCCCTCTGTCTTCCCAGGAAGATATTGATCTTTGAGGCTAAGTCCCACTCGGAGTATCCGAGTTTTTCACTCGGAATGTCCGAAGTCACTCGGAGTATCCGAAGAAAATTATTCGGACTATCCGAGGTGACCCTCTCTGTCTGCTGGGTTGAAATTATTCGGACTATCCGAGATTTCACTCGGAGTATCCGAACCGCTCGGAGTATCCGAAGGTTCGGACTATCCGAAGAATTAACTCGGAGTATCCGAGCTGGGTCTCTCTGTCTCTGTGGTTTTACACTATTCGGAGTATCCGAGTATTTACTCGGACTATCCGAACTTATTGGACTGAGTCAAAGCGGCTAGTTTCGAGGGCTCATATATATACCTCACTTCACTCTCACCTAACAACGATTATTCACTCAGAGCATTTACTCCTCCTCATTTACTCCTTGAGCCCTAGCTTTTCTCTCTCCTCTTGAGCTTGTTGATTGGATTCTCTAGAGAGAGAAAAGAAGTGAGATTTGGAGAGGTTGAGCTTGCTTAGATCCACCTTGAGCACCGGATTTCATCCTCTCGCGGATTTCTCGCCTATCTATTACTCTTGGAGGTTGAGGACTCCTAGACGGCTAGGAGTCGCGGTGAGCTCCCAAGCCGTGTGGTGAGCCTCCTAAGTTTGTGAAGGTCGAATCCACCTCCGCAAGGAAAGGATTCAAGTTAGTGAAGTCGGTGAGTGCTTGGTGCAACACCGAGAGGATTAGGGTTGAAAGAGACCCGGGCTTTGTGCCTCCTCAATGGAGACGTAGGATCCCCTCAAGGATCCGAACTTCGGGATAAAATCTTTGGGTCTCCGTCTTCATCTCTTGGATTTCATCTTCACTCTTGTGTTCAAATTCAAATCTTGGTGTTTGAAGTGGTGATCTCGTTTGAAAAGAAGATATTGTTGAGCATACTTCATTCACAGGTACTCAGGGCTCACTAACACTCTTTGGTGCAGGAAACATCTCTCTAGAAGCCCAGATTTACTTTTGCATATTTCCTTACTCTGCTATCTTCGGACTATCCGAATATACTTTCGAACTATCCGAAGTACTCGGACAGTCCGAGCTGTACTCGGACAGTCCGAACCTTTTATTTCCGCTGCAATCAATTTAGTGACAAATTTAATTACGCCTATTCACCCCTCTCTAGGCGACATCCTGATCCTTCATACATAGAGTAACGGGCCAAGTGCTGTGACTGCTGCTCATGTCACCGAACGGGTTCATCCCATCCGTACTCAATGCAAACCTTATGTTCCTCGCATCGTTCGTGAAGTCCGGATATATTCTATCGAGTTTCCTCCACTGCGAGCCATCTGCTGGGTGCCTTAGCTTTCCGTCGACTTTACGATCATCTTTATGCCAACGCATCATCTTCGCATGCTTTTTGTTCGCAAACAAACGCTTCAACCGAGGGATTATAGGGAAGTACCACACCACCTTAGCAGGGGCTCTCTTCTTCTTACGCCCCCCTCTACCTCACATGGGTCATCACGCTTGGTCTTATATCGTGATGTTTTGCACACCGGACATTCTTCCAAATCCTTGTATTCATTACGATAAAGGATACAATCGTTTGGACATGCATGTATCTTCTGTACCTCCAACCCCAAAGGACAGAGAACTTGCTTGGCTTCATCGTAGTTTCGAGCGGCGTGTTACCCTCTCGAAGCAACTTCTTCATGAGGCCTAACAACTCATCAAATCCCTTATCGATACTCCATTAGTAGCCTTCCATTGCATCAATTCGATGTGGTACACAACTTTTTGTGGCCCCGCCTACGCTTTGGATACAACAATGTTCCTTGGTCCTCCATGCGCCAAACTTTTCGTAATGTCTTTCATCGGTGTATTCTCCTCTCTATCATGCAACATCTGTTCTAGATCATCGTCGTCAAACTCCCTAGTATATGTTCAATAGAACCGTGTTGGCCAACATCGGCCATATAATCCGCCACATCTTCTTCGTCACCATCTTCTTCTTCACCGTCTTCTCGTATAATCTCTTCTTCACCGTGTTTGGTCCAACAGTATAGTTTTCCACTTAAACCTCTTGAGATCAAATGGAAGTGAATTTGCTCGAGTTTGACCACTCCTTGTGATTCTTGCGGTCTATGCATGGACAACATATGTAGCATGATCTTGTGCGAGGCACTTGCACGACGATAAAAGTTTCAAACCCTCCAGAACTGTGAGGAACGGCGGTCCATGTACATCCATCGCCGATTCATCTACATTAAGTTACATCAAGGTAGTTGTTAGTTCATTTTCCAATAATGAATTAATTTCTAAAACCAAAATTAAAGTATTGCTTAATTTATTATACATTTATTTAATTTTTAGGTCAATACTTCAATTTTAGGTTAAATACCTTTTAAAAGAATTATTATTAAGTGATAATATTTTATCACATATTTTATCACAATCGAATCAAATTCTAAGGTAATGCAACAAAGTATTTGGCAACCCACTTAAAATGATATATTTAGATCTACCAACTTATAATTTTACATCAATGAAGTGAGTAGTGATCAATGAAGTTATAATATTTTATCACATATTAATTAATATATAATGTTAATTTTAAACAATCAAAATCTATGCAAAATCTACTTTAAACTCTACTCCCAAAATTTCTCCATGAATCGATGAAACCAAAATTCTAAATTTGAGTCACCTCCACGCATTCAATGTGTGCTACATCACAATCCAAGTAAATTCTAAGCTAATGCAACAAGATTTTACAATCCACTTCAAAATTTGGTCCACGAAAGTTAAGATTCAAAATCATAGATCCATGAAACCATCATCTAAATTTAATTAGCTACAACTACAAATTCAAAACGAACTACGTCTTAATCCAAGCAAAATCTAAAATTACACAACAAGTTTTCGCCAACCCTTTCAAAAGATCGAGCTATATCTACCAATTTATAACATTTCATCAAAGATGGGGAATAGAGACCAAATTTTTTCATATTAAATTTAAAGCAAATATAGAAACTACATTTCATATACAAGTAGTGAGAAATGAAGTTACTAACCTTGGTTAACTTGGATTGAAGTGAAATGATCAAATTACAAAAAATTTGAGCAGCACCTCCCTCAAATCCTGCAATGGCGGCCGAGCTCCTCTGTCGAGTTACAATGGTGGGGAAGGTTCTGATAGCTCGGGAAGAAAGGTTAAATACGCTAATCAATCCCGGTTGGTGTTACCAACCGGGATTGATATCCCCACCCCGTCCCGGCTGGTGTTATCAGCCAGGACTGAAATTCCAATTTAGTCCCGGTTGGTATTACCAACCGGGACGGATATCCCACGCTGCCACCTACCTTTTTTGAGGTGATACCCATCCCGGTTGGTAACACCAACCGACTAATGGTCCCCGCGCCCCCGCCCAAGTTAGCCATTCAACCGGGACTGTTGCACTGCTGAGTCCCGGTTGGTGGCTAACCGAGATTGATGGGCCGGTATGGAAGGCCTGTTTCCTGGTAGTGCATGAACACATGAATCACTAGGTTCTACCACTGTTTGGTTCAATCATAGTCAAAATCTAAGTTTCATCTTGGATCAGAAGAATCAACTATATGCTTAACACATTCAAGTTGAACATTGTATTTGGGCGGAAGGAAACGAGGCTCCTAGCTAAAGTTGCCTTGCCCCACTTCAAAACTACAGGGCACGCGCTACTACTTTGACCTGCCGGCTCCGTTTGTTGGAATCGGATGCGCGCGCGCGTACGTTGTCGTCTCCACTCGCAGTTGCAGCCTTAATTATGCTAGGTGCCTGCCTACATCAATTATTTACACGTGTTAACGATGAAGCAAGTTAGTTACTTAATGAATGAGCCCGTCCATTATCAAATTGTTGTTTTAACTTGGGTAGTCGAGATCATCTCTGTTAGTAAAAGTGTCTTGTGATGATGATAGGTTGGTACGTTCTCTTTAAATTGTAAAACCAAGTATGCTCTGATCGCTCGGGTAACTTCTTATCCTATTATTTCTACCGAGTCACCCCACCTCCCTCTTCCATCCAAGACCAACTGCCATTTACCTCCTTCCCCGTTCTGCCATTGTGCCACGCACCCTTCCGGTGCTGCCACTCCCTCCTTACATGCTCTCACCCATCTTTCCTCCCCAACTCTACCCCACCTGCTCCGTCGGCACCGCCACCACCTCACATGGCACTTCCATTGTTTTCAGTGCTTGCGCCATGCCGCCATTAGGGGTGGAAACGAGCCGAGCCTTAGCGAGCTGGGGGTGTTTGGGCTCAGGCTTGTTTTCAAGAGTGAGCTGAAAACTGGGCTCGACTCGGGCTCGCTAAAGCTCACGAGCAACTTGTGAGCGCTCGTGACTCATTTGACCAGATGAGGATACATTGACCAGAGAAAGACTGTGAGACCATGTGGAGGTTTTTATGTTGTGATGATTATATGTGACTTGAATAAATTTGGTTGAGGAGTTTGTTTTGGAGACTAATTTGAGCCAGTTCGGCCTGTTGTGCTTGAACAGAGTGTTTTGCATTTTTTGAGAGTCTTTCCGAGCTCAGATGGAAAATGTTATATATGAATTTTGTAGAGAATTTTGAGATGCATCTTTTTCGTATTATGACTTTTTTCATTTGAGGAAGGGAAGTATTTTTAAAATTTTCATCTTTGTTCTGTTGTGCTAAGGAAAGCACTGGTTTGAAAGGTTTCGGTTTCAGTTCGAGTGGAAACGTGTGCATGTAGTCATATATGTTTGAATTCATGATAAAAATTGGACTAACATGCAGGAAACAAAGGTAAGAAAATATTTTTGTTTATGAAAAATGGTTTGGTCCTTGTGGGCTTGGAGGCAACCATGATCGGCGACGGTACCAGGACTAGATCGGGTGGATCGAGATCCAGAACGGTGATGATGTCACGGGACGGATGGGCTCAGGCTTGGGGCTCATAAGGACGCCACGGCGAAGGACTTTCTCAAAGGTTCTGGTTCGGGTTGGAGGCCCGAAGGCATGGAAACGGAGCTGTCAAGTCCGGTAGATGAAGGCCCGTTGCATCTGGTTGATTGGGTTTTGTGTAAAACCCATGTATGGCATATTTGGCCCATGTTGGGCTGTGTGTGAGTGGTTTAGGCCTATGTGAGTGGCTGGTTGAGTGCGTGAATCCTAACCCTTGATTTAGTTGCTTAGGGTTGAGGCAAGAAATCAATGGTTGTGGTTCACCCGGTGGCCCTATATAAGGAGGGTAGAGGGGGTGCCTCCACCAAGTCTTGGGCTGAGGTTTTGTGGCTTGTATTCTGCTATTTTGTGAGCTTTGCCCACCTAGGTGTGGCTGTGAACAACCCCTCTCAAGCAATAGAAACTAGTTTCCCAAATCATATCTTTGTTCTTCCGTTGTTCATGTATTTAATCTAGTTTCTTTAGTGATTTTGTTTACAACAAGTTTATTTGTCTCACCTTGTTCTACATTTTGTTGATCCACGATGTTTTGAGGTTGCTTATATGATTTGACACCCTTGGTAACTTGTGATAAATAAGAGATCACGTTCTTCCCACTTTTGTTCAAATTGGTAAATTTGTTCTTTCTGCGTAGCAGTCAGTGTAAGATTTTTAGAAACATCATCCGAGAAGCTTTTTGAGTGATTCTTGTTGGAGAAGGTCCGTGACTTCTATATCTACTTGTGCAAAAAATTTTGGAGTCATCTGGATTCTTCGTTTGGGAGCTATGAGGTGAATACCGAGCCCTAAACTTTCTGTGCATGAGCTCCAGACAATTCCTATCTCAAGAAATTTTCTGATTTTTCTGTGAGGAATTTTGATCTGAAACTTGGCTAGAGCCTTCACAACTCATTATGAAATAGGGAGAAAAATTCCCATAATTTTTGGAGCCCAAGAAAGCCAGCAACCACTCCTGTGATCAAATTTAATTTCTGCTGGAATATTCTTACCCGCTTTTCCTAAAGCACCTTTATTAGGTGGGGTGTTTTGTCTTAAGTGCAACCACTTTGAACTAAGATTACTTTTGTTTGAGCACTTAACAACCAGAAATATGGCTCTTCTTGTGGGATGTCATCCTTGAGGCGCATTGGGTAAAGAGCACCATTCATCTACTTGTGAGAAATTTTATTTGGCTCCTATTCACCCCCTCTAGTCGCCGGGGTTGGGAGAGGTGGAGGAGTGCAGCGTCGGTGCCTCAAGTGTTGGAGACGGGCTTGGGCGACGGCTACTGCACGCCTGCACCGGGAGAGGCAGCGAGGACAAGGAGAAGGGGCGGAGCACTGGGAGGAGGACGACGTCCTAGGGACTCACAATCACTGGAGGGTACAGATCCAAGGCCAGCTAGACGCGGTGCTCATCGATGGCTCGTCCAGATGCTAGGAGCCCGAGAGCGCGCGTGGCCACCGACTCCCTCCCTTGTCTAGGCACCCACCACGGCGCCACTGCGGGATGGATGCTCTTCTCTACCGGCTCCGGCACCGATAGCATAGCCCTACACGAAGCCGTCTCCACTTCTGCACGACGTTGCCTCCTCTTCTGTGCATAGGACGGGGGGCAGGGGGTGGCCTGCGCGGGGAGGTAGAGGGGCGCCGGGAGGGATTGGCGGAGCCATAGAGAGAGGCTGGAGGGGGTGGCGGAGGGCGATGGGAGGCATGGGCGGCGGGACAGGGGAGGCGTAGGGCAAGTAGGCGACTGGGCGAGGGGAGGCGGGGCTGCGGCCTATGGAAGGATTAGGGTTGGGGAGAAGGTCACTCACGGGGGAGGGAGGGGGAGCTGGGCCAGGCTGGCTAGCAGAGGGAAGGGGAGCTAGGCCAGGCCTAATGGCCCTATTTAAATCCAACGAGCCACGAGCGAGCAGCCCATGTTGGGGCTAGGCTCGTTTTGGTGACCAAGTTAAAAAAAAGTTTGGCTCATGCTCGTTTCCAAACGAGCCAAGCCCGAGTCCGAGCTTTTTCTAAGCCGAGCCTGAGTTGCTCGCAAGCTAAAGTTTCAGTCCTAACCACCATCGCGCCAGATCCGACTGTCCGCTCTCGCATCCTGGCTGCCACGAGCAGAGGGGGTGATGGCTCAAGCTCGGTTCAAGTCCTTAATACTTACGCGTATTACAATGACCAGCGCATGTATGTATGCGTCTAGCTAGATAGGTATTCTAGCTAGGTCAACAACTGCTGGTCGTTAACGCTAGCAATATTCTATATTTAAGCGTAAGCCTAATCAAGTATAATGATCAGCTGCATGATGGCAACTGACAAATTAATACTGAGCAATCATGCAGAGAATATACTTGATTGAATGACAAGTCAAATTTACTTATTGATTAACTCGTCGTTTGTGCACATATAAACGCACTGATCGATAGCACCTGCTCGAGGTGGCCTGCATGTCACTTCGATCTGTTGATTCAGGGCGAAGCTGCTGTAATCGCTGATCACCAGCTTCATCGATCAAGCACATGCATGTCAAGGACCCGGCCGGCCGGCTAGGCGCTGAGTAGTGCTGAATCATCGCGATCAAATTAATAATGATTCATAATTTAATCGAGCAGAACCTGCTTATGCATATGGTGTGGTTTTTTTCAGTTTAATTATCTTAATTATCTCGTAACTTCGAGAATTTCCTGAGATGGACTCGAGAGCTGAGTGCCCTTTGTGTGTTAGGGTTTATGAAGCCTTTAGACAAGCCTATGAAATAAAAAAGATTTAAAAATTAATTAAAAAATTAAGATAAGTCAAATGAGTTACATAAATCTGACGTATTTGACTTATTTACGTAACTTATTTGACTTGTCTTTTTTTATTAATTTTTAAATCATTTTTTTAACTTTGTAAGCGTGTCTAAAAACTCTCTAAAACAAGTCACACAAAGTGCACTCGGCTCTCGAGGCTATCTCGAAAAATTTTCGAAGTCACGAGATAAATTAAACAAGTAGACAGGATAAGCTGAAAAGAAGCAACCTATAATTAGCTCCTCTCTTTAGAGTACTCCGTGCTACGCATATTATGTATATATTATATACAACGGCGTACTATATATGTACGTGGAATTCCTTGCGACGCATTACGCAAATGACACTGACCAAAAGCATGTCTATGCATCTAGCTTCGTACTCCCTCCGTCCCTAAAAACATGTCATTCTACGATTCAAAATTTGTCCCTAAAAACATATCACTTTAGGACAATAATTGCTAGATTCTCCTCTCACCCCTATAAAGTACCTATAGATTCCCCTCTCACCACTATAAAGTACCTATATATTCTCCTCCCAACACTATAAAGTACTCTAGATTCCTATCTATATATACTCTCCTTAATTTACTCAAAATTTTTCAGAACGACATGTTTTTAGAGACGGAGGGAGTATATAATTTAGCTAGGTAACAGGCCGGCCGTTAATTTTAGAACCAATACATAGGAGCCAAACAAGGTGTAAGATAATTTTTATGGCACCGTATACCAAAGGCGGAAGGATGGAAGTAGAAATCGAATCTGGTCGGGTGTACTTAAATTTTTTGTTTTTTCTGTAAATATTGCGATCAAATCTATTAGACTATGAAAGTATAGGTAAAATTTGCCGCCACATTCTCTCTAAAAAGCTACAAATTCTCGCGTTAATAAAAAATGTATATCGCCAATTATAGTGGTTCCATAATATAAAGGTATAGGATGTGTTCGGATTGAAGCCTTGCCGAGCCGTGCCAAACGCGGGCTAGCCCTGGCGAGGGCGCGCCGTGAGAAGGCGCGGGCGAACAAATCGGCCGCCCTCGCCGATGCCCCGCGTGCAGTGCAAATCACGTGGGCGCGTGACGGCGCGCCTTTCTCCGGCTAGCAATCAAACGCAGCCCAAAATCCACGGCGAGCCGAAGATTGGCGCGGCAGTCCGGGGCTTCAATCCAAACACGCTCATAGATCTTAAAAATACTTTTAGTTCAATCTAACGAGATTTGCATGAAAACAAATTAAAGATCCCGTGCGATGACAAACCAATTAACGAATCTAGCAGCACAGATACGTAGGCCACCGTGCTAGTTTATTACTATGCGTGTTTATTTGAAATTGAATTGAATTATCACCGCTGTAATTTCGCCTCATGAGATTTGTAATAGGAAATTACTTGCGGACGGACGTCCGGCCCGAGAGAAAAAAATCGGACGCCTCCCTCTCAACCTGGGAACACTATCCTTTTGCGTATTGTGAGCGTGTCTTTCCTGTCGCAGTTATGAGAAAATCCAAGCCACTCATATGCTCTCCAAGTCTCATCTTCCGGAGAAATCAGTGACAGCAAGAGCGAGGGATGGGGCACACGTTTAGGCGTTGGACAAACAATGTAACATAAGGTTTCATCAATAGTTTAACTAAGCTTTATTAGTATTTATTCAAGTTTTAATGGTTCTTCGTCAAGTTTCATCAGTCGGTTTGGCCAAATTTCATTGCTCCTTCTTTAAGTTTAACCAATAGTTTAACCAAGTTTTATTGGCACTATCAAGTTTTATCAGTAGTTAGTCAAGTTTTATTAGCACTCTCAAGTTTTATCATTAGTTAGCTAAGTTTCATTGGTATTTCTTTAAATTCTATTAGTAGTTTTATCCAGTTTTAGCAGTTATTTTGCAATTTTTCATCAGTTTTCGCCCCTGTTTCATATGTATATTGTCAAGTTTCATCGGTAGGTTTTCTCATTTTTATCAATTATTTTCTAAGTTTTCATGCTAACATCAGCATAATGTCATGCGTCCCATGAGAATCATCCTATCGGACTCCGATCCGAGGCACACGCAAAAAAAACAATGGAATTGCTATTCTTCAAACGTCTGACTATCATCGGATGCTTGCTCAACCGAACAACAAGCGCAACACCATTTTTCACCGCTAATCAATCTGAGCCAATACCATCGGGTCCAGGCGGGAGATGAAACATGGTTTTCGAAAAAAAACATATGGTTTGCTGTTGTGAACCATTTGTTTGTTGAAAATATAGGGTGTGCTCTATTGAAAATATGAAATATTTCTGTTTTTTTTTTGCTATATCGAAACATGTGTTTTGTATTTCTGAAACATTTCGTTCTACTGCTGAAACATCCTTTAATGCCTATCAAAACATTTATGTTTCCTCTACTGAAACATGTGTGTTGCCCTTTTGAAACATTTGGCTCTGTCTGCTGAAACATCCTTAAATACCTGTTGAAACACATTAATTGAAGCATAGGGCGATAGTAACAGAAACATTGCACTAGCCTAACTAGAACATATGTTACTACTAACTGCAACGTGGGGTTATACTAATTGAAACATAGGGTTGCATTAACTAAAATATTGCATTAGCCTAACTAAAACATAGGTTACTAGCTACTAACTGAAACATACGGGTTGTACTAGACCTGATCACAGGCCGTACCAGGCCAGGTTTCGGGTCGGGCTTGAAAAAGCCTAATGCTCTAGAGCCAAGCCCGAGCTCGGTCCGGCCCGACTATTTTTCTGCACAAGTGGGCCCGAGCCTGGCCTAAAAGCCTGAAGCCTAGTCAAAACAGCCCAATGCCCAAATTTGCACTAGATTTGTATTTTCTTCCAAGCCCGAACCCGGCTCGAATTTTCTGTCGAGCCCAAAAGTTAAGCCCGAGCCTGGCCTGACTGTCAAGCCCGACCCAGCCCGGCCTAGAAAAAATTGGGCCGGGTCCGGGCCTCCCATGAATAGGTGTAGGTCGTACTAACTGAAACATTTATTAGCCTAATTGAAATACTGACTTGTACTATCTGAAACATTGCATTAGCCTAACTGAAACATAAAGTTGTACTAATTGAAACACTGCCTTATAATAACCGAAACATTGCATTAGCCTAATTGAAACAACGATTTGTGCTAACTGAAACATTATATTAGCCTAACTGAAACATAGGTTACTACTAAAGCATAGGGTTATAGTAACTGAAACATTTGTAATTTACTAACTGAAACATAGGGTTTTGCCTTCTGAAACATCCTTTATTATCTACTGAAACATTTCTTGAGAAATAAGATAATCTTTGATAGCTAGTAGTTGTTTGTCATTACATCAGAAAACGAAAATGGAATGCACGAATTAATGCAGCAGATATGGCAACATGTGTTATAACATCTAGCGTCATGCATATGCAGCCATGCTACAGCCTATACACTATACACGGGCGTCCGATGGAATTGATTCCATCGGACGTCCGAACCCAAGTCACGTCCTTTGTAATATTTGTTTGTACACAAGAAATTAAAGTATAACTAATAGATCCATTGGACTAGGGATAAAAACAGTAGACAACTCGTGTTGATCTAAAATTACCGTAAAAGGGTCTGAAAAGGTGATGAAAAAGGATAACAACGCTTGGAACAGTATAGTCCTAAGAGAAACCAGGAAACCACGCCATTATCTCCTTATCTACTTACTTGATTATCTTTATTTTTAAAATATAGACACTTTTGATTTTTTATTTCATTTTAAACAAGTCAAACTAATTATATCTGACTCTCAAAGCCATCTCGAAAATCTCTCAATGTTTAGAAGATAATTAAATAGATAAGACATAAATAAAATAAGCCGTGAAGCAACACCCTAAGAGCATCTCCAGCAGCCACTTCAAATTTCTACTCTATAAAACTATTCCATACACACTCTATCCATCCCTCTAAAATTCGTTCACACTTTACACTACACTTTAAAAGATTCTTTCCCTACAGCGGCGACTCTATCCCTAAAAAGTCAGATAAACAGTATTACACTGTGCTACTACCAGGGTATTAAAAATCGACGGTATCGCGAAATCGAGGCGGGTCGATATCGGCAAATCGTGACTGCAATTCAAAATTTGATTTGAATTTGAAAATTTGAAAAACCTAAAAAATCTGTAAAAATTTTAGAACCGTGTATAAACACAATTTTGAAAAAAGAATCGAAAACAACTTCGGATTTGAGTGGAAATTTGAATTTAAATCGTGAAAAATTACCAAAAGTACTATTCATACTTGGCCCAAGTTGGCCCATTGGCTGAAGCTCTGCATTATTGCCTCGTGCTCGCTATCTGCATTATTTCCTTACGTCCTGAAGGTGCGGTTCCCCTCCTCCTTTTAGCGTTCGCATGAGATCCAGGCAATATCGAGCGCAATCGGTGGCAAATCGACCCTTTTTGTGGCAAATCAAGGTCGGGGTGGGGTAAATCGCGGCAAATCGACCGTGGGGGCAAGTTAGCTCAGCGCAGAAGGAAAACGGCGGGGATCGGCGGCAATCGACCGCTCGGCGTGGCAAATCCATCGCGTGGCACGACAAATCGAGCGCAGGGCAACTTGACGACGTGGCGCGGCAAATCGGCAGGGAGCAGCGGCAAATCAACGGCGCAGGGTGGCACATCGACGGCATGGTGCGGCGCGGCAAAAAGGTAATTCTCTTGGTGAGCAATAATCAGTGTTAGTAAGCAAGATAGCGTTACGGCGCGGCAAAAAGGTAATTCTTACAATAATCAGTGAGCAAAAAAATGAAACTAAAACTGTCTTACTAAAAATGAAACTAAAACTGTCTTAGCAAGTAAGACAGTGTTAATAAGATAGTGAAAAAAATGGTCACTAATCAGTGAGCAAACAAGACTGTCTTAGCAAGTAAGACAACGAGCAAAAAAAATGCTCACTAATCAGTGAGCAAATAAGACAGTCTAGGGGAATGAAAGTATGAAACTAAGACAGTGTTGTTTTGGAGTGTCAATGAGTTAGATCATAATTCTACTATGACTATATGAATATATTATACTGCTGAAATCATTATATATGTGTTGCACATAGAGGCTTGTGCTGCATTCTTATTTGCCCACATTATCTTAAAAAAGAAAAAGGTGCACCGAGATACCAATGATAGCACCAAGAGGATATCGAAATGGCTATACAATTCGAACAAGCTTTACCACATGATGAGGCAACATATTGGTGGCGAGCTAGTGAAGTGGAACGTCACCTGGTTTAGGATAAACTATATGTTTCTAGACAGCTTTGCCAGGAGGAAAGAAAAGTTCATGCAGTGGATGGCCTCAACTGAATTTCTCTAGAGTTCATACATAGCTACCGATGAAGACAAGTATGCACATGAGTGCTTGTCAAGTTTGCAATGGTGGAGAAATCTTCAATGGGTATGCTCCAGCATCGAGCCCCTATATGAATTCCTATGGTTCGCGGATTAGGACAGAGTTCCCACTCTCGGAGAGGTCACCCTGCAATTTAAGAAGGTGAAATCTGAGTACTCCAAAGTGTTTGGTACGAAAATTATCTATGACAGAATGGTGTCGGTGGCTGAGGACAACTACTTGCTTGTAGGTACTTATGTCACATTTACTGTCGCATATATCCGTTTTGATAACGTCTAACACAGTTATCTCATGTTTGTAGCCTGCTTGCTTCACCATTACGGCCACTACGTCTATGATATCCAAGCTGATGTACTTAATTTGATGCAGAAGGCTTTTCAATGGCTTGTAGACCCCAAAACCGCTTCGAAGGCACTTTTAGAAGCGGATGTTTGGAGACGCCGAGCAGTAACATTTGTAGACAACCTTGCCACAAGAATGGCACATAACAAGGACACAAACCTAGGTAAACTATTTGAAATGCTTATTTCAATATACAGTACTTGTAAATTGTTCTTTCTTTAGACTTACAGATAATCATATATGACATGGTTTGTTGCAGCTGACTGGTGGATGATGTTTGGTTCGGACACCACACTTGCAGAAGCTAGCGGCTCGCCTCCTCTCACAGTGTGTCTCCTCAAGCAGGTGCGACAGGAATTGGAGTACGTTTGCTTTCATCCATACCATGGCACGCAACAGGCTATTACATGCAAAATTGAATCGATTGGCATATGTCAACTACAACTTGAGGTTGCGATTGCAGTGGGCAACACAGGTGGCACGGGTTCCGTCATATGAAGATGATCCTTGTCAACGATTAATGGACCTAAGCTTGTTGGACAGGGACAACGCTATTCGCCAATGGATAGAACTTGGAAGGTCCAATGCAGCTCCAGTGCTTGACGAGGAGGACATAGAGAATGACACTCCAGTACCTACTCACACCGTGCTAGATCCTACTTCACAGCCAGCCTGTGTTTTAGAGTGGGCGACACAGAATGTGGGGGACACGCATCTAGGCAAGAGAAAAGAAAGGAAAGGGCCTCCTCCCCAACAACCCAAAAAGACTAGAAGGGGAAATAGCACAGAAAGAGGAAGAGGAGGACATTAGTGATGCAACCACAGATGATCCACGGAAGAGTCCACCATATCAGAAATAAGATGATAGCTCCTCGACTGATGATGATGGACCTGATGGCGTTGGTGGTGATGGTGGTGGTGTAGGGGCACTTGAAATACAATCACAGCCCCAGTCTCCAGTACGGTTCACAGGAGAGTCTCAATTTCAATATGCCACACAGGACCGTGACCATGGGGCTCCATCTCCCCGGAGGATCACAAGATATGTATCTACACATGGGTTTAGGGAACAAATGTATGGTACGGGTACGATACCTCAGAGGGTGCCTCCAGCTCCTATAGCGACACAGACAGTTGGGGTGGATTATTTTCTTATCCTTACCCACCCATGCAACAGCCGCCATAGTTCAACCCCCACAAAAGCTCTAGCTCCTACAGCGGCAGTCACCAGCAAGGCAACCCGTTCCTGTACTCCAACCTGCCACAAGCGCCTCCACATTAGTCCTCATAATATGTGTACGAGTGGGAGAATCTTGATTTCTACAGGATGCTATACTCGAATTGGTAAACCTCTTCTATGCCACAGGGCTCAGTTGGCAACAATACAAGACGAACCTTTTGGTGACGCGGGGATTGATCTTTATGTCCATTGAAGAGATGAATATGGCGAGGCAATCCCAGATTTACAAGGGCTCATGGTGGGAATAGAGGTGATGTTGGATATTTGATGGAATTTATGTTTGTTCAATCTTAATTCATACGTATGTATATGACATATCATGATTACTTATCCCTAGGTACCTTGGCACAAGACTGAGGTGTTCCCTTTCTCTTTAGTCAAATTGCAAGGTAAGGAAACTTGAAGCACTCCTTATGTACTTGTCATGCAGTTGTAATGAGTTGGGGAGTTGTTAACTTGTGAACTTGTGTCGGGACCCCCCTAGCGGAGGGTGGGTCTCACCTGTGCTTTACCTGTACTACTCCCTGCATCAGTAGCTAGTACACATCGATACAGAATTTGGATCACAACCATTACAATTAATTTACATAAATTTACATCAGAGTGCGCCACATAGCGTGGTTTACATAAGTTAGGCTTGACGGCCTTACAAAAGTGGAAATCTTACATAGGCATCTGAGGCCTCAAAATACATCCATAAAACCCGATAAAACCAAAATGTTCCCCCACATGCAGGGCTGGAGGAACACAATCCTAGGCGTCGGTAAATTCTTCGTCCTAGACTCCATCGGCGAAGTTGTAGGCCTCTGGATCACCATCCTCGGGGTCGCAATGAAATTTCGAACCTGCGCGTTAGATTGCGCAGCCCCGCGGCAAAGTGCGAGGGTGAGTATTGGTGCAAATACTTGCAAGTCAATTGACATATGAAATGCATGGCTTAGACAAGGGGGGTTAAGGGTTTGTTTGTGGAAAGCCATATTTGTAAAAAGTTCGCCAAAGGTTTGAAAAGCGATTTAGGAAAGAGAGGAGTTTTCATCAAACAATTTAATAATCTTTTCAAACTCCGGCACCCACAGGCTTCTGCCCAAACCTGGCTATCTCACGGCACCAACCGTGGTTTCATTGAAAATCATTTCCTCATGGCTTCCTGCCGCAGGCTCCCAAAATTAAATACGGCACCTACCGGTTTTCTCTTAAAAAACATTAGAAACAGAGGGGAGAAAACTACCATTGTGATCACGCTACTGTCGTCCTCCCTTAACCATGGGCACGGCTTTCTAGAAAGTTTTACACTCTGCAGAGGTTGCACGCTTTACCCATGAGACATGATTCCCTCCCGTCGAAGGTCATCACGACAAAGCCTTTAACAGTCTAGCTCTTGGCTGGCATCCCCTCTAAGGTTTCCACCGCAACGCTGGTTTCTCCAGTTGGCTGAAGCCTCCTCTTGAGTCGGTAGGGTCGACGGATTCTCCGCACCTACTCCACCACATGGAATGTCCAGACCAAGAGTTCGAAAGGTACTCGGCCAGGGCTTGCCCATACAAGGACTCATGGTCGTACCGTTGTACTTAGTCTTGACAACCACAAGGTATTGGTCCTTAGGGACTAGGGTGGTTCCCACACTGGGCCCAAATCTCGTGCTTGCTGCACCAGCCAGACAACCATCCACCCCAATCAAAATTTCAAAGTATTTTGTTTTTCGAAACCCAGGTAGCATAGCCGCTACCTGCTAAACAATTTTCCCAATAGTAGCACCCACTACTGTTACTCAATGAATTTTGGCTATAGGGGTTTCAATGTGAATCATCAGAAGTAAATCAATAAGTACTAACAGCATGGCTAAGCATGATTAAGTTCTAATCACGGAAGTTGGTTATTAATTAAGAAATTGATAATCTAGGATTACCAAGGATCATGATTAGATAACAGTAATTAAAGTGTTTTCAACTTTTAGCTACACCCTAACCATATAGCAATTTGTTATTAACATAGCAATGAAGTTTTAACAACTCTAATAAAACATTTTAAAAACTAGGTGACAATATGATCAATTCGTAATTTGGGAGAAAGTGTCAACAATGACTTGCCTTGATCAGCACCACCTTGGTGATTGGTGATTTTTTGCGGAATTGATCACCAAGCTATCGTCGCTAGACCTAACAAACGAATTAACAAAAAAAACACAAATACAAAAATAAAACATGAAATGATATGTATGTGCATGTTTATGCAAAATTAATTCAGAAAGATAAAGCTTGTCTCTCTGGTGAAAATAAGATTTATTGAAATTTCATTGAAACCTAAATTATCTAAGTAATCACTTAAAGACATTTTACTAATATATTAATTAGCAGAAAATGGAATATGTGCAATTGCATATGAAAATTTATAAACTAATGGATTTTCATTTTCTAAATATTTTAAAATTCATCTCATAATTTTCGGAGTTATAGTTTTAAAGATACAAAATTGGACTCTATTTGTAGAAACAAATTTTAAATAAACACTAGCATGTGTATGATGTAGTTTACAACTATCTTTAAAATGATATGGAAACTTCTCTGTAAATTTACTTAAATTTTTCCTAATAGTGGTTTAAATATTGGTATTTGCATAAAATGACATATATACATATATAGTAGATCCATATTGCAATTTAGAAGTTTCTTCAAAATAAATACTAAGATGTTGAAAAACTTTTGCTAATACATATATATATATATATATATATATATATATATATATATATATATATATATATATATATATATATATATATATATCATTTATCTTTACCACCATATCTTATTAACAGAAAATTAATTGTGATTATTTGTATTTTATAGGCTTCTAGTGAAAGAAAGCTTAATTATCATATCTGGGCTCGTTACTAATTGAATAAAATTCACTAATAAATAGGATTAAAGATTCTAAACATTTTATATTTTGGAAGTTCCTCCAGAACCGGTTTGGATATGTGTGAACCGGCCGGTTAGAGAATAAATCGGTGGTTCTTCCGGTTTTCCCTGGACCGGTCATCTTCAACCTCCCGAGCCCCTGTTTTGGTGCTTCGGCGAGGTTCGGGTTTGGCCAAAATTCGGACAGCTCGAAGCACGAAAGCCTCTAATTTTTGGTGGAAGGGTTTATAGGAACATGAGGAACCCATTTTGGATCTTAACTTTGGCCAAGGTGGTTCGGCTCGCCGGCGACGAGCTAGGGTTCTTCGCGGCGGCGGCGGTGGGTTGAGCTCGTTCTAAGGCGTCTTCGGTCATTCCAGTGGGTGGAGGAGCTTCTAGGGATGAGGTATAAGTCATGTGTGGCGTTGGTGAGGCGAGGGTAGCTCGGGTGCGAGCTAGCACCGTGCACCGCGTTGCTCTAGCGGCGGCGGCAGCTCCGGCCAAATCTGGGGTCGGGGTAGCTTGGGATAGCTACTACGGGGCTCGAGGGTGCTAAAGCATGCCTCAATTTGAATCAAAACGCAACGGATAGATGTAATCGCTTGGGTGGCCGTGGCGGCAAGAAGAAAGGGGAAAACGGCGGTGAGACTTACCGGCGAGGTCTCCGGCAGCGCGATGAGCTTGGGATCACTCCTGGGGTCTTGCTGATGCTCCGGCGTCGAGCTCCCACAATGGTCTTCGGCGATTTCGGTGCTCCTCGTGTTTCCTTGCTTCGGGTGGCGACGGCGACGAGACTGGAAGCGGCGACCGAGGCGGAGTGGCTTAAGAGCGACGCGGTCGAGCTCGGGACACGCGGCGCGTCCTCCCCAAGGCACGTGCGCGTGCCAAGCGGCGTGAGGCCGTGCGTGGCCGGTGCTCGCCCCGGTCGAAGGCGCATTTCCCCTAGGGAAAGCGTACTTTCCTTTTCTGAAAGGTTTCCTATTCGGGCAGGGCTTTTAGTTTAAGAGTTTTGAGATTTATACCACTCAGAAAAATGTGAGGACTCCAAATATGAATTTTATTTTATTATTTGACAATATTTAGTTTTATGTGAAAATCAAAATACTCTTTTAAGGTGTGCTTTTAAACATGTTAAGGGATGGTTTTCTCTTTACAAAAATTTCTATAAAGTCTCCCTAATATTTTGAAAAGGTATTATAAGTTTTTAGCATTTTATTACCTTTTTAGCATTAAGGTCTTTATCAGAAGAAGAGATCTTTCTTTTAGTAAATGAATAAAAATGCAGAAATTTAGATAATTTAGATGTTTGATGCAATGGATATATGCTATGCATGCATGCACTACCAAATTAAAATCTTGCGAAAAAAGTTTTTATGCAAATTCCTGCAATGTTAGGGCTAAACCCTTAACAACTTCTCATTTAAAACTCTTCTTAAAGGTTAATGTAACATACTTATTTTCAAAAAATTTTAAATTATAAAGAAATTCATTAAAATGCAATTGCATGATGCATGATGATTTTTAACTTTTTGAAAATAAGGATGTTACAACTTGTGATATGTATGAACTTATCTATGCAATGAATTGTTTTTATGATGTCATGAAATAGATGCGAATTTAGCAAAGGTCATGCCGAAATTTTCGAAAATTTATTTCGTACATTGTCATCTCGAAGGAACAGAGAGTTAGCTTTCGTCATGCCAAAATTTAAATAATTCATTTGTATACTTAATATGTGTATGTATAAATTTTTAACCAAGAAGCTACACATACTGCCTACTAGTTCTTCAACGTTTTATTTTGGGGAGTTGTATATGAACGCAAGGAGATGTCTCATTTTATGCCTTCAATTATGTTGCCTAAATGTTAAATATTTACCAAAAGTCATGCCCAATATTTAATAATTTTAAATAACTTTTTACCATTTTTTTTCCCACTATATACTTGCAAAACGATTTTTGCAACAAAAAATATCGATTTTCCGGCAAAATTGGTCCATTTTTCCATTCTCCGGTGCGATTTTGACTTTTCTCGATTTATCCCAAAAAATCAGTTGATTTATCGACCATATCAACCGATTTTTCGAAAAAAAAAAAGGGCGATTTTGGGTTTTCTAAAACCTCCGGTTGATTCAAAATTTAAATCACAAAATTTAGCCGATTTTCTTCATTTTTCCATGATTTACCACGAAAAATCGAAAATCAAAGGCAAGCGATTTTGTATGCCATATGGATTTTCAAAAACCCTGCTAGGGTTTCAGAAAGAGTTATTTACAAGTCCACAGCGGGTGTTCGACTGAAGTACAAATCTAGTAGCATCGGCACTTGGCATTTCTTGTTTGCACCAAATCAGTACGCTACATACATGCATGGAACGATGCACCTATGCATAGGTTTTGACCCGATTCTCTCTCACTGGCTACGCACGTAGGTGCGAATACCAGTCGTGTCGATGATCATGCCGCCCATACCTACGAGATGCGCGTATGGACGAAGTGACGAACACTCGCGGACGAACACGAGAGATGGAGAGATGTTCTGTAGCCCCCAAAACTGGGTTTCACGTGCACTCCCGATGCATCCCATCAGTGCCAGGTGTTTGGCAATACATACGTGTGGTAGAGTGGTAGACACGAGTACCATAGGACTAAGCGGGTTCTTTTCAATTTTTCTTATCCTACTTATTTACCTTATCTCGAGAATTTTTCGAGATAGTCTCGAGAACCGGTTGGCCTTCAATTTTAGGGTTTAAGACGTGTTTGGATCGTAACCGTGGCTCGCCCTACCAAAATTGTGCCCTCGAAAATTGGCATGTATTTGAATGGCAGCTGACGCTTGCCCTACCAACGGCAAAATTTGGCACGCCGTCGAATTTGTACTGCGCCGTCGCCTGAGGCCGTGGCGACGGCGCGGAAATCCGGTGCCCACGCCTTTGTGCCTTTTGGCCGTCACACACGCACCAGCAGCCCGTTGCTCAGGCCCACCAGCAGCCTTATGCACGCACGCCCAAAACTAGTTCCTAGCACGCTTAGTGCTAGTTGCCTTTTTTTAGACTCCGATTAAACTTCTCATTTTTACATCAATTCATACCGTGTCCAAATTACACGAAATAAATTTTATAATTCATCTAAAATAATAAGCAACCAATTTTAAATACTTTTCAATTTTTAAAAAAATTTTAAATTATTTTTAATTTTTTATTGGTCATTTTTGTTGGCTTCAAACCAAACACATAAAATTTTACCATTAAAAGGTCGTGCTCTAGATTGGCCATGACCTTTGCATTGGTATGGCTATCCAGGGCTACAAACCAAACAAGTTGACTTATCCTACTTATCTCATGTCTTATTTGACTTATCTCACTTTTTTATTACTTTTTGAGTCAGTTTTTTTATCTCGTAGGTGTGTCTATAAACTCTCTAAACTCCAAAATTAAAAGCCAACCGGCTCTCGAGGCTATCTTAAAATTTTTTTAAAGTGACGAGATAAAGCAAATAAGTAGGATAAGAAAAACTGAAAAGAACCCACCATAAACTTGGAGCATGACGAAGGGAGCCAGCGAACGCATATACCATCATGTATGGATGTGATGTTACTGTAGCAAAATACTGCACAATACATACGGTAGTAAATAGTATTATTTCTGCTGTTTAGAGTTACTGTATATTGCTGTACCTATATATGTGAACAACCGAGAAACGGTAGAGAAGTGAACCCAGCTAGTACGAATCCCGGGACTACACATGGGCTTGACCAGCTACGGCGCAAGATTTGCCACGTCGCCGTCAGATCATGCAAGTACACTTCACATCGAGTGAACCCAGCATGTAAAAAAAAAAAAAAAGGAACAGTCCTCGGTGCGTCAACTCTAGTTTTTATTTGTTGGACGAGCGTATCCGATAGACACTATGTGACACGGTTTATCTAACTTTAAGGATAAAATACTGTTAGAGAAAAAAAATCTTTTAGGGAGTAGTGTAAAGTGTAAAGAAATTTTAGAGGATAGATAGAGTATATAAGGAATAGTGTTATAGAGTAGATATTTAAATTGGCTGTTGAAGATGCTCTAGGTACACTATCTTATCGCTTCACGATTCACTAATATCTTCCCCTTTGTTTGCCTGGTCCCATTTTTCTCTTACGGTTTTGCCTTATCCTTGTCTATGAAAATTTGAAAATTGAATCAAAGTAAAATTTGAATTAATTTCAATTTCTATGTGTTGTTACCTACCGATACGGTCCAATGATATTTACTTTGGACTAGTCTCCGTCAGATGATCACTACAATCATTTACCTTTTATCAACCAAAACAATTTTTGTGCGTGTTAAAAATCTAAAGTTTCTTTACTTTTTTTTTCAGCCAAACCTTTTGATTCTCGAAACTATTTCTTGATCACCTTAAAGCTGCTTTGCGAAAGGCATTTAAAGCCCAATTAAACAAAATGTTCCGCCTTTTTAAAGCTCGCTTTTCAACGGTTTAGCCAACGTCATGGTAACGAAACAAGGGCCGTGATAGTCCTTGCATCTAAATTTTTTTCCGTGTGACATGGAGTTAATACTAATTACATATGTTAAATATGTATAGGTTTCGATGGGGCCTTCTTACTATTTACTTAGATTGCAACCAGATCATTGTTTACGACTCACAAAAAAAACCTATAGAAAATTTGGAACACGTCATACGTTTGCTTAACAGGTAATATTGTTCCTTTCATTATTATTCTAGTAATATATTTCTTTCGAGTGAATTGAACTCTAATAATTACTATCTGTAATCACGCGCAGTGCATTCACACAATTCCGTGCACAGAATCATGATGAATTCAAGGAGACACTTATGTTATAACCGACTTAGTACGTAGCGAATATTTCATGTGTCGTACCACTTTTTCATGCCAATAATGTTTTCAACTTCTCTCACCGCGGTGTATGAGGCAGGAGTCCGGAAACAACTTATGCGGCTACTATACATGTGAGTTCATGTGTTATTTCACCATCAACCACAATCAGTTGAAAAGTACCGAATGGGTGTGTATATACTTATCGATTCCTAATTCTCACTTCCTACACATGCAAGTTCACGGATTGATTAATTTTTTCACTTCATCTAGTGATAGCTCACCAACTATGAGAAATGCATACTCTCGCCGCACCGAGTCAACGCAATCCAAGAACAACTCGCCGACTGTCTTGTTGATGAGGTTATATCTCCAAAGGGCGAGTATCACGAACTGCGTTCAGAGCATGCCCTTCGATAAGTACTAGTGAACTAACGGGTTTAACTTCGGTTACAAAAAGCGATGGATGAAAAAATGAACTCTTGTATTTTGAAATTGTAAATTTGAGTTCCCTCATGTGTACTTGATGTGAATATGTGTTAAATTAATTTGCTGTAAATATTATTTGAATGTAAGTATGTACTTTGTTGAATTAATTAGTGTTGTGAATGAATTAGTTGTAGATTTTGAAATCTAGTATGCAAATCTGTGAATTATTAATCTGATTGAAATGTGGATTGCAATTAAACCTAAATTGAAAATAAATTGTGCCCTATTATCGGATGGGCAATAGGGGCTCTACTACCGGTTTGTAGTACAAACCGGTAGTGAATCGCCGGTAGTAGAGACCTTGTAGCGCCAAACGTGCTTCCTTTTCTGGCAAGCTCTACCAGTTAGGTCAATCGGTAATGGAACTCTTTGAACATCACTCCCGAATGCTTACAGCGGGTTCCAAAACTGATGCTAAAGCCGATTTAAAACTGATAGTGTAGGTCCCATGTTCAGTAGTGCCATCTCGCCGCCGCTCACTTCCACCGTGCCGCCGGTCCGCCGCTCGCCTCCTCTGTGGTAGACCCAACTCCGGCGTCCTCGATCCGACGCCAATCGGCTTCGATCGACGACGTCGAAATCATCCTCGACTCGACAGGTGTCCTCGATCGCCTGCGCCGGCCTCACCTGCGGCTAGCGCGGGCGCCGCTGCGGCCGCCGTGCTGTAGCCATTCTTGGGTTTGCTGCAGAAACTGTGGATGGCGTGAAGGAAACGGGGCCAACCAAACCATCCAATCAGCGTGCATCCACGAGGCAGGCTGCAGGTACGTAGCTAGCCAACTATCTCCTGCCACATGCCAGGCCTCGCTGACGCGGCGCCTATCACATCCTGTTGCTCCACTGGTTGGAGCTAACATGTCAGTACTCCGGCCTGCCCCGTGGACGAGTACATGCATATGCACGCAACAACCCGAACCGGACGCAGGAAAAAGTTAAACGAAACTGCGAAGTGGCTCAGGTTTTGGGGTGGTGGGCGGTGGTCTGGCCGGAGAAGGGAGGTGTGTAGCTGATTCAAAAAAACCATATCTGACGTCTCTCTGTTAGAGACATTTCGTGTTGGCATCGATCATCCGAGATTTTTTTATTGAAAACCGTCTCTAATAGTGGTGGGCGTTCTCATATGAGAGTTTTTTCTGCATTGGAACCATCTCTGATAGCCCGTCTTCTACGATCATTTTGGTAGTAGTGTTTACTCTTCTCTCTCTGATCTCCATCTCCTTCTACCCTTCTCTCTCCGGAGACTTGGACCTGAAAAAAAATGGGTGAGCGATTAAGAGGACGTATTGAGGAGGCGACAACGACGTGTGCAACGAGATCGTGGGCACACCGCGTACGGACGTCGGCAAGCTTGTAGGGCCAGCAGGGCGAGCGATGTGGGAAGCTTAACGGCGTGGCAGCAGGGCGGCGCTACGCGGGGAGAACGTGAAGGGTCTGTATGGGGAGCTCGTGGCCATCGGCGGCGACCGATGCGACAAGCTCAAGGACGAGGGCACGAGGCAGTGGCGTACGAGCATAGTGTTAGCCGGACTGCTAGCCACATACTTAGTGCATCCAGACTCCAGATCGTTGGGCCGCATTACACTCGCAGACCCAATCAGAGCAGCGGGCCAAGGTCTCTTGGGCCATCTCCTCCTAAAAAGCTAGCTCAATAAAAGAGCGTTCCCTTACCCTTATAAACCATGCTCAAACTCTCTCCACAACCAATGTGGGACTATTCCTAACAATCTCCCCCTCACGCATTGGGCCGAGACTTGTCCGGGAACCATCTGGGCAACCTAGGCACTGATACCAATTGTCAGCCGGACCGTGTCCGAACCCCAGGCTGTTGGGCTGCAGTACCTTCACAGTCCCAACCAGAGCAGTGGGCCAAGATCTCTATCACATACCTAAATTTTTAATTTTGGCATAAAAATTTTTCTCGCAAAAGTTATAATTATATTTTTGTAATCATTCTCAATTTTTAAGAATATTCTAAACTAAAATTTCTATTTATTCCCTAAGAAAAATACCTTATCTATCTTTTTCAAAAATATAAATTCCATAAAATAATAAATATTATTTTATATTTCGATTCTCTTCATTTTTATGGATTTTTATAAATTTATTTCATATTTTTCGCCGGTGGTCCCTTCTTGTTCTGCTTCGCACCAACTGCATCATTGCGCCGCTTGTACCGTGAATCTCCACACACTGGGCACGCATCTAACTCCTCATGCTCTTTGCGATACAAGATGTAGTCATTTGGACATGCATGAATTTTCTGTACCTCTAATCCCAATAGGCAAACAACTTGCTTGGCATGGTAGGTGGTATCGGGCATAATGTTCCCCTCCGGAAGCACGTCACCCAAGAAAATTAGCAACTCATCGAAACTCTTATCTGACCAACTGTTGCTTGCTTTCAACTGCAATAGTGTCAACACGACGTGCAGCTTCGTGTGATCCTTCTTGAATCCCGGATACAATGGTGTCTTCGAGTCCTATACCATACGTTGGAACTTCTGAAACTACCTTTCAGTGGTGAATTGCCCTTCTCCATCACGCAGCATCTGATCTAGGTCATCATTGGGATCGTCGACAACCACATCATTAACGCCGCCGATGCGCATCCGCTTCCACCGGCGTCTTCGGCAGTGTGTTGTGAGTCCTGATGTTCAGTGTCAACTTCTTCACCATGCTTGCTCCAACATGTATATCGATCTTTGAAACACCTTCGAAGCAAGTGTGGACAAATTCGCTCTACGCTACAGAACTGCTTCTCGTTCTTGCAATCCACACATGGACAACATATATACTCCAACTGGTTATCTGACTTGTACGCCTTAACAGCCCTCAGAAACGAGTCCACGCCGTTCAAGAACTCCGAGCTACGATGGTCTGCATCATACATCCATCTCCTGTCCATCTACAATAAAGAACAAAAGTTTAATGTTATACTACCTATGAATATATATTTATCATATGTAAAAACATATATATACATAATCAAAATATTTGAAATGACATAAATTAATAAAATAAATCCACTTTTCACTCCATCAACTAAATTATTTGAAATTACATAAATAAACCAAATTACTTTTCACCCGCAGGTTCACAGCTGGATATAGCGACTGTAGAGTCTACCGCTAAGGCAGCCATGCAGAAGATGTACTTAACAAAATATGCTTTCTCATAGCATACTTATACAGGTAATTAAAGCCGGTCCCACACATCAGCGACTATATCACCGTAGTAACCAAAAGAGGCACATTATTTTTTCATTCAAATTTTGTACTCAACAGGATATACAACTTTTCTTACTCAACAGAATACACATAATATACCATTGATTTTTTATTCAAATTTTTTTACTTTTTTATTTGGTAATTAAGGAGGTTTTTAATACGAACTAAAAATTCACAGCAAACAGTTTCTTTATTTAACTCGGTCATCTCGGATTATGATAAATATTGACACCCTACCGGCAATAAAAATATACTTCAACTAAATTACTTAAAATTACAAAAACCAACTAAATTATTTGAAATATACTAAATCAAATAAATGTACTTGGGTTTGGAGCCTCCACGCGATGAAAACTAGCACAATTGCTTGGATTTAGAGCCTCCGCGCAACAAAAAACTAACACAATTGCTTCAATTTGGAATCTCCATGCTTAGCCTTCAAAATTTGGAGCTCAAATATGCCTCACAGCGGCAATGTGCCTCCACCCGTAGGTCACACCGATCTGCACACAAATTTGTCTTCCACCTTAGCTCTTATTTATAGACAATACATCACTGCCGGTTTTAAAATAAAAACCGGCAGTGATAGTTATTATCAGTGCCAGTTCAACAATTTGGCGGGAAATGTTACAGAACCGGCAGTGATAATAACTATCATTGCCGGTTCTCGGCTGTGGGTGGGAAGGGTGCATAAAACCGGCAGTGAAAATGGGCTTTTCACTGCCGGTTCATATTAGTCCATGTGAGCCGACACTGATACTCCACATCAGTGCCGGTTTTTAATAGGAACCGGCAGTGAAGCTATCACTGTCGGTTTGTGTCCCTAGCCGGTACTGATGCTTGAATATCCCTACCCCCTGGTTTGCAAACCGGCAGTGATAACTCATCACTGTCGATTTTCTTTGAACCGGCACAGATGAGGCGGTTACAAAAGGTATTTCTGTTGTAGTGAAAACTAATTGTTCAAAAGACTAAAACTTAAAAAGAAAAAGAAATAACCTTATTTAACTAAAGGAAAACTATAAAAACTAAGAAGTTCTAACATATAGTCAACCTTACATAACTACCCTTACTTTTATAATTACTCTCTAGAACAATTTTACTTTACATTCATGTCACATTAAAATTACTCTAGAAATCTTTAGTTACAAAACTATCACCAAAATTTTTCATATAAGAAAATTGCCCTAAAAAAATCTTTGCCAGTATACTACCATTATAATGAAACCATGTTAAAGTTAGTCATCTCCTAAAGATCCACCTAAGGAAAAATACATAATCAGAGTGGCACAGCGGAAGCGTAACAGGCCCATAACCCATAGAGCTAAAGAACAACCCTAGAGTTAAAAATAAACTACCCTAACTTCAATTAATTGACCAAAAAAAAGGAAGGAAAAATATTATTTCAATACACCTGATAAAATATATTGAAAAATTTATTAACTTATAACATCTCAGACATCTCTATAAACTAATAACAAAATATATATCTCATATAAACTATACTATCTTCAAAATTAATCCTCACCATACACGTAGAAAAAATACCAAAACTATAACAATAGTTTATTTATAAAATATGTACAAATCTCATTCCTAGCCAACAAACTACCAACAACCTACCACTAATATTTCATAAATCATTAATCTTAAAATATAATTGAGATAATTTTTATATAACCAAAACCCAATTCACACTAAGTGAATCTCGGGGACGAGATTCATTTTAAGGGGAGTAAGTCTGTCACATACCTAAATTTTTAATTTTGGCATAAAAATTTTTCTCGCAAAATTTATAATTATATTTTTGTAATCATTGTCAATTTTTAAGAATATTCTAAACTAAACATTCTATTTATTCCCTAAGAAAAATACCTTATCTATCTTTTTCAAAAATATAAATTCCATAAATAATAAATATTATTACATATTTAGTTTCTCCTCATTTTTATGAATTTTTAGAAATTTATTTCATATTTTTCTGAGCTTCCTATAACTCTTTATGAATTTTCTAAACCCTAAACAATTTCTGAAAATTCCTTTTTCTCTTAATTCCAAAACCTTCCTTTTTTGGAAACCCCCAGAATACACTTTCCCTTTTCGGAAATACGCTTCCACTTAAGCCACCCTGCCCTCTTCTCTAACTGACTATCGGGCCCTACTTGTCATCCCTTACTTCAATCCAACGGCGCCCATGGATTTCTATCATAATCCGACGGCCGTCCAGTGTCTTCCTCCTCCCGTTGTTCCGCCACCCTGCTCAACCCACCGGCGCCGCCACAGCCCATCGGAATGCTTCCCCGCCGCCGCTCTCATCCAAGCCCCGCCCCGGTTTCGCCGCCACAGGATAGCCCTTGCCACCGTGAACCCATCTCGCCACCTCACCGCCCCTATCCTCCCCTAGTAGCCCGCCTATCCGTCGCCGTCACCTTGCGCCACCGCCATGAAGTCCTTCGTTCTTGTCCGCTACTCCACCTCGGCCTATAAATTCATCTCCTCCGTCTTCGCTACACCCCAAGCCACCTTCCTCTACCTCTCTACTCCTCTCTACCACCCAATATTGCCACCGCCACCACCTTCCTCTTCATCTCCGGCGAAACTCCTCCTCGTCGCTCCGATCCCCCTCAGCCTTCGATTCCTATAGCTAAAATGCTCCACTCCCTGCCGCAAAACTCTTCCAACCATCACCCAAGCCCGATTTTCATTGGAGCCCCCTTTTCACCGTTGTTCCGTTATCTCGCCGCCACCACCTCGCCGCCCCGCCAACCCTGGCCGTCCCAAGCTCCACCGGAACCACCAAAACAACCCCCAAGCTTCCAATTTTGCAAATCCACCGCCAATTGCTCGCCGCCGACCTCCCTCGTCGTCGCCGGCAACCTTCCCCACCGCCTCCTCCATTTTTTCCCATCCCACCTCTCCCCTACCACTGACACCATGACCCCACTCGTCAGCCCCAGCCTCAACCGCACGCACGTCCTCTTCCCACAGCCACCTGGGTCCCGCGTGTCAGCCGCATTACAGCCGATTGGGCCAAGCCCAATACCAACAGCCCAGTAAGGATTTTTCAAACCCTTTTCTATTTTCTATTTCCACCATACTATTTAAATTTATTAAAAATATCTAATCACTTTTATAAATTCTACAAAATTTCACAAAAATCTAAAATGAAACAAAGAATTATTAAAAAAATAAAATATCATATTTTCAAATAAAATACCCTAAAGAAACCCTTTTCCTTATTTTAGAATTTAGAGATAATTCTTAAAATTTAAGGACTTAGAAGTAGAATTAGCAAAAACTTTCTATATAAAAGTTACTCAAAATAATATCTTACATTTAGAAATAATACCCTGCATTTTTAAAACCTATAGAAATTCAAATTTAAATTTAAAACCTTCTCTTTAATTAAATTATAATTTTTCATAAATATGAAATTAATATAAGATCTCACTAGTAAATTTTATATACTCCACTCAACTTATATAAACATTTCCATATAGGATTATAATACCAAAATCAAATCTTCTAATTATTATCATTATAAGGTCAATTAGAAATATTAAAATTAAAATATGAATTTTAACCTGTTATATATCAATTTTCTATAAATAAGTTATAAAAATCTCTCCATAATTATTAGTTATAATCACTAATTATCAATCCCAAACCCTAACCCTAGCCTTATGTTGCCCAAAATGCCTATTTTTACATCAACACCCCTACCCTCCTTCTTTTAAAAAATATTTTCAAACTTTTAGAAAATCGTACAACCCATCACACTTTTTACCCCAAACCTTTTTATTTATTTCATCATTTATTTAAAACTTTTCTTATTTGGATATTTATTGGAATTTCTCTCTTTTTCTATTTTTACGATGTATAGACAACGAACTTCGCCTTCGGAAGTTTTAACCAAAAATGTTCAAATGATATATTAAGTGTGATCCGATCTCCAAATAAGGCAGGATTTCTATCCTTGAAGCATGTTGACTCCCCAATTTCATTTATTATCTATTTATTGCATTTGCTTTCTAGTTATTTATTTAAGAATCATCTTTTATTTAAATTATGATATTTAACATTTTATGTAGAATAGATATTCCAAATCCACAACCAAAAGCCCACCAAAAATTGAATAAACTTGACTATACCCTAGTATAGGGAAAATCTAGATATATAATTATTTCAACAGGTATAATAGTATTCATTTGTCTTTTGGATAGACAATGAACAGAAGACGAAAAAATTGAAAAGTATAGGCATGAATTACCAGAGTGTTAATTGCATGGGTAAGGTATTGCCTTAATGTTTTCGCAATACCTTTGAAATGCTGGCCGAGTAGTCACCCGTAATGATCGTGCGGAGGCCAGGCATTGCCAGGTATTTGGGATATTGGGCCAAGTGATTCACATGTTACCGGCTATATCTGTGCGGAGACCAATATCGCCAGGGTTAATTTTCTCCAATGTTTGCGCATGTGCGGAACATTGCAAAACTTGGACTAATGAGAATAGAAATGACACATTAATCATCCATCCATATAAGGAGCTGTTATATGGGTAAAGCTGGATAGGTTCTGCAGAGCTAATAACAAAAACATTAATGGACCATACTTCTGGTATATGAAGTTGTGTCAACTGGGTGATACATATTTCTATTCAAATAAATCTATGAATTTTAATAAAAGATAGTGGTTGTAAGATGAGTTAAGGATGGAGAAAGGAGATAATGGTTTACAAACTCATTTAAATGTTTTAGAAAACAATTTTAAATGATGACTAAGTCTTAAAATGTTGCATTATATATTTCAGATAAATACAGCCTTTACCTTTCTTTGGTTCCATTTACATATGGTTAATATTTTATTTTTACGGAAACCTGCAAGTACAATTAGTACTTACCCACATTATGTAGGCAATTTGCTTGTTTCTATGAACAGGATCCACTCTACAATCAGAAATGGACATATTTGAAGAAAACAGGAATTCGCATAGGATCGATTTCTAAGGTTTACCTTATGCTCAGGCTGGCTTTGTCTGTGGTATATGGGCATGTATTTTGTTTTTATTACCGGGTTATATCTCCACTTTAGCTGTAAAAATATTTTGTATCATGTAATAAAAATAAGCAGGTTGACCTATTCTGAATGCAATTGACATCCTGGACAGTTGGCATTCGGGTCAATTTCTGGTAAATTTTTACCGGGAATTGAGCCGTGTTAGTCTCTTAGGCCATCTTCCCCTAAAAGCTAGCTCAGTGAGGATGTGCTCCCTCACCCTTATAAATCATGCTCAAGCCCTCCCAACAACCAACGTGGGACTATTCCCAACACACAGCGCAAGCCTATAGGGCAGCAGTGCGCGAGTTCCAGGGCGACGGCACCAGCGCAGGGAGCACGAGGGCGATGACGTGGCACAATGGCGACCATCGCGTGGGTGAATGACCACGACGGCGGCCTCCAGGACGGTGAGCCTAGGTGGCAGTGCGGGAAGGTCCAGGGCGACGAAGAACACGCAGGCGCCAGCGAGCTCGTTGTCGTACAGTGCCAGCGAGCATAGGGTAAGGCAAGCCCACGGGCCGGGCGTCTGGCTTGGGCGTTTCTTTATCGTTTCTTGGGCGTTCCTTGGGTGAAGACATTAATGCAGGAACGGTATCTAGTTCAAGGAACAGTGATCATCTCTCTTCTCCTTAACTTTCTTTCACATCACCTGATTTGCATACGTGGCACATGGAGAGATGACTAAGAAGCCTGCATTGAGAGTGCTCTAAGAGTCGGTCTATATATATTGTATTCTAAGATGCATGTAGACTCGTAAATATGGGTCCATATTAATTTTAGAGAGTATGCTATAGCTAGACTATTGATGAAAAGGTTATCTATTTGGTATTGGTAGATGACATGAGCATTTTTTATAACACTACTACAAAAAAACATCATAGTATCGATTTCAAATGGTCATTAGTGTCAGTTTTTAAACCGACACAATACAATAGACACTGATGTGCCTGGTAATCTATGCCGGTTTGGAACCTGCATAACCCATTCTATGTATTAGTTTATGGCTAGAACTGACGTATATATATTTTAAAATATTTTTAAATTAGCTAGCCTAGTTAGGCTAGCTATTAGCTACGCCTACACTACCCTAGCTATCTATGTCTAGAAGTCGTCGTTGTCGTCGTCGCCCGTCACCTTAGGGTCGGAGGAGCCGCCAACATCGTCGTAGTCGCCAAGCGGGACGGGGCTGTCCGAAGGATCGAGGGAGGTGTCCCCATTATCGAACGCTCGGGCCCATTCGACAGCCTCATCATCCTCCTCCTATGACATGGGGGTGGGCTCGTCATCATTGTCATCGTCATCGTCCTCCTCCTCCTCCTCCGGCACATCGCCAGCGGGGCCACACACCGAAGGATCCAAGCACGGATCAGGCGGCGATGTGTCCCGTTGCCCCATGAGCGCCGGTTCCTCATCACGAGGCTCCTCGTTGGCCGATGGCTTCCCCTGCCAGGGCTCCTGATCGCCTACAAGCTATGGTGATCATGGCGAGGCCGTCCCCGGTAGCGAGGTTGGTGGAGAGGGCAACGACTGCGGCGACAAGGCGGGTGAAGAGGGCAATGGCTACGGCGACGAGATGGGTGGAGACTGCAACAACGACAACGAAGAAGAAGGCGATTAGACCATGGCGGTTGGAGATCGAGGAGTGGGAAGAAGCGGAGATCAGAATAAGGGAGACGATCGATCGAAATAGATTATATAGATCGTGTATGGAGAAAATTTGTTCATCAAACACCTTGGGAGATGAAACGTTATATGTGCCGGTTGTAATTACTAACCAGCACGTATGACTATGAAACGGCGCAACTCTTCAGTGGACACTTGCAAAAGCTTTTTATGTGTCGATTCTAATTTCCATCCACTACATATATACAGATTATATGTTCTGGGTCATTATACGAACCGGCACAGATATATATGTACGAGTTGGTAATCAGAACCAGCATATAATATAATCTATGTAGGTTGGTAATTAGCACAGGCACATAAAAGTTTTTGTCATGTGTCCACTAAAGAACTGGCACTAGTAATATTATTTGTGTCAGTTCTAACTGAACCGGTATAGATGTACAGATATATACACTACCAGCGAACCAGCTACTACAACCGGTTCGAAACAAGTTTTAGAACCGGTTTTGGAACCGGCTGTAGGCAACCGCGAGTGATACCCTCAGGGTAACACTCACGGTTCCCCCAACCGTTTGTGGTACGACACCACAAGCGGTTCGGAACGCTCCCTGGCAGGCTGGTGGAGGCGCCACATGGGTGCTCTCTACAAGCGGTTCAGACACGAACCGCTTGGAGACCTCTCACCAATGAGGGAGGCGCCACGTGTGCCCTCTCCACAAGCGGTTGGACTTACGAACCGCTTGGAGAGCCTCGAGGCGACAAGGGGAGCGCCACGTGTGGCCTCTCCTGGCGGTTGGAGTTACCAACCGCTTGTGAGAGGCCGAGCGTAAATTATATTCAATATAGAATATGTTACGAGGGGTTTTCAATATGAATTTTGACAATAAAATTAAATACAACTACAATATTTTTCACAATTAAAAATATAATATGATGTATACTCGATCATTCACACAACCACAATTAAGTTCATTTACACAATAATACGAATGAATTAAAAATAAGTATATACATGAAATAAGGAGCACACTGAAGCAATGTTTATACATTTCAAGAGTACAAGGGTGAATCTTGAGGTCATTTGTTGCCTGCATCGCTATGTGTGGCCTTTGATGATTCCGATATTTCACCTGTCCTTAGAGAAGGACAATCTCTCCATCCCTTTATGTGGAACTCGCCTTTGGTGGATATAATCTAAATCGACAATGAAGCCGATAAGTTGTTCTTGGATTGTCGCAACCCGGTGGGCGGGATCACACCTTGCACATCGAGGTAAGGCTGCCAAAACAGGAAATAAATAAATCTCTGAACACGTAAATTGTAAGTACTAAGAAATTGAGATGCATCATTAATTTCGATGCATCATTACTTTGATACTTTTGACATACACAACCTCGTCGTTTATTTTGGGCACATCGCCGTGGCAAATATTTTGCATGTAGTGAAACACATAATAGCCACATAAGTTGTTTCCTGCCATTTGCTATATAACCTATGATGAAATTTAAAAAGAATACAAGTATTGAGATGAAAAACTATCACTAAAGAATATGAATTAATTAGTATGCTTTATTACGTAGTCGAGTGCTTAATTGGACTGTGAATTCGTTCTTGAAAGCTCCTTTATACTTCTTTCGGAACTTTGCGAATGCCCTGTGATGCGTTAATACATGAATAGTAATTATTAGAGTTTGAATTAATTAAATAGCTAGGCATTTCAATAGAATAAGGAAACCATCTTATAAATTAATATATGCCATACCGATTTAGCGCGTCAATGATATATTGATATTTTTCCTGTGGTTTCCTTTTTGAGTCTTGAACAATGATCTTGCTATTTTCAAGCATGATAACAAGAAGGACCCAGTGAAACCTATTGATATATTCAACAAATATATGTAATTAGTCATATTATGTATGCTTTAAAAAGCTAGGAATGAGAGGTTGTGAGGAACGGATATATACGTACTCAAAGTTAAAGGGCAGAAGTATGTATGGTTTGTAGTGCTGTCCTAAGAGTGCATCCAGAATGTACTCCTCAACAACCTTTGGGTTGTATCCGATGACAGCCTCGTTGACAATCTCTGGGTCTATGAAGCCGATGTTGAAGTCACCCTGTCTTCTCAATCGTTGTATCTCCATTCTACATAGAAATGGAAAAACTATTAGAGTTGCAACTTTACGGTATGAGGAAGCACATGGTAAACTTATTAGCGACACTTACAGACACCGGCTGACTCATGAGAGACACGTTGATGGCGTCTGATGGTAAAAGCGGTAGAAGTCTTGAATTCTAGCCATATTTGGTTGTCCCCGCGATAGAAATGTTCGTTTGTGATACGGAGGGGGAACATATTTCTTTCTTGAGCGGACTCTACCATGTACCATTCATGAAATTGCCGCATCTTGGTTGGTAAATCCTTTATGGTTTTAGGGTTAACCAACTCCCGGCCCAACTTATATTACCATCTCACTTCTGCCATTGGGATATCATCCGTTAATCCAAAAGCTTCAGCTGCAGAACCGAGATTTGCCTCTTTCATGAATTGTTCAAGCTGTTCTTGCTCTTTCTTCTTCTTTGCTACCTCTGCCTTAGCCCGTTTAGACTTCTGTGTAGCCTTTACTATTGTCCGGTCGTGGTCTGACGTCGTAGGTAGTGGTGCTGCATGGGATGTCGTGAAGTGTTTTGAAGCTTTTCGGTCAATTGCTTGCTTCGGCGCTGGCACCTTAGGTGCGAAGTGTGCGACAACCTGCAGCAACAACTTTGCTTGTCTCCTCGTCCGTCATATCATATGCCCTTTTGAAGGTTCCTTTGACCTTGTTGATCGGTTGGGTGGGCCTTCAGGGAGGAGGATGGCTCCTTCTTATTTGAAGCTTCTTCGCGGAGGAGATGGTGGGCGTGCTTTTTCTTGGGGGTTCGTTTTTGTTGGAGGTCTTTGGTGGAGTTGGGCTTGCGTGGAGCGGTGGTGGAGCAGAGTACTCTGTATTGGCGGCGAGGCATTGTGTGGAGGTGACATTGGAGGAGGCATGGTTTGTCGTTGTGGAGGAGGCGAGCTTCCTCCAGCCGGCTCCAATTGTTCGATATCTCGCGGTGGAAATGACACCTCCACGTCATCTGCAAACATGATGTACCGTTTTCGCCAGAGGATTATACCGTGGAGTGCCTGTCCAAGCTTGGCCACCTCATCGCCTCCAGCAATATAGAGCATAAGATCTTCAAATCCGCTTAACACCTTCTCCACGGCGACTTTCGAGTAACCGGGGGGTATCTCGTTGCAATGAAATGTCTGGCCCGGCTCTATTGGGAACGCCATGCCATAAGCCACCTTTATGGAGAGGTTTCGCGTCTGGACATGTAGCTCACACTGGCGGCGAACCTTGATATCGTCCACTGGAAAATGGCCGAGGTCATCCCCATCAGGTGCCACGGTGAACGCACAGCTGCTCCACCGCGCGGAGGCCTGCGGGCTGATCATGGCATCTGGCAGATTGCTCGAACCTGTTCCCTGAAGCTTGCTGAGGGCTATCTGCACTTGTTGAGCAACTATGTCGCCGATGCTAGCCTGGGTAGCTCTTAGCTTCCTTTCCAATTGGCTGTATTTGTAGAGCTCTCTGGTTTTGCTTCTTGCTCGGCTCCTGTACGTTTGGGAATCCTTTGCGAATCCGTGCTTCCATGGCGTCGACGAACCAATACCTCTTGTCCGTCCCGGGTGCTCCGGGTTTTGGAGGGCATGTGTCAGCTCGTCATTCTCCCTATCTGTCACTAAGGAACCTGACTGAGACTGTTGAACGGCTTGTACGATCCTTTGCCCAACATCATGCACTCTAGGTGCCATCACCAAGCTGCCATCATCTGCAAGGGCCCCCCCGTGAGCCATGAACCAATTTCGCAGGCGAAATTCCCAGTCAGCAGTAGCAGGTGGTACATCATTGGCCAATAATTCTTCCTCCCGCTTCTCCCATTTCGGTATAGCCTTGATGTAACCACCGGTGCCGAGATGGTGGTGGTACTTCTTCTTCTGTGCATTTATCTTGTTCTTTTGGCTCATGACTTGGCCTTGGTGACGGCTTGTATTCCTCAAACGCTTCCCAGTGATCGGCCAGCTTAGGAAATAGATTGAAGTTAGGCCTTTCTCCTTTCTTCACATACTTGGCATTTAGAGACGTCTTCCAAGACTGGAATACGGTTGCCATCTTTTTCAAAGTGTATTTCTTTACTTTGTCTTGAACCCTTGAAATTTGAAATTGTCCTTAATATCATCCTGATAGCTCCTTGGTAGCTTGAGAGACTTCACCCATTTCGGATGCTAATTGGGGCGTGGTCCTTACATGGAAACCACAAGCGTTGTTGAATGGCCCAATTGCTGAAAGAGGGGCAATCGGCATCCCGTCGGAGTTAACATCGGTAAATACATACTTTGCCGACGGCTTCTTGTTAGGTCCTCGCTTCGATTGGTTGCTCGATGTACCCTGATTGTTTTATATTGCTCGAAAGGCGGCGTGTATCAGGGCATTATTGTGGCATTACCTCGCTGGCCCCAGTGTCCACGGCATCACCGGAACACAAGGTAGTAGCATTAGCGTCGCCTTGGTTCACAGCCTCCTCGGCAGCAGCGTTAGCGTCACCTTCGTCGTATCCTCTGATGCTACCTTCCGCGATCGAGTCTAGCATGAACTGAGTCTCATCGAAAATATCGTTAGCATTGCCTGGTTGCTCCATCTATATATCATAATTGTGAAACAATGTTAAATTAGTATCGCCACTTGTGCACATGATAAAAGAAGAGAGGGGGAGGAGAGAGAGTGACAGGGAGGCGAGACAGGCAGAAGGAAAGTGACAATGCTAAAAAGAAAGAATAGATAAAAGAAAGATTAGCCAATGCTTTGCAGATCAGGCCACTAATCTCTCATCCAAGTCATGCCATATTCGTGTGAAATTTGATGGTTTTTTTCGTTGTGAGATACTACCTGCGGTTCTTAAAACTTACGTGATGTCTATTGACACGGTTTTTGAAATACAACTTTGATCACTAATTATATTTGTAATTTTTGATAAACGGCATAAAATATGATATTATAGAAGTGCTTCTAAAGCGAATCTATATGTATGGTTTTAATGTATCCAATTCAAATAATTTAAAATATTTTTATATATAAAGTTTTAAAATTTTGATTTATAACATGTCCAAAGTGCTCCCTATTTCTCTCAACTCTCTCTCCCTATCTCTCTCTAGCTCTCTCCCTATCTCTCTCTAGCTCTCTCCCTATTTCTCTCAGCTCTCTCTCCCTATCTCACTCTAGCTCTCTCTCCCTAGGTCTCTCTCTCTTAGTTTCTCTCAGCTTCCCGTTGGGACGTTTCATCGAACACCCTGTGTGCACACATGAAATAGAGGCAGAGTGCGGCGTGGGCGTGGGCAACCTAGGTCCTCCGGGGGATTGGGGGGCACAGGGCCTTGTCGAGAGAGGTCGACGGCGCGGTGGAGGTCCGACGGTGAGTGGCAGACGCCGGCGTCGCCGGCGGTGGCGAGGCGCGCCGACGAGAGGCAAGACGGCGGTGAAGAGCCGCGCGCGGCGTGGGATCTCGGCGGAGATGCGGTGGCGAGAGCGCCAAGACGTTGGAGGCGTCGCTGAGGTGCGGGGGGCTCGACGGAGATCTGGCGGAGCGACAGAGGAGTGCAACATGACAGCTCGAGACTTAGAAAAATTTTGGGGAGAGTGAAGCGCGCGAGGAAGACGAGCTGAAATATATAGGATACCCCCTCTAGAAGCGGTTCGTAATCTGAACCCCTTATGCGGCCTCTACAAGCGGTTCGTAGTCCGAACCCCTTGTCGAGGTCTCTTCTATAAGGGGTTCGTATTACGAACCGCTTGTAGAGGGGGTATCCAGATTGTCTTGCACGCTTCTGTTTGGTCCCCTTCTACAAGGGGTTCGTATTACGAACCGCTTGTAGAGGTTTCCTTCTACAAGGCGTTTGTATTACAAACCGCTTGTAGAGGTCGCTTCTATAAGGGGTTCGTATTACGAACCGCTTGTAGAGGTGGTATCCAGATTGTTTTACTTGCGCGCTTGTAGAGGTCCCCTTCTACAAGGGGTTCGTAATACAAACCGCTTGTTCAGGTTACCTTCTGCAAGGGGTTTGTATTACCAACCGCTTCTAGAGGGGCTTTTCTCCTTTTTTATTTAACTGACTTTTGAGATGTTTAAAATTTCAGTACTTTTGTTTCAAATTTCAGTATAATGTTTAAATTTCAGTACTTGTGTTTCATATTTCATTATAATGTATAAAATTTCATTGCTTAATTTCTATATATATGCTTCAAATATACAAGTTTCATACAGGAGCACATCTTAACTAGTAACATACTTTGTCTTTACAAGTGTGCCTTCGTTATGATCATGGCGTATATACGGAGCATCGACATCTGTGTCATTCAGGACACTTATGTCGACATCCACCGCAAAGGAGGAGCTCGTCGAATCGACTATACTCTTCCTTGTGCGTGGCGTCCTCAACTCCGACAATCCTTCGTTTGCCTTGGAGAATCACGTGTCGCTTTGGCTTGTCATTCGCTTCTTAGGTTTGGTTGACATGTCCATTACGTGAAGACTTGTTCGACATCATTGGCGAGAACGAATGGTTCGCGCCTATAGCCGACTTTGTGTGAGGTCTACGGTTGTCATGCCATATTTGTCGATCTTCACGCCGCTTGAACTCGGTTTAACACATTGGCACTTGAATAGAGGACCTTCAAAGGTCCATAGTCAAGCTCCCATATCTCTTCTATGAAACCATAATATGTGTCCACCTTGCGGTGTTGTCCGCGCGTCTATACGACGCCATTGCTTCGTTCGTGCTCATCTTATCACAGGATTTCGTGTAAAATGTGTAACCATTTATCTCGTACCCCTTGAATGTCACGATTTCACTAGATGGTCCCCAAGCCAGCGTTAACCTGTTCATTGTCTGACCCTTTTGAAAGGATGTAGTTTTGTAACCAAGTGCGAATGAATCCATGTGCCTCCGTGTTATCTAATTCCCCAGACCTTCCCGGGAATTCGTGGCGTAGAATACTCTTGTCTTTGAAGGACATAAGGGCCACTACAAGATGGGTGTTTGAGACCGTGAAATGTGCTTGTTTAAAAGTAAGAAGATCTTTGCATGCAAGTGCTTTTCGACCTAGTGTCCCTTTCCCCCGGAGCCTCCCCTCATGGCGTGATATAGGGACACCAATTGGATTTAGATCATTAATGTAATCCATACAGAATTCAATCACCTCCTCCGTGCCATACCCCTCGGCTATGCATCCTTCCGGACGAGATCGGTTACGGACATACCTCTTTAGGACGCTTATGTACCTCTCGAAAGGAAACATGTTGTGTAGAAACACGGGTCCGAGAATACCTATCTCCTTGACAATGTGAACAGTGAGATGAACCATAATATCAAAGAATGCAGGAGGAAAGATCATCTCAAGGCTAACCACACTTTATACCACGTCATCCTGCAGCTTACTTAGTTTATCTGGATCAATAACCTGTTGCGAAACCGCATTGAAAAAGGAACATAGATTTGTGATTGTCCCCCGGACCCACTCGGGCAAAATACCTCTCACAGCCACTAGGAGCAACTGTGTCATCAACACAAGACAGTCATGGGATTTCAGGTGGATGATTTTATTCTTTTTCATATTTATGAGTCTCTTTATATTCGAGGAGTATCCGGAAGGGACCTTCACACTATTCAAGCACTCTATCATACTTTTTTTCTCTTCTTTGCTTAGAGTGTAGCTCGCAGGATGTAGATAATGTTGTCCTTTGCCTGTCTTTTCTGGATGTAGATCGTTCCTCAGTTCCAAATGTTTTAGATCCCTCCGACCTTGCAGTGTATCTTTCGATTTGCCATACATATCTAAGTATCCTAACAGGTTCACGCAAACATTCTTCGTGATGTGCATGAAGTCAAGTGAGTGACGGACCTCCAAAACTTTCCAATAAGGCAAGTCCCAAAATATTGACTTTTTCTTCCACATGGGTGCCCGACCTTCCTCATTCGGTATAGATTTTCTCCCAAGACCCTTTCCAAAAACTACTTTCAGATCCTTTACCATAGCAAACACACGCAGCCCACTTCGATGCTCAGACTTAGCACGAAGGTCTGGTTTTCCGTTAAAATTCCTGCCTCTTTTCCGCAACGGATGCCTTGTAAGAAGAAACCTACGGTGGCCTATGTACACAACCTTTCGAGAGTTTTTGAGGTACATGCTGTCCGTTTCATCTAAGCACTGCACGCAGGCTCTATATCCTTTTATAGTTAGGCCGGACAGGTTACCAAGCGCAGGCCAGTCATTGATGGTAACAAACAAAGAATGCACGTGGGGTGAAATCTTGTCTTTTGTGCTCATCCCATACCCGTACACCATCCTCCCACAATGTTACGAGATCTTCAACCAATGGTTTCAGATAGACATCGATGTCATTCCCGGGTTGCTTGGGCCCTTGGATCAACAACGGCATCCTCCTCCTCGACGACGACCTCGTCGAAGTCCTCCTCGTCGTCGCTAAATGCTGCCGGAGAGCTCGTCCGACATGGAGAACTCCGCCGGGTGAAGACGGACTCCTTCCTCGGCTTGCACCAAAGATGCGCTTCGAGGGCGCGGATTCTCGTCGTCGTCGGAAGATGGCCGCGTTGGTGGATGCAACGGCGGTGGCGGCGGTGGAGGCAGAGCAGCCGGCTGCGGTGGAGGTAGAGGCGCAAGCGGCACAGGCGTTGGTGGTCTTTGAAGCGGCGATGGAGGCGAGGGCTGCGATGGGGGAGAGGCGCGGAGAAGCCATTGGCGGGGCGGCAAGGAGGCGAGAGGCGGCGGCGATTGAGGAAGATGAAGACGCAGAGGAAGATCATCGATTTTAAAGGAGAGGCAGTGCAAGACGAAGAGGCACTGAGGCAGAGGTGGCTCCTCGGTTCGCGCCAATATTGCGTCGTTTGGAATTCCCTATTGTACCGGTTAGTTACACAAACCGGTCATAGCGAGGAAGCTCTACTACCGGTTGTTTATTCAACCCGGTCATAGATCAAGCTCTACCACCGGTTGGTTAAACAACCGATAATGGTACATGTGTGACACCTGTCAATATGTTTTCTTATTTTTATTTCTTTTGTATGGGCTCCCAAAAATAAATAACCGTCCAAGACAAATTTAATCAATAAAAAACCTTCTAAAATAATTTGAAATCTACCACTGACATGTGGGACCCACCGTGCGGTCGCGGGTTCAAGCCCCGTTCGCGCCGTAAATTCTTTTATTTTCAAGGCTCTACTACCGATTGATTAGTAAACCCGATAGTAGAGCCGTCTCTAGTACGGGTTTGTGTAACTAACCGGTAGTGGCATGCGAATTGCCGCCACGGGATTTTTTTTGTTGAGACGTCGACCGGTTGGTTAAACAAACCGGTAGTAGAGAGGAAGCACTACTATCGGTTGTTTATTCAAACCGGTCGTAGAGCCTGCTCTACTACCGGTTTGTTTAATCAATCGGTCGTGGCCTGAAAATTGCCCTTCAAAAACGTGCGCGCAAGGGGACTTAACCCTATTCTCCCCCAAATTTCCAACTTCCCGAAACCCCTGTTGCCGCCGCCGTCTCCGCCTCCGACGATCCCGCGCGCCGTCGCCTCCGACGACCCCAGCAGCCGACGCCTCGACGACCCTCATGCGCAGACGCCTCGACGACCTGCTGCGCCTACTCCTCCGACGGCTCCCCACGTCGACGCCTCCGACGAACCAGCCCTTGTCGCCGGTGTCCCCGTTGCCGACCCCATCCCTGCCCCCGTCCCCGTCGCAGCCGTCTCCGCCCTACCGCCATCTCCGTCCCCGTCGCCGACCCCTAGTATGTGTCTCCGTCGCCATTGCTAAGTTTTGTGAAATTGATCCATATGCTGATTGGCTTCTTATTTCAACATTGCTAAGTTTTGGGAAGATGTAAGCTGAATACTGGTTTGTCTGCTACACATAGATGCTCAGATGTGCAGATGCCCATAGATGCAAAATGCTAGGAGATGTAAAATCATGGAGCATAACTATGAAACAATGCTAGAAGATGCACAATGCACAATGCTAGTCATATTTTGTTAGCTATAAACTGTAAAAATCAGTTAGCTATATTTTGTATATTCTGCAATGTTCAGCTAGTGCTACTGAATTTGTACAATCACAAGGTGCGACGGGGATGGTAAATATGGATTGCCTTTCCGTAGTGAGTTCAATGCCACTCACCTAAAAATTCAGAGAATTCTCAAGTGACTAGATTGTCATACTTTAATCGAGGGAATTTCTTTAAAATTTAACACATGAAAGGAATTAGGGCAACCCTGAGTGTGATGTCGATTTAGGGCAACCAAACACCTCATGGCTTTAGAAACCATGGTATTCTCCAAAACCATGGTTTTGCCTAGAAACTATGAAAACATTTTGTTGCCAAATAGGGCCTTAGTGTTCGACTCCTAAAACTTTAGGCCGTGGCTTGGCCCAGCCCAATTCGACTCCTTCTCTGTCATGTTTTGCCCAAACTCGGTTATTTCTTTCTAAACTAAATAGGATCATGTTACAGTTATAAGAGATGGAATTTGATCCCACCTTCGAGGAGGATCAAATTCTATTCGAGCAGATCGCGCAAGGTACTGGTGCGCCTGGTGCGGCCGCTCAGGCCGTTCACACTGAGGCCGGTGAGACCGCTCAAGCCGTTAACACTGAGCCCAGTGAGGCTACCGAAGCTGTTACCACTGAGGTAATTCATATGAAAGCATATGTTGGTAACCCTTTGATAATTACCAAACATCCTGACCTGTATCTTCTTTGTCATATTTTTAAGCCTGCTAGTTCAAGCAGCCAAGTGAAAAGTCGAGGGCCTAACAAGAAGCCGACAGTAAAACATGTAATCACTGAAGTTAACACCGATGGCATGCCTGTTGCACCGGAGTCAGCCTTGGGTCCTTACAACAACGCCTGCGGCTACCATGTCAGGGATCACGTGCCCATTAGCCTAAGAAAATGGAGTGGCAAACGAGATGACAACGACGTGGTCTCTGACGAGATGAAGAACATGCTCTGGGCTGATATGAAAGAGACGTTCACCTTCCCACCCGGGTCTGAAGAGCTGATGAAGAAATACACTTTGAAGAAAATGGCCATCCATTTCCAGACTTGGAAAAAGTATCTGAACTCCACCTACGTGCAGAAGGGTCGAACGCCCGACTTTAATACTTTACCAAAATTGGCGGATCACTGGGATGCTTTTGTGGAGTACAAGCAATCGGAACAAGGTCAATCTATGAGTGCAAAGAACAAGCTTAATGCAGCAAAGAAGCGATACCACCACCACCTTGGCACTGGTGGTTATGTCAAGAAGATATCACAATGGCAGAAGAGGGAACAAGAACTGATGGACAGAGGTATAACACCCATAACGCATACGGCCGAACGATCGAAAAATTGGTACTTTGCCCACGGGAAGCCTTGCAGATGACGGTAGCTTGGTGTATTCAGAGGAAGTGCAGGAAGTGGCCACAAGACTTGTAGACACCCTCGAACAGTCTTCCCAAGGCTCATTCAGGCCAGATAGGGAGAAGGACGACCTAACCATGGCCCTGCAAAACCCCGAGCACCCTGGACGAACACGCGGTGTTGGCGTGGTTCCATGGAAGTACGGCCACGAGAGTACTGGCGGCGCTTATAGGAGTCGGCAGAGAAGCAAAGCCCAAGAAGAACAAAGGTACCGTGCATTGGAAGAACGGCTTAATGCAACACAGGCAAGTATAAACGAAGAAGTTAAACGACAAGTGCAGCTAGCCATTATCCAACTACAGGAACCGCCTAGTAATCCTGACGCTGTCATCAGCCCCTCTTTGAGACGGAGCAGCTGCGCTTCCACCGGGCTCCCTCAAGTGGACTTGGGCCATTATCCCGTGGATGACATCACGACACGCCATTCGTGTGAGCTGCATATTGAAGCGCGTAACATGTCCCTCAAGGCAGCTTATGCCATGGCATTCCCCGTGGAGCCGGGCCAGCTCTTTCATTGCAATGAGATATCGCCAGGCTACTCTAAGGTCAATGTGGAGCAGATCTGCGAAGGATATGAGGACCTTGACCTCGACATTCCTGGAGGTGACGGGGTTACCAAGCTTGGAGAGGCCCTACACAGTATTATCTTGTGGCGCAAGCGCTATATTATATTTCAAGGTAACCAGGAGGTGTCCACTCCGCCGAGGGACCTCTCGCACCCAGATCCTATGCTTGTTAGAAGTCCAACTCCACCACCACCTCCACGCAAGAAGATGGCGGTGACAAAAAGCCCGACTCCTCCACCACCCCTAGCGCCTAAACATAAGCCGGCTTTATCTAAGAAATTGGGCCCACAACAAGAGTCCACCAGCAAAAGCAAGAAGTTGGCCCCAGTTAAGAAGCCGGCCCCAGCGAAGAAGTCGGCTCCACAAAAGGAGAGGTCTACGCGAGCTAAAAAGTCGGCTTCATCTAAGAAGCCGTACGACCTAACTCCCGAGGAGACGAGAAAGGAAGTTCAAGCAAGTGTAACTGCACACTTCAAACGTCCGGAGCCTAAGAAGACGGTTCCAATCGACGCTGCAGTGAAAACATTTTTCACGACATCGTGGGCGAAGCCGAAGAAGTTGACGTCGGACTCTGACGCACACTAAGTAAGGCTAAAAAAGCGATCGCGATCCTAGCGGATTTGCAGATGCAACAGTTCATGGCAGAAATTGGACTGACGGAAGATCAGATTCGTGGAGTTGGTGAGGTTGAAGCGGCATCTGTTCGATGGCAATTTAAATTGGGTGAGCCATTAGTTCGACCTGATGAGGTGCCATTCTTATCAACGAAAATGTGGCAATTGCACGAATGGTACTTGCGGGAGTCAAAGGATGGCAGAACAATATTTGCCGCCAAATTCAAACAAGAGGATTTCTTTCGTGGCGACGGCCTCGTATGGATTGATTTCGACAATATTTACCAAATGTACCAGCAAGACGCCCTCGACGTGTCCTTGATGGGTTGCTGGACTCTGTAAGTGTCTTCTTTGTAAAATTCACCATGTGCATCTTTAATTAAATTGCAAGTGTAACTAATTTCTTTTTATGCAGAACGGAGATATAAAATTGCAGAAACATGTCTATTTACAATATAGGTTACATCGATCCAATAGTTGTAAATGAATCAACCGCTACGGACAAGGCAAAAGAAACCGAGGATAATATCCTCAATGCTCTCCTTGGACAATACTACAAAAACTTTATACTTCTACCCTACAACTTTGGGTACGTGTTTTCGTATCTTCTCGTTCTAAATTTTTTTCACATGACTTGAAGTTAGGACTAATTACCTATGTTGACATGTGCGCAGGTTTCACTAGATCCTTCTTGCTATCTACTTAGATCGCAGCCAGATCAATGTTTTTGACTCACAAAAAAGGCCCATACAAAATTTGGAAAAAATCGTACGTTTGCTTAACAGGTAATATTGTTCCTTTCATTATTATTATAGTAATATTTATTTCAAGTGAGTCGAACTCTAATAACTACTATCCGTATTCACGCGCAGTGCATTTGCAAGTTTCCGTGCACATAAAGGTGGTCAATTCAAGGAGACACTTCATGTTATAACCAATTTTTCAGTACGTAGCGAATATTCATGTGTCGTACCACTTTTTCATGCCAATAATGATTTTCACCTTTCTATGCCAATAATATTTTTCAACTCTTCTCACCGCAGTGTATGAGGCAGGAGCCAGGAAATAACTTATGTGGCTACTATGCATGTGAGTTCATGCGGTATTTCACTATCAACCACAATCAGATGCAAAGTACCGAATGGGTATGTACATACTTATCGATTCGTAATTCTCACTTCGTATACATCAAAGTTCATGGATTGATTAATTTTTTCACTTCACCTAATGACAGCTTACCAATTCTGAGAAAGACATACTCTCGCCGCACCGAGTCAACGCAATCCAAGAACAACTCGCCGGCTTCCTTGTTGACGAGGTCATATCTCCAAAGGGCGCCTTCCACGAACATGCATACAGACCGTGCCCTACGATAAGGACTGGCGAACTCACGGGCTCAACCTCGGTTTCAATCAAAAAGCGATGGACGAAAAAAAATGAACTATTGTATTTTGAATTGTAAACTTGAGTTCCCTCGTGTACTTGATGTGAATATGTGTTAAATTAGCTTGATATGAATATTATTTGAATGTGAATATGTACTTTGTTGAAGTAATTAATGTTGTGAATAAATTTGTTGTGTTGTGAATGAATTATGTGTGAATTTTGAAAACTGATATGCAAATCTGTGAATTAAGAATCTGATTGAAATGTGAATTGCAATTCAACCTGCTGTTGTCGGATGGGTAACAGGGTCTCTACTACCGGTTTGTAATACAAATTGGTAGTGAATCCCTGGATCTACTACCAGTTTGTAATACAAACCAGTAGTGAATCAGTAGATCTACTACCGGTTTGTAATATAAACCGGTTGGTGATACAAACCGGTAGTAGATACGCTGCAGCGCCAAACGTGCGCTTCCTTTTCTGGCAAGCTCTACCGGGTGGATCAACCGGTAGTGCAACCCATAAACATTACTCCCGGATGTCTACAGCCGGTTCCAAAACCAGTACTAGAGCCGGTTTGAAACCGGTAGCGTAGGTCCTACACTCAGCGGTGTCAGAGTCTAAATACAACCCTATCTGGATATATATTCGTTAAAACCCTTGCAATAACCACTGTTTACATGATACGTACTATGCATCCGGCCCGGCTGGGCAGGGAGATGCACATCCTAGCTATCGCTGAGCCCATTCTGACACCCTCCTTGTCCCCAAACTCGAGACACTTGAAAGGTGACAGACATGAATGGATAAGGCAGGGCCAGTCACAGTCTCACAGTTCTGCTTCTCATCTCTCTCATGCCTCGGGAACAACGCATACAGAAGAGTGAAAGACAGAGGGGAGAGAGAGAAGAAATTAAACAAACAATGACCGTGGCTAGGCCGCACCACAGTGACCTGGATCTGTAGATAGATACACGGCAGGGTCGCTGCGCTGGGAAGCTCGATACACATAGGATGGGGACTGCCTGCTCGACGCTACGTACTGGTCGGCGGCGATGGCGAGGCATCTGCGACAGCAGGTTGGTCTGTGGCGTCTGGTCGCTAGCTGGCGAGCTCCCTCCATGGCCATCGTCATCGACAGCGCGCGGCGGCAACTTTTCCCCTGGCCCAGCCCGGCCGGCCGAACTGGCTGCCGCCGACACCGGCCGCAGAGGCCACTTACGTGAGGCGTCGCCAGATGCTGCACGAATTCATCTTCACGTGCTCTTGCCGTTTCTGCCAGCCTGCGGCGTGTCTACCATGATAGTATTTCGTGGATGCAGATGCTTGTACTTGCGGCCGGCGAGGCGACGGCGAGTTGCATCAGAGGATGTGTGCCTCAGCTCTGGCTCCAGGAAAGCTCCAGCGAACCGTGGCCGAGGAGTGGAGAGTAGTGGCGGCCGTTGTTGCCGGGACCCGTAGGAGGCAAAGCAGGGGCGGCACGTCTAGGAGGGAGGGAGAGCAGAGGTGGCGTGACGTCGTTGGGAGGGACCAGGGATCAAGGTTTTTAAAACCTATTAGGGCAGAAAGAAAAAAAAAATGCCACCTCACCGGTTTTGCGAAACAGCCGAATCTCGCTAAAAACCAGCAAAAATTGTTAAAAATCCGATGAATTCAAATTCAAAAATCAAACCAGTCCAAAGTTGTTGTATCGGTCTTTGAGTGGTTTCTAGATCAGTTTTGGCGGTTTCTTGGACGGTTTCTGCGGTTATTTGCAAAGTTGACAGAAAATATTATAGAAGTATACAAAAGGTTTAAAAAATGCCGGAAAAATTCAAGAAAATATTAGAGAAACAAGTACAAAATTTTTTTTAAAATGCTATGACCTTTGCTAATTTTTTGTCATTAATAAAATGCAAATCACACAATATATTGCATAAATGTCCCAAATGTCCATACAATGACAATCTACCGTACAAGTCTACAATCCACTTACATAATAAAGCATGAAACATACTATAGGTCCATAGTCCATACATAAGGAAGCAAATTAAATAGGGTCATACAGCGATATGATTTCCTAAGTCCATACTCCATACTCCATAATTTCATACTATGCATGAGAATACAAAATATATTTGATACCATAGTTGGTTTCTTTTGGTAGTCCATATGTCATATTGTAGTGAACTTACAAGTAAAGTAAATAGGTTAGACTACAAATAAGTTTGGTACACATAAAAAAGTAACATATTGCTTAGGCTCGGCGCCCCAAGCACTGCGCGTTTTGGCCAAAGACTCTGCAGGTCATCGCGGCGAGTCACGGCCATCTCTATCGTTCACGTTGCCACTGGCCTCGCCGCGTCGGTTGACTCGCCGACCACGCGTGATCCATGCCTTGCCACCTCCACTAGCCCGGCGCGTGCACACTGTCCCGCACGCACACGACACCACGGGCCACGCCACGTCCCGCCGGCGCTCCCTCCCGATCCGCGCGTCGGACCAGGTGAGCCCCCTGCAGCTCGTGGCTTTCTCCTCGTCCTCCCCACACTACTCCCCAGGCCACTCCTGCTTCCCCTCCTCCTCCTCCCCTCTTGCTTCCCCTGCTCTCTCCTTCGTGAGCTTGGAGGCCAAATCTGGTGAGCTCCAAGCCAGATCCGGTGAGCACAGCGTGGGGGCTCGCCGGATCTAGAGAAGAAGACGGAGATGAGAAAGAAGATGCAACTTAGGCTTGGAACATGGCTCTGGTATGTGTGAAACAAGGGTTTTTGCCGTGGTGAAACATTGGGTTATGCCTACTGAAACATTTTGTTCTAGCTACCTGTCGAAACATTTTTGTTTTGCTATATTGAAACATTTGTTTCGCCCTACTGAAACATTTGGTTCTACTCGTAGAAAATTTTTATGTTTCATCTGCTGAAACATTTGTTTTGCCTTTCTAAAACATTTGGTTTTGCTTGCTGAAACATCCTTTAATAATTATCAAAACATTTATGTTACTAAAACATTATACTTTACTCGGTGAATCATTTGGTTGTACTTACTAAAACAAGCGTTCGATTTTTTTGATCGGACGTCTGATCTACAGTCAAGTCTAAAAAGTAAGGCTTAGAGCATTCACACCAATTAGGCCCTACTTGGATGGCCAGTTTTTGGTCCAATCCGGGTGTAAATGAGGGCCTGGAAATTTTTCCGATGTGTATTATTTCGGCCCACTTGGATAGCCGGTATGAAATTTTATTCCCACCCGGATTGGCCCAAATACAACCGAAAAAAAAAACTAGGAGGGACAGCCCATTTGTAAACTGACGAAAGTCGGGCCACGCGTGGTCCTCATTCGCGTTGTCCTCTCCTCCCGAAAACCCTTGCGGCGGCGGCGGCGACATGGGAGTAGGGTCAGGCGACGACGGCGCGGGAGGAGGCTACGGCGACCGCGACGACGCGTGAGGAGACGGCGGCGATGACGCGTGAGGAGGCGGCGGCAAGTCCAACATCCTCTCCCGCTTCACCCGCAACCACTTCTCCCTCGACTCCAAGTCCACCATCGGCGTCGAGTTCGCCACCAAGTCCCTGCAGGTCGCCACCCCAACCGCATTCCCCTTCTCCCCTCTCCCTTCTCCTTTCTGCTCGTTCTAATCTGCAGCTTTTCCCTCCCACACACGTGCTTGCGTGCGCGCGTCCGTGGGTGGCCTCATCTCCATCCCAGCCCACCAGATCTTGGCATTCTTGATCATGGTGATTGTTTCGTAATGCGATGTACCTGGCGAGTCTTTCTTCTTGGATGAGATGGCTCGTTTGGGACGTCACAACAATGTGTCGAATATTCTGGGATGGATTATTAGGAAGAACACTGTTTGATATTGGATCGATATATTATTCTTCTATTCCCAATTCCCAAATAGCAAATGCATTGTTCCATTGGTTCCCTTTTGTCTTGCCAATTAGTCATAAGAATAGTTGTTGCTAGACTCATTGTGAGTTGGAGAAATTTTTTGTATGCTAGATTTGCCTTGGTCCCCTGGATCACATCATTGGTTGGTTGATGGGCTGATTGATAGGTTAATATGCCGCCTCTTGCCTCTGCTATGTATGTGGCATCCTGTCGTCCTTCAGTGTTAGGTGAAACATTAGGGCAGGTCCATCAATTCAAGTGCTGACATGATGAACATTAGGGCAGGTCCATCAATTCAAGTGCTGCAAATTCTTTTCTACCTCTCCTTTATTTGCTTTACTTCTAAATGGGCTGCTGTTTATTATGGAGTTTTTTTTTATCTAGGTTCTATATCCATATACTCTATGTACGTGTTGTATCCATGAACTTAGAAGTAGTTTTTTATTTTTTGTAAATAGGAAATGGATAAGACAAATCATTTTTTCACTGATTCTAAGGAAGAGGAAGATGATGAGATGATGTTGATTGTCCTACTAGCACTACATTCAGTTTTGACTAGAACCAAAACTCCATGCCACACATCCAAGCTTACTGGAGCTGAGTATGTGCAAGAACTCATAGAGGTTCATCCAAGACGTAGTTATGAAAACCTACGAATGGAACCCCACATTTTTCAAGTAGTCTCAAATTATCTCAGGTCAAAAAACCTATTGCGTGATTGCAGAGGTGTTAGAGTGGAAGAGCAATTTGCAATATTCATGTACATGCTTGCAAGGAATGCTAGTTATCAAGCATTGGTCGACAGATTTCAGCATAGTCCCGAGACCATACATAGGCACCTTCATCTGTTTTGCTATGGTCCAAGTATTGACCTATGAATTTATCAAGCCTCCATCAATTGAGACCCATTGGAAAATATCATCGAATCCACATTTCGCCATACTTTGAGAAGCGTATAGGGGCAATAGATGGAACTCATGTGCCTATCACAATTGCAGAAAGCCTTGCCAACCCGTTTGAAATAGGAAAAAACACACTCTCAAAATGTCATGCTCGCTTGTGACTTTGATTTGAATTTCACCTACATTTCAACCGGTTGGGAAGGTTCAAAGATCGATCTTTGGGTCTTGCATTCTCTTGTTCAATCGGGCTTCGAGTTCCTAGAGGCAAGTTCTATTTGGTTGATGGGGGCTATGCAAACACTCCTTGTTTTCTTGCTCCTTATAGAGGAGCGCGATATCATCTTAAGGAGCAAGCACAAGCCAATTGCCGACCAAAAGACTACAAGGAGTTGTTCAATCTTCGGCATGCCCGTCTACGTAACCATATAGAGCGCGCTATTGGCATCCTGAAGATGAGATTTCCTATTTTGAAAGTTGGAACTTTCTATCCAATAGAAACACAAGTTAAAATTCCAGCCGCAGCTGTTGCATTACATAACATAATCCGGAGGAATAATGGTGATGAAGAGTGGTTTAGTGACCATGTAAGCCACATATCTCCAGACAATTTTGTGGTTCTGCCTTCTGAAAATAAACGGTATGAAGATGACGTTCCACAGTTGAACAATCAAAGGAACTTGGGTAATGCTATGAGAGATAATATTGCAAAGAGGATGTGGGATGATTAACAAAGAAACATAAGAAGACGGAGAGTGCGGCGACAAGATAACTAGCATATCATCTATTTATTTTCTGTACTATATTAGGTATGCTTTATCTATGAGTTATTTGATCTTCCTTTTCCTTCAAATTTATACATATGCGACAAGTGGTGTTTGCATGCAGCAGTGATTTATATAAATTTCTCATGGTTTTAGGTAGGCCTTATGGCTAGTAGAGCAAAGTGGACTAGTAGGTATGAAAAGGGATTGGTTGATGTGTTAATTGAATACAATCTGTCCCATTATCGTGGGCAAAATGGATGGTGCACCGAAGGCTGGACTCGAATTGTCAAGGAATTTAACAAATGCTTTCCTGAAGCAAAATTTTCTAGAGCTCAACTCCAAGATAAGGAGGCTCAGCTGAAAAAAGATTACAAAGCTATCAAATCTTTGTTGAAGCGTAGTGAAATCTCTTGGAGTGAATCCGCTTCAATGATTACTACCACACCTGAGAAATGGGATGAGATAATTGGGGTAAGTTTCTTGTCTTTTCTTATTCAAAACTATTAGATAGGGGAATGATATAATCTTTGTTGAATTTAATAGGAGGACCCTAAGCTAAGGAGATATGAAAATAAAAGCTTTCCATTATTTGACTCATTGGATCAATTATATGAAGGTACCAAATCATTTTGTTGTTCTTACATGTTAGCGTGTGTTACTAACAGCTGCATATATGTATTGAAAATATTTTAGTTAGTGTTGGCCAATGCGTGCTGTGATAGATTCAATCTGCACAATTTTTAGAACATCAACACTTCAAGGAGGAAACAGAAAAAAAAATAACAGAGTTTAGTTAGTGTTAGCCAATGCGTGTTGTGATAGATTCAGTCTGCACAAAGCTGAGTTGCGACAGATAGCATTGGAATCCTGTGGACAAAGGAAATATTTAATATGCATAGTCAATTATACGAAGGTACCAAATCATTTTGTTGTTCTTACATGTTAGCGTGTGTTACTAACAGCTGCATATATGTATTGAAAATATTTTAATACCTTGTGTAAATAAGCCAATGTGCAGAAGGAAAGCATTGCTTCACTTCTAGCCAACCCTCTCATCTCAATGACATGAAGAAAAATCCAAGAACAAGTGGAAAGCGCTTACGAGATGCAAGCCCACATGAAAGCAATGGTTCATCTCCAAGAATACAGCAAAATGTGCTTGAGCATATCCAGGTCGCACATGATGAAGAGGAAAATAACATGGATTCATGCCAAAGAAGGGATGACATTGCAAGGTCTATAGAAAATGAGCTTGAGCGAGACCATCGTAATGTGCCATTGGATATTGAAGATGATGATGAGGAGGAAGGACAACAAAGAAGTAACGGTCGTTCAAGCTCAAGAGGTGGAATTTCAGCACAAAGAGGAAGACTCAGGAGACAAAGGAGCATAACATCGGTACCACGCATTGAAGAAACCATAGCTGCATATCTTGACTACAAGAAGGAACGTACTATGACCCAAAATCAAGCCTCAAAGCAAGGAAATGAATACTCGATATCAAAATGTATTGAAGTCTTGCATGTCATGGATGTGTCAGATGAGATCAAGATCTTTGCCTCAGATGTTTTCAAGGATGCAACCAACCGAGAGTTTTTCCTTTGCTATGAGCCAAAACTGCGAGGGCTTTGGCTGAAGAAGGAGGTTGACAAGCTTCCAAAATGACCCGATGTAAGTTTTTCTAAATGTTAATACCTGTTTTGTCTTGATAGTTGCTTCAGAAATTTCCTATGACCTTCATCGATTTCAAGCTGGAGTTAACTGAACATCGAACGCTGAGCAAACCATGTACATCAACTCTCTGATATTCACACCATCCAAAATCGAGAATCTGAGTTAGCTGGGAGTCTGAGAGCATGCCAAGCATGAATAATGGACTGGGGTCTTACCTCAGCGGCATGGTTTAGTCTAGCATGGAAATTTGCATCAGAAATCCGAATCTGCATATATCACAATCAATTTTCAGCTTCCATGTTTCCAGTCCTTGTCAATAAATACTTCGATAGCTGACTGTGTAGGATTTTTTTTTCTGGAAATTGAAAGCATGCAATTGACCTCGCCTCTTTTTCACTGCAGGCATGACGGCTTCACTCTTGCTTGACCCAGCTGCAGAAGCTTCAAGCTTCGGTTGCTGCTAGAAATTATTAGAATCATTTGCTAGTGAATGCTTCCTATATGAATGTTCTTTTCTGTATGAAATGTTCTCTCCTGTATGAATCATTGACAAATCAGGACCTTCAGAATCATTTGCTAGTGAATGCTTCCTATATGAATGTTCTTTCCTGTATGAAATGGGTTCCTGTATCAATGTTCTATTCTGTATGAATCATTTTCTGTCGGATGTTCTCTCCTGTATGTGAATGGTTTCCTATATGAATGGTTTCTATATGATATATTTCAGATTTAACTATATGAATGATTCATGTATGAATGATTCCTGTATGAATGATTCATGTTTGGATGAACTGAATGTTCCTATATGAACGGTTCTTGAATGGTTCATGTATGAATGTTTTCTCCTATATGAAATACTTCACTAGTGGCTTTAATCACGCATGTTTGGATGGCTATTGTTAGGTATGCTTGGATGGATTGTATTATTTTACATATGTAAATTTTCCCAGATGTATAATATTACCACTCCCAAGTAGGGGGGAAAATTTACAAGCATATCTTGTGCTCAAGGAATTACAAGTGTATCTTTTTAGAAGTGTAAAAAATTTCTAAACACCCAAGTAGGGCCTTACTCTATCTCTATTTTCTCTCTTCTACTCCATTTTCTCTCTTCATCCCTCTAAAATTTCTTCACACTTTACACTATACTCTAAAGATTCCTTCACTCTACTAGAAACTCTATCCTCGCCACGTCAGCGTTATAGTGTATATAATGCTACTGCTGTGGATGCTCTTACTCGAGGTCGTTGGCCCAAATCCGAGCTGGCCCTCACCGCTGATCACGGTGTCGGAGCTCCGTCGCAGCTTGTTTCCTTTCACATCCATGCCTCGGCTGCCACCGGCCTCCCGTTACAGATTCACCTGTCCATGCTTCTTCTGCAATCAATCATCCCCTCCAGATCAATCGCCTGGGTATGTTTGGTTCATCACTCTGAATTATCTTACTAATTTTAGTCATGCCAATAAAATTTGAGGTCTATTTGGTTTATAGCCGCTCGCCCATAGGAAATATTGGTGTGCCATCGCATCTCTGTGTATCACAGGAATGCACGCGACAGTAGGGAAACACTACCAGCGAATTGGACTTTACAAGCGGTTCCAAAACGGTTTGGAACCGCTTGTAAGCAATCGCTTGTGATGCTCTTCGGAACATCACAAGTGGTTTTATACCCGCTTATAATGCTGCCGGGTACCGGTTAAAAAGAGAAATAATTTTTGGGGAGGAGTGGGATTCGAACCCAGGACCTCACCTTTCTCGTGACCCACGCCTCACTCTGCTAGCCAACTCATCCCACGCGTGCTCTCTGATGAGATATGGCAAGCTTTCCTTTTAGAATTTCAAAAACTGGACTTTTACAAGCGGTTCGGGACACGAACCCCTTGTAAAGCTTGGGCTTTATAAGGGGTTCATGTCCCAAACCGCTTGTAAAAGTCCTATTCTGACTCAGCCTTTTGAACCGCTTGTGATGACACTATCACAAGGGGTTCGCAATAAACCCCTTGTGATGTACCCCTTGTGATGTCTATATCTCTAGTAGTGAAATCCCACGCCAACACCAGCGCCCAGATTGATCGTAGGTCATAGAACTACTACCTCTAGGGTTTTACTTTTTGCGAGTGGTTCAAAATTGAAAACCCATGGTACTGGTCATATGCTAGATCTTTTCTCGTTGGACTGCAGTACCCTCGCATGTTCAACTAGAATAGCGGACCAAAATCTCTTAGGCTATCTTTTCTAAAAAGCTAGCTTAATAAGAGAATGCTTCCTCATTCTTATAAATCATGTTCAAGCCCTTCCAACTTCCGATAGTTGCCGAGATCATCTAGGAGGCACCTGGGCTCTAATACTACTTATCAGTCAGACCACTATACTTAGCGCGTTCGGAACTTAGGTCGTTGGGTTACAGTACACTCACAAGTCCAACCAGAGCAGCGGGCTAAGGTCTCTTGGACCATTTTCTCCTAAAAAGTTATCTCAATAAAAGAGTATTTTCTCACCCTTATAAACCATGATTAAATCCTTCAACTACTGTTGTGAAACTATTCCTAGCATTTGGGACCAAAACCAGAGATAATGGCGAATGCTTTTAACTTAAAGTCCTAGCTTCCCACTGGTCGCTGTACGGCAAAGTAGGGCGACAGCGAGGGCAATTTCTAGATCTCGCTCAATTTGGCTGGCCCCCTTGTCTCCACTGACCTCAACAGCGTTAGAGCTATAGGGCGGCCGGCCGGAGGCCCTTGGGGCTCTGGTAGTTTACGGTTGTTTCTCGTTCGAGGCATCTCTGTATGTTCGGCGACGAGGCGACAGGCATTGTTGGCGGTGGTTGGGGTCCTCGTCGTGCTTCGCCCGCATGTAATTTGCTGAGGTCTCCCATTCCCAGGGCGTCGCCGCCGGTGATGGTGCCACTACCAATGTTGTCCGCTGGCGGCTCGGGCGCGAGTGTCAATGGTAGTGGGGCCGGTCCCATTGCGGGCTGTGTTGTGCGGTTGTATTGGCGACCGATCGATGCGGCGTATCATCCAATGGCGGTGAGTGTGACGTCTAGTAGCTAGTATGCGAGCATGGCGTCCAGTGCGGGGGCGTCAGGTGGTGGATGGTTTGGAGCATCCATGTTGGCTGACGTCCGGGCGTTCCGAGGATGCCGGCTGTACCACTGCAGTCTTCCTCGTGGTGTTCGTCGCGCTCTTAGCCAGTCGGATGGCTTTGCATTCACTTGGCTTCGTCGCTTGGTCGAGTCGGAGCCGGCTTCTCCGAACCAGGTGATTTCTAGAGGGGCAGAGCAGTGTAGGAGAACTTGCTACTTTTGGGGTTTTGATCAAATCAGTGAAGTGGATGCGTGGAACTAGATGCATCAATCCTTGATCCTTTCTTGCGATTCGATTGCAGGCTAGTGGAGGGACAATCTTCGTCTGGTTTTGCTCTAAGATCATGAACCCTTATATAGTTGAGACTTAACCAGCCACCCATCTAGGGTTTCCTCTCGTTATACACTAGGCTCACCCAAAACCGTTAAGACATCGGGTTTTTACTTTCTCACAACACGGTTCTCAAAGCGGGTCATACATGACACCCGGTAAACCATTTCGATCCAACTTTCTCTTCAAGCTGAATCGAGACCTAAACCACTTCTCCTTGCACCACGATTTCTCCAAAACCGTCGTTCATCGTTACCTTGGTCGCCAAGTCTGTCATGCATCCAACTCCCTTGGACTGGACCGACTTGCGTCTGGACCCGGTTCTGATCGACTCGCATGAACTCTTGATCAACTGGACCATGGATCATCCATCCACGTCCTTGATGCCCTTCGCGCCGTCGACCCACTCTGGTCACCTGCGCACATGAGACAAATAAACCATTTTCCCATAAACAAGTTGTCGGCGTCTGGGAGGCGAACCTTCGCAGGCCGATATGCAAGAGGAGGGTTGTGAGACCCGATAGTGGCCCTGCCCCCTCGACCGAAGCCTGGGCGTGTCGAGGGAAGAGGGTTGAGATGTTGGCGATGGATGATGACGCGGGTATTTTTATCTTGGTTCGGGCCTCCACTGCCGTATAACAGCCCTACGTCCAGTCCTTATTTAGTATCAGGCTTAAACGAGTACAGGGAGGTGAGACCGAGCTTTAGGAAGCTCAGGCTCAAGTACAATATGTGCTCAAGTCACTATGTGTGTTCCTAGAGTGACTGAACATGAAGAACTATCACCTAGAATTAGGAACCTTATGCAGGTGCAAGTGTTCCTGTCCTATGGTGGCTGGGTGCTATTGCTCCGCGCGTCTGCTCTCTTCTCTTTGTTTGTGGCCTGTGACATCATTTTATAGGCAGCTCTCGGCCACTGTAGTCTGACTTCGGTTCGTTGCGGAGCACCTCATCATCCTCTGGTCACTGGTCGTGTTCTTCCGTCTTGCTGGGCTTTGGCGTAGTTGATCTTTAGAGTCCGCTGGTCACTGGATATGCTTTCCCGACTTGCTGGGCTCGGCGTTCTGACCGCTGAGCAACAGTACGTGTCTTGCTCGAACGGGCAAGCTGACCTTTAACGTGACCGGCCACCAACCCACCAGCGACTGTGGCAGGCAGGCATCGGTACTGCGGTTGCATTTAACTCGCGGTGACATACTGTAATAGCCCGAAATTTTGTATAAAATTTTTTCGCGCATCAAAGTGCATGAAAGTTCCCCAGAACATTACCTACACTTCCAAATCCTTCTTAAGATCCTAAAATCCCTATTAGGAATTTTCCCCAATTTTATAATTTTAAAAAGCCACATGTCATATAGAAAAGAACTTTATTTATTTTTATATAAAGAAAATCCTTTATAACATACAACCTATTATTTCATATTCATATTACATATATTTTATGAATCTTCAGAGACCAAAATCATATTTTGACCTATCTTTAATATTTCATACGGTGAATAGTATTTTCGTATAATGAATAGTGTTTTCAATACCCTATGTTTCAAGAATTCAATTCTCTATTCCTTTTAACCATTTTCATTTATAAGCAACCAATTCCACTATAATACAAATATGATACTCAACCATCACGTATCGATGAAATTACCATTTCGCCCTTCTAAGTCAAAAATTCCCAAATTACCCTTTCCTTTAACCCTTTCATATTGATTTTAATAAATCTTTTATAAGCACAAAATATGCAATCAACTAATATACTATTTTCAAACTTAAATTTATATCTTGAACCTGCATCAAATGTGCACTTAGTAAAATTACCAATTTGCCCCTTTGACTAAGAATCTCCAAATTTCCCCTTTTTAAATCCATTCAACTACATCGCATGACCAATATTCATTTAAATACAATTCCAACCCTTGGACATATTTTAAATTTTGAACTAGAACTATCTTCAGTCAAATTACCAAAATACCCTTCCAACTTGATATTTCCAAAATCATCTTCTTTTATATATAAATGTCTACTATCTTCGTATATAATCATTTGCATCCTATCTAAATCCCAATTTTGATTTAAACCTTAAATTTCATTTTAAAATTTGAATTGAAGATACTTTTAAGAGAAATTACCAAAATGCCCTTCGAGCTTAAAACCCCAAAATCCTCCTCTCTTCTCACTTCACCTAGCTATTATATGCATAATATCTTCATATAAATTAACATCCAAATGTTGGTCCAAATTAAAGGTTGATTTTGAAATTCTTCTCTGTGAATTTACAGAACTGCCACTAAGGCCTTTCTTCCTCCCTCTCTCTCCTTTCTCCCTTGTCTTCTCTGTTTCTTGTCCACCGTAGCCACTCCAATCAATTGCACCGATCCAAACTTGATCTTGCACGCCAAGGCAATGCAAAATCGACGCCACATGTCACTGCCACGCAGAACCCCGCCGGAATCTCCCTTCCCCTGCCATCATCGTTGCTCACGCGGCACCGTACACATGCTCGATCGTGAATGGACCGAACCACTGCAAAAGCCATCGCCGATTCGAGCTCATCCGCTCCTCAGTGTCACTGAGTACCTATCCAAGCTCAACCGCACCTATAAATAGCAAGCCGGAGCTTCCAATTTCGTGCTTCCATTGCACCAGCCGCTACCGCCCCTCCACCAAATACATCCCAACCACGGCGTCTCAAGCTCTGTGCCGCCGGCCAGAGCTTCGTGGCAACGTCGCCAAGCTGCAAGCGAAGGGAATTGGCGCGGGATCGACCGGAGAAGCCGCGCCGCGACAACCCGCGACTTCCCCTGTTTCGGCTGGCGCACGTCACACGTCGACGGGCCAACTCGCGGTCACGCGAACCCAATTGGTAGCATGGTAAGGTTCCTAGACACTCCCTCAAGCTTGTGAAGCCATCAATTTGTATGATTACAAGAGCAAACCAAAATTCCTATTTCCATTCTTCACCGCTGCCGCTAGACCACGCCGCCCGACCAACTCCGACGACCTCAATCCTCCAATCCACTTCCAAAACGTTCCTATACATCCTAGAAGCAAAAAGCCCTATGCTTAATTGCCCCAAAACCGAACCAATTCAAAAGCCCAAAATCGGGATGCTCAAGAACCCTAGAAATCACTATTCATCCCTCCCGATTTTGTTTTTCCATCCAATTGAAAGCCTTAGAGGCCAAATTAGCAAAAAGTTATAATACCAAAGTTGTTCAAAATAGTGTTTTACCCCCAAATATGATTTTTCCAGATTTTTAAATTCAACCAATTTCAAAACTTGAATTTAAACCCTCTCTTTAGCTATTTAATAAATTACTGTAAATAGGGAATATAATAAAAAGTGAAATTGATATTTTTTACCGTTCATATATAATGTATACAAAATTTATAAAATATTTATATCTGAGATTATTTCATAGTACATGCCACTTTTAGATTTTACTTCTTTAAAACTTTACAAAACCAATTTCTTAAAATAAAAATTGTTATTCCTCTTAACTAATGTAAAATATACATAGGAAATTCATTACACAATTAAAATAATTAATTACTAGGCATATTATGTAGTAATTCCTTTTACAAAATATTTATCAAATCCAATCCTATAAAATAAAAAGAATAAGATTAACTCCAAAATTGTAATGAAACCCTTTCTCAATATTAATGATAATTATAATCTTGTTTTCAGGAAAAATGCTAAGAGATTTGCAACAAACCAAAAGTAGATTATTTTCTCCTTTAAGATTTTCTTTAAAAGTATATATAAAGTTCAAATAAATGACCAAACCATTTTAAACCCTTAAACCTAATTAAAATAGATTACTCTTAGCCCATAAAACCCAAACTATCCTAGAAACCCTTACCCAAGTTTTAAACCCTACATAAAATGATAGCCACAAACTTGGACTATTTCAAAAGAAGATTTCTATATTACATTCTAAAACTTTTTCATATAAAATCATTTCTTCATTCTAAATCTATCCAAACACATCTTTTTGTAAAGTATTTCCTAACAAGAATTCCTTATAAATTTATCCATAGAAGCCTATTCATGCCCCTCATAGGTATCTCATAATAAAATATCCTATGACCTTATCCATTCGCAGTTCTGTAACTCTATCCATTCGTAATTCTGTAACTTTATCCTTTCGTATAAATATCTCGTGATCCTATCCATTCATAGAATATCCCATAGTAAATCTCAATTACCACCATATCTCGTAGTAAACCTAAAAATATCTCGCAGTCACTCTACTCCAATATCAGCCGAGATTCTATCTTGTCTCTTTGTAACAGACACGACAAAAATCTATCTTTATCCTTTCACTAGATATTTTTCACAACTTCTATTTTATCATATTCATAGCCATCATAACCACTCTTCTATCCACATCCTCATACCAATTGCCCTCTAAACCCAGGAACCCATTCAAAAGAATATTTCTGCATAGCATCCAAAATCCTTTTTATTTGATTTGATTCTTATTATCTCTTTTTATCAAAACTTTATGATCAATAGAAGAAAAAGATCAAGCTCGGAAAGCTCAAGCTACTCTCCGGACGGAGATGATAATCAAGGATGGAACAGAAGAAGGAGTTTAGTAGCAACCATAACCAAGGCAGGTTTCTATTCCTTGATGCACATTGAATTCCTATTTATTTAATCATGTATGCATTACTTTTTAGTTATTATCTATTGCCAAATTATTATTTCATGTGTTATAAAATGGTCATACCAAGACACAAAAACCAAAAAGCTTTCCTATTGTTGTTTAGCCCTATCCTTTGAAGCCTAGAATAGGTTTTGAAATATTTAAATTGAGTAGGATAAGTCAATCATTTGTCATGTGGATAAGTAGTATGGGATGCTTATCTGGACATGGAGATGTTACGAGAAAGAATTCTATATGAGCCACCATATAGTAAGTATGACGGGTCCAGCCGGTAACCCTTAGAGCTGGGCACATCCTACGAGGGTCCAGCCAGGTAAAGACTCAAGGGGGCACATCCCATACCTACCATGGTACCTGTTGTCGGGAGAATGCAACTAGGCTGTGCTCATATAAAAACTTGGGTATAATGAATGAGAATGACACAGATATCACCCATCCATATAAGAAGCTGTTGTATGGGTAAAGCTGGGTAGGTCCTGCAGGGCTGATAACAAAATCATCAATGGACCCTACTTCGGGTATATGAAGTTGTGTCAAATTGGGTGATGCCTCTCTTATTCAATAAACTCATGCTTTCAAAAAAAGTTTGTGGTGTATGATGCTGCTTGAGGCAGATAGGAAGTGGAGAATGGTGCTAGTATTATGGAAAGATGAAAATGCTTCAACAAGTTTAATAAAGTTCTTTCAAATCTTAAGGTTCTCAAATCTACTGTATATTATTGCATTTACGTTCCTGTAAGAGCCTTAATTCTTTTAAATTCCTGCATATAGTAAGTAAGTCTTCTATATGGGAACCTACAAGTACTGTTGGTACTTACCCACTTTGTGGGGAATATAATCTAATTTCAGGTCTTCCAGCCTTTGACGATTTTGAGAAATCTTCCGCGGAGAAATTGAACGATTATGGTATTATTGGTTTCTAGAGTCTTAGTTTTAGAGAGCTTTTCCTATCCTCACAACTTGTGCAACAGTGTAAATATACAGTAGAGGTCTGAGTTGTAATAATTTATGTAAAAATGAAAATCTCCCCATGTAATGAAGTGAACTTTTGTATCAGCTCTGGCACTGTTGCATCCTGGGTAATCGTGCTTTTGAGGGAACATTTTCCGGTAAGATTTAACCGGGAATTGGTCCCCACACATACGGGACCCGCGGTGTCCTATGCGCGGTGTGGCCCAGTCCGTGTTAGGGCCTGAGCCCTGTCCCAAGCTTTGGAAGCTCGGGAGCTAAAAAGCCCTGGTGCCAGGGTTGGAAAGCTCGGACGCGAGCTTCGTAGCTCGCGTGGGTCCTTCCTTGCGCCAAAGGCAGGTAAATGGGCAGTATCCCCATGGGCCGTGTACTTTCCCCAACACAAGTATATTGATTCACATTAGTCTATGAACACCTACGCTACATCAAACCATAATGAAAATGACATAGAGTACATGTCAAATCAAAACATTATCAATTCTAACATTAATGACCACAATCACCTAAGTCCCTACACAATAGTGCACTTCAACAATTTTCTTAATTTTTTTGTTGCTCAAATGCAAAATTTGAACGAATAAGAAAGATGCATTATGAAATTCTCTACACTTTCATATATAACACTAAATTTTTCGAGCATAGAAAGACCTTCAAAAGTGTAAAATACATTGTATTATCTATAATCCTTTCTGCATGGATACTTCGGATTATCCTAAGTACATCGGATAATCCGGCTGGACAAAGTATATGATGGGTAGTTTCTGAATTTATAGTCCGCTTGAGTAGTCCGATATGGTCTGGATAATTCGGAATAACACTTTGCTCATAAACTATTTCAAGACAAATTGATCCGAACTATTAGTCCGATATAGCATGGATAATTCGATGTGGACAAGATATAGAAAAGAAATTTCTATGGATTATTGATCCGTTTGAATAGCCCGAGGTCACGTCGGATAGTCTATTGTGGACCTAAGATGGGAGAAAAAGAAGTTTTTTCCAAACTTCATTCAACCGCAAATTAAAAAATAAATGTTGATAAATACTCATCACATGATCTCACATCTTCTTTTCCACCGTGTAACTTTAATTATGGAGTTAATAAGGTTGCATGGTTTCTTTAAAAAAACAAAAGATATTGCCACCGAAAAAAAATCAGATTCTTTGCCGCAGCCCGCAAGTACCCTATTATTGCTTTGGCATTGAGAAACCGAAGTGTTTCGCTGTTCAGTTAGATTTCAAAAACTTCAAAAAACAACTAAAAAATTTATAGTTTTTACTGAAGCGGCTAAAATTAGGCCGTGTCGCTCGATCCGAAAACCAAACGGGTGGCAACAATAGTCAAGCTAGTTTAGCTAATTTGGAGTACGTAAAAATGCAGGAGAGTTTGATTATAGCAACAAAAGAAATCATTGGTGTGCCACTGCATAATTCCACTATACATGTCCCTTTCTTGGCAGGGACGGAACTAGAACCACACAGATCGTGGTTCATTAGCTATAACTTTTAAACTGCAGAATGTCCAATCTTTAAATTAGGAAGTACATACATGATACAAAATAAACTTATCTTTACTAAATTTGTTTTGAACACGGATTCCTGTGCACCCTCCTCTCTCAACCTAGCTCTGCCCTTGTTTCTTGCGTTGGTTGACACCGCCACGTCCCACATGGCTAACAAAAAAAACCTTATAATCGTGTGAATAGCGTGTTAATTTGAGCTATTAAATGGCCTTGTCCTTTTGGGCTAGGCTAAATTGCTGTGACTCTCCATCTACTTCGTTCATTCTTTCTGTGTTTGAGAGTTTTGAGAAGCGGTTTTGATGGTCTTAATAAGCCAAAGAGTTTGACTAGTTATGGCCTTTTCAAAAGGCCAAACTTCTTGGATCAATTTTTTAAAAGTCATCTTCCAAAACTCTAAAAAACAAATTAAACAATTCAAGCAAGCTACCTTCTAGAAACGGCTTTCGAAGTCTATCTTAACGCTAAGCTCAGCCTCTCAGAATATAACCTAGAATAAGCCATAAACCTGGACTACATAGACGGGCACATGTCATCCATTCTTTTGAACTGAAAGGATTATTTGCTAAATCCCTGAAAATCGAATTTCAAGAGCCGTAAGTCGTCACTTCAGTAAGCTAAAACGTTTGATTCAATTTGACTTTCAAAAGTGGGCTTGAGATTACACAGGGCCCACGGTTAATTTGAAGCAGGGCGAACAGTAGGGTACATCACGCTTACTGTACAGCATGTCCGGCCAAGGTATGCAGGGCTCTGAACCCTCATCCAAGACAGCACAAACATCCCGTCCCCAACACCACGAGCCACGGTCCAGAGCGATGCACGGATAGGCACGCGCAAATCACCATCAACTCCTGCGCGAAGCTACCCATCCATCCACCCATCGACCGTCCACGCAAGTGACGCACGTCCGATCAGGTGAGCGCGAGGTATGCATACCTGATACCATGCATGATGCACCCAAGCGAAGGTTTCCAGGTGGTTTGACCGGTCTATCGACTGCCTGTCACGTGCGTACAGCCCGGTGGGGCCTGCGTGTCAAGGACCAGCTGCAGGCTGCAGCCTGCATGAGCAGAGCCGGCCGTACGTGCGTGTGTGTGTGGGGCTCGGTGGCTAGCTAGCCTCGGTGAGTATCGTAGCAGAAATCTTATAAAAACATAGAAATAGAATTTTAAAGATAGAGTATCGAATGAATCTTTTAAGATATAGTGTAAAGTGTGAATAAATTTTAGGGTGAAAGAAAGAAAAAATAGAGTAGAAGAGAGAAAAAATAGAGATAGAGCTGTGGATGCTAATCAGACGCACAAAACTGTAAATAGGATGCGGCATATTTGGATATATTTGGATCGGTTCATCTAGAATCGACATAAACGGTATTATCAGCACCATTGGTTCTAAATGTCCGATTCAGATTAACATTATATGACAGTTTCTAGTTGAAATAGGCATAGATAACCTTATTATCAATATTGATTTCAAACTATAGCCGAACTGACACTGATAATGGTTCCAAGCCAAAATGACACGGATACAATGGTTCCAGTTAGTAGTGATATCTTCGGGATTCCATAACTTCTTGGTACGAAGTCAGATGATGACCTTTATATATAGAAAAAAGTCTATTTTATACTTGAACTATCACGCTTCATCTACGTATCCCCTAAATTATGAAACCAGGTATTCACGCTCACAAAACTTGAAAACTGACACAAATAACCCTCCACAGTGGTTTTGGATGTGATTTTGCCATCCTGGTCAGTGATGTGGCGGTCTAGTTATCAAAATAACATATAGATAAAAAACTAAAACATGTGGGGTCCGTTGTCATCCTCTATTTCCCCTTGTCCTACCTCTCCTCTTCTCTCACGCCTCCCTCTCTCTCTCTTTCTCTCTCTTCCTAACCTCATTGTCTTCCTTCTCTCTCCAACCCATCAGCAAAGCAAGGCGCTCGGCCAGCAGTGAGGCAGTGGTGTCACTCTTCCATGCACGACGACGGCCCACGGGAGCAGCGACGCGCCATCCTCGGTGCGAAGACGCCCTAGACGGCCGCCAGAGCTCCGCCGGCTGCGTTCAAGAGGTACGCGAGGAGTGCTCCTCCAGGGTGCCCAGCTTGGGTGTGGCACAAGGAAATCGGTAGGGTCAACAACTCGGGTTGAGGAGCCACTGGCGAGCACCACGGGCGGCCGGTCGCGGGGAAGAAGAAGAGCATGCTACGACAGCTCGGCACAATGCAAATTGATGCATGAAATCATGGGGCTTTTGAAGAGTAGGGACTGGAGATGCTACAAGCTGTGAGGAATTGAAGAGATGCTCATCAAGGAAGGCGAATTGATGGCTACAGTGGGTGGCAGGAGTTGGGGAAGAACAGAGCAAGAAGTAGCGAGATAGAGGAGGGAGGTGGGGTGGCATGATGGTGGATGCAGGAGGAAGAGGGGCCATGGACTGGCGGTGGTAGAGCTTTGACAACTTGCGGCGGTCACGGGCGGCACAGCTCAGCCAATAGCAGAGAAGGAGAGAGAGAGGGGGAGAGAAGATGAGAGGTAGGAGAAGAAAACGAGGATGACAACCAGGTCCACACAGTTTATTTTTATTTATTTATTGTTTTTCTAATTGGACTACCACATCACTCATCACGTAGACAAAACCACCTCCAAAACCGCTCTAAGGGTTATTTGCGCTGGTTTTGACAGTTAAGGGGACAAAATACCTGGTTTCATGGTTCAAGGATTATGTAGACAAAGCGAGATAGTTCAGGTGTAAAATAAACTTTCCTTATATATATGAAAATTGTAACTCTTTAACGAGATCTATGACTGTAATTGAAAACTTTTCCATTTAAAGCCATATAGATGCTAAAATAGTTGACGAAAGGTTTAGATAACAAGGGTAAAAGAATATATATCCTATTTGAGATAGTAGGTTATGTGATATGGGTTGGTCATGTGGACATGCTCAAAATCTAGAGGTTATATATAGGTTTGAATCCTAAAAATTGCACAGATGTATATTTAATGGGAAAAAGTTTGTTTGACTTGTGTTAGGACTTATTAGCTTTTGGTTGCGAAAATATTTTCCCCACGTTTTACATTAAAAAAAACCTTGCTGCCAGCCTACCATGATTTCGAGGATTACCAGTCCCGATTCTAAATCGGAACCAGGAAAAATAATATGTGACTTGTGACATGACTTGTGATAGGAATTCTACGAGTTTAGTTTTTTTTGTTGCGAACATACTTTTCCTACTTTTTTACACAAAATACTTGTTGCCAAGCTTTTGAGGATTATTAGTGCCGAACTGCCGATTCTATATTGGAACCGAAATAATATGTGACTTGTGACATGACTTGTGCTAGGAAGCTGGTACTTAGGTTTTGTTGTAAAAATATTTTCCCACTTTTTTACACAAGGAAAAACTCGATGTCATGCTCAGAAGGATTATGAATGCCTATTCTAAATAGGAACCGGTTTCCAGTTTCGGAACCTACAATGATAATCAGTGTCGGTATATCTTGATTTTTCTGTGTCAAATAAAAACCGACACAAAAAATATATTTAGAACCGGCACAAACGTTTATTTCTGTTATGGTGTGAGTCATGTCTCGTCTCACCCACAAGCTTCGCCGAACAATGCACGCGCTGCTTGGTGTGAAGCTATAGCTAGCTAGCTCTCCTAATCAAGTAGCCGGCCTAGTCATGTGAGAATATATTTTCGTGTGTATAGGCACAACGAGAGGTATATATATACCATGTGTTGCATGAAAAATTAATCGATCAATCGCTTCAATTTAGTTAGATGTTGACGGAGCAAGATCGATCGATCGATACCATAGGCGTCTTGTGGGCAGCAGGAGTATAAATACCACAATTTAATTGTATATATTCCTTTTTTTAAAAAAAAAATAAAATCCAACGTTCTACCTAGATCAGTCTACCGAAAGAACACATGCCGATAGATAAATAGCCACCCGTTATGATCTCTGCCGATGTACTATCACTGAATCTCTAAACCTTTGTTGCCGGCTGTTAGGCCATCTCCAACGGAGTTTTATCGCGGGCACGTTTCCGTCACGAAGAAAATCTCGTTCCCTTCAACGCTTCAGCAGATTCCCTTTACCGTTTATTTTCGGAAGGGATTCTCTTTTTTATTCCATTTAGGAATGGATTCTCTCTCCTTTCTCTATATTGTTTCATTTGAAGGATGTAGTTGAAAATGGTGAAAAATGAAGGAAACGAATATGGTGAAGGTAACGAAACGAAGGAAAAATGATTGGAGATGGTCTTAATTTGTATCTGATACCCAATCTTTCCCGACAAACGGACAGTCGGTAAATGCCGATGGTCTCTGACTAGGGCAGCCTCACGCTAGATGCCATATGGTTATGTAGCTGCATTAATTATTTCCACAAGTTAACATGTACAATGGTTCACGTCGACTGTCTATCAGCCATCTATAAACCCTGTCACGTTAGATAAAAGATGATGAGGATGAAAGAGAATGACATAAAGAATTAGATGGTTTCTAATTATGTAATTGACTATAGCACGGGAATTAAGACAATTTATGTGTGTAGAGAAGTTGTCTATAAAAAGGACAGTAGTCTATATAATTGTAAGATAACAAGGGCAATATTTTAGACACTTGTTATCTATACCAATGTATATGCTCTTAGTTCATTAATCATTGAGCCTGTCGAGACCTAAGTGATTGCTCTTGACTTGGGTAGTACGTAGTTCATCATAGAATTAGAGAATCGTTAACGTCTGATGGTCCAAGGCGACTTATGAAAGACATGTATATTATATGTGTGGGGATGTTGTGTGTGTGTGAAACTAACCAAAGCATGTCTATATGCATCTAGCTTGATAATCTAGCTAGGTCAACAACAGGCCGTTAACGCTAGCTCCAAATATTCTATATGTAACCCTAATTAAGTAGAATGATCAGCTGATGCCAACTGACAAATTAATACTGAGCAATCATGCAGAGAACATACTTGATTGAATGACAGGTCAAATTAATTTATTGATTAAGCCATCGTTTGTACACATATGACGCATTGGCCGATCGATCGAGATCACCTGATCGAGGCGATCAGGTGACCTGCATGAGACTTATGGATAGTTTATAGGAGATTATGTAATCATATGAACTCAAATAGATAGTCGTATTCTGGATTTCGTGAAATATTCTTATATAAAAATATATATAACACTTCAGTCAAACCATCTTTAACTGGTCAAAGCCGATGTTGACTCGGTTAAGTGACCAGTTGTGTGCGGTTTTGACATTTTGATAACCAATTAAGTTAATCTGGTTTTGAAGTTAAGGATGAAAATGGGTCAGTGGTCATAGCTCATGTGCCCAAACAATACTTTCCCTTTTTCATCCAGTGATTTAAATTTTATTCAAATTTTAATACACACTTCTATTTAAAGAAATCAAGGACAAGTATATGTACATTTATACACACACAGATTAAAAAAAAAAGGGGGGGCCGGTACTAAGTACTCCGTTCTTAATCAAGAAAGTGCGCATGCAGCTGCAACTGATCACGCATGAGCTAATCCAACGTTGAAACATATAATAACCTCATTATGAGGACACTTTCATCAACAGTTCGCGAGCCTCTCTCTTGGAACCTCTTTCAACAAAGGTTTAATTAGCTTACATGCGTGCATAGGCCAGCAAAAAGCACACCATTTGCTAATATAATAACGGGATGAATATATATAGAGAGAGAATTGCGGTCCATCGTTGTCCAACGATCTCTGGTTATTCTAATCCATCGTCGCAGTCTAGCTAGGTAATTAACTCGACCCTCTCTCACACGGATCTAAATATATATAGTACCTGTTGTATACATAATGCAGTGTATCATTCAAACTGTACTGCAGATAATATCTCGATAGGTACAGCTTTGTTCAGGTTTAACTAACGCCCAAGGAATGGTCTCACCTTTAGCGAACAAAAAACTATATATACAAGATTGTGGGGTAATCAAACCATATATTTATAAATATTTTAGATCAGGCATGTGACAATGTTAATTACAAGTAGATCTGCTTAAGAATTACTCCGATAGCAAAGTAAATTTATTAAGTGTTTAGATCTAATACATTAAAATTTTTACTTTGATAATCACTACTAGAAAAACGGGTTTTAATCCCAGTTGGAAACGGGTTTTAGTCCCGGTTCCCGAACCGGGACAGGCCATCCGGGACTAAAGGTCACGTACTTTTAGTCCCGGTTCCCCTAACCGGTACTAAAGCGTAGAAAATATCTACAAAGTAAGTCGAACCCAGGACTCGAACCTGGGACCTCATGCCACCACGTGACTCCCCACTCACTCTTCTAACCAACCACCCACCCACGCGTATTTAATAGACTAGGATATGCATTCCTCTTGAAGTATGCTGGAATGAGCCTTTAGTACTGGTTCGTAACACGAACTGGGACTAAAGGCCTACCTTTAGTACCGGTTTGTAATACGAACCGGGACTAATATGTGCGATTACGAACCGGGACTAATATGTGCCTGTGCCAGCTAGCATGTATCCGCTTGACAAAGCCACCTTTAGTACCGGTTCGTAACATGTGAGCGAAAAATCGTGCTTTTAGCCCTGTAGCCACGAACTGGGACTATTGGCACATCAGCCCCGGTTCGTGGCCAACCGAGACTGATGTGCTGGTATGGAAGATCATTTCTCTAGTAGTGAATAAAGCTATGTTTAATTTCGAGAAGATATATCATGTCCATGTCAAATAAAGACCATACTAGATCCTATATATGAAAAGCAAGTATAGGATTCGCATAGAATTTTAAATAAAACAATTCATATATTGTCGCAAGGACCGTACTTAAGTTATCCGTTCGGACGTACTCGTGTGACCGGAGGGAATAACCATGTGTCCATCCATGCTTAGCTCTCGGAGCACTCCTCCTCTAACGATTTGAAACGTGTCCGCTTCAAAGCGTAGCTTTAGCAGCATGGGTTGCATAAGTGAGTGAAGCTCTCACATCATCAGTTAATTATAATTAACGCGATCTAGCCTAGCTAGCTTATGGCAAAAGGAGAGCATACAATTATTGCATGTATGAACGTACGGCTACACCTCTCAAAAGGGTCAAAAAGGGCATCAAATCACTCATGCCATTGGTGACAAAGGGCATCATATCTCACTTGGGTATCTCTTGTGTGCCCTTGATCAGGGTTTAAAGGCATCATATCCGGTGCACACGGCACCTTCCGTGCACACCTGTATACACCATAGGGGAAAAGTTTTAAAAAATTTCAAAAAAAATTATGGATGTACATCTCAACTTACCCCATCCAGATATAAAATTTCATGATCAAATTCGTCCTATGTTAAGAGTAATAAAAAAGATAAATTTCTGACAAACTTAAATAGTTTAAATGCACTCCAAATTTGTCTTTTTTGTAACTTCTAGTATAGGACGAATTTGATCATGAAATTTTATATGTAGATGGGGTAAGTTGAGATGTACATCCATGATTTTTTTTGGAATTTTTTGAAACTTTTTTCCCATGGTGTACACGGCGTTTTCACGGAGGCAGCTGTGTGCATCGGATATGCTGCCGGGTTTAAAGGCTAAGGAGATTGGCGAACTAACCCCCGGTCAATTTGATTTATATAACGGTTCACTTTGCCTTTTGAGATTGATGCCCAAATTAAAAAGGTACATGCATGGCAAATTATATATATGCATGGAGGCACAAAGATGCAAACCATGATCGAATATCTTGCTAGCTTGGTAGTTTTGAAGAATAGCTGGATGTTATAGGATTTGTTAAGCACTGGATATTGTCTTATTAAGAACATTGCTTTAGTTTTAGATGTGTGTCAACTATAATTTTACCTATATGCATGCATATAGTATATATAGAATACTCTTCATTTTTCAAGAAAATTAGATGTTAGGACATGAACATTATTTGATGTTGCATGTCTAAGAATTAGTGGTACTTTGTGATGCGGATGCTAATCTAGCTTTGTCACTGTCCACAGCCAAGCTATTATTTCGAGATAACAGAATAAGCATGTGTGCTTAATTAATCATGCTTAAAGTTCCATGCCTACAGCTAGCTAAGATAGCTAGACCTGCTTCGCATGCATGCACATGCATGTGATCGCCGATGCTTAGTGGATAAGGGACTAAGTGTTAGTTAGCAGCAGCAATGATTAGCCTGATCTTTCTTGCTAGTACTTCCATGAAATGTTTAATTAGGGAATGATTTGATGCAATAATCAATAATGGAACAAAGATATATAACAAGGACAGACAAAGCACTGCTAGTGTTCCATGGTGCAGAAGAACAGAGGTAGACCATTGAGGATAAGTCTCTAGCTTTCTCATGTTCCCAGCCACACGGTACACACACACACACTAATACACACACACATCCGTACAGGCATCATAAGATTAGCATTGATCTAAATGTACATATGCAATCCCAGATTAAAGGTGTACCGTACTATTTGCTGTCTGTTTTGTTTTATTTTTCTGAGAGAAACAATCTATCGACGAATGCACATAAATATTTGTTCAGACGCGACTTGTTTCTACCAACAAGAAACAAAAGCGCAATGGTGTAGAAAAGGATTTTTTTTTTTTTCTAAGACGACGTCTAAACTATTTTGAACTATTCATTTTATGTGATCCAACTGCGAGAGTGATCTCTCGCCCTCTCCTCTAGTTAGAGAGTAACACTATAAATACATCTAAAACTATGCGCATAGTGATCCTCAACCCATACAAGTGCTAGTAAATAAACGTGTTTTCTACCAAACGCTTTGTAAATTCAAATATATGTTCATAATAGCAAGCTCTCTCTCATGTGTGTGTGTGCGAAGATCGGGAAGGCCCAGATCCATTTGCAAGAGATTATGCGCTTCTTTTAATGGGCTGAAATTCTGGGCCATCAAAAGAAGGCTTCATGGGCCTAGGTGATCTGGCCCAATAAAGTACCCCTGCCTTTCGAGCGAGGTAGGTCGAGTAGAAGAGAAAGCACAGAACGATGAAGCAAAGGTGTCCAACGTTGAAACGTTCCAAGTAAACCAACGCCCACTAGAAACCACTAGAAGCCTCGAGCCCTAAACCATTTGTAAGCTTGGCTGTCACTCACTCCTAGCTAGTGGACTCGCCCATCACACGAGTGAAAGGAGCTTAATTAATTAGCTAGTTAATTTGGCACGCAGATTACTCGCAGAAGCAGTGGAAATGCATGCAGCTGGCAGCTGGCAGCGAGCTAGAGGACAATGGATCATGGTCACCTAACAAGAGAAATATAACATGCATGTTTGGATTAAAAAATAAAATCAAAGATTATGATCGTGTGACATGATACCGGAAGAATTATGGTCAAGTGCTCGTTGCCTTGCCAGGAATTCAGCATTAATTCTGGCTGGCATTACTACTGCTTTTTTTTATAATTCATCGCCCAACATAGGAAAAAGAGTTTGGTGATTTGTTTATTTGAGAAGAGAGTGCGGTATGGTGAGGTGGTGATCACTACTCCGGATATGAGCGCACCTGTCCGTGCAACGACGCAGGAGCAGTGACACGTTCGCGTCTCCACTGACGCCACACTTAAAGTGTGTAGTCATCCTGCCACGTCATCATCAAGAGAAAAAGCACGCACGTAGTAAGTTGCGGTAGATCTTAATCTGAAAAGTTGAGATTATCGAGAAGAGACTTGAAACGGCTAAAAAATATATTAAAAAATAGTTTTTTAAGATTTGAGAAATAACACAAAAAGCTTTAAAAATGGCTGCAAAGTGCGCTACATCGTATGACTTTACAAAAATGATAAATTTCAATCTATAGATTTTAATCTGATTTTAAGACAAAAAGAACAATGCCTATCTCCTTTCGAACCGTTCGGCCTAATTTATGTAACCTCTAAACATAAATTGTTCATATTTAAGACCAGTTCTAACCATTGTAAATACTCTAAAAGGTATTCGAAGGCTCGAAGTGTACTCCAAACGATTTAAAAAAACTAACGAAGAAGGAAGCCAATTTTTCATGTAACATACTGCTTCTAAATGTAATCCACAATGAAAAAAAAAAAGAAGACAGAAAAAATGATCGCCGGTACATGAAGAGATTGTAAATGAACAAATTAAGCAGAGATAAACACATAAACACATTTGTTGATTAGAATGATTGGTAGATAGCATGCATTGTACCTACTATTATATCGTTGTAAGGCGAAGGACATTATAAAAAAACTTTTCAAATTTTTCAACGGGGAGCAGTTTAATCCAAAACATAAGTAATCCATACTCATCCGGCCATAAAAACCTGCATCGAGATTCGTGAGACGCAAGTGGGCCCCGGTTCCACCTGATCTCCAGGCTTCGCGATTCGGTGGGCCCACGCCACGGCGGCAAGTACGAGAGGCGAGCCCCGCACCCGCGAACTGCACCACGGCTAGGGCCCACCTGCCAGCCTCCCATAAAAACCCACCCCCTCGCTCCCCTCACCTCGTCAAGCGCAAGCAAAGGCCACCACGGCCGGCGGCGACTTGCCCCTACTCTGACTCCTGGCGCGCTCCGAGGTTGCCGGCTCCCACCCATGGGGACCCAGCCGACGCTCCTCCTTGTCCTCCTCGCCGTCCTCGCCGGCGCCGCCCGCGCGTTCTACCTCCCCGGCGTCGCCCCCGCCGACTTCCGCAAGGTCCCGCTTTTTTTTTTTCTTTCTTTTCTCGCGATTGGATGGGGTCTTGGTGTTTCTTGATCCGGGCTGAGGTTGTTGCAGAAGGACCTCCTCGCCGTGAAGGTGAACCAGCTGAGCTCCATCAAGACGCAGCTGCCCTACTCCTACTACTCCCTCCCCTTCTGCCGGCCGGGCACCATCGTCGACAGCGCCGAGAACCTCGGCGAGGTCCTCCGCGGCGACCGCATCGAGAACTCCCTCTACGTGGTTAGTGCAATCCACGGTGCTCCGTCTCCCTCCTGCACTTGCTAATTCTTAAAATCCAGCTAGATGTGGAACATTTATGCGAGGAAACTACGATTGCTGTAACTTGGTGACACTGTCAACTAGGTGTAATATATTTAGGTTTCAATAAATGAAGGCAGGGGCTTATACTTTGGATTTTGCTCTAAAGAAAACCTGGTGATAGTGTGAATTGACAATTTTGATTGCATTGTAGTTTGAGATGAGGGAGCCTAAACTGTGCCAGATTGTGTGCAAGACTGTTCTGAGTGAAGAGGGGGCAAAGGATGTGAAGGAGAAGATCGAGGACGAGTACCGCGTGAACATGTGAGAGGCAGCTTGCTGGTTACATCGATGTAGATCAAATTCTCAAATGTTTCACATGATTGGGATGGGAGAGCATACCTTACTTGTGCCTGTGTTGCCTGCAGGATTCTTGACAACCTTCCTCTGGTCGTTCCAATCAAGAGACTGGATCAAGAAGAGCACACTATTTATCAGCTCGGCGTGCATGTCGGCGTCAAGGGCCAGTATTCCGGGGTAAGTTACATCTGCTAGCTAGCTATGCCGATTAGTTTGGTTATGTCAGGAAGACATATTTTGATCTGAATTCAATTCCTTGATGTAGAGCAAGGAGGAGAAGCACTTCATCCACAACCACTTCTCATTCCTGGTGAAATATCACAGGGATGCAGCCACAGATCTTGCTAGGATTGTGGCCTTTGAGGTTAAGCCATACAGGTCTAATATCCATCCCTTGTATTAGCCCATTATTTTGCATATGAAATGTTTGCAAATCTTTTGTGTGTTTTCCAAAGGGAAAAAACAAACACATTATTGTTTAGCATGCCTGACGAAACACGCACCATCATCTTTCCATTTCTGGTTGCTTCAGTGATGCTCATAACAGCAGTTTATCATCATCTCTGCTGCAGTATGAAGCATGAGTATGATGTTTGGAAGAACAATGAGACGCGGCTTAAAACCTGCGATCTGCATTCGAGGCATCTCGTCTTAAACTCTGATTCTCCTCAAGAAGTAGAAGCCAACAAAGAGATCATTTTCACCTATGATGTTAACTTTGAGGTAACGCCAACCATTCCACTTCTCAACTTTCTTCGTCGACATGCCTCTGTACTGTAATTGTACATCATTCAAGACAAATGGTTCGGTTTCTGCTTTGTGAAGCTGATCAAGATTCTCTGGCTATTTTGTCCATGCTGAATTCTGCAGGAAAGCAATATCAAGTGGGCGTCGCGCTGGGACACTTACCTGCTGATGACGGACGACCAAATCCATTGGTTCTCCATTGTGAACTCTCTCATGATCGTCCTCTTCCTGTCCGGGATGGTCGCCATGATCATGCTCCGGACTCTGTACCGCGACATCTCCAAGTACAACCAGCTGGAGACCCAGGAGGACGCCCAAGAGGAGACAGGGTGGAAGCTTGTCCATGGCGACGTCTTCAGGCCCCCGGCACGCGCAGACCTGCTGTGCGTGTACGTCGGCACAGGCGTGCAGTTCTTCGGGATGCTGCTTGTCACCCTGCTTTTCGCCATCCTCGGGCTCCTCTCACCGTCGAACCGTGGAGGGCTCATGACGGCCATGCTGCTCCTCTGGGTCTTCATGGGCCTCCTCGCCGGGTACTCCTCGGCGCGGCTCTACAAGGCATTCAAGGGGTCGGAGTGGAAGAAGGTCACCATCAAGACGGCGACGATGTTCCCCGGCGCCGTGTTCGCCATCTTCTTCGTGCTGAACGCTCTCATCTGGGGCGAGAGGTCCTCCGGCGCCGTGCCGTTCACCACCATGTTCGCGCTGGTGCTCCTCTGGTTCGGCATCTCCGTGCCGCTGGTCTTCGTCGGGAGCTACCTGGGCTTCAAGAAGCCGGCCATGGAGGACCCGGTGCGGACGAACAAGATACCGCGGCCGATACCAGAGCAGCCGTGGTACATGCACCCGGCCGTGTCGGTGCTGATCGGCGGCGTGCTCCCCTTCGGCGCGGTGTTCATCGAGCTCTTCTTCATCCTGACGTCCATCTGGCTGCACCAGTTCTACTACATCTTCGGCTTCCTCTTCCTCGTGTTCGCCATCCTGGTTCTCACCTGCGCCGAGATCGCCGTCGTGCTGTGCTACTTCCAGCTCTGCGGCGAGGACTACGAGTGGTGGTGGCGGTCCTACCTGACGGCCGGCTCGTCGGCGTTGTACCTCTTCCTGTACGCCACCTTCTACTTCTTCACCAAGCTGGACATCACCAGGGCGGTCTCCGGCGTGCTCTACTTCGGCTACATGCTCATCGCCTCCTACGCCTTCTTCGTCCTCACCGGCACCATCGGCTTCTACGCCTGCTTCTGGTTCACCAGGCTCATCTACTCCTCCGTCAAGATCGACTAGAGCTTAGCAGCAATGCATCATGCGTTCCAAGCAGCAGACATCGACTTTAGTAGGTAGAGCTCAGCAGTGAATGGATGGTTCATGGTTTGATCATCAAAGCGCAACATAGATTTAATTTACAGTTCAATCAGTCGTTACAAATGAATGGACTTTTGGTATGAATTTCTGATACTACTTCGGTTTAAAGATTATGAGATCTCAAGAATTAACCCTACACATATGACCATTTTACTTGCTGATGCTGAATAATTTTCATCCATGCCGACCATTTCAATCTGTGCCTGTACTGAAACATGTACTGTTTCTGCTTGAAACTGAGCCCCCTAGTGAACTCTTTGCATGTTCTTTCCATTCTGAATAATTTTCCTTCTGAATAAGAGCACGCAGAGGCAGGACATGGAAAGAAGACGACGCTCGATTCTTCCAGTGAAATCTTTGCATGTTCTTGACAGATGAAGGGTACATAAGCTAAAGCACGAGTGCATGACGAACACTCGGCAAGGCCAGGAGCTTATAAACTTATTATTAGATCATCCAGGGTGACTATTGGTAAGGTAGCTAATCTGCGGTCTTCTCCGGCGGCGAAGGCTCTCAAGGCCGGGGAGGCGGCTGGTCGCCGTGAGGCCTTTCCTGCTTCCCCTTGAACATGAGGTAGCTGAGGACGCCGACGACGAGGAGGCCGGCGGCGGCCATCGTGCTCGGGCTGTAGCGCCGGAGCGGGCTGGATGGATGCGCCGACGATGCGCGCTTCAGCGGGTCGTCGGCCATGGAGGCCCACGCCTTCATCTTCTCCGGCCACATGAGGCCCTCCTCTTGGTGTCTACCTCTGCTCCGAACTCCGAAGCTTTCTTGCTACCTGATCGCTGCTGCTGTGATGTGCACACGAAGCAAGGATGCAGGCGGCTTTATAAGCGGCAAAGCTGGAACGCATGGAGAGACACGTGGGTATGCCACGTGGCGCCGGGTCACTGCCACTGCCACGTGTTGGGACTTCAGCTACTTCTTTGTCCCAGGAAAGAACTAGCAACCTAGAGCAAAATATGGAAATCATCATCCTGTACGTTCACAAGGATAACAAGGGAATTTAGATGAACAAATCAGACGAACATTAATGGGATCTTTTCAAGATGTGCTAAATACTTCTTTTCTCGAGATTGATTGGTGGAACAATGGTACAGTAACACCTTGGAAGGAGAAAATTTGGAAAATGATGCTCAATTCGCATGCTTTGGAACATGTGCCTATGACACGTGGGATCTTCTGCGTCAATGACAGTAGGCCAAGATATGATAAGTTGAAATATAAATTTTAAAGAGTGTCATTTGGAAGAACCGATGGACCTTATTTCCTCTAAAAAATTATCGCCCAATTTCAGCACAGGCATCATCTTATGAAAATTACATTTTTGCCATGTGATTTCTTTGGTAGGCATGCTGTGGAGCTCTAAAAGAATGGTGATTTACATCGGCACAAATTCAAGGCTTCTGATCAAGTACCTCAACATAGAAGAAGGTTGGGACATGATCAGTTGACTCTTGAGGTAGGGGCATACTCTATAGGGGCATCAGCCTCTTATACTTGAAGAACCAAAGGAAGCAGCAGAAGACGAAAGCGCCAATCAATCCAGTAATGAGCAGCACCCACTGGAATGCATTCTTTATGCTGAAAACTGGAGTCACGAAGTTCATCCCGAATACCCCTGCGACCACTCCGAAAATAGCGACGACAAATGTTGCAGTTGTTAGCAGCAGCTCAAACTGGATCAGCTGATTCCGAACGTTGTCCTGCGAGCACAGGAAGTTCATGCCAAATCAGTGACTACAGAGTACAGACCCGCAGCATGTGAAATGGATTGCACAAATGTGATGTGCTAATAGCTTGAACGAGAAGAGCAAGAATATGTTGATGTACCAGCTGAATGTTGATAAAATCTTCAGTGTCGTCAATATACTCCTTCAACTGAAAGAAGGAAACGAAAGATCAGCCACCCTCAACTCCCAGTAAAAAAACAAAACAAGACAAATTGGAATTTGGAAGAGAAGTGACTCGTTACCGATGTCAACTTGTTAAGGGTGCTGTCAATGACAACAAAATATGCTTCCAATAACATCTCCAGCTCCTGAATATGTTCTGTCACTGTGTTATCCGAACTCTTCACACTATCATGCCTACTTCTACACAAACTGAACGCTTTCTCCAGCTTCCGTGATTCTGTGGGTGACGAGACTGGAGATACAGGAGCTGACACTGATGTCCCAGCACCTGCTGAGTTGTAGCCCAACATAGACTGATCACCAAAGAAAGATGATTCCATCCTCATCTTTTTCTCGGTGAGATACATCTCGGCCATATCTCCATCATCGTCCATTAGTTGTTCTATTTCATCCCTGACCTATTGCAAGATACAATGGCATTTATAAACCTGGTAAAATGATATAAAAAAAAGGGTCCCCGATGAGAATGAGAGTTACCTTTTGAACCCTTCTGGTCAAAGCAACTAGTCTGCTTTTTAATCGCCGAACACGTTCCAAACTTAACGTGCTGATTTTTGATGTCAGCTCATCCAACAAGGGATATGCTTCAATTTCCAATTCTGCTGCCTGAAAAGGCAGAATAATGCAGACTTAGATATGCTCTGATTTGAACTAATACTATTTTCCTAAAAAACTAAGCATACAAAAAGAAGTTGTCGAACACAGTAAGACGCAAAATGCTTCACGACTAAAGAATAAAGATCCGTAGCCTAGCTAACATGAGGTATGAAGTATCCCAAACAGCATGAACTGTACAACTTGTTGTGAACTATGAAACTTTGTACCCACAGAAAATTCTAGAAGTTACTCAAGAAAGTTGGCACATAATCATGTTAAGGTCATGGTTCTTCTTTGCAGCTTTCACAAAATATATTGTCAATAGTTAAAGCCTTCACGGTACTGGTTAGCATGTGGTTGCTTTCTTAAAGAACTTTGTTTTGCATACATTAACTGAACATAGCATGACACAGCTGGCTAGACTCTTTGTGCTGTGCGTCAAATCAGGTAGTTATGGAGAGTATTTATCATCACCGGTAAAATTTCACTGTTTAGTCCAAACATATAGGCCATCAGTTAATTTATACACTAATAGAATAGTATGGGTAGCAGTGCTAATAACAAAACCATGATGCCAAACAAATCCTAAATGTGCTCCAGTTATCTTGGTGGGTCCCAAATACAACCATGGCCACATCAGGTTCCAAATTTGTAGCTAGGTGAAGTCGGTGTACTCAATACCAAGATTAAATACATTCAAACATATATGAGAACAGTATATACTGATCTAACAAAAAAGCGACATCCGATCAAAAAAAAAAACAAAAAGCACATAGTAATATTGGTGTAACATATTTCTGTATAAGTCTACAACCTCAATTCACTGTTCAGAGCCATTTTCCCCCACTGCCGGAAGAAACTTGAATCCGATATGATAGCTTTAAAGAACTCCTAAACTTATTTATGTAAATTATAAGTGAATGGCACAAATCTGGTTCAAGAATTAAATTACCTCGTTAGAAAGGGTTCAAATATGAAAATATGAGGTATTGATCCATTTTCTTCTCATCAATTTGTCTATTGTGCTTAGAACAATTAAGCAATCGGAGATTGATAAGGTGATGAATGTCAAGATTTTAAAGAGAAAGCCTCAGTTTTTTCGGTTACAAGGGCAGGAGGCATCAAAGAAACTGCCTGCAAAGAAAAGAATCTGCAAACAGACAGACTGTTACTTTTTAACGAAGAAATCATCTGCATTATCATGTGGACATTGTATTTCTCTACTTGTACCAAACTACCTAAATATTCTCTTAAAGAACATCTTTCAAAGTATTATCACTTCTTTTAAACAATGCTCTCTCTTAACACTGAGAGACCAAACCTAGATTAACAAATGATACCTGGATAATGCATTACCTAAAAGAGTATCTAATGGAACCCTTTTCCATTCAAACATCTGTATCCATTAAATAATTCCTCATAAAGTTCTATGTTGCTCATTTGGATGGTTGAACACTTGAACTTTAATAATCCAAAGTATTTTAAAAGGATAAAGCATCAGTTTTTGGGCTACAAAGTACAAAGAGCAGGAGGCATCAAAATAACTGCCTGTGAAGAGAAGAATCTGCAAATAGACAGGCAGTTACTTTTCAAAGAATAAATCATCTGCATTGTCATGTGGATATTGTAATTATCTACTTATACCAAACTAACTAAATCTGCAAATAGACAGGTGCATAACACTATCATAAAAAGAAAAACTCAAATGGTCATAAAATCAGTCATAAGTTTGTTTGCTTTTACCTATTGTGTATAAACATTAAAGTACATAAGAGAATATCTACTCATCCACACACATTGCAAGACAAAAACTGCATTCATCAGAAATCTCAGAAATTTTGATCCAATCACACTTAACATGACACCAATAAACCGATTTTTCTTTTTGGAGATCAGAATCATCGACCCAATTGCACACCATGTCATGACTCCTCCAATAAACAACCGGTGATTAACTTAGCAACCTCCAATTGAACTATCCAACGAAGGCGCAATACTCCAATTGAACTATCCAATGAAGGCACAATATTGCAGAAAATTCACAGAGTAGAATTGAACTATACCATCGCTGCAGTGTGCAGAAGCATATATCAGAGGGGAAAAGTGAAATCGTGGAGCGCGAGGATCACCTGGGCATCGAGGAAGGAGCAGGCAGCCTCTAGGGCGAGCTCGAGCGCGCGGAACTCGAAGGGGAGCTCGTCGCCCTCGGCGCGCTGGAGAAGCCGGCGCTGCAGCTCGGCGGCGTACTGGAGGACGTAGCTGTCGAGGGAGTTGAGGAGAAGCACCTCATCGGCAGTGATCACGCAGCGGATCTGCTCCAGGTTGACGACGATGGCGCGCTCCCTCCCGAGGACCGTGGAGGGGTACACGAAGAGCGGGTCGAGGAGGCGGAGGTCGCGGGCTGGGAGCTCGCAGCGGCGCATCATGGTGGCCTTGTCCACCTCAAGCGTCTGCACGGAGGCTGTGGCGGCGTCGACGCGGATCCAGCTCCGCGTGCCGCCGCCGCGCTTCTTGAGGTTGGGGACGTCGAGGCCGCCTGGGAAGCGGCGGCCCGAGACCACGCCGCCGCCGGGTACGGAGGGGAGCGCCGGGGAGGAGGCCGAGGCGACTTGCGACGGGTACGCGCGGTGGAGGAGCGGCTGCTTGGCGGCGTCCATGGCGCGCCGGCGAGCGATTGGTCCCGGCGGTGCGCGCTGTGGGGTCTTTCGCGGGTGGGCCCTTAGCTAATCAGGAATTTACATGGTGCGCCGGAATAGTGATTGGCAGTTGTTCTGTTGTGTTGCGTTGGGTTGAAGGGAAGACGGATCTGTGGAGAACCGCTTTTGCCTTGGTAATACGTATATACAGCACACAGCCACAGGCCCACGTACGAACGGCATTGCAGTTGCGCCCTGCTCAAGTGATAATAAAGGCGATCTTTCTCTTTCACATCCTTTCGTGAAGCCAACTTGGGTACAATACCGTTGCCCGTATACATCACGTAGTCACATGATGAAGTTTTATACCTTGTTTGGTAGGGTTTATTTCAGCCGCTTTCTACGTGTGCACATTAATTGAACTAAATGTTTAGATTCCTAGGAGCAACCGAACCTTGGCTGAACCAAATGTTTCAGCTTCTTGAAGCCTCGAATCACATCTTTTGCAACCATTTTGAACCTGAACCGTGCTAACACGATGTGTGTCCTTACATCTATACGGTGCTAATTAGCATGAACGTGTCGGGATTAGATAAAATACCCTGACGAGTAGATCCTATACACGACTTACCCTTAGGGTGCGTATCTAGGAGGATAAGGCGAATATAATAACCTCGGGCTGATACCCTAGCTATTGATGCTCAGAGTAGGCTTCTTTGATTGTGGGTCGTTCAATGTGTTATCATGGGCTTTGAAGAGGTGCGTCTGGATGGCTGGCCCGATGCTCCCACCGTCTCGGGAATTCTTCCATGTCTAGAGCTTGAAGCCTTCCGGATATGGATGTCTTTTAGGACGTAAGTTAGCATGTTTATAAGATATACCTGTATATCTAGTAGGATTTTAAGTTATTCGGATAGGGTTTTTCAGGTCATATAGAACCAGGACTATGTGTACCATGTACTATAAATACCTCCCCTATAAGAGGGGGAGAAGATCAACATCCACATCGACAGGCATAGAGATCCAATCGCAACGCAATAACACAAATGCACCCGTGCGACTGAAGTAGGGTTATTATCTCTTTCTGAGAGTTTCGAATCAGGATAAATCTTTGTGTCTAATCTACTCTCCATCTCGGCGACTCGACGCATCTACGACAAAAATCCTTTGGCAGGAAAAGGTTGTTTGATCCCTCAATCAACAAGTAAGCTCGGCGTGGAATCGATTTCCTAGTTGTCAATAGCTAGCGCCGTCCATGGGGATACGACAGATCCTTTGACGAGTAGATCAAGGAGATGTCGGATGTCGATCGCTCGCCTGATCACCATACACCTGTTGGGTGGCTCGATGGCCGTCACGATGGAGCGGACTTGGAGTATGTTCCCGAGCTGATCTCGTTCTGAGTCAGGCCGAAACAACTTTCCCCCATGTTCAATGGGGACGACGACAAGCTCTATGCTGGCCTGAATATCCCGGATCGCATAGAACTCGAAGACAGAGTCACGTCGTGCGGAAGCTCGATGATGACCCCCTCGTGCCCCTCTGCTGGCAAATGCGTCAACATGGTTGCCCAAGACAATCGCCAACTCAAGGGAGAAATCTCTAAAGCGGCCTCACAACGCGCTAGCGACGCCGCTCGAGCTAGTCTTGAGTCCTCTATGGAAAGAACTACTCTAGGGAGCAACCGATGGCAAGCCAGAAGCGGGCCCTACAACGTCACCCGAACACCTTTGCCTTCACCAACTTAGGCATCGAAGGCCTCGTCTAAGGAACAACGTTGTTTGGCTTCAGTCCTCGTCGGGCAAGAAAGGATGCGAGCACTGGCGGTGGTCATGCGTGAGCTCGCAAACGAGCCCACGCAAGAAGACCAGGAGGCCATGGGCATCGCCGTCACGGAAGGTCTCGAGAGGCTAGCCACTGATTTGGCCCCACCGCCACCACCCGGCCAAAGGGGACCCAAAAGATGTGCTCGGGAGCGCCCTCAAGGGGTGCTGACTGACTCTTACAGTGGCGAATCTCGGAGTGTTACCCAGGAAAGCCACGACCGTCGTCACCAACGCCACGACCAAGCAAGAGGACACAATGAGGAGAGCTTTGGAGGCCGTGGCCGGGGTAAACGTAACTTCACCACGATGTGTTCCCCGCGCCATGACCGAGAAGTGTTCTCTTGTCTTGGTTCTCACTCGTACGACCAACGACCTCGCGATGGTCGGGACCACCCCGATAGATCTAAACATCACGGTTCTGCAGCTTATTGATGTCAGGCTTTTTTCTGTGCCCTTCAAGACGTCGTTTGGCCAAAATGTTCAAGCCCAGATACATCGAAAGGTTCAACAGGACCCAAAACCCCGATGAATTCCTCTCAATCTATACGACCGCCATCTTGATAGCCAGAGGAGACGAGGGCATAATGGCCAGTTATCTATCCACTGTGCTCGACGGGACGGTCCAAACTTGGCTCTTCAATCAGATGGAGGGATCCATCCACTCCTAGACCTAGCTCAGCGAAACACTCGGATCGAATTTTCAAAGTTTCTACGCTCAGCCAGGCAGAGAAAGGGACCTCGAGCGTGTGATCCAAACCGAAGGAGAGTCTCTCTGTGACTTCGTCCAAAGGTTCATCATGGTACGCAATTCCATCCCAAATGTCTCGAATGAGTCAGTCATACGGGCATTAAATTTGGAGTCAGGGATGTCCGGTGCACCCAAGATCTAGAGATCCATCTGAACCTAACGGCTAGCGAGCTTTTCCTCATGGTCGACCGCTACACTGACACTGACAAAGCGGTCAAATGAAAAACTTGGCTCTTCAATCAGATGGAGGGATCCATCCACTCCTAGGCCTAGCTCAGCGAAACACTCGGATCGAATTTTCAAAGTTTCTACGCTCGGCCAGGCAGAGAAAGAGACCTCGAGCGTGTGATCCAAACCGAAGGGGAGTATATGTGTGACTTCGTCCAAAGGTTCATCAAGGTATGCAATTCCATCCCAAAAGTCTCGAATGAGTCAGTCATACGGGCATTAAATTTGGAGTTAGGGATGTCCGGTGCACCCAAGATCTAGAGATCCATCCGGACCTAATGGCTAGCGAGCTTTTCCGCATGGCCGACCGCTACGCTGACACTGACAAAGCGGTCGAATGAAAAAGGATGCTCGAAAAGGGAAAGTTGCGGCCACAATCGAGCCTTGAGGTCTCCGAAAAGGTAGGGGCTTCCTCACTCGAAAAGAAGATAAAGAAGAAGAAAAAGAGGCACACCTCATCAGACATTATTGTTGCAATCGAACAGCCTTCCGATCACAAGTCCATCATGCAAGCGCAGCAGTCCTCAACATGTCAGCGGTATTAGGAGCAAAAACCCCAACCTCGTAACACGGGAAGGGCACGAGTCCTCGTCTTTCCCCACGTCATGGTGAAGGGCCACCGAACGAATACCAGAGTAACATGTTTTGCCCGATTCACAAAACCTATGGGCATGACTTGCACACTGTCGCACTTGGTTAGCCTGCTTGGAGATGTTCTACGAGGGCAAGGGTGAGATGCCCACCGTGCCTGTGGAAAAAGATGATAGAAAAGTGAAGAGAGCGCCCAACGATAAGGATGACATGGAGTTCTAGGAGCCTCAGAATCATATTGCTGTAATCTTCGGAGGCTCCTCTGCATACAAATCCCGACGAGACGTCAAGGAAGTGGTGTAGGAAGTATACCATGTCGACAAAGGATCCTGCCCGATCCAACAACTCAAATGGACCGAATTGCCGATCACTTTCTCAAAGGATTGCCCTCCTAGGATTACCAAGCCTTAGAAGCTCCCGCTAGTGGTGAGCCCGACCATCAGCAACATGATGGTGGGGCGCGTGATTATTGATGTAGGTAGCTCCCTCGACCTTATACGATCAAGGTACTAAACCAAATGCAGATCCCTAGATCAAAGATCAAAAACATTGTTATTCCTTTTCATGGGATTGTGCCAGGAACCTCGATCAACCTGCTCGGGCAAATTGTCTTGCCCGTAACATTTGGGAGTCCAAGCAGTTTCCGGACAGAACTGGTCACATTTGAGGCAGTCGACTTTGAAACCCCTTACAATACTATTCTGGGCAGGCTAGCCTTGGCAAAATTTATGGTCGTAACACATCATGTCTATCAGAGCATCAAAATTTTCAGTACAAACGGAGTGATTACCGTCAGGGGAAACACCAAGGTCGTCCTAAGCTATGATGAGAAGACACTAAGCATGGTCGGACAGCTCTCCTAGCGTAGATCCGACTAAGGGCCCAAGACGTCTCACAAGAGGATCTCCCTCCAGCCCAGCGGTGAGACCAAAGCCGTCCCCATTTTCGGCTCAGATCCGACCAAGGTCGTGCACCTTGGGGCCGCTTTGAACCCTAAATAGGAACTAGAGCTCGTCACCTTCCTCCGGACAAATACGGACGTGTTCCCCTAGGAACCATCTGACATGCCCGGAGTCCCAAGAGAGGTGGTCGAGCACAGGCTAGCACTTTAGCCTGACGAGAGACCGGTGAGACAAAAACTCATGCGATTCTCCCCGAGAAGCAAGCAATAATAAGAGAGTAGCTCGACAAGCTCCTTAAGGCTGGGTTCATCCGTGAGATCCATTACTTTGAGTGGTTGGCGAATCCGGTCATCATGCAGAAAAAAATAGGAAAGTACCGCATGTGCGTGGACCACACGGACCTAAATGCTGCATGCCCCAAGGATAACTTCCCGTGACCACGCGTTGATCAGTTGGTCGATGCAACAGTGGAAGCTTGGTTGATGAGTTTTTTGAACGCCTACACAGGATTCCACCAGATCAGCTTGTCATCGGAGGACAAGGAGAAAACAACCTTCATCACCCTGTTCGGTACCTTCTGCTACATGACTATGTCTTTCGGTCTTACGAATGCTAGAGTAACTTTCCGAAACTTGATGCAGAAGACGTTTCCTGACCAAATAGGCTATAACTTGGAAGTCTACGTCGATGATTTTGTGGTCAAAAGCAAGCTCGAGTCCAGCCATGTCTCCGATCTCGAGGAAACCTTCAGTAACCTTAAGAAGCACCGAATAAAGCTAAACCCGGAAAAGTGCATCTTCGGCGTGCAAGCAGGAAAGGTGCTCGGTTACATGGTCGACTCGGTAGGAGTGGGCGCAAACTCAGAGAAGATTGAAGGCGTAGAAAGGATGTGCTCACCCTCCAATGCAAAAGAAGTGCAAGCCCTTATGGGGCACATGGCAGCGTTAAACCGCTTCATCTCTCGACTGGGCCAACGCGGCCTTCCTTTCTTTAAGGTGCTCCGAAAGCATGCCGGTTTCGTCTGGATAGAGGAGGCGAACAAGTCTTTCGAAGACTTCAAGTGGTACTTGTCCACACCGCCCTTGCTGACCACACCCAAAGTAGGGGAGCTTTGCTCTTGTACGTCGCCGCTACCCCTTAGACCGTAAGCGTTGTCCTAACCGTGGTTCGAGACAGGAACCAGCGACCCATCTATTACATGAGCGAAGTGCTCCATGGGCCGAAGGAGCGTTAGCCTGAGGTCCAGAAGCTCCTTTATGCTTTGTTCATGTCGTCCCCAAAGTTGCAGCACTGTTTCCAAGCCCACACGATCACGGTGCCAACCAAGTTTCCCTTGGGCAAAATTCTGAGGAACCAAGATGCAAATGGGCTCATAGCAAAGTAGGCCATGAAGCTCTCCGAGTTTGAGATGTGCTTCGTAGCCCGCTCGGTGATCAAATCCCAGGTACTAGCAAACTTTGTCGCGGAGTGGACAAATCACGACCAAGCTAGTCCAAAGCTCGATTCCTTGGACAATGGTCGTTGGACAATCTTCTTCGACGGGTCTCGCACCTACGATCGCTTGGGGGCTAGAGTCGTGCTCGTGTCACCTTAGGAGGGATGCCTACAATACGCTGTGTAGCTGCACTTCACGACGACCAATAACGTCGCGGAGTACGAAGGGCTTCTTGCGAGCTACAGGCGTGCAAATCACTTTGCATGCAGCGGTTAACTGTGAAAGGGGACTCACAATTGGTCGTCAACCATATCAACAAGGAGTTCCAGTGCTCCAATGAATCGATGGTTCGTTATTTATTCAAGGTAAGAAAGATGGAGAAGCACTATAACAACTTCGAAGTACTATACATCTCCAGGAGGGACAATGCTCTAGCCGACCAACTCTCCAAGCTCGGGTCTTCTTAGGAGGCAGCACCACTAGGAGTGCCCGTCGAACACTTGTACAAGCCTTCCATACCCATTGAAGAGGAGTCAACTCAGGTAAGCGACACCGTAACATTCCTCGAACACAGACAAGATTGGATGACACCGTTTATTTGGTATCTCGCGAATGAGGTTCGGCCAGAAGAGTCGGTCGAGTGTTCCCGACTACTCAGACGGTCCACGCCCTACAGGCTAGTCGAAGGAGCCTTCTAACACAAAGGCGCACTCGGAGTCCTCTCTAAGTGCGTATCTCAAGAGGAGGGCAAGTACTTGCTTAGAGAAATCTATGAAGGAACTTGCGGAGCACACCCATCCTTTTGGACCTGGCAGGGAAGGCCTTTAGGATGGGATACTACCGGGCAACCGCCCTCGTCGATGCTCACACCATCGTGACTACTTGCAAGGCATATCAATTTCACACTCGCAAGGTCCATCAACCGGCCTATGCCTTGCAAACGATCCTGCTGGTCAAGCCGTTCTCGACATGGGAGGTCGACATCCTAGGATCGTTCTTGCATGTCGCCATCGATACCTTCACCAAGCGGATTGAGGATGAGTCGGCCTCGACCATCATGGTTTAGGCTGCTACGAAGTTTTTCCATAGCAACATGGTCGCCAAGTTAGGAGTCCTAAAGCGTTTGATCACCGACAACAGACTCAATTCACTAGCGAGCTGTTCTAGGAGTACTGCGAGCCAATCAGATCAAAGATCTACTTCGCCTCTGTAGCACATCCGTAGAGCAACGACGTAGTCAAGTGCGTCAAAGGACAGGTAATCCAGGGCATGAAGAAGCGGGTCTTCAAGCAGGGAAGCCCCGTTCTAGCTCATTTATGGTGCAGAGGCCGTCTTGTCCCCCGAAATTCTGCTAGGATCTCCGAGGGTCAATGCGGTTGACAATGTCAGGCAGGAGGAAGAACGCCTTCTCGACCTCGACCTCTTGGAGGCTACACGTAATCGGACTCTGCTACGCTCCGCTGCATGCTTGCAATCCTACTTGCAAGCTCTTCGCAAGCATGCGGTAAAACCGGTATGACCAAGGACCTTGTAGGTTGGCAATTTGTTCTTATGAATAATTCAAAACCTTTCGAATACCGACAAGCTATCCCCCTGCTGGGAGGGTCCATATACGGTTGTTTCTGCAATATGCAAGGGAAGACGAATGCGAGCTCTCTAATACATGGAATATAGACCAGCTTCGGAAGTTCTACGTGCAATCCTTCTTTTTAATTATCAGTTGTTTATTTTTAGTATTGTCTGCTCTTTCACTCTTTCTTGGTTATCAAGGATACTCGGGGTGACCCTGCTAGACAGAGCGTCGACTCATGTTAGGGGACCCCGGTGTAAAGATAGCGCAAGAATTGAGCAAACGGTTTGTCTTAGTTCTAGTCAGACCGGGATCATGGAACACGATGATTGAGAATGTGGACCGGGATCATGGAACAAGATGATTGAGAATGTTACACATATTTCAGCATTGCATTCGCCACCAAAGGGTATGCGCCTAAATAAGCCAATTCTCATCGCATGCAGACCCTCCTTATTGGTCGGTTCAAGAATGTAGCTCGGTTAAGAGCATGATTGTCTTGCAATCTAAATGCCTCATGGTCATGAGTCACCTCCCCTACCTGCCAAGCCTATGCTCGCAACCTAGGTGCATGGGCTGGGACACTAGGTGGGATAGGCCTAAGCCTGTTCTGTTTTTCTTCTCCTTGAGTGCCTCGTCCATGCTCGCAACTTAGGGGCATGGATGCCGAGCATTTGAAGGACAGGCTGCTACCTCTCCTATGACTAAGTCCGTGCTCGCAAATTAGGTGCACGATACTTAGTCACGGCGGGGGCTAGGGTTAGGATCGTGCTGTTCCAACTTAGGTTTTCCCTTTGCATTATACCTACTTCTATCGCCGTATGTTCTGTTTGCTCCTTTTGCAGAAACAAGGATGCATCATCAAACCAAGAAACTACCAAGATAAAGTTAGATAATGCTTATAGTTTTATAAAACTTAATTTTATTTCTTGATTGACCGAGTTACAAAGAAAGATTACAGAGGTGCTAAGGGGAGGTCTCTAAATCCTGGTCAAGTTTCTCTTGCTCCAAAGTCAAAAGCTTTTTCCTTAGCTCGTTAAGCTCCGTCTAGAGATTTAGAACCCGGATTTGCGCCTGGTGCCCCTCTTGCCCTTCTTGGCTCGGTCCGAAGCTTCCTAAGCAGTTTTGGTGAGTTTTTCTATCTTGGCCTCTAGGGACAAGGACCGGACACGCTCCTACTCCAATGCGGCGGTGACCCCCTGGTTCTTTGCTGTGACTGCCCCTAACTGGGCTTCAAGACGCCCAACTTTGCCTTTGAAGCGGGCTTGAGCCTTGGAGAGGCATTGCTCCAAGTCCACAATCCTAGCCTCTTGCTCGGCATAGGCCTTGGCGACCTCTTCAGGAGCTATTGTGTCTGCTTGGAAGTCAGCGTAGGTGTCTTCTACCAGCTGCGGGAGACAAAGATAGATGTTACCAACCCTGACAAGGATGAAATACGGACAAGCACGTAATTAAGAGTTGTTACCTTGCAGCACCGAACAAGTAGGTTGTTTTAGAACTGAGCGAGGATGTTCTTCTCGTGCAGCAAGCCGAAGGGATCCTCTTCCGTGGCTCCGTGATCGGGTCAAATCCTTTCAAGAAAGAGCGAGGAGACCAGTTTGGCGGGCGATGCTTGTGTAATATCAAATCAAAAAAAAGGAAAGAAGGGAGAGGGCCTAGCACGGCCTAGCCGGCCCAACTCTACCACCGACCTCAACGAGCGGAATTTTTCATGGGGCTTCTAACATGCTCCATCTTCCTTTCTATCTCACCTCTCCCTCCCGGTCTCGCTCTTGATCTCTCGATCTCTCTCCTCTTTCCCTGGACCAGCCACCGAACCCCTCATCTCCACCTCGCGCGCCTCTCACCTCCAGAATCGGCGTGCCCTTACCTCACCACCACGAGTCCTCGTCACCATCTCCACCACCAGCCGCCACCCTCAACCTCACCTCCACTGTAGCCATCACCACCACCTCCGACCGCCGTCCTTGGTAACAGCAGCGGTAGCCGCTCGTCCCTTGGCCGCAGCAGCGGCAGTCGCCCCAACATCCCCAGCGTCCCTCCACTAGCCGACGCCCCTCTTACCTCCCCAATCGAGCGCCGCCGTCGCCTTGGTAGCAGCAGCCGGTGCCGTCTCCTCTGCTATTTGGCGCCGCCTCGGGAACCTGCTACGCTGGCTTGACTCAAGCCTAGTAGGTCGACCGGGGTACGAATGGGAAGAAAGGGAACCAGCCGGCGTCTAGGGAAGAAGGGAAGAAGGAGAAAGGGAGGAGAAGATAAGAAGAAGATGAAGGGGGAAAGGGGAAAAAACTAGGGTTTGTGCCACGGCTTGAAGGTATGAAATTTATGGTCTTTTCCTGTAATTGAACCCTCTCATGTCATGATTAGAGGAGAATTAGGGAAAATTAGCACCCAAGGGGGGTTGAAACCATGGTGTATATGTTGATACACATGAGCAGCAAATTAGATGGTCGAAATGATATGGTTATGTCAAGAATTGGGTCTCACCCATGTTATACAAATTGTAGGTTATATTCCTAGCTTTCCGTAGAGTCCTAGAACACGTGAATCGGATATACGGTCTAGGAGATATGATCATTTTAGGACCGCTGCCTGGAATTTCTAGATTTCATCGATTTTCTAGAAAATTATCTCGGTATAGGTTTTGTTTAGTTGGGTGATCGGGGCTAGGTTTGGGTAGAATAGCTAGACATCCCTAACCTTAAGCGATATATTTACTGAGAATCTGCCCTTGGTTTAGGAGGTGCCATCGCCTCAGGATCGGTGTCGTCTTCGCAGCTATTGGCTTCGTCCGGTAAAGAGGTAAGTGCATATTTATTCAAAGTGACTTATCCTATTTCGTCTTTTCACTGTGAAGTTTCTTTAAGATCTATTGATATGTCCATGTATATAACTCGAGTGGATGAATTAAACTCGAAGCTCGATGATAACGTGGTATATGATCGTTTGTGGGCTTGCATCATTTTGCATTCATGTGCATGGGCCGAGCCAGTGGATGGTCATATTACTAGTCCGGAGTGTCTCTGGCCAGGTCGGTGAGAAATCCATATGACCATGACTTGGGCCCTAAGACCTACGAGAGTAGGCACTCCACAGGAGTGAAGGTTATGCTTGGACCTGTATAAAATAGGACGGGGCAATAAGGGTGTCATCGAAGGTTGAATCCTTGCTATACCGGTATATGCTACATAGAAGAGACGCATCATGCATTGCATTGCATAGTTTTGATTATCAGCTATGGTTATTCTATATTATTGGTGAAATGGTGATGCTATGGATATGATTTTTTTATTTATTTTCAGTATGTTTCTTTGATTAAATATGTGCTTGCTGAGTTCCTGGACTCACGATTGTTTTCTGTTGTTTACTTTTAGGTGATGCATGAGGTTGACGTGTGTGGACGGGAAGTAGTTGCACCACTATGCACCACATCAAACTAACAAGTTAATAACCTTCTAGGCAATAACCTAAGCAATACTTATAGAAGTAAGAACCTTCTAGAAGATACTAACTTGGTGTAAGTAAGACTCGAATGATAATGTGTTCTTGGTATTGTTAACCTCGCTCGTCGTCTAAATGAGCCATAGGGCCTAAAGTAAGGTAAATTTTGGGTTGTGATCCTGCTCGGTAGCAGGAGTTGTGCTCGTAACGTGGTTATGGTGGTTTGGTATACGATACTTTGGTAAAATGGTTATATATATGTTATTATGATGGATGCTCTTTTTTGTCTGCTGAGTGAATATCCATATTTTTAGGGGAGTGTTGCCGAAATTTCATAGAATTTAGGGACTTAGTAGCATCTTGGGCTCAGTAGGAGCCGGGGTGTTATAGCTTGGGACTTCGATGGCGACAGCGCGGGTAATTTGCGTACTCGGGGGCTGCCCAAGACCCTCAGGATTTTGAGCGGAGGGCTCTTCCTGAGGAGGAGTCACCTCGGAAGGTCCTATGGCCTCCTCCCAAGCATCTTGTATGCTCGGGGCTGCTCGGCGCCCTTGAGGGTGATAGATGCCAGAACTCCCTAGGAAGACGTTCCCCCCAGGGGCTTCTTGACTTCGTCCCAAGCATGCTCCATGCTCAGGGCCTCCTCTCCTCCTAGTTCTAGAGTACCAACAGAAGACAGGGGATGTTCTTCGATGTCCTCCATGTGATCTTCCGTCATAATGCGGTCTGCAATTCACTCGAGCTCATGGTCCATAGCACAAATGATAATCTTTGTTGCTATAGCAGCGAAATCGACATGGTGGTCTCGGTGATCTATGAATAAAAAGAAAGAAAAGGACAAAAGTAAGAGATGGCAGTCGAGCAGAAAGAGAAGATGCTCGTATGTACGTACCTGCAGCTGAAGGGGGAACCTCCTCTTGATCCTTGATCAAGTCAGGGGGGCGGGCTGCTCTCTCTCCCCTGCTCCTGTGGTCTCTAGGGGCTGCCTAGGTTCCTCTTAATCCAAGAATTCTGAGGCCACAGCCCCGGTAGCCCTGCGACGGGCCCTCCGTACCAAGGGCTCATTGTCGTCGCTGCTCGGCCTTCCTTCCCCTTGTACGTGGGAAGTGCCGAGCTCGAGTCCGCTCCTGTTGATGTTGCGAGCATGGCTCACAGCCAGGCGTTCTCCTCCTCCAAGAATTCATGCTTACGATTCTCGACGAGCTGGAAAAGACACTGCATGAGCTCGGGATTTTCAGTGGTGAAGTTTCTCGCCTAGAGTAGTACCCCGGGCACCTCAACCGTATCGGTGTACTCCAGGTGAGTTTTCTAGATGCTCTGTTGCAGGGGACTTGAGGATGGCTTGACCTTGGTCGATCGCTTCGCCGGAGCAACTTAGGGGGTTGGAGCTTTACACTTCTTGGTAGGAACCTTTCTTGGTAGCTTTTGTGTGCATACACCCCCCGCAAAGAAGGTGGCAATCGCGCGCTCCAAGTCCTCTTCCTCCTGCAGGCATGCTGCATCGAGCATAAGTTAAAGCTTAAGCATGGAAAGGAGAGGCAGTTAGGATTGTGTGCCTCTTCGGAGCGCTCCTGGATGTTCTTCACGCGCAGTGCAGAGGAAGAGGACCCCTGTTCCCTCTGAGCACCAAAGATCTTGATCATCCGAGCTTCCACCCAGCTGATGCTTGGAGCTGCGAAGGTCAAGGAAGACATGAGCATGACAAAGAACACTCCTCGAGCATGGAGTAGGAAGAAAAGGATGAAATGTACCAGAGTCAGCCTTGTGGATAAAATCTTGTCAGCCGGTGATCTCGTAGACGGGATACTCTCTTCTGCGGAGGGGACACATCCTGTTCCATAATGAGTCCTCCGTGATCATCTGGCCGGTGAGCCCGCGGGAGTCAAGCTCGTTGATCAAGTTGAGCCACTTTTTCTCGTCAGCCTGGACGGGAGGATTGGGGATGCTCTTCTTGATCGAGACTTCTCTACAGAAGCAAAGGTAACTGTCCACAGATTTCTTGAGGTAAAACCACCATTTGATCCACCCAGAGATGGAGTCTTTAAGGGTCCTAACAGGGTAAGAGAAAGGAGATGGAGATCGAAGCCGAAAATACACACGGCCAACTGCAAAGTTGTTCCCATGTAATAGCCCATTTTTTGGCCCTTTTAAAACTTTTGTAAATTTCAAAATTTCAATTGCATTGTATTTACTATTTACAATCTAAAAATTCCTATTTTCAGTAAATTCAAAATTCAAATTAGAATTGCAATTTCATCTTTCTCCATCAAATCTAATTCTATAATTACAAGTTCAACTTTTAACTTAATCAAAAATGGAATTTAATATTTTCAATTTAAAATTCCTTAAAATTCAATTATAATTAAATTTAATTAATTATGCTCTTCCTAGCTAATTATGTCAAAAATTCAAATTTTAATTGGTAAAATTCTACATGGCTATAGCTGCAGTGTCGCGCCGCAACGTAGCGGCAACCCAGTAGCCGCTATACCGCGTCGCGGCGGATGGGCATTTCTGCAATAACGCAGAAATGGTGGGCATTTCCATATTTATTATTTTTTTGGGCGAAATTTTTTTTTCTATAGGATCAAGACTGTATGTACCATGTACTATAAATATCTCTCCCATGGGAGGGGGAGGAGATCAACATCCACATCAAGAGGCATAGAGATTCAATCTCGCTGCAATAACACAAACACACCCGTGCGACTGAAGTATCTTTTTTCGATAGGCTCGAAACATGATAAATCTCTATGTCTAATCTACTCTCCATCTCGGTGACTCAAGGCATATACGACGAAAACCTTTTGACATGAAGGGACTGTTTGATCTCTCAATCAATAAGTAAGCTCGGCGGAGAATCAATCGTCGACAAAATGCCTGAGCTAAATACTATTCATGCGCTGACACAAAATTCACTGAAAAAGCACTTGATCATGCACTAGCACTTGATCATGCAAAGAACAAATGGGAAACACTACTTGGTAGATCACCAGATGGACGAGGGCATGTGCAACGTCTCCTCTACTCACATGGCCACGTACAACAAAGATAGCTGAAGTTTTTATTGCAATATACTCGCTCACATGGGCAGAACTTTTTTTTAGATAATGAACTATAATTCTAGTTGGAATGTACACAACTAATATGAGTAGGAGCAGGTACAATAGTCCACGTCAGCTATCTATAAGCAGTCTCTAGGGTTGCCATATAGAACATGTGATGATGTGGAGGAGAGATATCATGTATAGATATTTGAGTTGTCTTCAATGTAAGAGTCGACTCTACATGAGAAAAGAAACTTTATGTGTGAGAAAACTGCCTATAAAAACGTGCAACCTACCATTGTATATGTTACCTCTAGCTCTGCCTTTAGGTGACATGACAATAGTTAGAGACAGCTGCTGTCTTAAACATGGTACATGCTGTAAGAGCATGTACAGTGGTTGAGACAGCAACTATCTCTAACTATTGCCATAGTTAGAGACAGCTGCTGTCTCAAACATTGTACATGAGACAGCAGCTATCTCTAACTATTGCCATGTCACTTAAAAACAACGCTAGAGACAACATATACAATAGTAGAAATGGTTGCACGTTTTTATAGACAGTTTTCTCACACACAAAGTTTCTTAATTCTCGTGTAGAGTCGATTTTTGCATTGGAGACAGCTCAAATATCTATGTATACTCTCTCTCCTCCACATCATCATATGTCCTACATGGCAATTATTAAACTGCTTATAGATAGCTGACGTGGACCATTCTACATGCTCTAAGACTAGAGCTAATTAAGATAAATCCTATCTCTCCTCTCGATGTGCCTTTCTAAAGTCAATGGAAGCTTTCCGGACAAGTACGCAGGTGAAGCTAGTTGAAATCTTTATTGCAATATTATGCTCATGTGGTGGGAAAAAAAAAATCTCGTCTCTCGTCCCGACATGTTTTCCGAAGTTAACGGAAGCTCTTCAGGCCAAGACAATGGCAAAGCAACATTTTTTTTTAATTAGGATAGCAGCCGCAACATCTGAACCAACATGATCCGACGCGGGCCACGCGGCACAAAAAAGTATATGTTTTCTAGTATATATTTCGATCCATTTTATTTTCTTGGTTTTTTTCCAATACACATTGTACCATTCCCTTTCCCTTATAAAGTGGCATCAAACCTTGAAGCATCGACATCAAAAGGCAAATCAGCAGTTTGTTAAGAAATTGTTTACGGTTTGCTGAGATAGCTGACAGGTAACAATGCGCATATCCTTCACGCTTTGTTGTCAACTTTTGTTGACAGCAAACCGTGCCAAATTTTGCAGTAAGAAGCGAAGAGCCTTGGGAATCATGGATCAGAAAAGGAGATCTTGGAACAGGCAAATCAAAGCACAGAAAGAACAACGTGAGGACACGTTACGTGCGTACACTACTATTACACCAATAATTCTTTCCGGTATTAAAGGCTAGGGTTTCCCAGGCAGTGGCACTGCTAGAAAAAAGAAGAGGAAGTAGTCTAGAGGTTGCCGTAGATCCGTTCGCTGTTCTCTTCACCGGCAGCCTCTAGACGGTCGGTGGGGAGACGGTGCCAGATTTACGGTAGGTGGAGTTAGTAATAGCAGTGGTTTAAAGTTTGAAATAAGAATATTTCTCTCATCGGCGGAAAGTTGGATCAAGCAGGGTGTTGGCTTTCTTCGACGGCTACTCCTCGGCAAGCTACTATGGCGGTGTCTCTGGTGTAGTGGTCACGCGAGATTAGATCCTCGGTGTTAGATCTGGCAGTGATGGCAGTGATGTCGTTGTGGCGGCACAGATCGAATCTACTCACTGGAAGATCACCATCACCTCAAGCAGGAGCCAGATCCCTACAAGAAGGGCAAGTAGAGTCTCTTTTTATGTTTTTTGGTAGTTTCTATAAGTGGGTGCATTAAGTACCGGATGCACAAATCCTATATTTTATTTTGTGGTTCATCAGCAAGCTGGTGGAAAAGTGTACGTCAAGTGGATATGTTTTCTGCCTTTTAAGAAGCTTACCTCCGATGTTAGTGTTAAAATTTCTCATAACGCTCTTTTACGAGAGGAGAGGACGAGGTGTTGTGTATACTATACAAGCTTTTTGGGGCTAGCACATTATAAAGCCATACTCTTTATATTGTTTTTTTATGGGAGTTGGTGCTTCTTACCGCTGAGACTCATTGGTTTTTATTTTAGTTTGCCATACTGAGTAATCAAAGTTATTTGGTTGTTTTTTTTAAAAAAATCTTCCACATGTGCATCCCCTTAATTGGGGATGGAAATATGATAGGTCAGGTAGGACAAAATGTTTCGTAGTTGCTGCCTTCCATAATGTTTTAAACAACTGGAACTTGAAAGGATTGTACAGAATGAATTTAATTTAGGACAGATACTTTTTATGTTCAGAACTTTTTTCTTTCTCCCCTGGCACTGCAGATAATCGATGCGTATGTAAACTAAAACTATGTCGAAGATGCAGCATTATTAAACTAAAAAAGCAAATGGTGGTATGCAAGTCAAAGAGTCATTACGCATCCTTGGAACAATTAGAGTATCCATAACAAAATGAGCACACTACAGAACAAAAGAAAACTGCTAACAAAAATTAATAGCCAGCTAAAACTTCTGAGAAGATCCGATTCCAGAATGATCATTGTCAAACAGTGGGATTCCTCAGCAAGCATCGACAGCATTGATATGGCCTTGCAGGCAAGATTTATAATAATTCGTGGACACTTGGTGGGGCATGGACCACTACCCTTAATGGTGCATCATGACTAACTAATTGTTTAGATTAGTAAAATGCATGCTTGGATAGCTTTTCTTCTTATCTAATCAAGCTGGGCTCCAGCAATCATCCACCACAGTGACCACATAATTCTAGTCAAAAGGTCCATGGTGGTGAGAACTGAGTACATGTACTAATCAGTAAAGCCCACTTTTTCAAAAGCAATTTCTGTGACTCAATGCATCATTTCTCCACAAATCAGCACAATGGTGAGTTGATTGCCAAAAGAATATATTTAGAGTTATATTTGCCGCGCATCTGAGCTTACTGGAACTGCTTGGAGGATCAAACAAATGGCCGACATTTTAGCATAGAAAGTTGAATCACTTCACTTGAAAGCATTCAGTAGTCAGTACCACTATCACTGGATAGGGCAAGAGGCAGTCCTAAGCTCTGCGCCTGAACAGCTATCCTCTCTTACAGTGAATTATTACTATGCTAGAAGATTAGCTCAAATTCAAAAAATTACGCTTTCTGCACATTGCTGAGTAGCACTGACAGTTCATCTGAGCATGATTTGCATCCTTGTAAGCTTCTGTAACCAAAACAGAGTTTCTATAGGCAAATAAAACGGGAAAAAAATCGGATGCAGAGTTGGCAACTAAACCTATATGTGCATAGTGTCTCTTTTTCTCAGTGTTTCTTACATACATTCATGTCACGCCAGTGTTTCTTACCTACATTCATGTCACCACTCTATTTCTTAGTATGACAGTATCTGAAAGAAACTATTACGCATATGAAAACAAGCCATGGAAACAAACCTATATGCGCACAGTGTTTCTTTTTCTTTGGCCAACAAGTTCTCCCTTCTCAGTGCTGCGTATTGTTCACTGATGATTGTTGGTTCATTTATCAAGTAAAAGAAAACTTTGATTACTTGTATCAAGTGAGTGAGATTACTTTTATCAAGTGAGGTGAATACCAAGGAGCTGCTAATCCACCACTGTCTTCCCATAGAGAAGATCACTAATCCAGTATTGTCCTCCCATAGATGATAGAGCTGCAGAAAACCACTGACAAATGAATAATAAAAGAACAAACCAATCCAGGCACTCGAAATGTGATTGTAATTCAGATTGGACAAACAAATTAATCCAGGCACTCGAATTCTCGAAATGTGACTGTAATTCAGATTAGGCAAATGTTTTTACATGCTCAAGAAGAGATTCTTCCAAAGCACAAGTGTGTCAATACCCTACTTTGCACCGCATCTCTTCCCCTAGAATAAAAACAGGGGAAGAACACGTACAGCGCTGGCTACAATATATATACGCGTACACACAAATCAACAAATCACAGTGCTGCCTCGACGATGGCAATCAACAAGAACGGATGCCAAGATCAATGGCGACCACTGGTTCGATCGGCGTGCTGTTCTTCACATGTCGAACCATTCATCGTCGTCGTCAAGGTGGTGCCTGTACTTGTCGAGGTCCTCGTCGGTGAGGCCGTACTTGAGCCGCCAGTACTCGAGCCTCTCCTCTGCCTCCCTCATGTTGCTCATCACCATCTGCGCCCAATCGATCGACGCGAAACCGCGGCTCGAATCAGCAAAAGAAGATGAAAAGAAACGAGGAATAAGAAGGCAATCAAGAAGTAATGGTGGGTAAAACTCACCTGATACGCCACGCTGATCCTCTGGAAATCGACGCCGCCGTCGCTCTCCTTGCAGACGTCCGGATGGTACTGCAGATGAATCAAACCATCAGAGCGAGCGAGCGAGATAGAGAGAGAATTAAAATTGTTAATTAAGTGTTTTTAGAACAATTAAGTGGCAATTAATTAAGAATAGTGCTTGATTAAGCAGTAAGTGAGGTGTGAGCAGGTAGGGAGAGAGCGGTGGTGCGCACCGTGAGCGCGAGCTGGCGGAAGGCCTTCTTGACCTCGCCCCTGGTGGCGCCCGGCCGGAGCCTGAGCGTCCGGTAGTGGTCCTCGGCCAGCCCCCCCGCCGCCCCGGCCCCGCCCACGGCGCCGCACCTCATCCCCTTCCCGCGCCTCGCCGTCCTCCCCACCGCCGGCGCCGACGACGACGGCGCGCACACCCCTCCGACAGCCATGCTGGTGCGCGTACACGCAAATTGAGAGAGCAACCGCGAGCTGCGAACCTTCGAGCTTGCGAGTCGTGGGAGCTCCGGCAGATTCGCAAGGCAAGTTTGGTAGGATTGGGGAGGCCGCGTGCGCGTGGACTTATAGGATGAGGGGAGGAGGAAGAACGGGGCGGTTACGGCGGTTGGATTCTTGCGGGTGAGCCCTGACGAGCCTGCGCTGCACGTTTGGATTTGAGGTTCAGCTCCCGCGACGGCGAAGGCGGGCGCTGTTTCCCCGCGTCGTGCGTGCGCGCGTTCGCGCCACGTTGTGACGCGGACGGAATTGGCAGCTGCTCGCTTGGCCCGCGCGGGCCGACGGTGTCACAGCGCGGCGTCCCTATCCGCTCCCGCGGCGAAGACGTACAGGGGAGAGCAGGAAGGTTCCGCCTCGGTTGCGACGGCTTCCTAACCGTTGGAATAGCCAACGGCCGCGGTGGTTTTACCGTTTTACTTCCGGGGTTTGGCCGGTAGAAATTGTATCCGGTAGAATAGACAAGTGCTATGAATCGAAAAGCCTAAGATTATAATAGAAAAGGTAGTCTTTATTTCCTAATGCTTAAAGGTGTTGTTTTCCTTCAGTTTTCTAGATGTCTCTTTGGCTGCTTCGTAGTTTTATTTACCTAGTCTATATAATTTGTATCTTTCTTCTAATTAAAAGGTAGTGCTCCTGCCATCAAACGTTCAAAAATGCTAGAAAAAATATATGAGATATATTTTATATTTAAAATTATCTCTACTATTAAAAAATTGATGGTGATGAATGATGCCACACTTCACTAAAATTACCTACTATATGCTATCTCACATATAAAATCTTTCTACGGTCTAAAAGCATGTTCGAAGTGGCTGTATTGAATAAATAAGTTGATTAAGCTGAATGTTAAGTTAAATTTCAATAGGTTTTTGAATCTATTTCTCGAAGCTTGTTCGCTTCATTATGTTATTTTTTTAAAAGCTTTTAGAGATGGTTTTATAATAAAAACTAAATTAAAAACAAAACGTTTAACTTTTCAATTCAGCTAGGCTTAAGCTTTAAGCTACCATAAGCAACAAAGAACATGCTCTAAATTTATCCACCATATGCTATCCTACATAATCTCTTCTTTGATTTTATTTTCATCCATTGAGTTTTTTTAATTCACTTATAAACCCTTAGTTTTCTTGTTTTCATCCTCAAGTTGCTTGTTTTGATGAAAAGGCATCATTTTTTTTGTTCTTTCTTATCGCAAAGTATGGACACTAGATTATGCAATCATACCTCGGCAATGGCAAATTAGCAATTACGTCTGACAACCCATTAATGGTATATAATTTACTCGTGATTTCGATGGAAATAAAATTGATCCTACGCGTATTTGACTGATTCGTGCTCTTATTAGTACGAGGAATACGACTTGTGTATTGCTTGAAAAATTGTTTATCTGCCTCTTGCAAATCCACTAATCAGGAAATGACTGGGAAAAACACGAATCGAAATGACACAAAATTGGAGAATTTGATTTGTTAGTCACATGACTTTATCCCCGTCTGTCACGACCATTTGATATATGATCAGACGGCTGTTGATACTTGATATATCCATTAAAAGGCAAAGACAACACTTGTGCCGGTTAAACCAAGGCGACTAGAGCAAGACGCCAACATCCTCCTGTCGGACTTGTACATACGGCAGGCCCTAGACGATTCCCAGCCATTTTCGGTTCATTTTGTTCTATTTTCTATTTTCTACGTCATATTCTTTCTATTTATTTTTCACTATCTCTAACAGCATCACTTTGAAGAAAATGATATGAAGAAAGGAGAGAGGATCTTTTTCTAGAGAGAATAAAAAAGAGAAATCCTTTTGAAAGAGTCCGATAAGTCAAATCTGTTAGAGTGTTGAAGGGAACAAGATTCTCTCTACAAACGGAGCCGAAACGGGGAAGAGATACAATAGAGATGGTCAAAGACCTTGTTCCCACAGGCGTTCTAGGAAACACCTACAGCTCAGGAACAGTGACGTAGTGCAATTCTTCTAGTCGACGTTGATAGGAAATGGGTATACCATTCTGATTGTATTTTCGATTTGGTCCTATCCACACAAACTGTCTCCCAAGCTCTTTCTTGGCAATTACACCACTAGCTAGAATGGTGCCCCGAAAATTTACAAATGTTGTGTGAATCACTAAACCGGTAGATTTTCTCTCCCAGAATGCTGAGCACTTAATTCTCCGATATTATTGTCATTGAACTATTAGATCAAACACATATGGTTTATAAGTCTAGATACGGTTATAGCCTTATCTCTGAGATATTGAATGAAATAAAATGAATAGTTCATGATAGTTTCGATTAATATTGAATGAAATACAATGAATAGTTCACGATAGTTTGGATTACGGAGAATTGTATCATCAAAATTTGGTTGATTATCGTTGGATTCTAGTAAACAGAACTATTGTTAAGAAAAATTCGGTTATTCTAGTCTAAACTTTTTAGTTCGGAATTTAGCAGATAGTCTAAAATTCCGCCAAAAAATCTGGTATTTATGGAAATCTCAAGAAATTTGACGGATACAAATTGTAAAAAATATCAAATTTTAATTAAGATATTCTCTCGAAAATAATAAAAAGTGGCTACCCCCAATTTTTTTCCACTACCTTCCGGTAGAATTTTTTGGAAATGATTTTTTCCCCCTTTGTTTGGATATGTAAAGAACCCTCTTTTCTGGACAGTGGACTGGGAATACCGAATCCACCGATGGATTCCCCCCAAGAATAGCACAACATGCTGTTAATTAAACTTAAGCTAAGAATAGCAAACGAAATTACCGAATGAAGAACACGCAAACCAGGCTACGCTTAGATTTGGTTTACTCATCGCACGTTTATCAACAAACGTTTCTCTTTCTAATACATGTGTGTTCAGTGATATGAAATCCGAAAACGTATAAAATGCAGAACAAACAACAGAATTATGAATTTATCCTTGTACTAGTACAATGCCCGTACGTTGCAACGGAACTACAAGGGAAGAAAGAAAAATATAAATCAAAGTAATATATAAAATTATAAAGGGTAATTTATGAGGCGAGGCATTCCAACATATGAAATTATCCCGCCATCTTGTTTGGCCGGAGAGGGGCTTGACAGCGCAGTGTATCCTCGTATTCTTCATCTTCATCGCTAGCGTGTTGAGAATGAGACTTAGCTTCTATAGCGGTGCGGATAGACACTGCGTGGATGTACGTGCAATTTTATTTTTAATCAGGGACTTGGTGTAATTTATAAGTTATAGCTAAACGCACGTGTTTTGCTACGAATAAATATCATGTTACTATCTATTGTATCATATTTGATTTGTTTAGCCCACACTTTAGCTCCGCTTTCAGTCTTTTTTCACTTGATTACGTCTTATTTTTGCATTCTCAAACTCTACTTCAACGCTCAAATGCATAGTTTTTTAGGATCCTTTAATTGGTATATATATTAATCTGATTGAAAGTTTCCTAAAATACAATATATTAAAATAAGGAAGTTAGATAAATATGATGAATTTTGATAGGTTGATTGAAAAATTTCAAGAATACAATACACTGAAATAAGAAGAGCAAGTCTAAATAAATAGAAAGTATCCTTACTATATTTAAACCATTGGATAGATTGTATGGCGGATATTAAAAGTTGATAACACCACTGCCATCACAAGACTCTTTTTAATAATATAGGAAAAGAAATATTTATGGAACATAATTCATATATCTCTCAAGATCCATCTTAATGTCCAGCCCAGCCATCTTGTTCCTTCAACTTAACCCATCTCAATAAATAAAAAGAAAGATTTATGGGACAAATTGTGAGTGACGATAGAATAACTAAGGTTATCAGTGTGGAGGCTGGATGGTCACCGTCGCGGGGTAGGGCGGGACGCATAGGGAGATGCAGGCTGGATGGCAACCGTCGCGGGGTAGGACGGGACGCATAGAGAGACGCGACACTGGTGGGGGCAGGGCAACATCGATGAGGCTCCTCGAAGGAGTGCGGAACACCAGAGGGGAGCCACCCTTGGAGCTCTGCTAAATATGCCATAGAGGTCATCGACGTTTGAGTCGCCTCTAGATTAAGACCACCACACCAGATTTGGGCGTTTGAGGAAAGAGACGGTTTGTGCAAATGGAAATTGCAATCATGTGCTACCTATAACTAATGTCTCCACTAATTTAGGGATCTAGTAATTAATGGCATGCTAATTAATATCTCCACTAATTTAGGGATCTAGTAATTATGGACATGCTAATTATGTCTCCACTAATTTAGGGATCCAGTAATTAATGGCTCTTTTTCAGAGCGCTTAGTAATTAATGACTTACTTGGTCTGAGCCATTGAATAGATTGGAAGGTCTAGATCGAAAGTTAATAACACCACCACCACTACCACGACAAACTTTTTATTAGTAGAGATACATAGCCTTTCAGGCTTCCAGCCTTGTCCTGCAGCAGAGTACGTTGATTTTATCCTTTCTGCGCGCTGAGCTTAGATGCATCAAGGAGACCCAGCCTCACTGCACAGTCCACGCTGCTGTCCAGTATCTCCTCCATCCCGTACTTGTACCTGAAACCCAGCTCCCCCAGCTTGTTCCCGTCGGGCTGCACCCTCGCGACCTCCTCAGTCCTGACACCGATTCAAACATTCAATCAATCGCAACAGAGAAGGATGCAATTGAATCTCGTCAGACTTCATGGCACAGATGAGAAGTTCAAAAAAGATTCCATAGAATTCAGGGTTCACAAAACCGAACGCGGTCCGTAAAGCCAATCCAAATTCAAGTTTTTCAAATTCAAATTCAACGTTTACCAAGCGATTTTCGAAGTAAACCGATATCGGTCAACAAACCGTTGGTTTTCAGTAGAAACCGAGCAGTTTTCGGTTTAAACCGACCAATTTCGCTAAAAAAATAGACGTCATTCGTCCCCTAATTCAAAATTTTAAAAAGGGGGATTTTATCTAGCTTTCTGCAGTTTTTTTACGGAAACCACGTCTGTGGGGGTGCCAGTTTTGTGAATGGTTTCATATTCTAAACCCTTGCATAGATCAATTAACCAGCTATGGTGGGAAAGCTTAGCCAGCGATGGTGGTGGCCGGTAGGCTTGGAGAGCTAGGTCTTTAGCAAGGTTGCATGGTGTTGCTCCGTTAAGACCTACCGCTTGGTGGGGTCATTTTCTTTCCCTTCCTCTCTAACTCCCTGTATCTCTCTCTCCCTGTATTCTCCTTTCTCTCTCCCTGTGTATATTATAGTCCTCTCCTTTTGAATAGAATGATGCCTTTGCGTTCAAAAAATTAACCAGCTATGTATTATCTCAAAGAACATATGTCATTCTCAAAGATTAACAATTTAGGATTTGCTACTCACCGTGTCAACAATTGAGTGGCAGATCCTAAATTACTTCCTCAAAAAATCCATTCTAGGTAAGCTGCGGGTGAAGAAAGCCTTACTCTCTCGGGAGGTCGAGATGAGGGTACTTGCTGGCGTAGTGCTCGACGATGTCGGTGATCGTCGGGTATGCGGTGGCGCACAGAAACCGGCCGGAGATGGATGGCTGCTCCATGCAGAATACGAGAGCGTCGCAGACGTCGTCGACGTGCACCAGCGGCACGGAGCCCAGCAGCCTCTGCAGCAGCCTCAGGAATCCGAAGCGGGGCTCGTCCTGAGCCACCGGTGACACGGTGTTCTCTATCGTCTCCGGGACGCTGTCCAGAACCGTGTCGCCTGCGACGAGGCTGCAGGACAAGGTGACCACCTCGAACGCCGGGTTCTCGCCTTCGTTGTAGCGCAGCAGCTCCTTCTCCGAAAGGAGCTTCGACAGTATGTACTTCTGCAAATGATCATCTATTGTTAATTTGAGAGAAATTAGATGGGTGCATCATATACCTCCAGGGTTAAGTCGATAGCCTCCATACTAGCTGCAATTAAATATTATTACAGGAATCGAAGTCGACTTGCAATCGTCTGATCATGACTCTCAGCCCAGCTGAACAGCGGATGCCGAGGGATCAGGATTTAGATCACGAAAACAGAGACAGGACAGTCCAAATTGATCTTTATAGTACCCGAGCTAAGTACAAAATACAGCATTGAATATTATTGCTACCATGATTACTAATAGCCGCGGCAATAAATATCTGACGTTTTAGACATTGAAGTGATCTCTAAAATGTAAGTTTGACCACTAATTCCTGTTGCAATTTATTACAAAACACTATAATATTATGGAAGTAGTCTTGAAGACAAATTGCACGCATATGGTTTTCATGTTCCCAATCTATATATTTTTTAAAAAATATTCATAGCTTTTTATTAAAAAAATATTTATAGCTAGAGTTTTAAAACTTTGACTTGCACATAACTCAACTATGAAATATTTGTGACTGGATGTAGTACAATATTCATACAGTTTTGCTATCTATCAGTCGACTGAAAATTTTGCTTATATCAGTCGATTTATCCTCCATTGATTCGTTCTTTGTGATTGTGGCCAAGGAAGTCCTACTCTGACTTAGGCGGAAGGCACAATTGGATTTTCCCGTAATATCTGAACATTTGTTTCATAAATTTATTCGTTTCGTAGGATGTGATTGCATCACAACCTCATCAGAGTGACATTTTCTTGATTCTGAGCTTTCTCATCAAATTGGCCCTTTTTATGTTGATAAAGCGTCCAGTTCATCAGAGGTATTTGTTCGTTTTTTGGTTGATTTTTTGTGCCCGTTCTTTGTTTTTCATATGGTAATCATGATTGGTTGGGATTTGTAGGTTTTGACCCTTTTATTGATTTATTTTTGTTTGATCCCCAAATTATTTTTTTGTTGCAGCTGGAGCTCTGTCCGTTCCTCTTTTGCAGTTCTTAGGAGTGGGTTCAAATTTCTTCTAGGTTGCCTCTACCCTCCAACTGGTAGTGCGCGAATGACAAACAGAAAATGTTGCAAGCTCCATATCAGTTTTTGACTTGCGAACAACATCTACTAGCAAGTTGGTATCTATGAGATCAGATGTTTCTCCTAAGTACATGTAGAAGATAGATTTTTTCAAGCGGATGTGCAGCCAACCAGGAATGCTGAACATTTTCAAGCGGATATTCAGGTGATAGAATTGCAAAGAAAAAAAAAAGTTGTATAAGTACCACTAGAATACAGTGATAGAGTAATATGTCAAAATAAGATAAATTTTTTCTTTATTAGTTTAAAGAAACAATATGTATGTGCTTTTTTTTTTCAAATTTTCAAAGTTGCACTTCTTTTTTTTTTTTCTGAAGTTACTTTTTTTTGTGCAATTTTAGTTTTGATGCTGTGCAAGAATATTTTGTTGTCATCCGGTTCTCTTCTGTAATTATGCTACTTGCTTCTGTCAGTCCTCTTTTGCTGTATTTCAGAAAAAGTAAATATGCATCAAACATCTCACAAGTTGCACTTCATTGGTATTGAAGTTGCATTATATTCATACCCACTGTGCAATTTTAGTCCCTATTTTGTGCAACTTTCGTTTGGCAAATGATACCCAAAAAAAAAAAACTGCGAACCAATAAGAAGATAGGGGGTGTCGTGTGATGTGTGCTGCTTGCCAATTCCAACAGGCTGATGCGTATCAATTTAATGAGTTTCATCTTTTTATTAGTTTATTAGGTCATTAAGTGGTACGATTGTTAGCCGGTGCAGCGGAATCCTGCGGTGGAGGGTTGCTCGAGATGGTGCAATCGTGCGGTAAAGAAATCGACTGGGACTGAGATTTTTTTCAGCCGACTGATTGATAGTCAGGCCCATATTCATATTGATCCATGCATTAATACTTAATTCAGCAACCAGAAAGATACCATAATGCCTTTACATACTAAAGGCAGAGGATGCGTTTAGACTTCAGAGTGCACTACCAGGCCCTCACAGGTCACAAGGCACTTCATTTTCTTTAGATAAAGAAAGAATTCCGGCCTCTACGTCCCAAGACGTACACGCCAGCGAGAAGACACTTCATGATCTGAAGTATTGTTTGATTGTTTGGTGAGAGCGTGGAAGTACTACTCGTTGCCACAAACATTACACGTTGTCATGAACTTGTACGCAGCGATATTGTCGTTGTGATCAGAAATTCACAGATTACTTTGATGTGCAGAAAGAACAAAGCACTTACATCGAAGTGCGCGCTTCGGAGAGGATACTCGACGTCGAGCGAAGTCCAGCAGGACTCATTGATGAAATCTTTGTACCCGGCGCCGGATTTCTCCCTCAGTGGTGAAGCGGTTGATATGGACGCGGTGTGGATGACGCGCTTCACCGTCTTGGATTCCTCGCATTGCCGGAGGATGACACGCACTGCATCCTCGACTGCCTCGGCCGAGTTCTTGTACTGCCACGGAAAAAAGGTAGTAGTAGCAAGATCCAGATCAACATACATAGACATGTGAACCCTGGAATTATATTTGTGCACATAGTTCTGTTCTTTCGCCGTTGAACAAATCAAATTTAATCTTTGAGAAAAAAACGTAATTAATTTTTGACGGTCAAATAGCGATTGATCATGGCTTCTGCTGGGAATAGTAGGTGAACAAACGGAGATGTTGATATGATAGCAGATGGCACGCATTCAACCAAGCATATTGATGAATCGGTAAAATTTGTTCACGCTACAAGCATACAGGCACAGATTGAAGCGCGATGGTTTCACTTTTCACCTTGGAGCTGGTGGAGTCGTGCTGGAACGGCGTGGCGACGAGGAAGACGAACTGGCAGCCGGCGATAGCCGGCGCGAAGGTGGCGGCGTCGTAGAGGTCGGCCTCGAATAGCAGCAGCCGGTCCGCCGCCGCGCCGGGGACGAGCCGCCGCAGCAGCCCCGCCTTCCTCTCGTCTCCTGCAGCGGAAATCGAACCCAACCATCCAATCAAGCTCACCCGCACAATAATCCACTGCCTCGCTGAATCTTTCCCACACACAAAATCGAATAGCCATCCACCGAGATCGGCTCGCGCGCTCACCGACGCTCCGCAGGGTGGCGTGCACGGTGTAGCCCTTCTCGAGGAGCTTCTTGACGAGCCAGGAGCCGATGAAGCCGGCGCCTCCGGTCACGCACACCCTGACGCCGCTGTGCTCCCCTCCTTCCGCCATGGCTGCTGCCTCTGAGGCCTGATGGGGTGATGACTGATCAGTGAGGATGAATCTGGTGAGAAGCGAGAAGCTCGGCTCATTTGTTGAGTATTTGAAGGAGACGAGAGGTTGGACTAGTCAGTCAATGCGGCGGATCAGCATGGACTTCACGTTTAGTTGGATACTAGAATTGTAACGCCCATGGCGCGCCGTTTTTCTTCACGTTTTTATTATTATTTTTTTGCTTAGTACTATCCATGACATTGACTGACAATATAGGCTAGGCACTATTTATCAATAAAATATTGCATCCAATCATTTCAATTACCAAACACATGTTCTTTTCTAAAACTGAAAAAACTATCCCATCTCATCCCTTTAGAAACTATTTGTTCAAACAATACGGTTCTAATTGAGGGATGGAACTGGTACGAATATTTTTCGACCGACCGACTGACCGAATTTCGACCGACCGATCGATCGAATTGATTTGAATGATGATTTGGATAGTTTCACAGATATCCAGTTGATTTCTCGGATAAGGATATGGATACAGATAATTTATATGGATACGGATATGGATACGGAATATCTGAATTTTGTTTGGATAATATCCGAATATGACATACGGATATTATCCGAATAACACATATCAGAGGCGAACTGGCGGAGAGGCCAGGCCACAGCCACTGGGCACAGCCACTGTCCACTTGATTTTTCTTGTTTGTAATTTATTTTTAAATACCGGTCGGAATTTAAATGAAATTCTCAAAATTTTGATTGATCTTCCTCCTAATTTTCAATTTAAATTTAGAAATTTTGAATTTGTACTGTTTTATAATATTCGTGCACAAATTTTTTAATTTTTGACATTTTATTATTTTTCAAAATTCCTAATTTTGAATTTAAATGTAACATCCCTATTTTCAAAAACTTAAAATCATCATGTATCATGCAATTGCATTTTAATGAATTTCACTAAAATTTAAAACTTTTGAAAATAAGTATGTTACAATAATTTTTGAAGCTTATAAAACAAATAAATTGGTTTCCTTAGTAAAAGAAAAGTTTTAAACAAGATTTGTTAAAGAGTTTAACCTTAGCTTTTAAAACATATTTAAATGCAAGGATGTTTGTTTTTAAATGAGATTTTGAGATCTTGTAGAAGCAAAACCTTTAATAAATGATCTATCAAAGATTTACGAATTTATTTGAGTTTTGAAAATACCTTATTTCCCATAAAAAAAAATAATTTTGAGTTCATCATCTCAAATAAAAGCTATAACTAAAAGTTTTTGCTTCACAACGTTTAATTACAAATTATTCACTAAAAAAATAATTTGTAGAAGTGGTGATTTCAAAATTAAACTCTTGAAATAACAATTTAAACTTAATGCAAATGAAACTCAAATCAAAACTTTTATAGTTAATTAGATAAAACATTAATTTTCCTAATTGGCACTTACCCTATTTTCTCTCTTCTTCCCCTCTATATGACAAGTGGGCTCCACTTGTCAATTTTTTTCCCAAAGGAGACCTTCCCTTTTGCCCTTTCCCAATTGGGAATTTCCCAAAATGGCCCTTCCCTAAATTACCCTTCCTAATCCTACCTAACCCTCCCCACTCACCCTCTCTCATCTCTCTCTCTGACACCCCGAAGTAACCCCCCCTCGGTTTCTTCCCCCACTCTCACCGCCTCTCCCATCCATTGCACCCTTCGCCCTCCCACAGCCGATCCCCGTCGCCACCCTCCTCCCTCCACCTCCGTGACTCCATTTTCGCCGGACGCCGTCACCGCCGTCGCCGGAGCAGGCCGCGCGCCACCGCCGGAGCCAAAGCTACTCCAAGCGCCGTCGGAGCTCGCCGCGAGGTAAACTCCCCTCTTCCTTCCCCTCTAGCTTCCCTAGGCCCCTAGGAGTTTTTCCCCGCCACCACCACCTCGCCGTCGCCGGATTTGGTGGCGACGCGCCCTTCCGCCTAAGCACGCCACGCCACCACCCACCTCGCCACGCCGCCCCACCCCGACGCCACCTTGAGCATCCTCGCCACCGACGCCTTCGCCCGCCTCGCCGCCACTTAGTTCGCCGCCGTTCGGCCAGTGACGAGCCGCCTCCCACCGCCACCACTCGAGAGCCGCCGACCTCGTCGCCGGCGTTCCCTCGCCTCGACCCCCCCGGCTTCCTTCTCCTCTCTCTCTCCTCGCTCTCTCTCGCCGGCGAGCCGCCGCTCCGGATCCGCCGCCGCCGAGCCGCCGCCTCCTCCTCTGCTCCGTGGCGCCCGACAAGTGGCCCGCCGTCACCGGCCAGTGGCTGACGGACCGCCCCTTTATCAACCGTCTTGCCGTCTTGCCCCGCCACTTGTCGCAAGCCAGGCCGTCTTAGAACGCGCGCTGCGCTGCAGCGTCGCGTGGAGCATGTGTGCCGCCGTGCCGTGCCACGCGTCCATGCTGCCTTACTGGGCGCCATGTGGCCATTAGCGTGGGCTGGCCGCCCATGCAACGCTTCATTTGGGCGAGCCGAGTCGACCGACCACCCGTTTTCTCCTCTTTTTCCAATTAGATTTATAAACATAAAAACTTGTAAATTTTATATCTTTAAAATATAAGTCCAAAATTTATGAAATAAATTTCTAAAACTCACAAAAATATGAACTTTAATTTAAAAATATAATTTAAATAATTTGATGCATATTAATACATGATTTAGATTTAGTTTTAATAAAGGCAAAGACATAAATCAATTAACCTTAAATGATTTTGAGGAATAAAAATAAATTGGCAATTTCTGAAATGGTGAAATATAATAACATAAACATTTATTTTAAGGAATTAGTTTATTTTCTTCATTTCTCAATTAAAAAGAAATATGTTGCTACATATGTACATTAATTAAATTCATATGAAATATAGAATTTCCAAGTTTATAAAAAGAAGTCAAGTGAAATTTACACAATTTTCAGATTAAAAGTACCTTCATCATATTTATGCATATCCATTCACATGCATACATTTCGTACTTAATTTTGGTATTGTGTTTATATTGGTTGTTTTATTTGTTAGGACCTAACGATGATAATTTCGTAACCAACCCCCCGGAGGATCACCAGGAATTTGCTGAGCAAGGCAAGTGCTGAAACCTTGTGTCCTATAATTTTGAAGCTCAATTGATTTTAAAAGTTGATTTTAAAAGTGCCATGTATGAAGCTTGGTAGCAAAACTAGCGACATGGACAACACACCTGACAATACCACTCGTAAAAAGTGCTTACAGAGTGTGAAGTGCACCAATCCACATACTTGAGGGTAGGGCTGGCAATTTAGCTTGTAGCTCATGAGCTACTGAGCAGTAGTCCGGTTTGGCTTGGCTCGTATGACAATGAACCTGAGCTTTTTTTTCTAGCTTGATCGAAAACCCAGTCAAGCCGAGTCAAGACCCGAAACGCTCATACAGGCTCGTTTAGAAAAATATCCTAGTCAAAATGGCCACCTATCTCAATTTCTTGAACCCTAATACCTCGCTTCCTTAATCCTAACTCCCCACGCTTCCAGTACGCACGTTGTCTCCCACAAAGCCTCACGTGGTTCACGTCATTTCTCTCCTCTTCTAGCTGAATCGCCGCCACCTCCCTCCTCCTCCCGATCGGACACCCCCAACCTGTCTCCCTTCCTCCTTTTCCCTTTCGGCTGAACCGCCGCCTCCTTCCTCTAGTCGGGCCACCTCCCTCCTAGCCAGACGTCGCGGCCTTCCTCGTCCTCCGGGTTGGACGTCGTCGTCATCCTCCTCCTCCCAACCGAATGCCTCATTCCTGCCTCCCTCTTCCCCTCTCCTCTCCTCTTTCGGCTGAATTGTTACCACCTCCATCCCTCCCCTTTGCCTTCCTGGTTCACGAGCCCTCATGAACTTGCTCGAGCCAGGAGCGAGCCCGAGCTAAGCTTTTTTGAGTCAAGCAGTGACCAAGCCAAGCCGAGCCAGACCTTGGCTGACTTAAACTCGGGCCTTTGCCAACCCTACTTGAGGGGTAAATACTTGGTTTTCCAGGCCAGAGATTAAATGTACCTATTTCAATATTATAGGGGCAAAATAGACTTTTTCTTTTATTATTCCTGACCCATCCATAAGAGAGTCTAAGTATAAATGTGAAGTAATACGAGGATCACAGATGTAAAAGGGAAACTTGCTTGTAGGCAATCCAATTTGGCGGCTAGAGCTCATGGGCAGTGCCTTTTCACACCTATGACACACTTTTATTTGATGGTCAATTGCCATAACACACTTTTGTATGCTTTCATCAGTCAAAATATTTAAAATAAATACAAAACAAATCAGAAATAATCCCAAAAAATCAGGTGCTAAATACAAGTGTATTAAGTTCCTCAAATTGTGAACTCCATAATCTAGAATTAGAAATTCCAAATCAAATGAATTTAAATACATTTAATATAATTTAAAATAGAGCACATAAGAAAATATCAAAGCAAATGGTAATGTGAAAAATACACTTGTAATCAACACATCGAATTTGAGCAAAATGATTTAGCATTTGAAATACCGAATTAAAATAATTTCATTATTTTAAAAATTAGTTTGAATTTGGAATTTTATATGTTGAGTTATGGAGTTTAGACGTTGATGGGTTGAATAAAAGTGTATTTGACACCTTAACATTTCTTCTATTTTTTTTCCTGATTTGTTATCTATGTGTTTTAAATTATTTTGAGTATTTTCAAATTTGTTTAATTTTGGCATTTCAAATCCCAAATTATGAAGCTCACAATTTGAGGAGCTTAATACACTTATTTTTGGCATCTAATTGTTTTTTAGGATTTTTCTAATTTGTTTGTATTCATTTTGAATATTTTGACCGATGACAACATATGAAAGTGTCTTAGGGCAAACAACCATAAAATAAAAGCATGTTACAGACTAGGTGTGAAAAGGTCGTGCCTAGAAACTCTAGCTGCCAAATTGCAACGCCCTATAGCATTTTTTCTCTAAAATCGCCATCAACCTTTGATCCTGCAATCTAGACCGCAAAAACTTGATTAGACGGTGGAAATGTGTCATACAAGCCTGTGCCCGTCCTGACCCTCGTCGGCTCAGTCAGACTCGGTAACATATAACTTTTTTTTTTAAAAAAAAAGCTCAAACTCATTCCGAGTAGGTTGGGAAAATATGATTTTATCAAAAAAAAAACATTGTTTGAATAAGCTCAACGAAACTCGAGTAGGCTTGGATGATTTGAGCTCAAATAGGTTTAGTAAAATATGATTTTATCTAAAAATAATAGTTTGGAAAAAGCTTGATATTGTTCAAGTAGACTTGAATGAAGCTTGAGCTCAACTCAGCTAGACTCACGAGCTTAGATTCAAGCTCAAGCTAAGCTCAAATCGAAGTCTAGAGTGAGCTAGGTTTGAACAGGTTGTGAACCTGGAAATTTTTTTTATAACCCTGACGCTGCCCTTCGCTCACATTATCTTCTTTATAAAGCCCTTATCAAAAGTTGCCAACCAGGATGTCCATGTCGGCCGAAAATCCTCGACCGTCCGACCCGTCTGGCTCGATCTGTCAGTCGGCTCGCTGCCCAGCCTGTCACACCGGATTGCCAGTGCAAAAACCCCTCCGACTTTTTCATTTTACAACCACATCCTCCCATCTCTACACCCGTTTGATCGGCCGATCAAACGGCCCTCGCTGCATCATTTTTGCATTTACACCCTTTGGTTTTTTTTGTTCTCAACCCGCCGCCGCCCAGCCCCAACCCTAGCGCGCCCTCCTGGCCTTCCCTTGCTCGCGCAGTCCTCCGTCCGCTCGCCCCTTTCCTTTCCTCCCGCAGGACGGCGGCGTCGGCTAGCTCCGACAGCAGCCGTGCGTCCTCAAACCCTTGCCGCATCCACCTCACGATCTCCGGCGCCTGCTGCTGCTGCAGCTGCTCCCGCGGGTGCTCCACGTCGTCCCGCCAATGTTGCCTCCCCTCTTCCCGTCCCCGCACTTGCCCTCCTCTAACCAGCACCGTCGTCTCCTACCCGCGTCCCCTTCTCCAGCGGCGGCCGCAACCGCTCCCTCCCCGTACGATGTTCTCTCCCCTCTCCCCGCTAGCGCCCCTCTCCACCCACGGAGCCCTAATGAGACCACCACTAGCCGTTCCCTACCCGCGTCGAGGTAGCCTCATCCCTAGCACTGATTCAGTTCCTCCGCGCCCTTAGGTATGATTGATTTTGGTGTATTTTTGATCCCTAGCACGTATTTTGGTTTGAATCTGTCTTTTTTGTAGGCATATGCTCGAGTTGAACTCAATTTCTCTTTGTTACTACCTGTTTTTGAGTGCCTTCCATGCTCCGCCCTGCTTGCTTGGCCTCACCATATGAACGTGGTTTGCTCAAACTGCAGGTGCTCCTTCCAACCTTCTGATCTTCATTTCCCCTTGGTCTTATCATCTCATTGCTCATATTTTGTTTAGTTTATGCCGATGGAATTAGACAGACTGACAGAGGATGAAGAATATAGAAGAGGAAGGGAAATTCAAGAATTATTGACAATCATACCTATGTGCTTTAGCCATTCCTTTAGCCATTCATAGTGTTCTACATATCTTCTTATGTTTCCATGCATTTCCATATGTGCGTACTAAGACTTATGCGAAGTTACTCAAGTGGCCTACCTAATTCATACAGACACCATGCTGAACGATACAAGGGTTTGAACAACATTTTTCCGCTTTCGTCTGATTTCATAGTCCCATGTTTCAATAGAAGATCTATATGCTACATGAAACAATGCTTCATGGGTCCTTGGATCTCTATACTTCACCACATATGTTTTGCTCTGTTTCTATGCATGCAGTACAGTTCTAGGACATTAAGGACGTTGATGCTATAATTGTCCTTGCAAAAACATTATCTATACTATATGCAGAGTACTTGTGTAGTATACTTGAATAGTGCATTATTTTCTAATGTTAGTTGAATGCATTCAGGTTCAATACCGTTTTAAGATATCCTCTACATTAGGCGTCTTTCACTCAGTTTCAAAAATATTATTTTGACATGTGCTCTATCCTTTTTCTCTCTTTGGATGAGTGATTTACCTATGACCCATGCCAAATTGTTAATATTAGTATTTATTACTTGATAGGCTATATATGTCTATTGTTAGAGCCCACTGCAAACTGGCTCATGAGATGGGCCCACAAACACGTAGCGATCAGGCTCCCCCAAGTCTCAATGGGCCTTAAGGCCCAACTGGAGCAACAACAAAGGCTCTAGACCAACTTAACCCAAAAGACTAGTTCATTAGGTGAGGGACACCCCCGCCTTATAAGTCGTGCTCCCCCATCATCGTTATCCGATGTGGGACTAAACCCAACAATCTCCCCCATCACACATCGGATAACTTCGTCACACCGGACCACTTCGTCCTACACCGTGTGAGTTCCATAGGAGATGGTATCAGACCACTTCATCACATTGGACCACTTCGTCCGATACCGTCGAAACGGGTTCAAACCTGGAGCTCTGATACCACTTGTTAGAGCCCACTGCAAACTGGCCCATGAGATGGGCCCACAAACACGCAGCGATCAGGCTCCCCCAGGTCTCAATAGGCCTCAAGGCCCAACTGGAGCAACAACAAAGGCTCTAGGTCAACTCAACCCGAAAGACTAGTCCATTAGGTGAGGGACACCCCGCCTTATAAGTCGTGCTCCCCCATCATCGTTATTCGATGTGGGACTAAACCCTAGAAAAGAGCATTTAGTTTGTCATCTGAAAAAGTCTCTTTATGGCTTCAAACAAGCTCCAAGGCAGTGGTATAAAAGGTTTGACTCATTTATGATGGTACAAAACTATTCTCGCAGCAACTATGATCATTGTTTTTATTTTAAGCAATTTTTCAATGGATCATTTGTATACTTGCTGCTTTATATTGATGATATGCTTATTGCTTTTCATGACAAGTCATTGATTAATCAATTGAACGCTCAACTTAGTCATGAATTTGAGATGAAAGACCTTGGACCAGCAAAGAAAATTCTGGGGATGGAAATTCAGCGTGATTGGAAGGCTAGTAAATTATTTCTATCTCAAAAAAGCTATATTGAGAAAGTTCTTGAAAAATTTAATCTTAATGATTGCAAGCTTGTTTCTACACCATTTGCTTCACATTTTAAATTATCTTCAAGTCAATGTCCGACCAATGAAGAAGACAAGGACTATATGTCTCGTGTACCGTATTCTAATGCTGTTGGTAATCTTATGTATGCTATGATCTGCACAAGACCTGATTTGGCTTATGCTGTTAGTGTGGTTAGCAGATTTATGCATAATTCTGGCAAGCAATATTGGAATGCAGTCAAGTGGATTCTTCGTTATCTGAAAGGTACTTTTGATTTTGGCTTGATGTTTGATAAAAGCAAGGTGAAGACAAATAGTGTTGTTGGGTTTGTTGATTCTGACTATGCTGGTGATCTTGATAAAAGGAGGTCTATTTCTGGATATCTGTTTTCATTGTGTGGTTCTGCAATAAGTTAGAAAGCTTCACTACAGTCTATTGCTGCCCTTTCTACTACCGAGGCAGAACACGTTTCAGCGACTGAAGGTGTTAAAGAAGCTATTTGGTTGCAAGGTCTGGTTTCTGAACTTGGTATTCCACATGATGTTAATACTGTTTATTGTGATAGCCACAGTGCTATTTGTTTGACTAAGAATGATATGTATCATGCCAAGACCAAGCACATTGATATCAAGTACCACTTCATCCGTGACATTGTTGCTAAAGGCAAGATTGTTGTGGGAAAGATACACACTAATGAAAATCCAGTAGACATGCTTACAAAGCCATTTTCAAACACCAAGTTCAAGCAATGCCTTGACTTGGTTGGTATTCACGGAGCTTAATACCCTACAGGGTTGAGGGAGACAATGTTACTATGGATTTAGAGTCAAAGGGAGATTTGTTGGGTTTTGACTCTAATTCTTATTAGACTCGGACTCAATTTTGGGCTCTATTTTTGGCCTATTTTCGGCTATATATAGTCACCCCTTGTACATATAAACCAAGCCGTCATAGTGATTGTTTTCCCGTGGTTTTTTTTCTCTCCACATTGGAGAGGTTTTTCCACGTTAAATACTGTGTTCGCGTGCGTGTGTGCGGTGCCCTAACCCTAACATCTATTAATGTTTTTGTTGGGTTCATGCTTTAGACAACTATTTATGTGATTGAATGGAAGTTTTGCTGCGACCATGGCTAGAGGAAATTTTCGAAAGATGTGTACATAGTCATGTTTAGCTTCAGTTAATAGATTGAGTTTTCCCCTGTTAATGTATGCTCCACACTGGCATTTATGTCTCCGCGTCTCTTAAGCTGTTCCCGAAACTAAAAACTTCCATGTTTATATCAAATATAATTTTTTTTGGTTGGGCTCATGCTTCAGAGAAGTTTATATCAAATATAATTTTTTTTGGTTGGGCTCATGCTTCAGAGAACTATTTCTATGATTGAATGCAAATTTGGCTATGAGTCTGTAACCATGGCTACCGGAAATTCTTGAAAGATATGTAGCTAATCTGGTTTGTATTCGGTTAATGGACTGAGTTTTTCTCTATCATATATGCTGACACTGACATTTATGTCCCATATTTCTTCCTCTGTTCCTGAAACAGGAAACAAATATGTTTTGTGTTTCCATCAATGGAGACTGCCACTGTGTCTGCTATCGCTGCCATATATGGTCTGTACATTAGTTATGGCAATTTTTTTCCTTCGATTTGATAAATTATATAAGGCATAGGGTTCTTATTAATTTACTTGATTTTTGTTAGATTTCCATGTTCTTCAATAGGTGCTTATAGTGAATACTGCAAATCCAAACGGTTTGCAACGCTTAAATTCGGCAATTCATCTCAGCGTTATCGGAACAACTGAGAAGTGTGCGCCGGCACGCGATCATTCTAGTATCACATACGCGGTCGAACACATGCAAGTCTTGACAGTACATCAGAAAAGAGAAAAAAAATCACATGCGATCCATCGTATCTTTTTTTTTTCTTTTTTTGATTGTCGGTCCATGTATCTGGGGGCACATGTTTGATCACAAGCAGTTCAAAAGAAAAAAAAAAAACTTTAATTGGATGTATAGTATTCTGTGTTCCCAACTTGATGCTATATTAGCAAAAGAAAAAAAATTAGTGTCATCCACACAACTTAAATAGCCCGCTAGGGAGTAATTATTCGTAGACTTCTCCACCGGTGTTAAGGATTTGTCTTCTTAAATAGTGATATTTTACAATTTGTCACCTACTCTCTCTGTCCAAATTTATAAGACATATTTTTGTTCTGCACATAGACTAAGAAGACATTGAAAATGACTATAGCACTCCTAGTTATTATATCTAAACAATCTATTGAATACATACATATAGGGAATACAACCAAAAAAAAGATATTTATTAGGGAGTATCGAGAGAACAACACATTTATTTTGTATTGGAATATGAAATACGCTCTATATTAATTAACAAGTCTATTCAAAAAATACGTCTTATATTCTTAGACAGAGGGAGTATAAGTTAATGACATATGACCCAAACCCATATGTCATCAAGAATGGAGAATAACAAATCCTTAAATATCAATTTTAGAGTGATAAATTCTGAATTATCCATTCTTGAAAATCTCAAATCAGTTTCTCAAAGTTTTTAAAAACAAATCTAATTAAATACACCAATCTTGAAATTCCATTTTCGGCAATTCAACTCAGCTATTTAAAACATGGCAGTATCTTGTGTGTGGCAAACTGGCAACTGGAAGGTGTACAAATGCAGAGCACAAAATCGTAATTTGATTCGATTCATGGTTTTTGCACGCTGAGCTTGGATGCATCAAGGCAGCCAAATCTCACCGCGCATTCGACGCTGCCATCCAGTATCTCCTCCATCCCGTACTTGTACCTGAAACCCAGCTCCCCTAGCTTGTCACTGTGAGCCTGCACGCTCGGCAACACCTCCGTCCTGACACCAACTCAATTGCAATGTTTGAAAAATGAATCATCTTGTTCGATTTTTTTTCAGGTTGCAGATGGTTCGAAACATTCTTGACACGATGTTGTTCGTGTGATTAGTGGAGAAAGACTCACTCTTTGAGGAGGTGGAGGTGAGGGTACTTGTCGGCGAAGTGGTCGACGATGTCGGCGAGCGTCGGGTAGGCGGCCGAGCAGAGGAACCGGCCGGTCATGGACGGCCGCTCCATACAGAAGACGAGAGCTTCGCAGACGTCGTCGACGTGCACCAGCGGCACCGAGCCCATCAGCCTCTGCAAGCACCTCAGTTCCCCGAAGCAGAACTCGTTCCGGGACAGCGGCGACACGGCGCACTCCACGGTTGGCGTCATGCGGCCCTGGAGCGTGTCGCCGGCGACGACGGCGCACGGCAGTGTGACCACCTCGAACGCCGGGCTCCCGCTGGCGCTGTAGCTCAGCAGCTCCTTCTCCGACAGCAGCTTCGACAGAATGTACTCCTGCAAACGATAAGTTGGTCAAGATCTCGTCTTGATTCAACTACTAAATTCGTCGAATTTCATTAGGGTTCAGAAACTAGTTACGTCGAATTGCGCGCTCCGGAGAGGGTAGTCGACGTTGAGCAGAGTCCAGCAAGATTCGTCGATGGAATCTTTGAACCCGGTGGAGTCCTCCTTGAGCGGGGAAGACGCTGCCATGGAGCCGGTGTGGATGACGCGCTTCACCGTCTTGGAATCCGCGCATTGCCGGAGGATCACCCGCGTCGCGTCGGCAGCAGCTTCTGCCGTGTTCTTGTACTGCATGCCAATCGTGAGGAAATTGGTAAGATCCGAGCGTGCCCAAGCGAAGCGAATCAAGCGCTGTTATTATTTCATTTCTCACCTTGGAGCTTGTGGCGTCGTGCAGGAACGGCGTGGCGACGAGGAAGACGAACTGGCAGCCGGCGACGGCCGGCGCGAAGGTGGCGGCGTCGTAGAGGTCGGCCTCGAACAGCACCAGCCGCTCCGCCGCCGCGCCAGGGACGAGGCGCCGCAGAAACCCCGCCTTGCTGCCGTCTCCTGCAAGAATCGATCGGCGTCGACTCCAATTTCTAGCTCCCAAGCAGAGGCGTCAAAGACTCCATATACCGATGCTTCGCAGGGTGGCGTGGACGGTGTAGCCCCTCTCGAGGAGCTTCTTGACGAGCCAGGAGCCGATGAAGCCGGCGCCCCCGGTCACGCACACCCTCACGCCGCCGCCGCTTCCACCGCTCTTCCCTTCCTCCCCCGCCATTAGTGCCCTGTTCGTCTCTGGGTGGGGAAAGGGGGTGGATTTGGATTGATCGCTGAGAAGAAGACGACTATTAGCCGCATTTCTTGATTGCCATTTCTGCTGAAGCAAAGCGATGATAGCAATTTGCACAGTGCAGGGTGCAGACTGCAGACAACGATGGATTGATTGGTGTGGAAAATAAGTACCGGGCCTTTTCCGGCCGTCTCACTGCAAGGCTGAAACCCAGAGGGCCAGCCCAGGTCATTGCAGATCGAGTCACCCAGATTTGGGTTGATTGGGCTTCCAGCCCAGTTTAGGCCCGGTTGTGCATACTGCGATGTTGCAGGACAGTGACCCACGTAAACAAGAAAGCTTCTGGCCTAGTAATTCAATTCAGGCCCGGTTAGCTTCATAACTGCAGCCACCTGGACTATCCGTCTATGATCTACCGCGTTTCTGATCATAAAACACTGATGAACATTACCATCCTAAGGATGGTTCTTTTCAGCTTTTTTTATCTATTTATTTGCCTTATCTCGTTACTTCGAGAATTTTTCGAGATAGCCTCGAGAGTTGATCGGCCTCCAATTTTGGGGTTTAGAGAGCTCATAGAAACTCGTTAGTCAACCGTTTTTATTTTTCTTAAACCTTTTGTAGAGTATCTTGGAGCCGCGCCTTATTCCAGCATTCCAGCTCACTCATTCAACCACAGGCAGAGCCGACGGCCGCGGCGAGCGAGACAAGAAAATGGTTGGTTTCTTAACTGATTAATAAACCGCACATCAGGCAGTCTAATCTTTCTTTTATTTTTTTCCTTTTTTTATGATTCTAATACAGTCTCATTTTTATTTTCTTTTTATGATTCTAGCACAGAGATGGACAAGGGACACCGTACAAGGCAGAGCAGCGAACAGCTCATGGCACTCGGGCCTGCAACGCAAAACCTTCCAGCTTTATTACGCCGTCGGAGTATCGACGGAGAGATGATCGGACGGTGAAGTGATAGGTTTCGTCATTCTTGTCCGGTGAGCTTGGACGCCTCAAGGAAGCCGAGCCTCACCGCGCACTCCACGCTGCAGTCGAGCACCTCCTCCATCCCGTACTTGTACCTGAAGCCCAGCTCCCCCAGCTTGTCGCCGGCGGGTTGCACTCTCGCCACCGCCTCCGCCCTGACACATATTGATCAGTTGCAATGCTCGAGCTAGCGAATCACCTTGTGGATGAGTTCTTGTTTTTCTTTCGGGTTGCAGTAGGATAGTTGAAACAATGCTCGTGGTTGCTCGATCGCACGACGAGTGTTTCGTAGAGGATTAACTTACTCTTGGGGGATGCCAAGGTGAGGATACTTGCTGGCGTAGTGGTCGACGATGTCGGCAACTGTGGGGTAGGCGGCGCAGCAGAGGAACCGGCCGGCCATGGACGGCCGCTCCATGCAGAAGACGAGCGCGTCGCAGACGTCGTCGACGTGCGCCAGCGGCACGGAGCCGATCAGAGCCTGCAGTTGCCTCATGACGCGGAGCTTGCGCGCGTCCCCGGACACCGGCGACAGGGGCCCCTCCATGGACACCAAGAAGCGGCTCTGGAGCGCGTCTCCGGCGACGACGGGGCACGGCAAGGTGACCACCTCGAACGTCGGGCTCTCGCCGTCGTTGTAGCTCAGCAGCTCCTTCTCCGACATCACCTTGGACAGTATGTACCCCTGCAAATCAATGATGACCCGGCCGATCATACTCTCACTTTGCCATGGCGAATTACGCCTTGTGAAATCGTCGATAATTTTCATGGGAATTCAGAAACTACGCATTGCTGTTCATCGAACTGAGCGATCCGGTGAAGGTGGTCGACGTCGACCGTAGTCCAGCAAGATTCGTCGATGAAATCTTTGTACCCGGTGATGATGTCCTCCTTCAACGGCGAAGATGCAGTCATGGAGGCGGTGTGGATGACGCGTTCCACTGTCTTGGAATCCTCGCACTGCCGGAGGATCAGCCGCGCTGCATCCGCGGCTGCCTCGGCCGTGCTCTTGTACTGCGTCGCGCAACGAGTGAATCAGCAGCTACGTGATCCAATGAGCGTGTGATGATCGGGTCTCACCTTGGGGCTTGTGGCGTCGTGCTGGAGCGGCGTGGCGACGAGGAAGACGAACCGGCAGCCGGCGATGGCCGGCGCGAAGGTGCCGGCGTCGTAGAGGTCCGCCTCGAACAGCACCAGCCGCTCCGCCGCCGCGGCGGGGACGAGCCGCCGCAAAAACTCCGTCTTCCCCTCGTCGTCTAAATATGCGAGCTGATTAGCTGCTAATCCCCAATCACACGGACGCTAATTGGTCAGTTATTAACGTACTGATGTCACGTAGGGTGGCATGGACGGTATAGCCTCTCTCCAGGAGCTTCTTGACGAGCCATGAGCCGATGTAGCCGGCGCCGCCGGTGACCAACACCCTGACTTCGCCTCCGCCGCCGCCGCTCTTCCCTTGCTCCATTGTTACCTCCTGATGCGAGAAGCCAACTAATTAAGCTTGTATTATCACTAGCTGGATGTTGCAACGAAAGATCAAAAAAGAGCAAAAAATATTGTAAATTTTGCTGCAATTACATGGAATGTCAGCCGTGGGTAATACAGGAAAAAAACATGGAATGAAAGAACAAAATAAATATTACATGCAACCTGTAGAGCGTCGAGAAATTCAGTAGCAAAAGAGGGAATCAAGACAATATCTCTTTGATACACTTTGCTCATCCACCCAATACTACAATATTGAAAAAAGACTAAATTACGATATCTCTTTGGTACACTTTACTCATCCACCTAATACTATAATATTGAAATAAACTAAATTACGACGCTTTCGTGTTAGATTTAATAGGTGTGAATTATATACACTTTCAACCACAACAATTAACTTTCTTTCCCTTTATCAGATTGATGGTTGCGACGTAACGACATCGATCTGTCCGTATAGCCCTCAAGACGCACAAAGCTGTCAAAGATAGCCTTTCAGGGATCAAGGATAGTCACACCACTTCATCGCTTAATTAAGCCATAGCCCTAGATCAAACTAATAATTGCTCCAATGTATTTTCTTAGCAGCAGTAATTTCCAATGTGCCATGTGTATTTTCTTATCAGTTAGCTACTTCTTGTACCTCTTACCAAAGACAATGGCACAACAAATGAAAAAAATTACATGAGTCAAAGCTGAGATCTCAGGCATGGGTATGTGACTGCAATTCGAACATAGGGTTTAATCTACCAAAAAAACATTGACCGGATGACATCTAACATTTCAAGCTGAATAAGTATAAGAGGAAAATCCCACTATTATACAGGTTTGCTCATCAACAAACATTCTTCTACAGGATTATGTTTTACTGTAAAGCACTTTGAATAATTTACATGAACTGCTGGCATTCGAGTGACTAAATGTGCACGAATCGATAATCACCTTAGCACTGCAGTACCTGTTTGACGCTGGATTTTGGAAAAGCCTATTTGGTCGGAAAATTCTAGAATCAGCTGAAGGTTGGGCCGGATACATTGAGGCTAATATGGGCCGGATCGGATATAGCAGGAGTTGGATTGCATATGGCAAGGAGTGTTTATATCGGATTGTTAGGGATAATTTACGCAAGTATCGAGTTAGAATTCATACCATGTACCATGTTAGAGTCCTAGTCGATGGTGTCCAGAGTCTGTATAAATATAGCTAATAAGTGGCGTTTAAATAGTCGAACATCAATCAATCAAATCTACTTTTTACTTGTTCTTTACCTTTCATAGCATTTAGTCTATTTTCGCCGTATTTTGTCTTCGATCGACTTGTTGCGCATCGCCTTTTTGATCGGCTTCAGGATATACCCCAGAGGTTGCTTGCAAGTAAGTACTATCTCAGAAATCGGCACGTATTTTCCTCTTTTGCCCCTAGGGCTCAAAGAGGCGATTTCGTCTGCTCCTGGCGGCGGCCCCGTTTCCTCGCCGGCGCGGGCGGGTGTGTGGCGTCAGGGAGCTCTACCCTAGCTAGCGAGCGTTCCTCACAGGCGACAGTGTGAGATCTTTTTGGTGGGGGTGTTTTCGGCACCCATGGCGAAGCCGAGCTCTAGCTCTTCTCCCCCCCTTGGAAGAGGTGAGGAGGGCGACGGTTATCGATGGGGAGAAGATCTTCGAGCGGAGAAATGTGTGGAGGTGGTCTAGAGGATGTTGGACATGAAGATCACGAGGGAGGAGGAGGAGGACTTCATCGACATAGATCAAGGGGACACATGGAAGGCGGCGGCAAAGTGGGCTTTGGTGGGGAAGGTCCTCGGGGAGAAGAAATTCAGCACAAAGGTACTAATCTCAACCTTGAAGATAGCTTGGAGGATCTCGCTGGTTTGGAAGCCAAGACTATAGGAGATAATCTATTCACGGTTCGATTCACTTGTGAAAATGATTTCTGCCACTTTTGGGATGATGGTCTGTGGCATATCAACATGAGTGCGGTGGTCTTTGTGGAGTATGAGCCAGATTTGGTGATTTCGGACGGGATGTTCAAAAACTTACCAATTTGGGCGAGGATTCACAATCTGCCTCTAGGCCTGATGAACCGGGAATGGGGGATGAAGCTTGGTTCGAAGATTGGGGAGGTAATAACGGTTGAGGTGGGTGCAGATGGGGTTGGTTGGGGGAAATTCCTTCGGGTGCCCGTCAAGCTGGATATTTCTAAGCCGGTGCAGTGCAATATTGTGACAGGATCTTCGGAGAAAGGCACTAGGACTGTCCACCCAGTCCAATATGAGAAATTACCCCACCTCTGCTTCAAATGCGGAGTGCTGGGGCATGCTCTGAAGGAGTGTTCAGTGGAAAGTCCGGGAGATGGGGAGGAGTTGTATGGTCCTTGGATCCATGTGCAATTATCTCATAGCAAACTGGGACCGGCGAGGCGTGCGGGGTCTGGGGCTTCGAGCTCAGAACATTCAAATAGCAGGATGAGAGGGCCCTTGCTGCAGCTAGCAAGCGTGGAGTCCTTGCCACAGAACCAGGCCCTGGCACTGGATAGTGGGAGGGAGGAAGAAGAGGTAACATCACCAATAAAACCTCAGTGTGCTGCAGGAGTGGGCAAAGAAATGGTAATGGTAGAAGGTAAACAGTCTGGCAGCAAAAGAGCTCTATTCCTACAATACAAAAGAGTGGATGGGGCAGAACTGGTGTTTGAAGGCAAGCAAGAGGTCTCTGACCATCATCAAAGACAGTTGGAACAGGCCGTGGATACTACTGTCCATGTTAAGAATGGTGATGGGGGGATGGTATCCATTCAGGGTCGAGGTGCAAAGCCAACATGGAAGAGGAAGGGTGAAAGAGGGGGTAGCCGGGACCTGCTGGGGGAAGTGGCTGAGTTTCAGGCGGCAGCGGTTGGTGCTTCTCACGTCACCGCCCACGACGCAGGTCTGGTCCCGGACCGGATGGGCGCCGGCAAAAGGAACAGGGAGGAGGACCTCATGGAGGTTGACGTGGCTCTAGAAGGAGAACCAAAGAGACTTAGGGGAGACATTTCAGAGGCTCCCAGATCGGTGGCGACTGCTCGGTAGTCCCACCGGACACAATGAGTATTCTAGCCTGGAACTGCAGCGGCCTAGGGACAAACGTGGCAGTTGGCGAGCTTAAGAGCCATCTCAAGGCTCAACGTCCCCAAGTGGTTTTTCTGTCAGAAACAAAGGCGTCCAGTTGGAACATGGCCCGCTTGGGGCGTTCATTGGGTTATGCGGGACAACTCGGTGTGGACTGTGAAGGTCGGAGTGGAGGCTTGTCTCTGTGGTGGAAAGGTGATTGGTCCTTCTCCCTATTGGTTAGCAACTCTTTCTGCTTTGATGGCATTATGTAGAGTGCCTCTGATAGCGATGTTAAGTGGAGATTGACAGCCATCTATGGAGAACCTAGCCACTGTCTGCATGTGAGAACATGGGCCTTGCTACGGCAGTTGAGAAGCATGTCCGACCTCCCCTGGTTATGTGTCGGGGATTTTAATGAAGTGATGTGGCAGCATGAACATAGAAGTGTATCGCCCCGACCCGAATTCCAGATGCGCGGCTTCCGGGATTGTTTGGTGGAATGTGGACTGTATGATATGGGTTACTGTGGCTATAAGTTCACATGGGACAACCACCTGATGGGGGTGCAAAATGTGCAAGTCAGATTGGACAGTGCTATCTGCTCTCTGGCTTTCCAAGACCTTTTTCCCACCTACCGGGTGTGCCACATCCCTACCAGCACCTCGGATCATATGGTGGTACTAGTGGATTTGTCTAGCGAGGGTATGACCAAAGGCAGATCCAAAGGTCGTTCCACTTTGAAGCTGCGTGGTTGAGGGATGAGGCGTATGCTGACGAGGTGGACCGGCTCTGGGGCATGTGTGAGGGATCACCGCTGCAAGACAGGCTTGCTTTCTTAGCAACTGGACTGCAGCGATGGCACGGTGCTATTTATGGCTCAGTAAAAAAGTCCATTGAACGAAAAAGGAGAGAGCTGGAGAATGCCTGGCTTAGCACCAATGACCAATCAGCTGTCCGTTAACTGGAGAAAGAGCTGGCTGAGCTATTTGAGAGGGAGGAAGTGATGTGGAAGCAGAGATCCCGCTAAAAATGGCTGAAGGTGAGGCATAGAAACACAAAATATTTCCATGCGATAGCCTCAGCTCAACAAAGGCAAAATGCAATCTGGAAGATTTCAAGGGAGGACGCTCCTGGTGCAGTGACAAGGATAGGATCAATGAGCTGGCCCGGACATTCTATATGGGTTTGTTCGAGTCTGCCGAGGTGGCTCGTGTGGACGTCCTGTTGGAGGCTTTTGACCATAGTATCTCAAAGGACACCACCCGGGCACTCAAAGCAGACATAACCCTGGAGGAGGTCTGCAAGGTGGTGTTCCAAATGAGTCCCACTAAAGCGCCGGGCCCAGATGGCTTTCCGGCTGTGTTCTTCCAACGTCACTGGGACAAGCTGAAAAATGAGGTATGGAGCCTCGTTCGGGAGTTCCTAGCTGGGAACGGCAGGAAGGAGGGTATCAATGACACCTCTATTGTGCTTATCCCAAAAGTCAATGACCCAAACTCCTTTGCTCAATTCCGGCCGATCAGTCTGTGCAATGTGACCTACAAAGCTGCCTCAAAAGTCCTTGCCAACCGGCTGAAAGGTCAGCTCAAAGCTCTAGTTGGGGAGGAGTAGTGTGCTTTTGTTCCTGGGCTCCTCATCACTGATAATGTGTTGATTGCTTGTGAGTGCACCCATGCTATCCGAAGCAGGAAAAGCAAGCATCCTGCATGTGCGATTAAGCTTGATATGATGAAAGCCTATGATAGGATCGAATGGGAGTTCCTAGAGGCGGTTCTTCACAAAATGGGCTTCTCGGAGAAGTGGAGGGGCTGGATTTCTACTTGTATTCGTTCTGCCCGTTTTGCAGTCAAGACCAATGGGGTGCTATTTGAGTTCTTCGAACACACCAGAGGAATTTGCCAAGGTGACCCGATCTCGCCGTATCTTTTTGTTCTTTGTGCTGAAGCTTTATCGAGCAATTTACGCAGATGTGCTGAGAGGAAATCTCTTCGGGGTGTCACTTTTGGCCGTCGAGGGCCTATTGTCTCTCACCTGATGTTTGCAGATGGCATTATCATCTTTATGAGGCTTCAGAGCACAACATTTTGACACTACAAACGGTCTTGTCCCTTCATGCAGAGGGATCAAGACAGAAGATTAACTTTCAGAAGAGCTCCACCTTCTTCGGACCGACAGTCCAAAACGAAGCGAAATCTATCATTACGGGTACCCTCCAGGTTAGAGAGGAGGCGCTTTCGGAAAGGTACCTGGGGCTGCCTACAGCTGTTGGGAGGAACAGAGATGCTAGCTTCCGTGGCATCGCCTAGAGGATTTGGAACAAACTTGAGCACTACTATGGCCGCTGCCTTTCGAGAGCTGGCAAGGAAGTCTTGATCAAGGCTGTGGCTCAAGCGATACCCACGTACTCCATGTCTTGCTTCCAGCTTACTAAGAGATTTTGTCGGGGGCTCGAAAAACAGTTCGCCCAGTTCTGGTGGGGGGCCTCCAGTGGTCAAAGGAAAACCCATTGGGTTGGGTAGTCGACTCTCACAAAGGGGAAGAAAATCGGTGGCTTGGGATTCAGGGATCTGCACCTGTTTAACCAAGCCCTACTGGCCAAGCAAGGATGGCGCATCCTTACAAATCCGTTATCCCTTTGCTCGATGGTCCTAAAAGCTAGATACTTTCCAAGGGTGACCTTCATGAATGCACGGATGACCCAAAATGCCTCACAAACATGGAATAGCATCTTATTCGGCAGGGAGGCGCTGAAGTTGGGTTTGATCTGGCGAGTAGGAGATGGATCCTCAATTGACATTTGGAAGGATCCCTGGATTCCCCGGGGGTCGTCTAAAGCCCCCTTGGGCCGCAGGGAAGGGGCAGAGGCATCGGTGGTCGCAGACTTGCTAGACTCATCGTTGGGCAGCTGGGATGCAGCCCGGGTGGAGGAGACTCTATGGGGAGTGGATGCTGAAGATGTCCTAAAAGTCCAAACGGGGGAAGGCAGGGGATGTGACATTCCAGCTTGGGACTGGGCTCCCAATGGACGTTTCTCGGTCAGGCCCGCGTACCATGCTGTGAAGGAGCATACTGATCAAAAAAGGAGGCTTTCCTAAGCCGGGGTTGGGCCCTCGGCTAGTTTAGCCCATGGTGCCTAGAGGAGGATTTGGCAAGTCGGTGCGCCACCCCGGGTTCGTCTGTTGCTCTGGAGGGTTTGCTCTCGAGCCTTCCGGTGGGGGAGAATATGCGAAGGCAGGGTTTCAAGAACTGTGCCGATTGCTGTAACTGTGACAGGCCTGAAACCATGGGGCATGTTTTCTGGGCATGCCCTTTTGCTCGGGAGTTTTGGAAGAATGACAGTGAAGGTGTTTAGTCTGCAGTGAACACTCTTCGCTTGGCGGAAAGGGATAATCACATGGCGACTGGAATTCTCATGGACTTTATTGCCTCTTGGGAGATCGATAGAGTTGCTAAATTTGCTTGGGGTATAGATGCTCCCTGGACTACATGCAACAAGGTGATCTTTGAGAACATGCGTAAAAATCCCAATGTGGTCTTTCAATCTATGTTGGAGTGTCAAGCACAGTACCATGAGCTACATCTCGGTTGCGTGCCGGTCAGAAGTGATCTACCCCAATCTTCAACTGTTACTCTCTGGACTAAGCCGCTGGAGGGATGGGTCAAGATCAACTGTGATGGCACTTTTATGGAATGCAATGGTAAGGCAGCTTGTGCTTCAGTTGTGCGTGATGCTCGAGGAGAGCTGTTGGATGGTTGCGCGTCCTTTTTCAACTCTCTCCCCAATCCTGTGGCGGCTGAAGCCAGGGGGTGCTTGCTGGCTATGTCCCGTGCTGCTGCACTTGGGCTTAGCCGAGCCTTTTTTGAAACCGACTGCCTGGAGCTTTGCAAAGCTGTGGAGGAAGAGGACTTTGATCGCTCCATCAACTCAGCGCTAATCATGGAAATCCGCAAGCGGATGAAGGGTGAGTTGGGTTGGAAGCTTAATCATGTAAAAAGAGTTTGCAACAAAGCTGCTCTTGAACTGGCAGGCTTCTCTCTTTTGGAGGGTGCTAACATTGTGTTGGGTAGGTTATTCCAAGCTGCGTTTTGTCAACTTTGGAGTCTGATTGTAATTGTGGGGACCAAATTCCGAGAAATCTTTATCGGAATTGTTCCCTCAAAAGCACGATTACCCAGGATGCAACAGTGCCAGAGTCAATACCGAAATCCAAAACATTCATAGGAAACCTTAATATTTTACAAGGGAAATTATTACAAACCGTTATTCCTGAAGTATTTATTACATCCACACTGTTGCGAAGGTTGTGAGTGCAAGAAAACTTAGAAATTGGTAAACTAGAAGTTTATGCCATAACTTTCTAGTTCCTCTGCAGTGAACTCCTCGCACTCACCATAAAGTTGAGGAGTACCTGAAAATATTATAATTTTTTCCACATAGTGGGTAAGTACCAACAAGATGCTTGCAGTCTCTATGTAGAAGACTTATTATTTCATGCAGAATTCAATAAAATCGGGGTTCTTACAGAGGCGTAAATGCGATGATATATAGCAAATTTAAGAAACTTATGATTTAGGAGAATTTTATTAAATTGGTTAAAGCGTTTTCACTTTTGTACTTAATCTTTCCACCTTTCTCCACCTTCTACTTTCTACCTGCTTATAGCAGCACCACACATCATAGACTCTCTTAAAGCATGAGTTTATTGAATAAGAGAGGCATCACCCAGTTTGACACAACTTCGTATACCCGAAGTAGGGTCTATCGATGATTTTGTTAACAGCCCTACAGGACCTACCCAGCTTTATCCACATATTGATCAGATACATGGATGGGTGATATTTGTGTCATTCTTATTCATTATACCCAAGTTTTTATATAAGCACAATCCAGTTGTATCCCCTTGACAACTGGTACCATTGTAGGTCTTGTATGGCATATGTCCCCCTTGAGCTTTACTGTGCCATAAATTCTCGAAGGATATACCCAGCTCCAAGGGTTACCGGCCTAGTCCAACTTCACTACACCTGGTGGCTCATATAAAATTCCTTTTTCGTAACATCCCCATGTCCAGATAAGTATTCCATACTACTTATCCACATGGCAAATGATTGACTTATTCTACTCAATTTAAATCTCTCAAAATCTATTTTAGGCTTCAAAGGATGGGGCTAATCAACAAGGGGTAGGCTTTCTGGTGTTTGTATCTTGGCATGACCATTTTATAACACATGAAATAATGGTTTGGCCAGAAAAGTAATAACTAAAAAGTAAAGTAGCCATAAGTATTTAAATAGGAATTCCAAAGTGTATCAAGGAATAGAAACCTGCCTTGATTATCACTATAAGTGATCCCTTCTTCGTAGTCCTCCTCCACAAGTGGTTCAACCCAGTATACCGCTCCTTGTTCTTCTTACATTATTTAGATAAGAACAGCGATAATCAAAATATATTTGAGAACGATTTTTTTTTATAACATAATGCGTAAAAACATTTTTAATAGTCTAGGGGTGGTATTGGGAGTAGGGTTGAGAGTTTTGGGTTTTCTTCGTTTTAAGACAATTTGTAGGAGAGGAGAAAATAGTAATTTGGGGTCTCTTCTCGAATTTCCTAGTATTTTCCTATAAAACAGTGTTCTATTTTTACTTAAGAAATGGTATGTATTTTGGCCTTAGGAGGAATTTCCTATACTTTTTATTTAAAAGAATGGATTTAGAAGGATTTATAAATAGAAAATTAATGTATATAGTATATCCTTTATTGAAAAATTTTAAGTCTATAAAATTTGTTTATGTCCCTGTATTCTACTAAAAATATTAGTTTGATTTTTAATAAATCCTTAGGTTTTAGAAATTCTTAAAATCTTAAAAGAAAGGGTTTTGACTTTAAATTCAAATCTGGAAGGGTTTTAGAAATATGGAAAAATCATTTTAGATGTAAAACATCGTTTGGAAAAACTTTTGTATAGGAACTTTGACCTAATTCGGCCTCTAAGGGTTTCAATTTGGAAGGATTCGAAATCTGGGCTAGGATGAACAGGGGAATTTAGGGTTCTTGAAAACCCGATTTGGGCGTTTTTGATTTATGGGGTTTGGCTCAAATCGACCTTAGGGCTTTTGATCTACGGGATGTGAGGAATGATTCGCCTCTGGGATTGGGGCTCGGGATGGCCGGAGTTAGCCGGACGACGAGGTCTGCGCTGACTTAGGCTAGGGAATGGGGATTCTTCCAGGAGTGTTTAATAGGTTGAATTGCGAGGTGTATATGTCACGGAGGCTATGTGGGATGTTCTAGGATAGAAATCGGGGCATGAAAAGCTTCGGGGTAGCTTGGCGGCATGAGCCATGGAGTTTGGACGCCGGCGAGAGTGAATTTGGCGTTACGGTGGGATTGAGTAGGAATTGATAGGAGTTTAAGCTTTAGAAGGTTTCGGGGAGCATTTTTGCTTTTGGTGGCATAGGTAGGGGATCATCGGAGCGCTCTGGCGGCGAGCTCCGGTGAGAACGGCGGCGGTGGAACGGAGTGGTGGAAATGCAGCTTACCTGGTGGCGCGCTGCTGGTTTCGTGAGCTCAAGATGAGTTCCAGGACACCGAGCGACTTCGGAATTTATAGGGGGAGCAATTTTGTCGTGATTTTGGTTGGATGGATGAGCTCGCCGGGATTTTCCTCCGGCGACGGATTCCCTCTCATTGCGGCCATTAATGGGTCACGCGCGAGGCCATGGGGGTCGACGACGTGGCCTTGGCGCGATGGAGTGTCCAAGCTGGGCGCCGATAGGATTGGGTAAAGCGGGCGGCAGTGGCATGCCGGCGGCAATGGGAGCAGGGGGTTGCGGCGGCGGCGGATTGGGCCAGCAAGGGTCTTTCCAACCGTGCCATGGGAGTACTCGAGTAGTACAAGTCCCAAGGATCACTTTGGTCATGTCAGTGTGGACTATTAGGCGTGGAGTCGCCTGGTAATGATGATTCCGGATTCTCACGGCGGAGGCGGCATTGCTGAGCGAAGCGAGGTGGCGGCGACGGCCGGGGAAGAACATGTCGTGGCCGTTGGATTGGAGACGTGGCGCACCGGAGGCCCTCCGATCTCTTTTAATGCAAGCGGCGCGGCGGGGTGACGATATGTTCAGAACCGTCAGATTGGGACGATGTGGAGCACAAGCGGCCGTCGGATTTCACTAATCCAAACGCGCGCGCGCTCATCCGGAAGCGGGCCCCAGCTGTCAGCGAGAGGAGAGCACGTGCGCGAATAGGAAGGCGACGCGTGGCTCGGGAAATTTCCTCCGGGGAAGGATTTTCCCAAAAAGGATTTCCAGCGGGTTTTTAATTCTAGGAAGCTTATAAAAATTCTAGAAAATTGTAGGGAAATCAGAAAAATGTGAGGAAAATCTCTATGAGTTCAGAAAAATGCCAAGAATTTTATAAAGGCATAAAATCACCTTTGTTCTATAAAATGTTTTTAAGGTTCTTTTAGGAGTTCTTTTCCTTTCTTATTTTAGGAAATTCAAAAAGGCATTTTAGAGGTTTTAAGTGTATACAAGAATACAAATGTAAATCTAGGTGATATTCATGCAATTTATGCGAAAAAATTTTATATCAAAAATTCGGGTTTATCACAGTAATGACCTTAACACATAATTAAGTAATGACCTTAACACCTAATTAATGAATCCTTTGTGGTGTCAAAAAAAGTAAGTACTATCTCGATTTAGTTCAATCTACGGGTTTGCATTGGCTTTTGGTTTTATCGAAATACTATCTCAGTCGATATTGATGCGTCTCGCCATTTCAACTAGGGGCTAGATTTCACCCTCGTTCTATCAATTAACACATTAGTTGGCGATAGTCTGTTATTCTCGTTTTATCGGCTTATAGCTTGCTATTAGCCGATAGTCTGTTTATCTTTATTATGTTATTTAGATTATCTTGTTAGTCTAGTTAATAGTCTGTTTACCCCTCGCTCTACTATTTAGTTGATTATGTCGGTTTAATAGTAGATTATTTACCCTTTTAATCTATTGGCTCAGATTTAATTTGAGCCGATAGTTTCTTTATATTTTAAATCTATTAACTCTTTTATTGCTCTTAAGATCGGACATGTTCATACTATTTTCATAGATCTAATCGGTTATCAAAAGCTCATTACGTCTTTTCTCGCCGATTGCGAGATCAAATCGGCTAGTATACTCTGAACCATACATTCCGATGCTAACGAGATCCTAAGCCCTAAACCCATGTGTGTCGTGCTGATCCAACTTTCAGTGTGAACAGTACCTTGCATTACTTTTGGAACGAAATGGAGTAGGAGACTATGTTTGCATCTTTAACAGCTTTGAAATTGCCGAAACTCATGCCGAAACATCCCAGAATAGAGTTTCCCAGATCTTGAAACAGATAAAGTTGATTCATAATTTGAGATAATGAAAAAGTGCCAAAAAACTATTCTCTGTTGTTACCGTAGAAATTCATACCAGCAATACTGCATTTAGACTGTGCCAATTCATATCTTCATTGACAACCTTTATACTATACGAGAGGGGCCCACGCACCGCGGGCGCGTCAGCTCTGTGTGTTGTATTGGTTGTAGTTGCACTTTAGCCATTTAGGTTCTAATAGGTCTTTTTTTTGTGTGTGCATTGCTTACTAATTTTTAATTTTACATTAATCAAGTAAGTAAAATATATATTCAAAGCACTAAATAGATTTTATAATCCCGTGTTTTTTTGCTTAAAGTTTTAAATGGCTTACGGAAAAAAGGGAGGGCGGTTTTTTAAATTTTAAACTGCTTAGTAATTTTTAAATTTTGGATTAATTAAGTGAAGTGATATAATCATAAAATATTATAAAAAGTTATATTGCAAGTAATAGATATATACAGCCATCACAACATAGGTTACATAACATGGCCTAAGGAATATGGTTTAAAGAAAAAATTTAGAAAAACTTGAAAAATTCCTTGGATCACATGAAAATCTTGAAAAACTCTTTCCAAACTGTACAAGTAACTTATAATCTCTGCAGAATTTTTTAAAATTCATATCCTATCGAAATATAACGAGAATTCTAACATTTTTTAAATTTAAAATTTAGTGAAATTTTCAAAATTTCCAAAGAAAACTGTAAAAATAATTTATATGGACCCTTCTTGTGAAACTATGGTTCCATTTTACCAAATTTCAATTTTTTTCTAGAATTTTTAAGCAGCTTACCAAACAAAGAGAATGGAAGGAAAAAAAAAAGGGACAGGCTGGGTATCGAAACTCAGGTGGGCTGGGTTGAAGTGGAGGTGGAAGACCAGGTGAGCTCGTGGGGCTCAAGTGGATGGGTTAGGCAACAACATTTCTCATACAGTCTTTCGTGGAATGGACAGCTGGAGCGGAGCAATAGATGCGATTGGACGGCTGCCATTCTGGGCGATGTGGATAGCGCGAGGGAGCGTCTATAGCTCGCGCAACTACGCGCTTTATAGAAGTAGTAATACTATTGCATTTAGACTGCATTTAGACTGTACCAACTCATATCTTCAAACAGGAGACAAACCAAAATTAAATTCAAACCATTTATGTAAATGGAAGCAGCCTTATAAGAGATCAAACAAGAGACAAACATTAAGTGTCCAGCTGCAGTGGCATTTAGACAAACATTAAGAGATTAGACAGGAGACAACCATTTAGAAATTCATATCAGAAATTCACATCATAACCAAACAACAGCAGTGGCAATAAGCATCCAAGAACAGGTGTCTGTTTTACTTTGGATTGTGCTGTTTATTCACATAGTGCTTTACTAATACTGTTAGGACTCTGTGTAGCATATTTTGTTGTACATGCCTCTCTTAGGATGATAATATAAGCCAATAAATGATATAATAGAGATCTTCATCTACCAAGTACAGGTAGATACCCATCACCATCCTACACCTTAGAAATTGAATTAATAGTAGTGAGACTGTTTGTTAGCGGTTTGCAAGACCTCCTGAATTTCTTTCCAACCTATATGACATGCATGATATACTTCCATTCTGCCAAAAGAAATCTACTGCCATATTGGTGAACTGTAGCACTAAAATTCCATTTAACCTATCAAATTTGAGCTTGTGCAGTTTACATGCACATTGTTTGAACCTACCATGGGCTCTTTCTTAAGGGGACAAAATGCAAAGCTCCCAACAAAAAGATTCTTTTAATGGCACTAGAAATGGAGGACTTTAAAAATAAGCAAATTGACCAATTAGTGCAAGAAAAATATATATCCTCTGCCTCTACTTGGGCACACCCAGATCATAGCAAAAATAACCAAAGCCTGAAAGAAACAAGAGAAAAGAAGCTTCGCCTCTCTCTCTGTCTCCTCTATTTTTCCTACTTTGCCCAACTGCTAATTGCTTCTCTTTCCTGTTAATAAATTTTTTCCATCTTTTGAACTATAATTCTTTTGGACTCCTCCCAAATGCCTTTCACTCAAAGACTCACCCGGCCATTATATGGGTTCAAAGGAATGGATAAAGTGTGTAGGAAATAGTGTTATAGAGTAGAAATTTGAAATAGTTGATGTGGATGCCCTTATAGGAATAAAGATTTGTGCTTAACATAATCATTAAAGGTGCCACATGATTAGGTACACGGTTGTTTATAGACCACTTGTGCTTAACGAAAAGGATTAACGAGACGAGTGGCCTGGTAATAGGCAGCCCAGCACGCAGTTGGGCAGCCCAGCTCAAGCCCACCGTCCATCCGATGTATGCAGACATGCGCTGCACTGCCGTGTCCTCTTGACTTCGCAGGGGACTCGACTGGACACGTGGAAGCCGGCGCGGACACGAGGCACCCCCATTGCATCCAGATTCCAGAGGCTACTACTGCTCTTACATATATGCACTCGGGCGATTCGATCCAATGCTACACACCTCTGCTCGAGAAGAAGAGGAGGAAAGAAGAAAGGAAAAGGCGAGGTGAACTGCACCGGAATCCATGGAGGGCGACGGGAGGAAGGAGGAGACAGCGGCGTCCAGGGCGCATAAGGAGGCCGCCGCGTTCGGCGTCTCCGTGCACGAGGTGATGCAGCACGTCAAGGCCACCATCCTAGGCCTGGTAAATCAACTGCTGCTTCTTCCTCTTCTTCTTCTTCTTCTTCTTCTTGCTGCCTGCTGAGCGCTGCCGGAGAAAACATGTGTAATTTCCAGGCCAGGAAGGTGACGGCGAGGAGCGAGCAGGAGGCGGCGGAGGCGGACATGCGGGCGGCCAAGATGCAGGTGGAAGCGACCAACGAGGCGGAGGCCAAGAAGAAGCAGCTCGCGGATTGATCGCTCTGTGTGTACGTGATGATCAAGTAGCTCGCTCGCTCTTTCGTTGTAGCCTGTAATTCTGTAAACAAGCAGTGAAATAGTTAAGTACCAGTGCACAGGGATTTCAAAATCGATATGGGGGGTTAAAATCGGTTGGGCTCGATTTTCGATTTACCACGGCAAATCGTGGAAATTTGACCAAAATTTGTGTTTTGAATTTTGAATCGAAGGGAGTGGAAAGAAAAATGGAAATCGCTCAAAAAATGGAAAAATCAACCGGAATGACCAGTAAATCGTTAGATTTATACGATAAATCACTTTGGTACGTGGAGAAATAGCTCGCTATGGTAAATTGCGATTTTTTTGATAGAAAATTGATTTTGATGTAATTGGTTCAAAAATAGTTCAAAATATTAAAAAATATGTAAATTATGGGCATTGGTTTTGGTAATTAGTTAGCATGTAATTAATATAATTGAATGCAAAGAATATGGTAAAAAATTTGGGTATGACCTTTCCTAATTTTGTATTAGATCCACATAGCAATATAGCGAAAGACAACATAATAAATGAATTTATTTAAATTTTGGTATGACCAAAGCTAACTCCCTGTCTCTTCGAGATGACAACATAGGAAATAAAATTTTTGAAAATTTCAGCATGACCTTGCCGAAGTAGTTGTTGCGTGTTCGATTTGCCGCAAAACTACAGCGATTTGCCAACGAATACGGGTGATTTTGCCTAGATCTAAGCAGAAACTAAGAGGAGGAGAGGGACCGCAGCTTCAGGATGCAAGGGCATCAATAATATAGAGCTTCAGCTAATGGACCAACTTGGGCCGAGTATAAATAGTATTTTTCGTAATTTTCTATGACTTAAACTCAAATTTCCATGCCAATCTAACGTTGATTTCGATTCATTTTTTCACCATTGTGTTTATACACGGTTCTACAATTTTTACGAATTTTTTAGATTTTTAAAATTTTCAAATTCAAATCAAATTTTGAATTTAAGTCCTGATTTGCCAAAATCTCTCCACCACGATTTCGCGATAAATCACGATTTTTCATCGATTTTTATTTCACTGCCAGTGCATGCTTAAGTTTTCCGGTGGAGGCAGGCTAGGAGCTAATTAAGAACATGTACATGGATTTTCCGATCAATCATGTCTTTGTAACAAGATCCATCTGAAACTGCATGATGTATTGATCCATTCTCAACAGCCATTACCATACAAGGTGCTCCATATTAATAATTAGATCAGACACAGTTCCTGTCAAAATTCATTGAAACAAAGGCACCTGCAGCGTTAAACTAAACAAAAACTATGGCGTGTCTGAAATTCAGTATCATGCCATGGCCCGAGCAAACCTGAATATACTGTGCAGAGACTCTGACTAGTGCCACATAAAACATATATGCTTTGCAGTACTCTCACCTTGCTCATGCTGCACATAACCTACAAACAAAGATGGGTAATTGCTGGCCACCAAGGAGCAATGAAACATCCATCGCCTTGCAGTCCACAGTCACCTGATAACACATTCAGATTACTATTTCATAATACATCAACATGTTTCAACATCTCCGGGGAACAATTTTCAAGCAAGACAAGCGAAAAACGCACCTGACACCCGGCAGCACAAATAGATTACAAACTGAAAAGATTCCAGTCTAAAACGCTGGAGAGGTTGCTTCGAAAGTTTCACCCAAGCAGCACAGATGAGAAAGAGGTACTTTAATGCTAATAACACAGGGAACCAACTCATCAGTCATCACTAGATAAGCCACAACACCTCTGCAAAGTACAAGTCTCCACAGGGCAACACTGAAACTAGCTTACAGCCTTACAGTAACACAGTCGCAGCTAAGGTTCGTACTGCATACAGTAGGCATTCTACATAAAAAAATTGGACATGCCCTCGTCAATTCCACCCTCGGATCTATGCAACAATCCCTTCTGGTAGCATACTAGCATATACACCTTACAGACTAACAATACTACGGAATTCTAGGTCGAAATGTTCTCTTGCAAAGTTGCTTGGACACTGATACTCAAGTCATCTATGGCACCAAGTCAAGCACATCAGGGGTACCACCGTACCAATATATGCCGATCACATTTGCATGCATTATGGATTCATGAACAACTTGCTTGGTTTCTAACTTGATTACCAGTAACCAAGCAACTTAACAAGAAAACAAAACATTGTCCCTAGACATAATTGTTAACCTAGGCATGGTTATTACTTATTACCCTGTAAACACTCCATATGTAAGAGAAATGCTCAATCTCAAAATGAAACCGAGCTAGCATATGGTTCCAGGATAAGATGATCTTATATCAACATGTTTGCGCAAACACCAAATTATGGTGTGCCGTTACTTCTCCCTGGCACAAGTTGTGTGATATCAGTGGTCAAATCTGCCTTTGTCTTGATCACCGTTGGAGTTTCCAGAGGCCCATTTTCAAGTACGTTGGTGGCCATGTTTTTGCCTTCTTTGCTAGTTTCCACTGGAATTTCAGTAAGGACATTTTCACCCCCAGCAGTGGCCATGTTTGTGCCTTCTTTCTTAATTTCCACCGGATTTTCAATAGGGCCATTTTCATCTACTTCGGTGGTCATGCCTGTGTCTTCATTCTTATTTTCCACCGAATTTTCAATAAAGTCATCTTCATTTACATCACTTTTGCAGGTAGAAGCTACACCCTCCATAGTTTTCGCATTCATCCTCACAGCCATAATTGACTTCCAAACCTTGTTTAATTCACTGTGCTTCTTGCCCCGAAGATGGCCAGCCATGGTCATGTTGCTGTCGCACCTGACTCTGCATCGTTCACACCAAAGGTAATTGTTTTTCTGAACAACATCATGCATTGCTCCATCTACATTGATGCATATTTTCTTAGGTGCATCACTAGAGGCAGTGCCATTTTTATTCTCAGTGGTTGCCTCCAAGCTGCTTTTGTCATCATTGATCACCTTGATGACTCCAGACTGAGCCAGCTTCGCCTTATGCTTCTTTCCTTCAAGATGTTCATTCAAACAAGCTTCACTTGTTGCAGTAACTTGGCAAAGTGCACAGGTCCAGTCCTGGGCTGGTTTCTGTACTTTCCTTGGTTCAGTAGCAGCAGCAATTGCATCTGACTTCCTCTTCATACCTGAAACCTTTGGTTCACATGAAAGAACCTGAAATGAACAAGTTAGGACAGTAGTGAACTTGCACATGGATAGGTCGCGGCTTTAATGAAACAATGACCAGCTGTTTTAGATGAAAAGCATGCTATGGTTATTCACTTAATTGGAAGTAGTCTAGACTCTAGAGGGATACCCATCAAAGCAATGCATATGCACAAAATAAGCAAAAAAAAACATTTTTAGGAGTCATGTGAAACAAATATAAAGTGCAAAGCAACATTAAGCTAAAATAGGGTGCTATACCTGTGGGACTGAATTGGCGATCCCCACAGTAATCCTAAAAAAATTAGGCTAAAATAGAACAGATAGTGTAACCAGAACTTTGGAAGGACAGAACGGAAATATGGAAAGGAATTTCAGAGCCAGGTGGTCTTTGGGGAGAAATTTTTCAGAAGTACGATGAAAATAATCTTTTCTGAGCAGCTGAAAGGGTAAGATTTGTGCGTGCAGACCTTGGAGGTCTTGCAGGGCCCGATCTCGCGCAGCTCGAGCTTATGCTTCTGCTTTGGCGGCGGCGGAGACCATCTCTTCTCATCAGCAGTGAGCAGCCCAGCGTGCCGGCGAGGCCCGAACCGCCCAAAACCCAGCCATTCACCATAGTCCTCGAATGGCCGTGGCGGTGGGACGTGCGGGTGTGGGTGCATCGGCATCGGCATCGGCGGGGACGCTTGGGGCTGTGGGCGCATTGGCATCGCCGCAGGCGGGGGCGGCGGCATAAAGCAAGCGGGCGCGAAGAACGAGTCGGGGGCGAACCCGCCGTGGTGGCAGCTGGCGAGGGCGAGGTCGCGCTCGAACTCGCGGCGCACCTCCTGTTCGATGAGCCGCCGCTCCACCTCCTGGCGGATGATCCGCTCGCGCCACGCCACTGCCTCCCACTCGACCGGCGGCGGCCCGCCGCGGGAAGGCTCGGCTGCGCGGGTTGCGGAGAGCGTCAACGCTGGAGCACCCTAGAAACTGAACTCGGGGCAGTATTCCCACCAGTGCTTACCTCGCTTGCCGTTCGCCCCGAAGCCGCCGCCGCATGGGTTGGAGAAACGCGCCGGCGTGGAGTCGGACGAGGAGGGCAGCGGCCTCCGCTCGCCGGCGCGGAACCGGAACTCCATGGGCGGCGGCGGCGGCGGCGGGAGTGGCGGACTAGGGTTGTGTGCGGCGCTAGCTACGCCGCACAGCACTGCGGAGCGTCGGGGAGCGCACTAGCGCGGCTTCGTGGGCGCTCCGGGTGGCTCTGACGCCTTCGATGGCGGAGAAGGAAGGCACTTACCATTGCCGCTCGACTCCCGAGGTCAGTGGCGCTAATGGCGATTAGCCGCTTTCCGGATGCGGATCATGCGGTGGCGACTGTAGGAGAGTTGGCGGGATTCAAAAACACATTCATCCGATTCCGAGCATGCGCACCTGTGCCGTTATTAGCGCTCAATTTCCGGAAGCATATCAATCAATCAATCAAAGTGACAGCGGCTGCGGCATAATTGGCCAAGATTCAAAAACGTCTCTCAGAGCTTCCCCATGTAATACTTTAAATTACTACTCTATACCAATTCCCTACATGCTCTATCTCTCTCTAAAATTTCTTCACACTTTACACTATAGTCTAAAAGATTCCTTTTCTCCATCAGCTACTCTATCTAGATGAACAGTGTTATAGAGCGCCTGCTACGGATGCTCTTACAAATTAGACTATCCATATCAACTAGTCTACCCTCCCACTCTATTCAACACTCTAAAATTCCTTCATACTTTATACTACTCTGGCATCGTTCTTTTTTGCAAACCGCCGGCGGTCGGCGGCCGGCGGTTTGCTACAGTAAAAAATTTAGATTATTTTTTTGGATTATTTAAAATTTTTTCCAAAAACTTTTAAATTTGCTACAGTAAAACCGCCAACCGCCAGAAACCGCCAAAAGAAACAGAGCCTCTATCCCAAGTTACAGTATTATAAAGTATTCGCTACGGATGCTCTTAAAAGTCCAAATTTCAAACTTTGTTTATCAATAATTCTAAAAATATTTATTAAAAATATTTCGATAATATTCAACTTAATCGATAGTAATTAGTGCTTGCACATTAGGGATGCAGCTTTTACTTGACCAGGGAAAGATCGTATGTTTATGGTAGCACCAGTTTATATATAGAATTATTTGTTTGGTTCGTAACCCTAGATTACTCTGCCAATTGACTTGGTCTTGACCAATTTAAAACACCATCAAACTATTGACAAAATAGCTTATAAGAGCATCTCTAGCAGCAAATATTTTAAAATCAGACCTCTATATATTCCCTTTAAATCACTATTCGCTCCCTATATTTTCATCCTCTTTAGCAAAACCTCCGTCCAGAGAAACTATAGTGGTTAATATAGAGAGCCTCCAATAGAGGCCGACAGAGAAATTTTAAATTTAGAGATTGAGATAGACTTTGCGGAAAAATAAAGAAAGATTCTTTAAAAACCTAGGTCTTCACGCCTAACGGAATGACTTTTCAGGAGCGCGCAGTAGAATATGGAGCAACTATGTAAAAAACATGAAATAAGGGTTTGCTTCTTGACGGAAGCGAAACGACAGAAGTACCCTTGGGCTGTGCCGAATCAGGGCAATTATAAAAAGGGCCATAAGATTGCTATTCCAGAACGTGGAAATTTTGTAGGAAAAAATTCAGTTGAATTGACAGATGATTCGCACATGATTATAGAATTGCGCGGTCCTAACATATGAACCACACGGACTGTGATCCTCGGGACATGCAGTGGAATTTCATAAGCACAAAGGCATATGGCGGATTCAAGAAAACCAAATTGGGATTTGTTCCATAACCGAGGCATCTGATAAATCCAATCAGGCATACGAGCAACCGTCAGTCAAAACAGAAGAAGCGCAGGCCACAATCGCTAGGTATTCATTTCCACCAAGATGCACGTTCAGGAGACACCTGGTGGGCTAAAACCACAACCGCAAATGGCAAAGCGGAGCTGTGTCGAAAATCACAACCAGAAATGACATGACAAACTGATTGGTTACACACAGCAACAGAACAAAGAATGGTGTGTTCCACTGTTCCCAACCGGTGTCGGGCACCCACTGCTGTATCAACAACATAGCATGTGCACTGGCGTTGCTTCAGCATGCATGTTTAGCCAGCTGCAACACTGCATCAGGATTCAGGAGTTATGCTTTAGTATACCTGGGCTGCAGCATCACGAGCCATTCTCCTCGGTCACCCTGATCACAAATGTAGGGGTCAATGCACATTGCACAGAAAAGAAGGATCGGCGATGAATATAAAGGATGTCAACAGCATTAGAGATTGACTCACTGAGTATCGGAGGGTTCTGTGGTGCCAGATGATTGTTCTCCAGCAGCAATCTTGTTTTGATTAATTGGTTTCTTGAACTGCACCAGGATCATTGTCATGTTGTCGCATCCTTCTCCACCTAGAGTTGATGGAGCCAAGCATCTATCGAGCACTCTTTCACACACCGCAGAAAGGCTGCTGTCCTGCATTTGTCTCATACCTCAGTATTGCCAAGCACCAAGAAATCCATATAAGTTTAGCATCACAAAGATAGCTGGGTACTTACCGAGTTTATGTGTTCATGGATGAAATCAACCAGCTGTTGGCTAGACATGCAGTCCCTATTGATCATCAAAGTATATGGCTGTTACTTCTGATGAAAGCAATTGTCAATTTGAAGCTCCTAGATAGGCTCACACAATTACATCTACGGTTGAATGTCTGAATGAGATGGGATAACTAAAAAAATAAAAAGAACCTATTAATAGAGAGGAAATTACCAAATGCCATCACATGCTAAAACAAGAAAGTCATCATCATCACAAAGCTCCACCTAAAAACAATTGAATTACATGAGATAGCTGCAAGAAGGAAATGACAGCCCCTACATATCATGTTATGGTTAGCTGCGGTACATTAAGGCAATGGTAGAAGTTGAATTGCTTACAACGTTGATGTCAGGGTTTGCAGTCAAAATTTGCTTATCAGGAGACAAGAACTTGTTCTGTTTATATTCCATATCTCCTAAAAAAAGTACTTGAAATGTAAGGCATCATGTAAGGTCTAAGACTCCCAAGTTATAAACAGGAAAACAAGTCAAAAAGTATACCAATTGCTCTTGCCAAGTTTATGGTTCCATTTACTCGTCCCATTTGGATGTAACCCCCTGCTTTTACTATTCTTTCTCTCTCTGCTTCAAGCTCTGGTTTGTGATCTCTTGATAGATTGTATGCCTATATTATAGACAGAAATATGGAACCATAAAAATGATATTCTCATGCCTAAATTTTCAAATCTAAACATATTACAAGGATAAAGAACAACACACCTGGCCGTTCCTTGAGATAACGCAACGAGAATCACCAGCATTTGCCACAACAAGCTGGCTATTTCTTACAATTGCAACACAGGCTGTACTCCCACAAGTTGGCCCAGTAAAATCAGAGTGTGGCCCCTGGTAAAAATATGTTTTAAGACTGCATGATTGGCCCAAATGTTAAGTATAACAATATAAAGAAATGCCAAAATAAGAACACTAATGGCCATACAACAGAAAAACATAAATTCCAAAACTTATTAAACATTGCCTGTTGCCTGTTGGCAACGGAAATTCCAAGTTCAATCCTAACCAGCTTAAAATTTGATTCATCTGCATAGATCTCCTTTTGCAAATTAAACATCGATGAAGATAGCATGTCATAGGTCTAGTCATGAGCCTTATAAATCTTAGCAGTTTACAATTTCACTCATATTTTTAAGAAAAGGAGTAATTGATATGCAATTCATGCTAGTTGAACAAGTACCTCCTCAAAAGCCCAATCGTCATGTTCCTCGTTTGAATCACTGCCTCTTGGTGACCAGATCAAGCCTTCTATCATGCCAGTAAACTGGTTTATCTTATCACCAAGTGCCTGTAGTTCACGCCAACCTCTTTGACCTCGCATCATCTCATCCATTCTGAAAATATGCAATCAGAATTTCTGTTGATATCATCTTGCACAACATCAAATAAGTGGAGGATTCATTAAATTGTGAAACGTTGCCCTGCCATAATGTGATGTGTTTCCAATGCCAATAAAAAGTGCGGTTCCAAATTAATGCCGGATAAAAAGGATTTTGGGTCCAAAACAAATACGACTGCCTCGGCAGGATTTTCCCTTCATAAAAGAGGGTTTGGGGATAGAGGGACTTGAACCCTCACGACTTATAAAATCAGACGCGAGCCCCTCCTTGGGCGGATTTCTCCTTTTGCTCCTCAGCCTACGGGGTGAGAATAAGTGCAAAGCATTCAAGTTGGCTACCAAAAAAATTTCCATACCTGAAAAAAGCTCTATGGATAGCGGTGCCCAGGTCCCCAGCTGCATAGGCTTCACTTCTGAGAACTTCTCTGTGTAGATATTTTGCACAGAATTTCGCAACCACTTTTCCTGAGGAAAGGTGATATGAGGATATAATCAGCCCAGTTTGGTATGATGTGGAAAATATTGTGGACAATGCAAAGGCACTGTTGACTGTTCTTTGCAAGTCACCTTACCTCCATGTCCATCAAAAACACCAAAGAACGATGTGTTACTGTCGAGATCTAGCAAAGCTGAATGCTGGAAATTGCAGTGTTAGAATTGCATATGAAACAGGCCAACACAATTATAGATAAATGAAAAGTGATGAAATTCCAACATCTCAAATTTTAGCATATTAGGTAGCACTAAGCCAAAGTTCTATGATGCATTATCAATCCAGCATTTTTTTTGTCAACAAAAGATTCTTCATCAATTTATTGTCATAGTTACCTTAACACAAAGCCTGGTCAGCAAGAATACTGAATAGAACTAAAAAACCATCATTAAATTCATCTTTTTTTTATTCTCTAAAGTTCAGCGAATTGGCAAGTGAGAACTAGGAGACATTCACTTGTTTTGGGTCAGTATTCAATAGAGACATAAGACACCGCTTCTCTCATGTGCACAGCTTTGCTAACTGTAGCAGTTACCAAAGAACCATTTCGCTGTCTTTTTATAATATGTCTGCCTCCAGTTCCCCACTAACCTCGACAGCTTTAACATTGAATAAGAAACTAAATTAATCAAGTGGCTTCTACAAAGTCTATATTTTCATTTTCAGAACATAAATGAAGTTTTCATTAAGTAAATGGGGTCAGGGAACAACAGCGTGGTAACGAAATCAAGGAATGGTGAAGAGAGACTCACAGCATCTTCCATAGTTGAACGCCACCCTTGCATCGATGATAGTCCAAATTTAAGTTTATCGTTTTCCCCATCTTCAGATAGCTTCTCAGTTTTGGGGGTACTAAGGTAAATTCCCATTTTTAATGTGCCTGATAACAGAATAATATGTCAGTAGGAAAGAAACCTAATGCTCGCTAATAGGTTTCCAGAGATCTTAAACAGAAAGAGATGATACCAGAAATGAATCAGGTTGCAACAAGCCTACAACTGATCAGACAAGTAAGTTCTTCAACTCCTGCACAATATGGAAAATTAGACAGGTCAGAACTAAATCCAGAAACTGATTGTCAACACAGGGATGCATATATAGCTGTTTACCTGTAGCCTTCGCAAGGTTCCTTGACCTTATATAGGCATTGTATTGTCCTACTTAAGAAATGGATACCCTTAAAATATCATGGCCATATGTGGTACCATTCGGGAGGCAAAAAAGAGAAGGAAGCAGCAAATATATATTTCACATATATTCAGCACCACTTCTTTTCTTTTTCCTTTTTTTTTTGAATGGGGGGCGCATGTAGCACATATTACCGAGTTTGATTGTACCACAATGTCATGCATCCATGTTTTCTTAAAATATTTGTTGCTACATTTATAAACCGACAAAAGTCAAAATCATATGCAAACTTCCTGGTTGTAGGCACACCCATGCTAGCTGGATCTTTAACTATACAGTAGTGCAATTTGGTGTTCCTTCTTATGTAATAGCTGGCACGTTAATTCAGGGAGCAATTTAAATAAATATGACGAGCACGGTATCCTGCTCATTTGTGTGGCCAGATTTGTGTCAGACTTTTAGAAAAATTTGTATATATAAAAATTCATACTCGTATTGATTATGGCAAGTCCTAATAGAGTCGACCTCGACCTCATTACAAATTTCTATATTTTTCTCCAAATTTCCGTTGTTTTTATTTTTAATATAGTTGATATATACTTTTTTTTATTATTTTATTTCAGTTTTTTTATTTTTGTTATAGTTGATATGGACTCTTTTTCTAATCTTGTAGCAGTTTATACGGACTCGTTTTCTATCATTTTTATTCTGAATTTTATTTCTTTTTTATTTTTTTATTGTAGTTGATACGGACTCCTTTTCTAGTCTTTAGTTCATACAGACTCTTTTTCTATTATTTTTATTCCGAATTTAAATTGCTTCTATTTTATTATTGTAGTCGATATTTGGTACGAACTCGTTTTCTATTATTTTTATTCCAAATTTATTTCTTTCTATTTTTTATTGTAGTTGATATGGACTCTTTTTCTAGTGATAAGGTCTCCTTTTCTTTTTTATTTTGAATTTAAATTGCTTCTATTTTATTATTATATTCGATACGCATATGGACTCTTTCTTTTAATCTTAACCGTTATAATCTGGTCCCACTATAATCAATGGTCTTTTTTTCTCTAATTTATGTGAGAATTTCTCCGATTAATGTGGTGGCTCTGTTGGCTTCTGTTTTAATTATAACATAGATGAGAAGGCATTCATGTATGGAGCGTTGTACAGACAAACCAGACATGTCGATGCTAATACATAATCGATTAACATTATGACATATGATAGGGAGTACCTCACAATATTGCACACAAGTAACCAGCAGAGTAGGGCACATCTGATATAACAGCTACACCTAATAGCTCGGAATGTTCTTCTGAACATGCCAATATATCAATATCTCTCAAGTTTCAAGAAAAACTCCTAGGTCAATAAGCTCTACACTCTAAAGCCCTGCAAACATGAAAAGAGAAATTTTTTTACGCCTCCATTGAGTAAAGAGACAACGGCAACATCCCGTCCTACATATCTAAATCTGGTCTAGCTTCACCAAGAAACGACCTAACCAAACTAGGGAAAAGGCTCCATTTGTTGCCGTAGGTCGCCAAAAACAGCAATTACACTTCTACAAAAGCTGGTAATCAGCTGCACAGCAGCATGACTACAACCTGTGCAGAATTCCTCCAAGAACCCCCCAAATATCTGCGCAGACAAAAGGCCAGCGACCCGGCCGGGGAGAAAAATCTCATCTTGGCAGGAAGTCCCAAAGATTGAAGCCACGAAACGGCACTAAATCAACCGAAGGGATGGGTCTACAACACCAAGAGAACGGTGTCAGAATCTGTACCTCTCTCTGCTCGACCGGACCGTCGCAGGCTGGCAGATCCGTGTGGATGGAGGTGGGTTCGGATTCGAGGGTGGCGAATTGAGGATTTGTGATGGGGATTGGGGCCGCGGTGCTAGCGGATTGCGATCACTGGTGGGGACTCAGAAGCGAGCAAGGAAGGAAGCACGCGTCTGAGCTGAGCTGATCCGAATCCTCCTGGCCTGGAGTGTGGATGGCGAGCGGGGGTGGACCGGCTGGCGGAGTCTCCCGGGGAAGTTGAGAGTTCACCCGACGTCACGCTCGTCTTAACGCCACGGTTTGGCTCGGAATTATTGGGCCTTTCGCTTTGGAGTTTCGAGGTTGCAGTGTTGCACACTTGCACGGAAATTGCGGTATGATTTTGATTAACTGCACTGATGCCATTATTGAGTTAGTTCATATCATAAATATCATTAGAAAGTAAAAATATCTTAAAAATACATTTTGCCTGGGACATGCCACTGTAACTCTAAAATGACTAAAATACCCCTTATCTTTTCTTACTCCTCTTCTTCTTCTTCGTCCTTCCTCTACATTCTACTTCTCTCGCAAGCATGGCTATGAGGCTCTAGCGCGGTGGAGTCAGGGCAAGCAGGGGCAACGTGGCCAGCCTGAGGCAGCGTCAACCAGCCTAGAACAGCGCGGTGTGGACGGCGACGTTCGACAAGAAGGGAGAGGTAGGAGGAAGATGAGGGCAGGGGCAATTCAACCGTAAATTTGAAGAGTGCATAGAGGCAAAAAAAAAAAAGGTCCATAGTGACATGTTTGCTATGATTCACACTTTCAAATGGCATCTAAGATATTTCTCACTTTATAATGGTATTTTTGTCAAGCCAAAACTTAATAATGGTATGTATATACAATTAACCTATGATTTTCAAATGTGTTGGACCCATTACTTTTGGATCACCAATAATTTTTCTATATATTTGGAGTGATGCATGACTCCACGCAACATGTGCGCAATCATTCTCATCCTTACTATCTCATTTAGCGTTAGAAAAATCGATTCCATTGAAGTAATAAGACTATTCCAATTCGAATAGAGATTCAGGAGTAATTTTTTTGGGGAGGGGTTTAAAAGCATGCCCGCCACTCATCCCACCCGTGTCCCTCGTGTCGGATCGGATGTTTTGCAAAGTCCTTCAAAAGAATCCCAATCAGCTCTCGTCTGGTCATCTCTGTAGCGCATCCTCTCGCTTGCCTCACCTCCTCCTCCTCACTCAACTCCTCTGCCCGCCTCGGCTCGTAGCCGACGCACGCTGGCCCCGCCACATCCTGCTACTGTCCCATTACTTCGCCCCAAAAACCCTAGATGGCTAGATTGAGTCGTCGTTGTCCTAGGCAAGCCACGGCCATGGCGCCGCCACTGCCCCATTTCGCCATCCCGGTGCCATCCCGGTGCCATCTAGGACATGCCATTGCCATTGGTCCCATCTAGGTGCCATCCATCTCCTCTGGGCAACCCGAGCTATTACACTTCAACCATGCCTAACAAAATGGTGGTGATATATTTCATGTTATTTCACAGTAGGGATTTTCAAATCTTTTGTATAATTGCTAGATGCATATTCCTCGCAATTCATCACTAGATGCATATGCTTTTAGGGGACAATTTGTATTGATGCAGATTCATAGCATTTCATGACTAGATGCATATATTTTTGGGGCATAATTTGTATAGATGCATATTCATGGCAATTTTATTGCATTATTGCTGGATGCAAATTCGGTGCAGTTCATGGCTATTAAATTTTGCTAGATGCAGATTCATCGCAAATATGCTGCATAATTACTAGATGCAGATTCATCGCAAATATGTTGCATAATTACCAGATGCAGATTCATGGAAATTAGCAATTCATGGCCAGGTGATTACTCTCGGTACAATTCATGGCTACAGCCTACATGCAGATGCTTTTTGGGATTCAACATTAGGTTGCCGTTCACTCGTTCGGCAATTTTCGTAGCTAGTAGGGTTGCTGAATCGACTAGAATGACAGGAATGCCGTCTTGAAGATGATAGAATGGAACAAAGCACAATAAAACAAGAAGAAATAAGGCAGAGGATAATAATGTTGTCATGTGCTAAAAGCTGAAAACTGAGCAGTGGACATACAAAAGGAAGAAGTCCTAGCTGGAATTATTATAGTCCTATATTTTGATTCAGCTGAAGCCTGATAACGTATTTTGCTTCCAGTACTGCAATTTGGATGCTTCCCAGAATATCGTGAATGCAAAGATGGTTTACCCTCTATTTGTTGTTTAGTGTTGTACATTGCGTCTGTTTCCTTTGTTGTTTTTCATGAGCCGAGATATCCTCAAGTCGAAACAGATAATCTCGACTTGAAAAGATGTTGCTCGTTTGAATACTCTCTGAAAATTTCATGCACTGAGTTATTCTCAAGTTGAAACAAACAATTTATTCAAAATTGAAGTAACACGACGACAATCCCAAGGTCCTTGCATTCATTTGAAAAAACATTGCATTTCTTATATGGGAACATTCTTACGTTGACCAAGAGAACAGAACATACAGCAATGCTTCCATTAACTTCATCAATTTGCAATCGGCTCGTCAGGTGACAAGATTAGGAGAACAAATATGCTTGCAATTCAATGACCAAAGGGAATGAAACACACTTAGATTAATCAAATTTTGACATTTGGATATGGTTATGCAACTAATTGAAAAGAATTATACCATGAAACAATTATACCGTGGGGTGGTGATGTCCTTGGGGGGTGTTGATATTTGATCTAAATTTAAAAGGCCAATGTCTGACAACCGCCTATAAATACCTCTTGTAAGCCATACGGGGAGATATATCACATTGTAATCCCCTGCGTTTGCAACTCTCCAGAAAATAGTGAAATTTTGCCAGTCGGCGCCCGTGGTTTTTTCCCGCAAGGGTTTTCCACGTTAAATCTGTGTCTCTTTGTTTTTTTTGGTTTGATCTACTTCTTACTTTTGTGTCTGTCGATTCATAAAAGGGAGGAGCACCGGCGGTGGTTTAGGGCTTAGGGAGGGGGTCAATTGGGGCGGGGGGCGGGAGTTTAGGTATGAAACAGCGAGGGAAGAAGAGACCAAGAACGGGGCAGGAGTGGTGGCTCATCACGTGGCAGTGCGGGCAGCGATGAGCGAGAGGAATGCACTCGAGAGATGACCAGATATGAGCCAATTGGGATTCCTCGAGAGGGTATTCCAAGAACATGTGGCGTGGTTGAAATGAGTAGGTGGCATGTTTTTGCCAAAAAAAAAACACTCTTGGATCTCCACCGCTGGATCTAGATCTTAAGGTATGTGTGCACATGATACTTTCCTATTTATGTACCCCTTCTATAGGAAAAAAAATAGAGTGATTATGTTAAAACTGTTGTAGGCCAGAGATAGGTACCCCTCAGATTTGGGAGCGAAGGAAAGGTTCGCCCCCGCCGTGCCTCCGCCCCCTCTTCTCTGCCTTTTTCAGGGTAATCGAAGCAGGCTACAGGAGGGAGTGTGGAGCGGAGCAGTCGAGGCTCAGCGGAGTCAAGACGGAGCGCGGTGCGGCGCGCGGCGGTCAGACGACGCGACGGGCGGCAAGCAATACGGCGGACGCGAGCGCAAGACGAGGTCAAGGCGGAGCAGCAGAAACGAACGAAGAGCAGCCCAAGCCGGAAGATCGCTCAAGCCGCCATCCCGCCCGCAATGACGGAGTGGGCAAGACGCGCCGACAAGCCCGACGCTTGTCGTGGTACCCGAGCGGGTGTCGAGGGCGCAATCGGTTCAGAATCGCCTTTGGTATAATCCCCATATGACTGTAGTGGAGGCCTCTTTAGGAGAGCAAGGTCGTAAGAGTATGGCTAGTGTGCCGTGTGAATGACCCGGTGCCCCCTGTGTAAGGGCAGTGGGGGCAAAACATGTAAAGTAGCGAGGAAATGGCCCGTGGGTCTTCGGTCGGGGTATGAAAGACAGGGGACCGCCATTGCATGGCGCTGTACATTCCCGCCCCTATATAAGGGGATGGGGGACGCAAGTAATAAACAGATTCTTCAAGCCCAAGTGTAGTGTCTCTTCCATCCACGAGCATCACCAGAGAGAGCGCGAGAGTCTCATCGAGTCGTTTTGGGCGCGCGATCGCAAGATCGGGCAAACTGCTACGTTCGTGGGTGACACCCACAACAAGGGCGCCGTCCGTGGGGACCGATTGCTAGAAAGCTATCGCCCCAAGTCGTTCGACAGACGCCAACAACCATGCCGCCGAAGAGGAAGGCCGCCACCACGCCCCAAGGGGCTACTATAGGGCCGCCGTGGAGAGTCGGGAGATCGCCGAGGCGACACGCAGCTTGCAGTGTGCAGACGAGGAGGATCGAGCCCCGCGCGCCGAGGCGCCCGGAGGTGCGCCCACCGCCGCCGTTCGCGGTGATTTCAGGCACGCCTCAGCGCCGGGCGCAGTGGCGGGCAATCGACAATCGACGGAGGGGACGCAGTGGAGGCATCCAACCACCCGGGGCGGCGGACGGGCGGCCGCAGGGGAGGAGCCACCTTACGGGGGGCCCGGAGTACGCAGGAAGCGCTCGACCCCAACGTGCGGGCGTTGATGGAGGCGAACGAGAAGCTGATGGCGGAAGTGCAACGCCTGCAGGGGCGGGCGAACCAAGGCCTCACGGTGTCTCAAGATGAGAGTCCAGACCAGGAGGTACTCTTCCCGACACGCGCAAGAACGACCAGGAACGACGACGACCCCAACCCCCTCTGCGCCAGGCTCCGCACAAAGAGGTGGCCCTCCCCGGGAAACTTTAAGCTCCCCGCCATCAAACCGTCATGTGACAAGCAAAGGCACCTCAGGGAGTTCCTCCGCGTGTATGACACTGCCGTGGAAGCGGCGGGGGGAGACGACGACATCAAGGCCAAGGGGCTGCTCCTAGCGCTCGAAGGCATTGCCCTCTCATGGTACTCTTCCCTCGAGCCGGGCTCCATCGAAAACTGGCCCCAGCTTCGCACCAAAATGGAAAGCAATTTTCAGGAAAACTTTGATGGGATGAAAGAGGAAAGCGACTTGTTCACCATGAGGCAGCGCGATGGGGAATCCCTCAAGAGCTATTTCCAGCGCTTCTCCAAGATCAAGTGCCAGATTCGGGGGGTCAGCGATACCACCATCATCAACGCTGCGCGGTGCGGGCTGCGAAGGGGACCGTTGGCGGAGAGGCTGGCCCGGAAAGAAGTCCGCACCGTAGAGGAGCTGTTCGCTAAAATGAAGGAGTACGCCCGGGCAGAGGAGGATAACTCCCGGAGGGAAGACAAACCACGGGATGAATCATCGAAGCAAACCCTCCGCCGGAGGGATCAGGAGAAGGAGCTCACGTCCAAGGGAAAGGGAAGGACCCGCGCCCAAGAGCGTGAAGGAAAAGACAAGGGAAGAGGGGTCCACTACATCGACGAACGGGTTGAACGACACGATGATAGGGAAGCACCGGAGCGGCCTTGAGCGGCCCGCCACCGCACGACAAACATGACCGGCCGGCACCCAAACGGGAGGAGGTAGTCAGGAGGAGGTACCATTGCGAATACCATGGCGAAAATGGCACACACGATTCGGCCCATTGCAAGGTGATCGAAGGGTACCGGCGTTTCAAGGCCAAGAAAAGAGAAGGCGAAGTACTCCCCCTCCCGCCACCGCCCCCGCCACTCCCAGAACACCAGCGACCCCCACCACACGGAGCAATAAATCATATGCATCGCGTCATCAACACCATCACCGGGGGGTCCTCCCTACATATGCCCTCCAAGAGGCAGCGCAAGGCGTACGCCAGGCAGATCAACCACGTCGGGGTCAACCCGACCTTCGTCCCCCAGCAAGAGCACGAGCCAATCATGTTCACCGACGAGGACGCGCGGGGTGTTCACTTTCCCCATCAAGACTCCCTGGTAGTCTCCGCCATGATCGCAGGCTGCGAGGTGCGCAGAGTGCTGGTTGACGGAGGAAGCGCGGCCGACATCCTCTCCATCGAAGCTTTCAGGCAGATGATGATCCCCCGCGACCGCCTAAGGAGAACGGAGGTGCCGCTGGTAGGTTTCGGAGGAAACCCGGTTGGCACTATCGGGCAAATTGAGCTGGAAGTAACCTTCGTGGCACCGCAGTCTAGGGTCACTCGCCTCGTCTCGTTTGATATCGTCGACATGCCTTTCCAGTACAACGGCATAATGGGGCGGGGGTCGCTAACCGCCTTCGGAGCCATCATACACCATGGTTTCCTCTGCATGAAGATGCCTTCACCCGGCGGTACCATTACAGTCCGGGGGGACCAGGCCCTCGCTCGAAGGATAGATTTGGAAGGGCCCCCTCAGGTCAAGCACGCCTCTGCTGATGGAGGAAGATCCTCCCACCGAGCAACAAGCAAAGAAGTGGCTCCCAAACCGCGCCCCAAGGAGAAACGAAGAAGGTGGCCCTGCAGCCTGATAGCGACAAAACAGTCACCCTTAGCGCCACCCTCACCCCCGCGGAGGAGCAGGTACTGCTGCAAATCCTTCGAGAGTACGAAAATGTGTTCGCTTGGGGCCCGGGGGACATCCCCGGCGTGCAGAGAACCACGATCGAGCACGGGCTCGCCATCAGGCCAGACGCGAAACCGAAAAAGCAAAAGCTCAGGAAGCTTGCTACGGAGAGGCAAGACGCAGCAAAGGCGGAAGTGGAGAAGTTGCTTTGCGCTGGGATCATACGCGAGGCCATCCACACCGAATGGCTCGCCAATGTGGTCCTTGTTAGAAAGTCCAGCGGAGCATGGAGGATGTGCATCGACTTCACCGACCTGAACAAGGCATGCCCAAAGGACGACTTCCCGCTGCCCCGCATCGACCAGCTCGTCGATTCCACCTCGGGATCGGAGATGATGAGTTTTCTCGATCGATTCGGATACCATCGGTGTATATGCGGAGGAGGACGAAGACAAGACCGCATTCATCACACCCTTCTAAGACATATCTTGCTTTGTGCGAATGCCATTTGGCCTAAAAAATGCGGGGGCCACCTTCGTCAGGCTAATCGCCAAAATCTTTGCTAAGCAACTCGGGCGAAACATTGAGGCTTACGTCGACGACATTGTCGTCAAAAGTGCGAAGAAAGAGGACCACGTCGTGGACCTACGTGAAACCTTCAACAGCCTGCTGGAAGAAAAGGTGAAACTTAACCCTGAAAAATGTGTTTTCGGTGTGCGTGCAGGAAAGTTACTTGGATTCCTTGTGTCCGAGCGGGGTATCGAGGTCAACCCCGAAAAGATTAAAGCAATCCAAGACATGGCACCGCCAAAAAGCGTCAAGGACGTTCAAAGACTGGCTGGGCGGCTCGCAGCCCTCAGCAGATTCCTGCCCAAGTCTGCGGAGCAAAGCCTCCCATTCTTCAGAGCCCTGCGAACAAGCGAGGTTTTTTCCTGGACAAGCGAATGCCAAGCTGCGTTCGACAACCTGAAGCGGGGCCTCATGAAGCTGCACACGTTGCAAAGCCCGAAGCAAGACGAGGAGCTGCTTCTCTACCTGGCCGCGGGCCCCTCCGCAGTCAGCGCTGTCCTCGTGCGAGAGGAAGCCCCGAAACAGCAACCGGTCTACTTCGTCTCCGAGACACTACAGGGAGCAAAGCTGCGCTACACAAAGATGGAAAAGCTGGCGTATGCGCTGTTGATGGCATCAAGGAAGCTCCGGCATTACTTCCAGGGGAACCAGATCAAAGTACCTACGGCGTACCCGCTAAGCTCTATGCTGTCGAACAAGCAAAGCTCGGGGCGCGTCAGCAAGTGGGCGGTCGAACTCGCCCCCTTCGAGCTGACCATCGTGCCGCGCACCGCGATCAAGAGCCAAGTCCTGGCCGACTTTTTCGCGGAATGGACTTCGCCAACCCCCGACAGCAACGACGACGCGGACGTATGGCTCATCAATTCCGATGGATCCTGGGGGGTGCATGGCGCAGGAATAGCGGCCATCATCACGGCCTCGGGTGGAGAGGCAATTAATTGTGCGGCTGGAATTCCCTTCGACAAACAATACAGCCAAGTACGAAGCACTTCTTCTGGGGCTTCGCAAGGCCAAGGCCATGGGCGCCAGGCGCGCCATCCTAAGAACGGACTCGAAGCTCATTAAAGGACATATCTCTAAGGAGTATCAGGTGAAGGACGAACAACTTCAGAAATACGTCGAGGTGGTAAGGACGATGGAAAGAACATTCGATGGGTTCTCCATACGCGCAATTCCACGATCGCAAAACGAGCGGGCCGACGAGCTAACGAAGGCGGCGGGGTCCGGAGGCGCTCTACCCCCGACCGTATTCTTCGAGGTACTCCGAACCCCCTCCATCGCCTCCCAGGTCAACGTCATAACTCCAGCTGAATTTCGGCGATCGGCGAGACGAGATACACACTACCTCCTCGACGGCACCCTCCCACAAGACGGCACAAGCCAAACGGCTCGAGGCACGGCAAAGAAGTACGCCATAATCGAGGGCTCTGTTCACGGAGGGCTTTATACCTGCTGTTTTGCATATCCCAGAGGAAGGATCGCCTTGCGCGAAGCGCATGAAGGACTTCGAAGCACACCAGCGCCAGGAACCTCGCGGGCAAGGTGTTCGAATGGGCCTTCTTCGCCGACGGCCCTACAAGATGCGGAGCGCCTCGTCAAGCATTGCCATGCCTACCAATGGATGACTAAGCAAAAGAAAGCCCCGCCCAGCGAATTACACCCGGTGCTCCCGATATGGCCCTTCGCAAAGTGGGAATCGATATCGTTGGTCCGCTGGCCAAAGCTCGAGGAAGCCTGCAATTCGTAATCATCGCCATCGACTACTTTTCCCGGTGGATTGAGGCGGAGCCAGTGGCAAAGATAACAGCTGAAGCCACCACCAGGTTCCTCTGGAAAACGATTGTTTGTAGGTACGGGGTTCCCTACGAGATCGTCACGGACAATGGAACTCAGTTCGAGTCCAAAAAGTTCCAAGAGTATTGTGAGGGCATCGGCACAAAAATCTGTTTCGCGTCGGTCGGGCACCCGCAGTAAACGGCGCGTAGAAAGAGCCAACGACTTCCGCCGCTAAACGGCATCAAGAAAAGACTTTACAACACAAAGAAGGGCGATGGCGGACGAGCTACCCAAAGTCCTCGGGCGCAAGACCTCCAAGATCCGTCCCCACGGGCTTCTCCCCATTCAGGCTAATCTTCGAGAGGAAGCCGCCTCACCCGCATGGAGATTCAGCCAAATCCTCCGCGTCATCAAGGGCCCGATACAGGACACGGCCGCTTTCACGCACGACCTAACCGAGGAGGCGCGATTACAGGCCCTGATCACCATGAAAGCCTACGCCAAGGCCTCGACGCGGACCTTCAATAAGAAGGTCAAGAAAAGGGACTTGGTGCCGGGGGACGTGGTACTCAAACGATCAGCCCCGACATTCGCCAAGCTCGAATCCACATGGGAAGGCCCCTACGTCATCAAGGAATCCACAGCGAAGGGGGCACACAGGCTCGCCACCATGGAGGGAGAAGACGTACCAAGGACCTGGAACTCCGACGCGCTCAAGAGGTTTTACCCGTAATAGCCCTACTCGTATATGCTTGTTGCACTCAAGCCCAAAAAAAAAAAAAAAAAAGGGTGTACACATATATGAATCAATGAATGAAGAAGTTCCAACCGGGGGCCGTTTAGCGCCCCGCGTGCGGGTTTTTTCTCGGGGTTTCCACGAAAATTTCATATCCTGTGCATGCAAGACGCATGCTTGGAGAAAGCGAACTCGCGGTTAGCCACGTCAACACGCTACCTCCGCGACGAGCGCTTGGTCGGGCTAACGTCCCACCCGTTCCTTCGCGTCGACGAACCCGCGATTAGCTAAGTCTAACTCGCTACCTCCGCGACGAGCGCTTGGTCGGGCTAACGTCCCACCCGTTCCTTCGCGTCGACGAACCCGCGATTAGCTAAGCCTAACTCGCTACCTCCGCGATGAGTGCTTGGTCGGGCTAACGCCCCACCCACTCTTCGTCGGCGATTTAACCCGCGATTAGCTAAGTTTAACTTCGCTACCTCCGCGACGAAGCGCTTGGTCGGGCTAACGCCCTCCCGCTCCTTCGCGTCGATTTAACCCGCGATTAGCTAAGTCTAACTTCGCTACCTCGCGACGAAGCGCTTGGTCGAACTAACGCCCCACCCGCTTCTTCGGCGTCGATTTACCCGCGATTAGCAAAGTCTAACTCGCTACCTCCGCGACGAGCGCTTGGTTGGTCTAACGTCCCACCCGCTCCTTCGTCGATTTAACCCGCGACATTTAAGTCTAACTTCGCTACCTCGCGACGAAGCGCTTGGTTTCAAGCACGTCCCACCCGCCTCGCGTCGACGAACCCGTGGTCAGCTAGGCCTAACGCGCCACCGCTCCTTCGCGTGGACAAAACTCACGTTCAGCTGAGCCCCACGCGTTACCTTCGCTGCGGACGCTCCGCCGCGCCCCGGCAACCATCATCCGAAAGCACGCGCACGAAGCAAACATCCCTTCGACACCAACTCCCGGAGCAAAGGCAGTAGCATTCTTTTTGAAACGGGTAAAGTGGTACAAAAGCCCCTAGGGGCTGCCTGGGCTATCGTTCAAACCGGCCGCTCGCTGGTTAGCGGACCTCCTTCCCACCTGGCGCCTGGCGAAAGCGAGCGCGCCCAAGGCGGGCCCGCTCCTCCACCGGCACGTCGTTGCTCCCGACGGAGCTTGTGGGAGAGGGCGGCGGCGCCGGAGGATTGGCGTCGTCATCCTCTCCGTCAGAAACGACGATCGGGTGCAAGGCGTCGGCGCCCGGAAGAGCAGGCCCGGCAACTCGGCCCGCACCACCCGCAACGGCCACGTTGTCGACGACGCCTCCCCTCGCCCCCACCTCGGCAAAGAAGTCTCGTGATCGAGAGCCTCGCTGCCACGGACCGTCACCAAGGTCCGGAAGAGAGACGATCGAAGACAGGGACGAGAAGCCGGAAAGCTGAGACATGGCGGCACACTCAGAAACCGGGGTCGGGGAAGGCTTCGGGGACGCTGGAGACGACACATTTATACGGCAAGACGAGCTAGCCGAGTCGGCCGCTCGCCATTAAGGGACCTCGAAAAGCTGAAGCGAGCCCCACTGGGGAAAGGCGGGACATGGAGCCCCAAGCGCCGCGGCCACGCGCGCGACCATAAACGGCAATCAAAACCGAGGCGTCGCAGGAGCCGCCATTGGCTCGGGAGCCCGAAGAGGCGCCGCTGCCATGCGCGCTACTATAAATGGACGGACAGAAAACGAGATGCCGCGAGAACACTACACCGAAATCGCGGGATCTCCCTTTTTGGCCCGGGGGACTCGACCGAAGCGACCGGAGAGAGAAGAACGTCGGAGCAAGCCAAGCGCCGCAAGGCAGATCAAATAAATTAAACAGTTCCGGTTACAGACAGAAGGTTTGCATGAAAAGAGAAAACAAAAATATATACATGCAAGTTACATGGGAGGCTGCTTCTCCTTGCTCTTAGCCTCGCTGGACGAGCCTGCCTTGGCCGCGGTCTTCGGAGCGCTCAGTCTGCTCGCTCATCAGACGGACCCTCCATTGCCGCCTCGCCATGATGATTCCGAAGTCGAGATGAAACGAAAGCCAGCGAAGTCGCGGCAGAGAAGCCTTCCCGACGCGATGTCGAAAACCCGGGCGCCCGAGTCATGAGGTAGCACCGGTACTCGTGGGCGTGTGTGCGCCCTTAGCCTCGAGGAGTGCGCCGTTTTCAAAGACCCCAAAGGGCGCAATGGTCGCCGAAGGTTACGGCAGAGCTCCCAGCCATCCGGCGGAGTTCGAGGAATTTGATGGCCTCGCGCCGGGCGCAGAGTCTTGACTCGATCGCCGATCCCGAGACGAGGAGTTGCTGGAGGAAGGCGTTAAATCGCCTCGAATCCCGGAGGTCGTGGTCTCGAGCAGCCTCGGCGATCTCATAACGCCCGCTTCAGCGCGTGACGAGACTCATCGAGCCTCGCCCGGGCGGCAGCCGAAGTTGGCGGGGTGCTCCTCCGCGGCCTTCTTGAGCATCTCTTTGGCGAGATCCGCCACCTTCAGGAGGTCCTTCAACTCCTCGATGTGGCTCTCTTTTTTCTGCTCGTTCCGCTCGGCCACGACGCGAGCTTGCTCCGCGGTGGCGAGGCTGGCCTTCATGGAGGAAACGAGGTCCTCCAGCTCCGCGTTCCGGGCGGCAAGGTCCCGGCTCTGGCTCAGCTCTTCCTGGACTTTCGCTAGAGTCTCGGTGGTGGATCGCAGGGCCCCCTCCAGGCGAGCCCTCTCCACGTCTGACTCGTCCGCGCGCTTCCGAGCCTCGTCGAGCTCCCGATTCACCTCGACATAGCCGCGGTTGTTCGCTTGGACCCGCCTGGACACCTCCGCGGCCACAAAGGCACCCTGCGAAGGAAAGCAAAGCGAAGAACGGCGTCAGCTGGAGCGAGGCCCCGCGGGAGGACGCCCGGAGGAAGCGGCAGGGACGGCGAACCTTCATGAAGAAGTCGGTGACGGCGTCACCCAGCGCGAGGTCGCTCATTCCGCTGAAGAGGCGCCGAGATTCCGCTTCGGAGTAGAAGGCCCTCCGCATCCTCCTCAGCGCCTGGGCCGCCGTAGCCCGGCTATGGAAGTCTAGGGGAGAGAGCCCCGAGGTGTCGAGCCCCGGGGTAGGCTCCGCATCACCCCGGACTTTGTCGGGGCCCTGAGGCGAGACCGGGAGGTCCGGGCACGTCGAGGCCGGAGGAAGTGGCGGAGGAGCTGGCTGAGCCTCCGATGCACCTCCGGGAACCGGCAGCCTGGAGGAAGAGACCCCTTCGCCCGTGGAACCTCCGGCCCAGAGGGCGCCGACAATGGCCGGGCCGAAACCCGGCCTTGCGCTCGCCGAGAGGACGGAGGCCCAGCATCCAACCCCGCAGCAGGGGGTCCGGTCGCCGCCGCCGCATCCGCCATCTCCACGTCCCCTCCCCCTGTGTGCGCCGTCAGATCAAGCCCAAAAAGATCGATGCCACCTAAGGAGCTCATGGAAAAAGTTTCGAGTCGACCTTGACCGGGGAGTATCAGAATGGAGGCGCCACAGAATGGCATCGCCCCTCCGGCCGTGAGCCGACGGCGCCCCCGGAGGGATCCCGTGCTCCGCCCCCTGGGGAGACAGCGGGCTCCGAGGAAGGGACAGGCGCTGCCTCCGGAGCGGGGCTACTCGCCTCCGCGTCGTCGTCGAGGTCCACGAACTCCACCCCGGGGATGTTCAGGAAGGAAAGACCGGGGGAACGCGCTCCGGACGGCCCGGCCCCATGGGAAGGCCGCTTCCTTGGCCGGAAGCGGAGGACATCGCCCTTGGCGGAGACGGAGGAGCCTCGCTGTCTCCGCCTCCTCCTCCTCTTCCTCCTCCTCCCGCCGGTGTCAAAGTTATCGCGTCCTCGCCCGCCGCCGCCTCGTCTGATGCGAAGGGCACTGACTGCAGCTGGCGAGCGGAGATCACCCGCCCACTTTTTCGGCCGGGTGGAGCCCCCGATGCCCCGAGGCGGGGGAGCCTGACGGAGTCCCCACCGAGCGACGCGGATTGCGCTGCCCGCCATCTCCATGGCGGCCGTACTCCATGGGCGGCAGGGCCCAGCGGCCCACACTCGCCTCTCCGCCGCCCCGCGCCCGAGGTTACGAGTCCCTTGGGGCCGGTGGACGATCAACGTGCCGTCCGCGGGCCACTCCAAGGTGACAGCAGGGTTCCTCGCCAGGGGCTCGAAGCGGCAAAGGCAGAACTCCTTCGCCAGGTCACGCATGGTGCTCTGGTAACGGAGGGCCTTCAAGTACACAAGGAGCGCAGCCTCCTCGGCTGTCGCCTCCAGGTTAGGCGACCGGATCGCCCGCACGGGGCCCATGGTGGTGCGGAGAGGCGCGTCCAAGTTGTCGAGCGCCTGGTAATACCAACGCCAGATCGGTATGGCTTCCCTTCCTTTGCGGCGGCGACGGGAATCTCCTTCACCAAAGGACTCTTCGTCTGAAAATTCAGCGAGCCGAAGCAGGATCGTTGGCCCCCGTCACCGGCCTTCTGTTGCTTGGGCTGCCAGAAAGCGTCCTCAATGAGAGAAAACATGCACCCGGTCAGCACCGCAGGGGCGGGACGGAGGGCCCAATCCAGCACCGCCATGCGGACGATGGCGTTGGGCGTCAGCTGTGAGAGCTACGCCTTGAAGAACCGCAGCACCTCCACCACCAGCGGCACGGCGGGGAAACGAAGCCCTGCCTCCAGGAAAGCAGCGAACACCACCGCCTCGTCGGCCCGAGGGCGCGGCGTCTCCTCCCGACCTGGAGCCCGCATGGAAGAACGGCGAACACCGAACTCCGTCGCCAGGGCATCCAAATTGTCTGACCCCAGGGACGAGCGCCCCAACGCCGGGGACAACGCGGCGGCATCCTCCTCACTTAGGACCGGCTTCACTTGCGGAGCACGGCGGGGGGCCATCGCGGAAGGAGGGACTGCGAGCCGGACACAGGCGCGGCGGGGAGGAAGAAGGCGAGAAAGAGGAGCCGGGGTGGAAGAAGGCGAGAAAGAGGAGCCGGGGACGAGGGCAAAGAGAAATGGAGCCCATCGCTTCCAGGGCCTCGCAGTTATAAAGGAGGGGGCGCTCGGTCTCGACCCTCGATGCTTACACCCGGCGCCCATCCCGCAAGAGTAGGGAGGCGCGTGCGTCGTGGTCTAAAAGACGGATTCGCAATGGCGCGAGACCCCAAAAGCCGCAATGAGTAACCGCTGACATGCGAAAGGACAAGGCGACACGACGCGGCGATAGGCCAACGGGCGCGCGCTTCCGTAGCGAACGCGTCCCGAGGTCTTGGGAAGCGCAACCGTCAGGTACCCGATGAAAGAGAAACTCGCTCCACATGCCCAAGGGAGTACTGAGGCTCAGGCCAATTTATGGCATGGCCAAGGGCATGTCGAAGCAAGCTCTCAACCATGAGGGGCTCCTGTTGTAGGTCAGAGATAGGTACCCCCTCGGACTTGGGAGCGAAGGAGAGGTTTGCCCCGCGCCGCTCTCTCGCCTCTCTTCTCTGCCTTTTTCAGGTCATCAAGCAAGGCTATAGGAGGAGGCGGAGGAGGAACGGCGAGCGGAGCTAGTCTTGAGGCTCGGCGGAGTCAAGACGGAGTGGCGAAGGGTGCGGTGAAGCTCAGAGAGACGCGACGGGCGGCAAGCAATCTGCAAGGCGGGCGCGGAGCGCAGACGAGGTCAAGGAGCAGCGGAACGGAGCGAAGAGCAGCCCAAGCCGAAGATCGCTCAAGTCGCCATCCCGCCCAGCAGCGGGGCCGGAGTGGGCAAGACGCGCCGACAAGCCCGACGCTTTGTCGTGGTACCCGAGCGGTGTCGAGGGCGCAATGGTTCAGAATCGTTGTTCAGGTATAATCCCCATATGACTCAGAGTGGAGGCCTCTTTAGGAGGGCAAGGTCGTAAGAGTATGGCTAGTGTGCCGTGGAATGACCCCTGCCCCCTGTGTAAGGCGGTGGGGGTAAAACATGTAAAGTAGCGAGGAAATGGCCCGTGGGTCTTCGGTCGGGGTATGAAAGACAGGAGACTGCCATTGCATGGCGCTGTACATTCCCGCCTCTATATAAGGGGATGGGGGACGCAAGTAATAAACAGATTCTTCAAGCCCAAGTGTAGTATCTCTTCCATCCACGAGCATCACCAGAGAGAGCGCGAGAGTCTCATCGAAGTCGTTTTGGTCTTGTGATCGCAAGATCGTAGGGCAGCCTGTTACTCGCTCGTGGGGTGACTCCCACAACAAAAACCATAGTGATAGATTGGTTGCAATTAATCCTCTCTATGCCATCACTTAGTGACTTCTTCCATCAATGTCATCGCAATTGCTTAATTATTGTCATGTGTATCATTGGTGAAAACTTTTTTTTTATTTAAGATGTGCGTAAAATTGAAAAATCTTTAACAAATCATAGTGTTATCTGATATACAACAATTTAAATGTACATATTTCATTGGGAAAATTGGCTATAGGCCACTGTAAAAGTGGTGATTATGCTTATATGTCCCTAACAAAACATGGTTTTGCTCTATGTCACTGTAAAATGAAGATATACGGCCATATGCCACTTTAGTATATTTCTCTCACTAAGAAAATTAAAAATTATGAAACAAACAAGAAACATATAATTTTTTTTGAGCTGTCAAATACAGTGTATTCAGTTCCTCAAATTATGAAATCCATAATTCAACATTTAAAATGCCAAAAACAACCGAGTTTCAAAAAACTCAAAACAAATATAAAAGAAAAAAGAAAATTCTGAATAAATGTTAAGGTGTCAAATGCACTTTGATTCAACACATCAAATTATGAACGAAATGTTTTGCCATTTGAAATACCAAATTTAAACAAATTACATGATTTTAGAAATTCATGTGAATTTAGCATTTCAAATGGCAAATCATCTGGTTCAAAATTTGGTGTGCTGAAAAAAGTGTATTTGGCACCTCAGCATGTATTCAGATTTTTTTCTTAGCTGTTTTGTTTTGTTTTGAATTTTTTGAAACTTGGTTGGTTTTGGCATTTCAAACGTTGAATTGTAGATTTCATAATCCAAAGAGACGAATACATTTGTATTTGACACCTCAAAAAAATATTGGATTTTTTTATAATTTGTTCATATTTTTTGAATTTTATTAGTGAGAGAAATATACTAAAATGACATAGGGCCGCATATCTCCATTTTGCAGTGGCATAGAATAAAGCCTCATTTTTTCAGGGACATATAGCATAACCACCACTTTTACAATGGCGTATAGCCAAGGTATTTTTAAGATTAAACTTCTATGTTAAAAACTTTTTTAAGTGAAGATTAAATATAAAAGCTTTCGTAAAACACCCAAAAAAAGATTGAAAGTATTGTATAGTTGATAACAATATGATTTTTTGAAGATTTTTGGTGTGTTTATACAACCTAAAAAAAGGATAAGTTTTTGTCAATGGCATGTAGGGGAAAGGGCACTATGCAATGACACATAAGGGAGAATTGGACTTTGCAGTGGTATATAAAAAAAACCCAATAATTTTATGAATCTACTCACGTTTCACAGTCATATTGATCATATTGATAGATTATGCTAAAGCCATATTGATCAATGATAATTTTATGTACATGTTTAATCTAGAGGCCCTGGAAATCAACATAAACAAAGTAAGCATAGAGTATATACAACAGTTCACCATTACTCCATTAGCCATCTATAGCACCTGTCACGTAGGGTTTTTTTTTATGTTGATAAAGAACGAGAAAGTGGTTGTTTCATATCATTGTAGTCGACTAAAGTATAAGGAATAAGGAAAAGAGAATGCTCCTCTCTGTCTCTCTCACCGACCCTCATCAGTGAGCTCCAGTTGGTGGCAAAGACGGCTTCGTTGGGGAGTCGACCATGGAGGAGATGGGGATCGTGCCACTGACCAGGGAGGTGGGAGTCAGGCAAGCCAAAGAGAGGGAGTGAGAGAGGGGGAGAGAGAGAGAAAGGAGAAGAAGATGACATGGGATGACACGTGGAGGCCACCTTAACGTTTAACGACGACATGGTATCCACCTCGACGTTAACGGACACCTGTCTGCGTTTGACAGGAGCCCTAATGGTTTTGGGCAACCGTACAAATGGAGACAAGTTTAAGGGGCCAAGAAAGTAAAATGCAAGTTCGGAGGGCTAAGTAAGAATCTTTACAAGTTCGGGAAGCTACATTGTAATTTTGTGTGAGAAAAATGTCTTTGAAATACAAGTATAGTAGAGTTGTATGATATAGAAGGATGAGTAAAATAACATTCATTTATACAAGTTGTTTGTAGCGCTAGCTATCTATAGACAACATCAATAATTGCTATGGACAATTGCTTCCTACGCTACTAGAAAAACGAGCATCACAAGCGGTATCTCTATAACCAGTTCATTTGGAACCCATTGTGATAGTGCATCACAATCGGTCAATAGCCACGAGTAAAGAGATGGCTTCTACAACCGGTTGAGGACACAAATTGATTGTAAAACCTAATTTCTACAACCGGTTTGTATCCTCAACCGGTTATGGACTTCTACAACAGGTTGGGGACACGAACCGCTTGTACAAAGTTGCTTCACAATTGGTTGGGAACATGAACCACTTATAGAAAGTGGCTTCACAACCGGTTGAGGACACGAACCGCGTGTAGAAGCCCAGTTTTTGAAATAATAAAAGAAGTGTTTGTCCTACTCTATTAGAGAGCACGCGTGGGTGGGTTGGCTAGATGGGTGAGGCGTGGGTCACAAGGAGGGGTGAGGTTGTGGATTCGAATCCCACTCCTCCCAATATTATTTCTCTTTTTAAGTGCCTTCACAACCGGTTATACTGCCTAGAGTATCACAAACGGTTGCTTACAAACAGGTTCCAAAACCGGGGAACCGGTTATAAAACCCGATTGGAACCGGTTGTAAAGGTGCGTTCGCTGTTCGCTGGTAGTGCTATAATTAACAACATGTGTTAGCAATATTGTTAAGAGAATGTGTACATAGAAAACCACGGTTTCAACAACTCCATCTTAAACTAAATTTTGGTTGCAACTGCAAATTGTTTGATATGCATAGTTTTATGGTTGCCAAATTTTGATCAAACACCAAACCCGTCAAAGTTAGCAAAAATCTGGACGATGAGTGGAGTTGCAACGACTCTAAAGAAAACATGATATAGAATATGGTTTTATTTTTGTATCAAACACTGCGGTGGTATTTTAAATGAGGGCAATCTAATAAATAAGAGTCTTGTCTTGGGATCATGCATGCAGATGTTCTTTTCGGCTTAGCTTATTTACTTATAAGCTGAACGAGAAATCTTTTTCAGTCTATTATACTTCGTTTGACTTGTCTCTGAGAGTTCTGAGACGCAGTTTCGAGATTAAAAAAAAATAGATAACAAAAGTCCAAGTATTTGAATTTTTTATTCGGAGATAAATAAAATAAGATAAGAAGATAAGTCGAAACTAACGGACGACTTTCTCTTGAGATGTACACTTCTAATTTTCCACGCATTTACGTATATATATGTAAAAGTTCCTCCACAGCTGCATCCTGGTTCTCGTCGCCCCTGGGATGACAGATAAAGACCGGACCAGTTCATAGTAGAAAGAACCAATCTCGGATGACCATTGTTTCCTTCAGCTTTGAGATGATATGAAAAAAATCGAGCATGAAAACGATTGTCAAATCTATCAACGTTGTTCAAAGATGACCAGTTCAAGTTCCAACAGCGAAGGTGTCTGCTTGAAAACTTGTTCTGCTTTGTGCATAGCTAGATGCATGTAACTCTGCTCTTGGCCCGCCTTGCCGGTGCCCCGACCTGCTCCAGCACCCCGAACCAGAGGAGGAGGAGCAAATGAGGCCATGCGTGATGGCGTAGCATGCGTGAGATTTGATGGTGGCGACACGGCTCCGCATGGAGAGGCAGGAGGTGCTGCTAGGGGAGAAGGCGAGGAGGTGTCGGTGGACGCCCATGCGAGAGACGGACTGGACGGTGGCACAACGTAACATGGTGTGCGACTCGAAGGGGTCACGAGTCACGGGAGGAGTCAGGGAGATGTCGGTGGATGGCCATCAAGAGGTTGGAGGGGTGGTGGCTGCTGGCGAGGGGAGGAGGCTAGAGAGGTGCCGGCTACCGCAATTCACAAGTCATAGGCGTGAGGGACTGGCCTTCGCGAGGGAGAGGTGAATCTGAAGAAGAAGAGGGCAAAAAAGACAATGTTACTATTGTTGCGATTGTTGTTTTTGTATGTTGCACAAAAGTTTTTTTTATAGCTAGTTTCTTCAAATGTCGCATAATTGGTTCTTGTTTGTATTTTCATTTTAAGTTGATGCACAAAAGTAATTTCGTCGTTACATGAATGTCGCACAAAAATATTTTTTTTTTTGCTGTTATAACTTTTTTACAAGCAATATTATTTTTTACTGCAACGTTCTTTTTTTTAAAATAAAGTGTCAAGTGGGAACATCCGAGAGTCTTACCCAAAAGAAAAATAAACAATAGACCAACGAAATTTGCATGACCAACTCATCTTAAAAACTGCATGCACGAGGAGCCAAGGAGGGGTATTGAAAAGAGAAAATTCCTTCTATGGCACTGCATAAGTTCCCAAATCCAAAACTGTCATCATCGAAAGACCTCATCTATTCGTGCCATCGTATTTGTGGTATGTTCTCTTTTTTGCCATTGTTAAAATGTTGTCTTTTTTATTTAAGCTATATAAGCATTTCCAAAAATCCTGGAAAAAAATCATAGTGCTGCCAAATATGTAATAATTTCATTTTGGATTTTTTGATATTTTTATGATTAAATTTTCATGTTAAAAAAATATTGATTGACCATTCATACATTGTTTTGGTAACATATTTGTTCATAAAAATACCAAAAAAATCTATATTGAAAGTACTACATTTTGGAAAGTACTATGAATTTTTCTAGAATTTTCAGGAATGTTTATATAGCTTAAACAAATAAGACAAGTTTTCATCAATTACAAAGAAGAGGACAGTTTGCAAAATGAGATAGCACATAGAGATCGATACTTAAGTGATGATAGTTACAAGATTTGGTACTTCTGCAGTGGCTGAAAAGGATCTAGGGCCAAGAAGGGGATTGAATTGGACCTAAAGCAAATTTTATTTTTTATTTTTTTTTGATATGATGGAAAAATTAAAACTTTTACAACTAAACGAACTCTAGAAGCTATGACAATACAAGCAAACTAACAATTATTGCTTAGTGCACAAATTCACATAAATGCAAGAATTTAAATTGCGGAATTGTAAAAGGGCAAGAGACAAGGATTTTTTTTTTCCAAGGTTCAGAAAAGACCTTCCCTTTTCCTACTCCTCATTGGAGCACTCTTCACGAATAGGAGTATCGCTCTGGCTTTATTCCAGGTAACCCTTCGCCGCTCCGGCAAGGTGGGCTCTGAAACCTTGTACAGCTACGTTTGATGACTTCCACAAATTGCCTTCGGAAGCTCACCAAGCCCTTCCTCCTCTGCTGCAAACAAAGTAACAAGCCCGTGCAATATAGAGAATTGATTTGGATCAATCCCCCGCCATGAAGCTCTTCCTAGGTTCACTATCTCACCTTCGCCCGCTCTGTAGTATAGGCACTAAACCCTAGAGCTCTCAAACACCTGGACTCAGAATATGGAAATTGGAGTCACTGCACCACTCAAAACTACTAGAAAGAGACATATAAGTACCCCACATTCAAAAACTAGCCGTTGGTCAAAAAGTACCCTCACACACCGGACCAGTCTGACACGGACATGCTAATCTCAGACCGGGGTCGTACCACGACACACAGTCGGTCCAACCCACACCTGTTGATGGCGGACCAGCAACAGTGCTGGTCCGCCACGCACCTGTGTGTGCCGGACCAGGCACAGTGCCCGGTCCGCCACCCTATTGTAACCCAAACTAAGGGTCGGACCTACCCTCTTGGTCCATCACCACCCTGTACATGGTGGACCGGCTACAATGCCAGGTCCGCCATGCACCACCTCGCCCAGACCGAGATCTAGAGAGCCGCGATCCGCCATAGCACCATCTCGGACCTCGCCGGTTCACTGCCTCAAGGCTACCGGACTGGAAACCTAAAAATAAAGACTATAGCTTCATGGCAATCCAAATTGATCCTAAATGATCCTCTAGTTTTCAGACCCCTCCGAAACTCAGAAAAAAGCAAAAATAAAACCTATTAGCTACTACTAGCGCAACTCGACGGCCAGGCTAGCGAAAACTGAAGATTCTTCCATCGCATGCTTGATGTCGTCACCGACAAAGTCGGGGGTTCCGATAAAACCATGAACACCCCAATAGGATCAATCTGTAATCCATGCTGAAAATCTTCCATGTTATCAACACACCAATACTTATCCATTTATGGGGCTGAGAAAACCATAATCTCCCCTTTGGGGTGCTTGATGACAATCTAACTCAAACACAAGATTAGTTTGAAAAGAGTGTAATATGTGCAAGCAATTGATCCATAGAAATTGAATTAAGCAAAAGATCATGCAAGCAAAGAATGAACTAGACCCGATGAAGTTGCATGGATAAACGTAATCTAGCTCTCCCTGAAGAATTGCATCTAACAAGCACACACAAAGAGCAATTTAACAAAGGTGCATAGCACAAATAGCATTAGGTTCACAGCACATCAACTCAAACCAAACACAAGTAGCAAATAGAAAATTTAAACAACACAAACAAGAAGCAAATATATAAATAGATAAGCATAACATTTAGAGCTCCATCATTCGTCTTGCTTGCTTGCATTCTTCTTGGTAAGAGATTTTCCTCAGCAATACCATCTTTAACATCTTCTCCCCCTTTGGCATCAAGCACACGAGGGATACACTGTTCACTTCTTAGAATAACGCTCGCGAAAATAAGTGAAGAGGCCACCCTTCTTTGGTGGAGAGAATGCTTGAGGAGGTACTTGAGGAGTCTATGAGGGAGACATATGACCTTGAGCTTAAGAAGTGACCGATGTGTCATATGAAGGAGCGTGAGGAGGCCATTGAGGGACATGATTATAAGGATTCATGTTGATATTGAATAGTTCATCATCCAAGTATTGAATTGAATCCCTTGGATTAGTGATTTGAGCTTGATGATCATTTTGACATTGTTGTGAAATCTTGCTCAAATTTAGTCTACCTTTTACCTCTCTTCAAACGCCTCATACCACTTCTTTTGGTCATCTCGAATGCCATCCAAAGACTTTCTGACTCTTACAACGCTCTAAAATGCAAACGTTCACCTGAGGTACTTAATTTAAGACATTCTACAAAGGATGCATGAGTCATTTTCCCAACTATCCCATTGATGCTAAAATAGATTGCAACTCGAGTGCCTGGTATCGAAAGAGTACAATAGAATTATTCTATTATAGCATTGTTCCTGGTGAGTGTGTCATCACTAATGAGCTCACTGAGACTAGGGGTGTATTGAAAGCATTCTTCAAGGTTGAAGGCAACAGTGCTATTGATTCCTTCTCAAGAAACAAACATGTGAGTAAAGATCCCAACACTTATGTTCAAATATGTCAAGTAGATGCCATCTTGGGATGATCAATCTTACGTTGTTCTAGAAACCACTCTACAAGTCTCATTTTTCTCAACTAACGCAGCTTTTTCCCTACATAAGCAGACAGGTCTTTGCCTTGTTCAGCATTCAAATTAGCTAAATTAAATCTAGCATTATCATAAGGTTGTTCTTGAATTTCTGCCTTAGCTTGAACCTGAGGCTCATTATCCTCTTTTTCATTATTGTCAGATTCTTCTTCTCTAGCTGGAACCTCATAATTTTCATCCAAGCTATCATCCTTCTATGATTCTTCCTCCCAAGCTGAAGGAGTAGGAGTAGGAGCATGTCTCTTGATCGACACTTTCTTCTTAGACTTCCCTCTGCTAGGAGTTTGTTTTTCTCCTCAGCGAATAATCTCATTCACAATCTCCTGAGTCATAAAATGGTCAAGTTGACCTAATGGCACAACAGGATATGGAAAACTTGGACCACTCTCATAATCTGAAGCACTTCTTTTTAACCTCGTCCCCTTAACAAAGCCAATAAGAGCATCTCTTCCCCCATTATTTAATCAGTGAATCTTGACTTAATAATTAAAAACTCACTGAAAAAACTCATTTTGCATGAATTCCATTGACACCATCAAGAGAACACATTGTCACTCAAAAGAGACCCCATTGTCACCCACTAAGTGTCACTGAAATAAATCCACTGACAGAGATACCCGGCCACAATAAGTGAATACCACGGTCACAATTTTTAGCTCAAAGGTCTCCCCATCACCATTATAGCACAAGTGGCACAGAGTGAATAAGCACTAAGAGTGTCTCAAAAATTATCTCTTAGCAATATGATCATGTGAATAGCAACACCATCATGAGCAATAAATAGTAAGCACTCTATTCACCCCTAATCATAGATAAGAGTCATGAATTTGATTGAAATCGAGATTTTGCTAAGCTAGGGTTAGGGTTCCATAATCAAGTGAAAAAAAATGAATCCACCAAGATTTAAGTCACGGGAACACGACTTACCCCACCCAAGAAGGCACCACGGAAAGCTATGGCTGTCGGAGAGCACCGTAGCTCCAACCCCGTCATGGGTTTGGTTCCGATGAGATGACAAAAATCCGGCCAAAATAGAGCTTCTCACGAAGAAATTTTTTGGGGAAATGGAAGAGGTGGAATGGAAGATTTGATTTTTTTGGTTTATTTGGTGGATAAATTGGGCAGAAATGGAGTTGTATAGAGGAGGTAGAGGCAGACGAAAGAACGTGAAGAAGGTGATGAAAGGAGCTGGAGGTAGAAGAAGTTGTTAGGTGAGAAGAAAGAAAAGAGAGAGAATGAAATAAGAGAGGAGAGAGAGAAAGAGAGACAGAGGAAGGAGGTGTCGGTGGAGGTAGCCGGTCGGTCCAGGTAGCAGGCCGAGCTGGACCAAGCTCTAGGCCACGTCGGACCAAGCAGTAGGCCGAGCCGGATCGAGCTCAAGGCCGCGCCGGACCGGACAGCAGGCCGAGCCGGACCATGGCAGTGCCTGTGTTAGACTGGAGACGATGCCGAACCACGTAGCGGACCAGGTCCGCTATGAACAAGAGCGTGCCTGACCAAAGTCGAGAGGGCTTCGGTCCAGTGTACATGAATGGTGGACCACGTCTGTCCGTTGCGTGTGGAGCATCGAATCGAGGAGAGAAAACTAGGATAAACATTCCCGAAGTCCAAATATTTTGAGAATTCAAATGAGGCAAGAATTTGGACTTGGTGGAGTTGACCTTAAGCTCAAAAAAAATATACTTTATAGTCCTTATTTACGTAATTGCTACTATTTTGATAAAATTCAAAATTTCAACGAAAATCCTCTGATTTGAGCTCACTTTGGATTTGGATATACAATGGAAATATATGGACCTAACTTTGGTCACCATGAGTGTAAAAAGGAATTTTTGACACTCGGGTACCTTAGGTTCAATAGGCAATTAAGCACAACGATTTTTAAGCGCACATTGCATAATATGGGTGATTTTGTTGTCGAGATCAAGAATTTTTGTCACAAGAGATTTTAAGTGAGTTTTAGTGCCATTTTCTAATAAGATATTTTTGTCAAAGCATTTTATGCATAAACACATTTTATGCATGTTTATGGAGATATTCAACTCATTTTCAATGGATGCATTTAAAAAATAGTTTTGAGTGAATAGAAGAGAGTTAAGCACTTAGAAAGATAAGGGTGTAGCACAAGATTTAAATTTTGGCTAAAGAGTTAGATTTTTGCAAAATAGTGACAAAGCCAAAAGATTGATTTATGTCACATCTAGGGATACTTAGAAACATGGAAATATGTTAAACTCCCCCTAAATGTGATATTCATGAAAAACCAAACCAACTCCAAAAGAGACTTAGGCCAAAATCCAAATATCTTTCAAACGAGGCATAGCTCAAAAGCAAATTTTAGTAGCACAATTTCAATGATCACTCAACAAGTTCTAGGAAATGTTGGAGGCATCAATTATATTCAATTCATTTCTTAATTTGCAAAGTCGTGCCTTATCCATGGGCTTAGTAAATATATCCGCCAATTGGTCCACCATTGGAACATAGCCAAGCGCAATGTCACCCTTCGCCACATGATCCCGAAGAAAATGGTGTCAGATGTCAATGTGCTTCGTTCTCGAATGTTGAACTAGATTGTTGGCTATTTTCACCATGCTCTCACTATCACACGAAAGAGGCACTTTATCAAATTTAATTACATAATTAAGAAATGATTGCACCATATAGATAATTTGAGCACAACTACTTCCCGCCGCCACATACTCGGCCTCGGCGGTAGAAAGGGCGATGAAATTTTGTTTCTTTGAAGTCCAAGATACCAAGCACCAACCTAGTATGTGACATCCCCCCAAAGTGCTCTTATGATCAATTTTACGCCCGACATAGTCCAAATCGGAATAGCCAATCAACGCAAATTTCACACTTTTGGGATACCAAAGTCCAATACTAGGGGTCTACTTAAGGTATCTAAGAATTCGCTTAACAACACTAAGATGCATTTCCTTAGGGGATGCTTGAAATCTTGCACACATGCATACACTGAACATAATATCAAGCCTAGATGCGGTGAGGTAGAGAAGTACACCGATCATAGACCAGTAAAGCTTTTGATCAACGGGGTTACCTCCCGCACTCATGTCTAGATGCACATTGGTTGCCATAGGAATCTTAATAGGCTTGCATTCATCCATATCAAAGTGCTTGAGGAGGTCGCGAATATACATTTTTTGAGAGATAAAGGTTCCACTCCTTAAATGCTTGATTTGAAACCCCAAGAAGGAAAGTTCACCTATCATAGACATTTCAAATTCTTAGGCCATCATGGCACCAAATTCCTGACAAGCATAACGGTTAGTACTTCCAAAGATAATATCGTCAACATAAATTTGGCGCAAGAACAAATGATCATCAATGATTTTAGTGAATAACGTGGTGTCCACTCTCCTGATTTTGATTCCTCCTTCTAGTAGAAAGTTCTTAAGACGCTCATACCATGCCCGAGAGGCTTGATTAGACCATATAGCACCTTAGAAAACTTACATGATTAGGATGCTTTGGGTCTTCAAACACGAGAGGTTGTTCCACAAAGACAAGCTCATCTATATAACCATTGAGAAATGCATTACGGACATCCATTTGTCTAAGAACAATATCATGTCCTATAGAGAAAGAAGGAGAAACTGGATAGCCTCAAGATGGGCCACGGGAGTAGAGGTCTCACCATAGTCCATACCTTCGATTTGAGTGAACCATTGAGCCACGAAGCGAGCTTTGTTCCTTACGACCATCTCGCTCTCATTTTGCTTATTTTTGAAATCCCACTTGGTGCCAATGACATTGTGATCCCTTGGTCTATCAACAAGCGTCCAAACCTCATTCCGCACAAAATTGTTGAGTTCTTCGTGCATTGCATTGATCCAATCCGGATCACCCAAAGCCTCTTCAACATTCTTGGTCTCAAGGCAAGGCACAAAGGCAATGTGCTTGCAATAGTTAGCAATACGTGAACGAGTTTGAATACCCTTACCCACCAATTCTCTGATGACTTGATCAATATGATGATCCTTAGCAGTTGTGTGGTGAGGCTTGGTGAAATTGGAAGGATCCAGGAGAATATTCTCATCATTCTCTTCTTCTTCCCTTGAGCTCGCTTTGGATATAATTAAGGATGAAATAGGTTCATCTTGAGTCTTGGGCTCCTCCGCTTCCTTGTATCGGATCTCACCCACCTCCATGTTTTTCATTGTTTTTCTCAAATCATCGTCACCTACAGCACTCGAGTTATTGCTCACTTTGGGATCCATTAGTTTCATTGAATTTCATATGATATGAATCCTCTACTTGACCGGTGGCATTATTGAAAACCTAGTAGGCTTTATAGTTAGACACATACCCAAGCATAAATCCAATATCGCACCAGCATTGAAACTTACCCAAGTGAGTCCTTTTCTTGTAGATGAATACCTTGCACCCGAAAACATGAAAGTAAGAGGTGTTGGGTCTTCTTCCAACCAAGAGTTCATAAGCTGTTTTGTTGAGGAGTCGATGGAGATAAAGACGATTGATAGCATAACATGTTGTGTTGATTGCTTCCTCCCAAAAAAAAAACATATGGAGTAGTGTACTCATTGAGCATAGTCCTTGCCATCTCAAGTAAGGTCCGATTTTTCCTCTCAACGACACCATTTTGTCGAGAAGTGTACGAGGAGGAGAATTCATGCTTCATACCTAGCTCATCACAAAATCCTTAATAAGGGTGTTAGCAAACTCCTTACCATTGTCACTATGAACTTGCTTGATCAAAACATCAAATTCATTTTGAACTCTTTTAGCAAATTTTTTAAAGACATCTCCCGCCTTAGATTTATTAGAAAGGAAGAAAACTCAAATAAAACGAGAGAAATCATCAACAATTATAAAACAAAAGGAATTTCCTCCAATACTTTCACAAGTAGTCGATCCAAAGGGATCCATGTGCAAAAGCTCAAGAGGTCGAGAAGTTGGCATGAATGTCATAGTAGGATGTGAATTAACCACTTGCCTACCTGCTTGATAAGCACTACAAAGTTTATTTTTCTCAAATTTCACGTTGTTGAGACCAACTACAAGATCCTTTTTTAAAATCATTTTTAAAGACCTGTCGACGAATTGCGTCGGCAATGTATTTTATGGGGCAATGCGAGAGATCACAACTACGATGGTAGCACAGGGAGCTGAATTTATACAGGTTCGGGCCCTCGGGGCGAGGTAATACCCTACTCCTGTGCTCGTGGATTGTATTATGGTGGATGTTGATGATGATTGTTGGATGTGGGATTGGATGTCGAACTAGGGGCCCCGGACCCCCTTTATATAGTGCAAGGGGCTGGGTTACAGATAGAATCCCTAATTCGCGTATGGAAGATACAGATATAACCGATTTGGTTACGCCTATATCTATGTATTCGAGTAGGAGACGAGTTTGTTTCCTTGTAGATCATGTTGGGCCACGCCAGCCTCCAAGCCCATCTTCTGGAAGGTCCAATTGAGTCGGCCCAAGGAGGTGGTACGTCCAATAGTATATCTTCGGATACCCGGGGGCCATGTTTTCCACAGTAGCCCCCGAGTACTTCGGGACTGAGTTGTCTTGATTCGGGGTTCAGCTTGCAGTCCTTCAGATGTTACCCGAGTGACGTCACTCTTCGTCTTGCTAATGAAGTCTGCTCGCCGAGTAACCTGCTGATCAAACAACACAGTTGCAAAGAACTCGAGAAAATTCTCAAGTCATTAAAAGATGTCTGGTACCCAGCCTGACTAGTCGGTTTGCCAGCTTGTGGCCCCGCGGAGAGCCATACCAGAAAGGTGGATGTTGCCGAGTGAGCAGTGCCACCCAGCGTTATCCTTCCTGTTACAACTTATGACATTCAAGTCTAACTTGCAGAGCTCGACATTTGATCCAGCAGGGGACATGCCACAAGTTGCGTAGGGTATTCAGGCGTCCTGACTCGACTAGTGCGGAGTCAAGCTAGTGATTCCCAGAAGAATATGCCCGCCTCCAAGTTGAAGTCCTCCTAGTGGTGTTTGTCTTGGCGACAAACGATCCAGAGATGTGCCACTGAGACCCAACTGAAGAGGTAACTCTTTGACGCCTAATCCGATTAGAAAATCAGACCAGCCATTGACCCCAGGAGGTACGCCAAGAGCTGAGTTAATTACCCGGGAAGCGCCTAGCCCTCAAAGGATTGATGACTAGCATAAGGCCCAACCGGGGGCGCGCCCTTTTTCCCAACTAGGCTCGGTCCGATCAACATCCGCATGCGAGCAACGTACAGTCTTACGGCCCACATGGAACGTGCCTTCTGGAACCTAAGTCTGGGCCCGAATATTGCAATAGCAGATCCAGGGCTTCGTTACTTCCCGCCCAGCGCGAAGCCGAAACGCCGCCCGCGGTTCTTTCATAAATGCGCGCTATTCCTTGCCGCCACGGGTCATCCCCAGCGCCACTTTGCCGGAAGACCAAACGCCGCTTTGAATGTTGCGCCGTGTTCCCAGAGACCTCCACATCAAATCCTAGGAACAGTTCTCATTGGGGCTGCTTCCCAATGCCATTATTCCCCAAAACCGATTCGACTTCCCTGATTTCAGCTATAAAGAGAGGCCGGTACAGCAGCCGCTCCTCACCCAAGCTCCTTCTTGAATCCCTCCATCTCCTCCTGCTCCAATGGCTGATGAAGAGTTGGCGGAGCTTTAGGCGCAGTTCGACCTCGCCGAGATCGCCGAAGAGGAGGCCCGAGCCCGCGACGTCGCCTCCGTCGCGGTTCTGATCGAGGTCGCCCCGGTCCTTGCCAAGGTGGCCGATGCGATCGTGGAGGCGCTGGTCCACGCCCGTGCCCGCGACGCCGCCATCGCCGAAGCCCTGATCGACGCTGCCCCAGGCCTCACCGGGGTGACAGACCTGATCATCAGGGCGCAGGCCCACGCTTGCCTTCATATCCTATAAACGGCTTGCGAGCTATTGTAAATATTAATAAAATTGTCCATTTTGCTCCGGCCTCTTCTATGTGCGTTTTTTTTGGCACAAGCTAATCGACTTTTCTCAATTCAAATCATGCATTTTGCCCAAGCGAGTTAGGTCCCTTTTACTAAGCACTCTGCCCAGCGCATCAAATTTCTTAGCATTAGGAGTTGGCACGGAGCTCTATCTCCAGTAACGCAATCGGGAAATATGAGTGTTGCCAGAAAACAAGAGTTTCGTTACTCAGAACAACTAACACTTAGGCTCATCATAGATTTGAAAAGAAAAAAGCTCGATTAGGTGTCGAATAGATGTAGTGATATAGACTGCTCCTAATCAGGTATGACCCCCAACTTACAAACCAGTCGGAATCCGACCCGTGAGTAAGTCAAGCTCAATAAAAGAGAGAGGGTGCGTGATTGCGCACCTAATTAGGTGTAGCCCCCGACTTACTGGCTAGTCGGGATCTGACTAGGGAGCAAGTCAAGTTAATTTCAATAAAAGGTTAGGTGCGCGATTGCGCACTTAATTAGGTGTAGCCCCCGACTTACTACTAAATTGTCATACAAATAAGTAGCAAGTCAGAAACTGAATTGCATAAATATAGAGACAATGTGAGCGAAAACTTATCTTTATTTAACTGCAGACATGTGTTATAATAGTCGTCAAGTATAGAACCGACGCAATTGCTCGATATTCCACGAGTTGTCCAGGAGGGCGCCGTCTTCTCGCCTCAGTCGGTAAGCCCCGGGCGTGTCACTGAATCGACGATGTATGGACCTTCCCAGCATGGGGAAAGTTTGTGGCCGCTCGACTGATTGACCCGAAGGACCAAATCTCCCACCGAGAAGGTACGATCCCGCACATTGCGCTCGTGGTAGCGACGCAATCCCTGGAGGTACTTGGCCGACCGGATTGTAGCGACGTCCCGAGCCTCCTCCAGTCGGTCAAGATCGTCAAGCCGACTGGCTTCAGACTCGGCCTCATTGAACCTCTGAACTCGAGGTGACCCGAACTGTAGTTCTGTTGGGAGGACCGCCTCAGACCCATACATGAGGAAAAAGGGAGACTGCCCCGTAGCTCGGCTAGGGCTTGTACGAAGCCCCCAGAGTACGGCAGGCAATTCCTTCATCCATTTGGCCGCATATGGTTTGAGTCGATCGAAAATGCGCGCCTTGACACCTTGTAGAAGCATGCCGCTTATGCTGTTCGACCTGCCACATTACTTGCTGGTGTGCCATCGGCGAAGCAAATCTTTATGCCCACATCTTTGCACCAGCTCTGAAACTCGTCACTTCTGAACTGAGAGCCGTTGTCCGTCCGGTAGTTATCCCGAGTGCCAAAGGTGACAGGAAGAGTGATTTTCCCGATCGGCACTGATGATGTTCCCGGAATTATGCCATGAAACGGCGCATCTGTCTGCTGGAGCGCCGTCCTTGGGATCTGCATCTCGCCCAGAGTCTTAGCGAAAAGGATATTCAATCCGCTTCCGCCGTCAATCAGGACCTTGCGCAGTCGGACGCCCCGTACCACAGAATCCAGGATGAGTGGATATCTTCCTGGGCAAGGCACGTGATCTGGGTGATCTGAGCGATCAAATATGATCGGAACTTCAGACCACCGGAGATACTCGGGGGTCACCAGAATAGCTGCATTGATTTCTCGGTCGGTAAGCTTTTGCTTACACTTGGACTCGTATGCATCCGATCCCCCGAATATGTAGTTGAGCTCCCGCTCGGTTTCTTGGTAAGCGTCACCCTGTGGAGGGTCACGCTTGTCATCTTGCTTGGCATCTCTCCGAGCGTCGCTGTTGTGATCCTCAGCGAACTTCTTCAAGATGTTGCAGTTTTTTGCCGCATTCTTTCCATTTGGATGGAAAGGACACGGTGCCTCCATGACTTTGTTGTAGTCGGTGGGCCGAGGCGGCCTCTGCCGACCTTGATCTGCGACGGCCACCATCTCTTCACCCTTGCGCTTCTTGTCCTTCTTGGAGGACGACTCAGGTCTGTCCTTCTTGTTTTCGTGTTTGCTCAGGTGATCCTCTTGACGCTCAACGAGAGCATCCGAGGCGGTAGCATATCGATCCGCCAAGGTGAACATCTCCTTGACGGTAGTCGGAGGCTTCCGAGACATCTTCTTGATTAGATCGGGGTCGCGAACTCCTTTCTGGAAGGCTGCGACAACGACCGCCTCTGAGATATCCCGGATTGTGTTCTTCTTCTTGGTGAAATGCTGAATGAAATCCCTCAACGACTCATCTTTTTTCTGATGAATCTGACAAAGGTCCCACTAGGTTCCGGGTTTCTCGTACGTGCCCTGGAAGTTGGCAATGAATTGGTCGCAGAGCTCTCCCTAGGAATCGACCGAGTTCTCTGGAAGGCCCGCAGGCCAATTTTGAGCCGGAGGGGTTAACATGACGGGCAAATAGTTTGCCATCACGTCGTATCCTCCACCCGCGGCCTTGATTGCCAAAGAGTACATCTGCAACCAGGCTTCGGGGTCCTTCTCTCCATCAAATTTCACAATTCCCTTGGGGTTGAATCCCTCGGGCCAGTTTACCTGACGGAGTCGGGGTGTGAATGCCTTGATCCCGTCAATCAATCCTTCCCTGGGGGGAGAAGATTGGCGGGGGTGATTCCGACGCGGTGGAGTACGGCGTCGGTCCTCGTCTCGCTCCCTCCGCCGAGCTTCGATGTCAAGGCGGAGATCGCGACTTGTACTTCGGCGAAGCGTTACGCCTGACCAGCGTCAGGCGCCGATCGCGCCGAAAGTGCTACTCGTGGCGATCGACTTCGCCGAAGTCGGCCTCTTGATCCTGCGTGCCTTGGACAGCTGCTACCATCACCATGGCCTTGATTTGTTCCATGATCGGCGTTGCAGGGTTGCCTTCTCCAAGCAAAGGACCAACATTGTCTAGGGAGGGTCTTGCACGCGAGGATGTTCTGCTGTAGCGTACGGAAAACTGAGTGGTCTCCCATACGGACTTGAAGTGTTCCTCCTGGACTTCCCGTGCACGACCGCGCAATTGGTCGTGCAGGTCTTCTCCGCCTCTGCGGCTTTGTTCGGCCCCTGCCTCCCCCAAGGGGCGCCGAGCCGATCCGGAGGCTTGCCCATCCAGCATGTAGACGCCGCGAAAATCGGGGATCCCATTGATGCTCTCTTCCGACTCGGATTCTGCGAAGGAAAGGCTCAACTGATCCCAATCTGTCGGCTCATCGATGGGAGTGATTATAACTCCCACCTCTCGTGCTGGATCTCTGGTCAGAAGATGATCCGACTAAGATCCAGCAGAACGAATCTGCTAGAATCTCGCGGCCGAATTGACCAATCCGAATGGTATGTCCACTCGGGAAGTTGACCTAGTTAGAGTTGTCCCCGAGTCCTGACTCGGAAAACTCGTCCCAGTGTGCACGTGCCGTGTCCTGCTCCTTAGCCCAGATTGGAAAAGCTGGCCTGTTATCCGATGGAAAACAGCGGCCGAGTTTCCTAATCCGAACGGGGCGGACCACAATTGAGGGATTGTGATTCCCAACTGGATCTGAGAGCGATCCAGGCCAGGAATCAGATCGCCACTCGTTCCTTCGTCAGCATAAGGAGCTGGTAAAGAGAGAAGTGGCAGATCCCGACCGAAACCGAAGGGGAACCCAGCGGTTGGCCAGTCGGAATCGTCATCATCAGATTGGATCTCTTCCGGATCAGAACCCAGGGGAGAGATCCCGAAGTGGTGAGGCTCGGCCGGAGTTGCGTACCACCTCCCCCGGTAATGCGTGGATCGGACGAAGTTCGGCTCACACAACCGAAGTTCCTTGAAGTCACCGGCGATGAAGCCGAGATCTCCAAAGATGAAGCCTTGGCCGGGGGCGTAGGTGAAGACGAATCCGCCAATGGAAGCCATCGAAGTCGATGTAGTTGATCGTGACGCTAGCCCCTACCTGGCGCGCCAACTGTCGATGAATTGCGTCGGCAATGTATTTTATGGGGCAATGCGAGAGATCACAACTACGATGGTAGCACAGGGAGCCGAATTTATACAGGTTCGGGCCCTTGGGGCGAGGTAATACCCTACTCCTGTGCTCATGGATTATATTATGGTGGATGCTAATGATGATTGTTGGATATGGGATTGGATGTCGAACTAGGGGCCCCGGACCCCTGTTATATAGTGCAAGGGGCCGGGTTACAGATAGAATCCCTAATTCGCGTATGGAAGATACAGATATAACCGATTCGGTTACGCCTATATCTATGTATTCGAGTAGGAGACGAGTTCGTTTCCTTGTAGATCATGTCGGGCCGCGCCAGCCTCCAAGCCTATCTTCTGGAAGGTCCAATTGAGTCGGCCCAAGGAGGTGGTACGTCCAATAGTATATCTCCGGTTACCCGGGGCCCATGTTTTCCACAAGACCCTATGCCAACATGCCCTAGATGTCTATGCCAAAGCCAACTGAGTGAAGTTTTGGTAATTAGACACGTCGAGAATTTGGATTGGCATGAAGCAAAATCAACCAAATAGATATTTTGAAATCAAAAACCTTTAAACACCAAATTGTCATTTTCTTATTAACAACAAGAACCTTATCATGAGAAAATGAGCCAGTAAATCCCAAATCACAAATTTGAGCCATAGACAAAAGATTGAAATTAATAGATTCAACAAGAAGCACATTGTAGAAATAGCAATTTTACCTTTACCCATTACCTTTCTTTTGCTATTATCGCCGATGGTGATTTTATTGTTGGAGTCACCCTCATCCCCTAAGGAGGTGAACATACGAGAGTTGTCGGTCATGTGTTGAGTGCATCCACTATCAAAAACCTAATGCCGACCACCACTCTTATAGTTCACGTACAAAACAAGGTTACGTTTTGGCTTTATGTACCCAAACCTTTTTGGGTCCTTGAGGGTTAGTAATCAAAGACTTGGACACTCAAATTGTTCTCTTCTTTTTGTTTCGAGCCATAGTTGATCCAACATATCTAGCTATTTTTCCATTTTGTGTAATGAGCATATAGTGATTTTCAAAAAACTTGTTTCTAGTTCACAAGGCATGAGACGATTTAGCAAGCGGACAAGCAACGGGTTTATGGTCCTTAGCATGGCAAATATAGCAAAACTCACCATCCTTGACAAAATTAATCTTAGATCTAACCCCACCATCTTTGAGCAAATTCGTAGGGATAAATCCCAATCCTTGCTTGCCCAAAGTACACCTTGCTTTCTAAGTATTTTATCAAGGGTGGCGATACCAAGAAAGCACTTTGCTAAGCCCAAGTTCAAATTTTTTACTTGATCCTTAAGCATGAGATTTTCTTTGACTAATTCACTAGCATGAGAAGCAATACCACGTGATGAAACATTTGAAATATTATCACTAGTCAAATTGATTGAGCAAGATGGAGCAACATGGGCATTATTAGTATTCAAATTAGCATCAATTGAAATATTTAGAGCACCGAACACGGTGTCAATCAAATCACAACTAAGCCAATGTCATGTTTATCAACTTGACTAGGACTGGAGTCATCAATTTCAATTAAATCACAAGATACACTCATATCATGCTTTTCATGCTTATTAATTAAAAGACCATAGTCATTTCCTAGCACATCATATTTTTCAAGCAAGGCTTCAAATTCCAAAGTAAGTGTCATATAAAGTGTCTTAAGGTTCTTAAGCTTAGACTTCTCCTTGATCAAAGCATTGTTCAAATCTTCAACAAAAGTAATCAACTCATCATCAGGTAATTTTGCTTCAATTGCCTTATCCCCTTCGCCATGAGATACAAGGAGAGAGTTGATGAAGAGAAAGGAGAAGTTGGCTCCAAAATCACTGAACCGTCTACTTCATATGCACTTGAGTCTTCATCATTCGATGAGTCGCTTGTGTCATCTCCATCGGTGATCCACTCTTCAATTTGACTCTCCTCATCTTCCATGGCCATGAGATGTAAGGATAAATTTGCTTGAAATAAGGAATGAATTAACTCTTGAATTGCCAATCCGGCATAGTGGCTCGACCTTGAGTCTTTCTCATCCAGAATTACTCGAGTTGTCTTCATCGGTAATCCATTCTCTAATGAACGCTTCCTCCTTTCCATTCTTGTTCACCCTCTTGAAGCGCATCTCCCGCACAACTTTCTTCTTTCCTCTTCCTCCATCCTTATCACGATCATCATCGCTTTCTCTCTTCTTGTGCTTCTTCTTCTTGTCACAATTAGTGGCGATGTGACCTTTCTATCAATATTCATAGCGCCTTATCACCAAGAGAGACTTCTTCTTGTAGGATGAAGATGAGGACTTGTCTTGATCTCCACGAAAGCTCAATTTCTTGAGAAGCTTCTTGGACCTCCTCATAAGTAGTACAAGCTCTTGGGCATCACCATCGAGGACTTTAACATCCTTATCACTAGCTTCATCATCATTGAGCGTAGAAGTCTTCTCAATTGTCTTCAGAGTGATGTTCTTCTTCTTGATGGGAGGATCCTCATCATCTTGCCCTTCAAGCCACATCTCGTGTTGAACAATTCTTACCAAGAGAGAGGTTGGAGTAACTGACTTGATCTTACGACTATTGTTGAGGTAGATAGCCAATCCACGATACGAAGAAGGTAGCACTTTGACCATTTTCTATAAATTTCCAAATCCGTGAGAGTTAGACAAAAACCTTTAAGTTCATTGACAATAGGATTCAACCTAGTGAACATAGCATTCTCATCCTCATTCGGTAACATTTTGAGATCATCAAATTTTGCCCTAACAAGGTGCATCTTTTCCTCCCTAAGATCCATCGAACCCTCATGAATTTTTTTGAGAGTTGATCAAATTTTGTGTGCGGAGGTAAGGTTATTCACACGCTCAAATGCATCCGAACTAAGACAGGAAAACAAAGCATTCTTTGCTTATGCGTTGTATTGCCCATACTTCAATTCAATTTCCGTGAGTGCGGTAGCATCCTTAGGCGTCGGATACACTTTTCACAAGCAACCCACACATCATAGCTTAAATCCTTTAGTTAGCATTGCATTCTATCTTTCCAATAGGCATAATTAGAACCATAAAAAATAGGATCTCTAGCTACACTAATCCCTTCTTTGGCCATTCTTGAAGTAATTAAGCTATATCAAGAGCAACGAGGCTTTGATGCCACTTGAAAAGGTTCTAGGACCATGAAGAAGGCTTGAATTGGACCTAAAAAAAATTTAATATTTTTTTTTTCTTGATATGATGGCAAAACCTATTGGCTACTACTAGCCCGACTCGATGCTTGGCTAGCAAAAACCCAAGATTCTTTCATTGCATGCTTGATGCTGTCACCGAGAGAGTCCGGGGTTTCGATAAAACCATGAACACCCCAATAAAAATCAATCCGTAATCTTTGTCAAAAATCTTCTATGTCATTAACACACCAATACTTATCCTTTTGTGGGGCTGAGAAAACCATAGTGGCATAAAAAAAATTGCTCTATCGAAAACTCTGACATTTCAGAAGATCGGGATTCTCTGCCATATGCCGTTGTGCCCATGACATGTGGGGACGGTAGATGATAGACTGTCTCCTTCACGAATAAAATTTTTATTCCTACCACCATGTTAGCACAGTACTAGCACCACACCAGCACAATCTGCTGTCTGCTTAACTCCTTCACTTCACATGGTGACATGGATGGCAGCATCCCTGTGTGAAGATTTTGCATAGATTTTTAAAGGGGGATTTTACTATCTACCACTCTCAAACATTAAAAATTAAGAATTTGCCACTCATGAATTAATGACATGTGGCCTCATAACCCACATGTCATTGGCACGGGGAGTGGCAAATATTTAATTACCAATCTTTAGGGTGACAAATTTTATCAGTCCATTTTTAAATCGTCGTGCTTGTTGCGTTGATGCGTACTGCGCAAGTGAGGATCGGTCTCACACGGTCACACCCCTGCCAACTAAGTAAGGTGACCAAACTGATTTGCAAGTGAATAGCGATTTGGACATAATGTGGGACTATTTCAAAGATATATATTGATATTTTATTATGTAGAAATGCATTTATATGTCATATTTGAGATGTTAGATGAGAAACCGTATTTTCAAAAAAAATCCTATATGCAATCATGTCATCAATCATTAGTCATCGTCTAAAATCAACTACTTGCCTTCTAGGCACTGCCTAGTTGCCACCTAGGGTTGCCTAGATGCCGTCTAGGCAGGTTGGCCACCTAGGTCATTGCCTAGGCCCAAACAGTGCAGGAGGCCATCACCTAGTGCCTAAGTGCCGCCTAGGCGGGTCTAGGTGTTGCCTAGAGGAACACTGCCTAGATGTGTGATTTCATTATATAAATTATTCCACTCGCCTATTATATAGGATGATAATACGGTGTAGATTTTTAATTTTTTAGATAATGGCAAAGTTCTGGCCTCTACATCATTAAATGCGTACGACCTTTACAAATTAACAATGTGGGGCCCAAATTCCGATGTTTGAATATCGAAATTTAAACTCCCAAATTACAACAGTAATATAGAAATGGTTTACATTACCAAGCTCTTACATTTATTCAAGTCAAAATATCCAAGTTTTATACAAACATAATTTACATTATTTTTACAATAATTTACATATCTCACATCTATTGAACTTGTGTATAGGAAGAGCCTAGAATTCTTGACCAAACATATCAATTTCCTCTTGAGTAAAATCCAAATCTGCAGCATAAGAGGGTTCTATTCGTGATAATGAATAGTTCCCAAAATTTAATTGGGTAAGTACCAACCGTACTTGCAGGAATCTTATAGGCAATTACTATTAACTATATGCAAGATTTATTTGAATGGAGTTCATCTTTTAACTGGAATGCAATATAAATTATTATAGATGAAAGACTTAATATTTATTTAAAATCAAATCAATTTTATGATTATTCAACTTCTATCTTCAACACCATCCTTATGCTCATCTCGCTAACCGCATAAAGAATTTATAAATCAAAGTCATGAATTCAATGTATAAGATAGACATCACCCATTTGACACAACTTCATATACCCGAAGTAAGGTCCATCGATGTTTATATTTTCAGCTCTGCAGAACCAACCCAGCTTTACCCATATAGTGGCCTACTACATGGATGGGAGAAAATTTGTGTCATTCTTATTTATTTTAAACCCAAGTTTTTATAGAAGCAAACGATTTACAAATGACCTTGTCATTTGCTGCCCTTGAGTGTTTTCACCAGCCATACTTGCTGTGACCATATCCCAAGACGGCAAAGATAACGATATTTCCGAATTTGCTTCTATATTTTATAGAGCAACGAATCCAGACTTTAACTCAACCAAACACCCAGCCTGGTGCCCTTGAGTGTTGCACCTTTTCCCCGGGGTGCCTTACCCAAGCCGACAAAGCATTCTTTCCAAATTGCTCTATAGAAAAAGATGCATTTTAAATCTTCCATAAACTCTAATATAAGCTATCCACCAGCTTATATTCTTCAACATAACTTTGCTCAAAATTCAATGATGATTATTATCCTTAAATTCTAGGGTAGTGGAAAATGCTAAACATGTTATTAGGAAGGGGGCTTTTTGGCTATGGGTTTTAGGAGTAATACTTTTTAAAAGGAAATTTCATACATATATATCTACAACATAATGCAATAATTATAAATAACAGGAATAGGAAATAAATTATGCATCAAGGTAGAAAACCTGCCTTCGTCAACTGAGCTAGAGAATTCCGGGAATTCCTCACAAGATTGATTAAGAAGTCCGGAACAATCTTCTGATTCTACATATTGCGAAAGAAAATTCAAATAAGAATCAAATAAATTTAAATGAAGGACATTCTTCAAACAAAAAGAAATGTATGAAATAAATTTACAAAATAGAGGGGTTGGGAAAGAGGATTATAGATTATTTGATTTTTAGAGTTTTAATGGAATTTTTCTAAATTTTATAGTGTATTTAAATGTTTTTGGGAAATTTTATTTAATAAAATGGAGTTATTATATTTTTGAAAAATTCTATTTATTTTGAAGGTTTTTAATGAATTTTTACAGCATTTAGAAATTATTATAAATATTTTTACTTTTTATGTTATAGTTTTTGAGAAAAATTACTTTAACAGCTTTTTATTTATAAACTGTGGTTTTTATATTTTTATAAAATTCTATACTGTCTAAAGTGTTTGTAAGAATTTTTTTACAGAATTTAATTATCATTGTTATTATTATTAACAAATTTTGACAGCATTTCGGGTTTTTAGATAAAGAAATAAAAATGAAAAAAGAGAAAAGGGAATGAACAAGTTCAAATTTGGGGAAAATCAAGATTGCGGAGAATTGGAAGTGGATGGGTGGAATTAAAGGTCGGATTTTTGAAATTGAGGTCAATGCGAACCTATAGATAGCCGGAGTTGGGTTTGGGGTGGTCTAGGTTGGCCGGACGGCGAGCTCGAGCGGCGGCGGATTTGGAAGATTGTCGGCGACGAGCTCCAGTGGGCTTCGGCCTAGAGTAGCAGTACCAAAAGCTTCACGACGTCGAGTGGAAGCTTCTACAGGAGTTCTAAGACATTCTGACTTTTTGAGTTGTGATACATGAAATATTGGGTGTATGTCTACTAGTTCAGGTGGTAATTCCAGTTGATATGCTACTTCTCCTTTTCTTGTTGTGATTTTGTATGGTCCAATATAGCGAGGAGCTAACTTTCCTTTGATTTGAAATCTTTGTATTCCTTTCATAGGTGAAACCTTGAGATAGACCATATCTCCAATTTCAAATTCCAAGGCTCTTCTCCTGTTGTCAGAATAACTCTTTTGTCTGCTTTGTGCGATTTTTAATTTTTCTTTGATTATTTTGACATAATTTTTTGAATCTTGTACTATTTCAGGCCCTAATATTCTCTTTTCACCTACTTCTGTCCAGTTTAGGGGAGTTCGGCACTTTTTTCCATATAATGCTTCATAAGGTGATATCCCTAAACTTGTCTGAAAACTATTATTGTAGGTGAATTCTGCAAAGGGAAGACAGATATCCCATGCAGATCCATATACTAGAGCACATGCTCGTAGCATATCTTCTAACACTTGACTGACTCTTTCTGTTTGTCCTCCGGTTTGGGGATGATAAGCTGAGCTAAAGGCTAACTTAGTTCCCATTGCAAAGATGCGCTTGGTCCCAAAAATGCGAGGTAAATTGTGTACCTCTATCTGAGACTATTCTTTTTGGTATTCCATGCAATGGTACTATCCGTGTGATATATAACTCAGCCAACTTATTTCCTCCATAAGTGGTTTTTATGGGCAAATATCGGGCAACTTTAGTTAGTCGATCGATAATTACCCAAATGGCATCATATCCAGACTTGGTTTTTGGCAACCCTGTGATGAAATCCATACCAATTTCATCCCATTTCCACTCAGGGATTGGTAAAGGTTGCAAATAACCGGAAGGTTTTCCATGATCAGCCTTTACTTTCTGGCAGACATCACATGAATTTACATGCTTAGCTATATCTTTCTTCATATTTGTCCACCAGAATGTTTGCTTTAAGTCTTGGTACATCTTTGTGCTTCCAAGATGTATAGAAAATAGTGATTCATGTGCTTCCTCTAAAATTAAATCCTTGATTTCCTTGGAGTCAGGCACACAAATTCTATTTCTATACCTTATGAGTCCAGTCTCATCAACTTTAAAATCTTCATCTTTGGGGTTTTTTGCTTGTGTTTTTAATTCGGACACGTTTTTCTGAGCTTCTTTTATTTTATTTTCTAAGTCTGACTAGAGTTCAAGTGCTGATAAAATTCCAGGTTCCACAAATTCCAGTTTTAACTGTTGTATTTCCTTTGTAAGCTCAGAGGGGCATTTTTGTAATATGACTTTATTACAGTATGCCTTTCTGCTTAAAGCGTCAGCAACTACATTTGCTTTTCCAAGCTGATATTGAATATCTAGCTCTTAGTCTTTGACTAATTCCAGCCATCTTCTTTGCCTCATATTAAGGTTTGGCTGTGTGAAGAAATACTTTAGACTTTTATGGTCTGAGTATACTTCCCATTTCTTACCTATTAAATAGTTTCTCCATATTTTCAGTGCATAAACTACTGAAGCTAATTCCAAATCATGGGTTGGATAGTTCAGTTCATGCGGTCTGAGTTGTCTGGATGCATATGACACTACTTTACTATCCTGCATTAAAACACAGCCTAGTCCATTTTTGGAGGCATCGCAATATATTTGAAATGACTTTGTAGCATCTGGTAAAATCAAAACTGGAGCAGAAGTGAGCTTAGTCTTCAGGGTTTTAAAAGCTTTTTCACACTTGTTATTCCATTCATAGGGGGTTTCTTTCTTTAACAAGTGTGTGAGAGGTTTAGCTATTTTGGAGAACCCTTCTATAAACCTTCGATAGTAACCAGCTAAACCAAGAAAACTTCTTATTTCTGTGATGTTGGTTGGGGCTTTCCATTCTATCACAGCTTTAACTTTCTCAGGATCAACTTGGATACCTTCAGCATTGATTATATGACCTAGAAAGGATATTTCACTCATCCAAAATTTACACTTGCTAAACTTTGCATAAAACTTATCCTTTCTGAGTCTTTCTAAAATCAATGATAAGTGTCTTTCATGCTCTTCTTTACTTTTTGAGAACACAAGGATAACATCGATGAATATAATTACAAATTCATCGAGAAAATCCATCTGATTTTGTTCATTGTACTCATAAAAATGTTTGGGGCATTGGTTACTCCAAACGGCATTACAGATTGAACTGAAATAATCCATATCGAGTTGTAAATGCCGTTTTGGGCGGTCTTCTAACTTGACAGGATTTGATGGTATCCGGATCTAAGATCTATTTTTGAAAATACTCGGGCTCCTTTTAATTGATCAAATAGATCGTCGATTCGGGTAGAGGGTATTTGTTTTTGATAGTGGCAGTATTCAAAGCCCTATAGTCAATACACATTCTTCGTGTACCATCCTTTTATCAACAAATACTACAGGAGATGCCCAATCAGAAGAGCTTGCTTCAATGAATCCTTTATCCTTTAGCTCTTGGAGTTGTTTCTTTAATTCCATTAGGTCTGGGGTTCCCATCTTATAGTGGTGCTGTGCAATAGGTACAGTTCCTGGTTTTAGGTCAATGGTAAATTCGTATCCCCGATCTGGTGGTAATCCTGGTAATTCTTCGGGAAATACGTCTAGGAATTGATTAACTACTAGGATTGCTTCTAATCCAGGGGAGGGCATGTAACAAATTGTATTGTGAAACTGATTTCTGAGAGTGGGTTCTATTTGGTATTCTGTAGTCTGTTGGGATGGGGTAGTTAAGAACAAGGTTTTAGTTTCACAATTCAAAGTTCCTTTATTTTGGCTTAGCCAATCCATTCCTAGGATTATATCCAAGTCTCTCATATTAATGACCAACAAGGTGGCTAAGAATTTTTCTTCTTTAATTCTAATCTCAACATTCTCATACTTGAGTGATACGAGAATGTTTCCTCCAAGTGAAAGTATGTAACAAGGCATTTTCAAAGGCATAACTTTAATACCAGATTTTAAAACAAAAGCCTTTGAGATAAAAGAATGAGATGCACCCGAATCAAACAGGATAACTGCAGTAGTGGATTCGACTGTAAAGTTACCTGTTATAACGTCGGACGCTTGTTCCGCACTCTCAACGGAAACATAATTTACTTGCCCCTGAGGATTCTTAGGGACAAATTTTGCCTTGTTAAATGAGTTTCCTCCACGGGTTGGTACTGTCTTCTGGTTTGAGTTATATTCCTTTATTGTTGTTCCTTGAGTTTGAACTTTTGTTTTTGCCACTTCAGAAGGCAGTGGGAACAAAGGACACTGTGGCTTAATATGCCCTTATTGGCCACAATGATAACAAGATAATACTGGTTTTGATTGGGGACAGTCTTTTATCATATGTGGCCCTCCACATCGGAACCATCCAGAAGTAATATTTGTAGAGGTTCCTATTGCTGGATTTATTCTTCTGGTTTGTTGACCTCTTTGGTTGGGGCTAAAGTTTCTACTTCTGACATTTCGGACTTTATTTATAAATTCAGTCCTTTTTCTTTTGTAGTTGTCCAGGAAATCTCTCTTTTCTTCCATATTTACTACCATGTTTACCAGAGTTTTGAAATCAGTATACCGATGACCTGATAGCATGAATTGTAAGCTAGGGTGTAGACCATCAGCAAACTTCTTTTTCCTCTTATCCTGGTTCTTCATGTCATCTACTGCATAACGGGCTAAATAATTGAATTTGTGCAGATAATCCAAGACTGACATGTAGTTTTGCTTGAGGTAGTCAAACTCCCTTCTTTTTGCTTCAAATGAACCTTCTGGAAGATGCTGACCTTTAAAATCCTTTTTAAAATCTTCCCAGGTTATAGCATTCTTATCTTCATATGTGTCTCGGGTGGTAAGCCACCAAGAAGCGGCTTGACCATTAAGTTGATGGGAGGCATAAAGTACCTTCTCCTATCTCGAGCGATCTCATCGTCTCTAATTTTCTTTCAATGTCACGCAACCAATCATCTGCTTGAAGAGGATCGGTCGCATCATTGAAAGAGGGTGGTTTGGTCTTTTGAAAGTCAGCCCACTTATTGCCTAAGACTGATGGTACAACAACTGATGTTCCAGGTGGTCTACTCCACAAATCTTTTAATGCCTGAGTCTGGGCTTCTGAAGACTCACGATTTTGTTTTTCAAGACTGGAGATGAGTTTAGTCAAAATGGTCTCTAAGGCTTGACCAAATAGGTTGTCCGTTACCATCACTCATTTAGAAAAGTTTCCAAGTAACACTGAAAGATACAAACAAGAATAAAGAATGAAGATACAAATAATGATAAAAATTCAAATTTAAGAAGAGACTTTTAATGTTTGGTCAAAGATCTTTTACATATATCACATACTATTACATTCTTATGTAGAAAAGGATTTTTACATTATTCAAGCCTATTCTACAGGAGTAACTAGAGTCTATTTAACATATATTACAATTTTATGAGAGGTATTTTCTAGGTCTAGTTCTAAGTTGGGTTGTTGCCAACACTATCTGAAGATGATCTCATTTCTAAGATATTACTATCTCTAGGGTCATTGTTCCTTTGTTGTTCTGTTGGGCTTACTTGACCTGTTGCTACTGCATGCTAATAGTCAAGTTCATTGTTGAGACAAGTAGCAAAGATTAAGTCACTACGGAGTTGCTTGTTTTCTTCCCACAGCTTCTGGATCTGATTTGTCATGGTACAAGATAGGTAAATGAAATCTTGGGAAAGCGGGTTGGTTAGGTCACGAGGGTCTCGTAACTGAACTGCTGTAGGTGAATCTCCTTCACGAGGAAAGAACTCAAATTTTGTGTTCCTAAAGTTGATGGAGTACTTCCTCACCAGATGCATTACAGCTTTCATGCATGCATCATGAGCTGCATCAGTCCTTGTGGATCTAGTGGCCTCAAACCTTAGATGTCCGCTATCATTGACTGTTGTGATAAGAGCTGTTCCTAAGTAGCTATATGGAATAGTCTGAGTCCTCAGAAGTATGGTGCTTGATGGCTTTGGGGACAATCTTGATTTGGGTAGCTTCCTTTAAGTAGCCGACCCAGAGTTCCAGATCATTAGCAGAATGAAACTGTGATCGAGAACCCATTTCTACAAAAAAAAAAATTAAAGGTTAGAATCCAAAAGTAAAAATTGAGAACAAAGAATATCTTTATGCTCAATTTAACTTTATCTAACCAGCAATTTTAGCAGAACAAACTTAATGAAACAATAAAGCTTCATACAAGTTTGTCAAGATTTTTTTTTTTGCTAAATATTTTAATTTAGTATGTTCAAGTTATGTCTTTTACAATAATCCTAAGGCTTCTTATAGGTAATTAATATTTAACTCTTTATTTAGTTAAGCCAATCCAAAGTCTTGATACAGACAAGCATGGCTCTGATACCAAATCTGTGGGGCCCAAATTCCGATGTTTGAATATCGAAATTTAAACTCCCAAATTACAACAGTAATATAGAAATGGTTTACATTACTAAGCTCTTACATTTATTCAAGTCAAAATATCCAAGTTTTATACAAACATAATTTACATTATTTTTACAATAATTTACATATCTCACATCTATTGAACTTGTGTATAGGAAGAGCCTAGAATTCTTGACCAAACATATCAATTTCCTCTTGAGTAAAATTTAAATGTGCAGCATAAGAGGGTTCTATTCGTGATAATGAATAGTTCCCAAAATTTAATTGAGTAAGTACCAACCGTACTTGCAGGAATCTTATAGGCAATTACTATTAACTATATGCAAGATTTATTTGAATGGAGTTCATCTTTTAACTGGAATGCAATATAAATTATTATAGATGAAAGACTTAATATTTATTTAAAATCAAATCAATTTTTATGATTATTCAACTTCTATCTTCAACACCATCCTTATGCTCATCTGCTAACCAGACAAAGAATTTATAAATCAAAGTCATGAATTCAATGTATAAGATAGGCATCACCCATTTGACACAACTTCATATACCCGAAATAAGGTCCATCGATGTTTATATTTTCAGCTCTACAGAACCTACCCAGCTTTATCCATATAGTGGCCTACTACATGGATGGGAGAAAATTTGTGTCATTCTTATTTATTTTAAACCCAAGTTTTTATAGAAGCAAACGATTTACAAATGACCTTGTCATTTGCTGCCCTTGAGTGTTTTCACCAGCCATACTTGCTGTGACCATATCCCAAGACGGCAAAGATAACGATATTTCCGAATTTGCTTCTATATTTTATAGAGCAATGAATCCAGACTTTAACTCAACCAAACACCTAGCCTGGTGCCCTTGAGTGTTGCACCTTTTCCCGGGGTGCCTTACCCAAGCCGACAAAGCATTCTTTCCGAATTGCTCTATAGAAAAAGATGCATTTTAAATCTTCCATAAACTCTAATATAAGCTATCCACCCAGCTTATATTCTTCAACATAACTTTGCTCAAAATTCAATGATGATTATTAGCCTTAAATTCTAGGGTAGTGGAAAATGCTAAACATGTTATTAGGAAGGGGGCTTTTTGGCTATGGGTTTTAGGAGTAATACTTTTTAAAAGGGAATTTCATATATATATATCTACAACATAATGCAATAATTATAAATAACAGGAATAGGAAATAAATTATGCATCAAGGTAGAAAACCTGCCTTCGTCAACTGAGTTAGAGAATTAGAATTCCTCACAAGATTGATTAAGAAGTCCTAACAATCTTCGATTCTACATATTGCGAAAGAAAATTCAAATAAGAATCAAATAAATTTAAATGAAGGAAATTCTTCAAACAAAAAGAAATGTATGAAATGAATTTACAAAATAGAGGGTTGGGAAAGAGGATTATAGATTATTTGATTTTTAGAGTTTTAATGGAATTTTTCTAAATTTTATAGTGTATTTAAATGTTTTTGGGAAATTTTATTTAATAAAATGGAGTTATTATATTTTTGAAAAATTCTATTTATTTTGAAGGTTTTTAATGAATTTTTACAGCATTTAGAAATTATTATAAATATTTTTACTTTTTTATGTTATAGTTTTTGAGAAAAATTACTTTAACAGTTTTTATTTATAAAAATGTGGTTTTTTATATTTTTATAAAATTCTATACTGTCTAAAGTGTTTGTAAGAATTTTTTACAGAATTTAATTATCATTTTTATTATTTTTAACAAATTTTGACAGCATTTCGGGTTATTAGATAAAGAAATAAAAATGAAAAAAGAGAAAAGGGATGAACAAGTTCAAATTTGGGGAAAATCAGGATTGCGGAGAACTGGAAGTGGATGGGTGGAATTAAAGGTCGGATTTTTGAAATTGAGGTCAATGCGAACCTATAGATAGCCGGAGTTGGGTTTGGGGTGGTCTAGGTTAGCCGGACGGCGAGCTCGAGCGGCGGCGGATTTGGAAGATTGTCGGCGACGAGCTCCAGTGGGCTTCGGCCTAGAGCAGCAGTACCAAAAGCTTCACGACGTCGAGTGGAAGCTTTTGACCTTGGTCTTGAAGTCGAGAATAGTCGGGCAGGATATCGGTGTTCACGGAGTTGGAGAAAAACCGTGTGGCGAGCTTGGCGTGGAAGAAGAGGAGAGAAGGGGTGGAGGTGAGTGGTGATGAAGCTTCACGGCGGAGCTAGGACGGCGGATTGAAGGAATTCCGGCGGCAAGATCCGGCGACGGAAAACGGCAATGGGGCGTTCTTGGTTTAGATGACAAATGAAGTTGTTCGAGAAGCAACAGACGAAGTTCGGCGGACGTCCGTCTTAGGAAGGGGTTTCCGTGGGTGGCGGCGAGCTGGAGTGGCGGCGACGGCAAATTCCGGCGAAGCCGGCGGCGCCGTTGAATGGAAAGAAGTAGTACTGTGGACGGCAGGTAGAAGATGATATATGAGCCGTTGGATCAAAAATCGGCGGCTCAGATTGACTTTAGAGAACACCGGTTTGGTGAAGAGAATAGAGGCGACGTGGCTTCATCTGAAGCGTTCATTTTAAAAGGGTGACGTGGCCAGAAAGGTCAGCCGTTGATCACAACTTAAGGTACTAGAAATTGATTTTAAAAATCTATAGAAGGTTTAAATAATTTTAGAAATTAGTGTACAGCTCGGAAAAATGTGATTTAAATTTTGGAAAATCCATAAAAATGTGGAGAATTTTATTATCTAATATAAATGGATTTTCAGAAGATTTTTAATGAGTGAAAAATTGAAATATGCCTCTTAGGGCTTAGGAAAAATAAGAAAAATTTAGGGAAAAATCCTAAAAATTTATAGTAATGCAAGAAATGTTTAAATATGCAAATGGAATGATTTTTGCGAAAAATTTTCTTGCAAAATTTGAGTATGTTACAAACAATGTCTAATATTAATTCGGAAAAACTAGAAATGGCCAAATGGTAGGTGCAAGCTGAAGTTAAACCGGCCTACCAAGACTGCTCATTGAACCAAGGCCGACTGGTTCGGTAAATATATTCATTTCTATATATATTTCCTTATAATGTGTAATGTATTTATTCAATTTATAGTGCATATGTGTGAAATATAGTGATTTTTCTTAATTTATTTATATATTTTAATTAAAATAAACCAGCCCATATAAAACCGTGCCGGCCCGGTTCGATTCGGTTCACTGTGCAAACCGAGCCGGCCCGGTTCGATTCGGTTGGCCCGGTTCGTATAGTAAACCGAGCCAACCTGGCCCGAACCGTTGGCCACCTCTAGAAAAAACAACCAACAAGTAGGATAGCACCGATAATTGGAGTTCAAACATCACAAAGTCTATCATTAATCTTCCATCTATTGTTGGTGAAGAATGATAATACGACATAGATTTTTAATGTGTATCAACAATTTCTTACGTAGAATACAAATACGAGCTAAACTATATTACATTTTTCTATATAGTAGAAATGATGGGGGGGAAGAGACCATCTAAATTATCCGTTGTGAGACACCACCGGCTTGCCCTGCACAACGCTATCCCTTGTTATGCAGATCGCTGGGATCCCTGATCCATGTATGGTGGTAGGACGAAGATGCCACGAGTTAGGGGTGGGAAAAAAAAAGGCATGTGTCTCGGATAATTTAGTGGTGGCTCACTGGCTCCCTCGTGGGGAGTCCGTTGATGGTTCCCGTGTGCAATGCAAACGATTGCGTAATTGTCGGTGATGGTTGACTCTGACTATTTTTCTTTTATTTTGTTCTCTTTTCATTTTGTACATCATTTTTTTTCTTTTATTTCTTATCATCTCCAATAGCTTAGAAAAAAGGTAGAAAATATTTTTCTGAAGTGAATGAAAAAGAAAATCCCCTCCGAAAGAGAACGGTAAAGAATATTTATTGAAACGTCGAAGAGACGAAATTCCCTTCGTGAAGAGACACGGTTGGAGATAATATTAGCCGAACTACCGAAGGGATTAAAAGGATGCAGTAACATCGCAGACGCTTGTTAGGAATATTCTGGAGCGGAAATTTGCACAGGCACGGCTAGCTGCGGTGGCAATGGCGGCACAGTAGCATGGCTCTGGAAGGTGCAGCGGGCAACCACCCGACCCGATCAGCGATAGCCCGTTAGCGATTGCTAGTCCAAGTTGGACACTGGAACTGCCGCGGCCAGGTTCCGAGGGGTGTTTGGTTGTAGCGTCCCGAATCATCCTGTCTGGTACGAGTGGGTTTTTTTTTTGTGTGGTTGGATCAACTAGAATTCTATTGTCTTGTGCAAATCCGTCTCAGACCATTTTCAACAATTTTTTCTTCATTTCGTTCTTTTCTATGTTTCCTTCTCCATATTCGTTCTCTTTATTTTCCACCATCTCGAATAGCATCTCTTAAAAAAGAATGATACAGAGAAATGAGAGAGAATTTATTTCTCATGGAAATGGAAAAGAGAATCTATTTCAAAAGAAAATGATAAAGGAAATCTGTTAAAACCATAAAGTGAACGGGATTCTCTTCACGACGGAAACAGAGAAAAGGAGGAAAAGCCTTGGAGAAGGTCTCAGCTAGCTTCTCAAGCGGGTTCTTCTGGTCTATCGCCAAAACAAGAAACGTAACCATCCCGGCACCTAGCGCTGCAAACTTCCATGATCCCTCTCTCTCCAGTGTCACCACGGCTTGACCTAGCTCGCCGCCCCCACATCCCCTTCTCCAATGCGCCTCCTCCTTCACTCTATGCGCAGGGGCGGGCCCACGTGGGGTCAAAGGTGTACACCTGTACACCCAAATTTTTTTGCAACAAATTTTCAGCTAGTACCCCTCCCCATCCCTCCCGATCTGGATCTGGCTCTCCCCCCTCTCCCGAGTCCCCAACAGCAAGTCCAGGGCCTGCCCGATCGCGTCGGCTATGATGCACAGCGTGTATGACGCCGTGGAGTTGGTGGCCGACGTGCCGGGCCACATCACGGCCGTTGCCTCCCACGCCGGGAAGCTCCTCGTCATGGACTCCAACTGCAACCTCCGCATTTACTCCACCGCGGCCCCTACCGACGGCAAGATCCGGCGGGATGGTCCCGACGCTCTCGAGCGCCAGCTGGCGCGGCTGTGGCGCCGCCTACCCTCCACGATGGAGGCCAGCGCTAGCCACGACCTCCTGCTCTCGCTCTCTGACTCTGACGTGGTCGTTGTCCACCGTCTCCTCGGGGTCAAGACTATCGCCGTCATCTCCAAGATCAAGACCCCCAACATCTCCGCGTGGGATGATCGCCGAGGCCAGGGCCGCCTCGCCGTCGCCCGCCAGAGGCACTTAACCGTCTTCCGCCTCAATAGTGAGAATTAGTTATTTGCTTTCGATACGATTTGATTCTTTATATTTCAATGGCTTGACAATTTGGTCGAATGGGGCTTCCGTGGAGCTAGATATCGTCTGTCGGTAGCGTTTGAATTGGAGATTTGGAACTATTTTTGCTGTGGAGTGCGAATTTCTGTTCATTATTGGTACTCAAATTCAGATCACAGGCTCCGGTCCCGAATTCATACCTTTGGTTGGATAGTTCAGACATAGAACCTTCACTTTGTAGATTTTCAAGTCTGGAGGATAAGCAGCTACCACCTGACATGCTGAATGTCTGTGAAATACAAATGTACTTTTAATAAAGCAATATAACTCTACGAACACCATGGGAATTAAATAACTAAATTAGTTTAAGTTGGCAGCCTTTGGTGAAGAGTTCCAAACTTCGATGATTCATTGATATTTACTGATTCATTGATATTTACTGTTTGATAAATCTTCCATGGTAGTACATACACAGCTGTGCACATTTCAATATTTGAATTAGGGCATCCCTGTCATATTTCCATTAGATATTGAGTATTCTTGACGTAGAGCTGTTGGTTTTAGATGATCATGACAAATTGTAATTTCAATTTTTGTTTTATAATTCCTTTATATTACTTGAGATGATGTTATTAGTATCATGCACCGAACAATTTGTATTTTGCTCTTCTCATCAAAAATTTGTCATGATCATAAATTTTTTTTTTTTTTACGTACACCCATTTTTAAAATCCTGCGCCCGCCACTGTCTATGCATCGCTCTAGGCACGACAGCTCTCCTCCGGCGCGGCCACGTGGGCCTCTTCCAGATTGTGAATGAGCTTGGGAGATTTGGATAGCGAATCGACGGTGAAGACGGCCGCGGCGGCGTCCGAGCGGCTAGCGACGAGGTCCACAGCTAGTTGTGTCGAGTGCGGCGTCGCTCCAGGCACGGCAGCTTTCCTTCCCAGTGCCGCTACGTGGGCCTCTTCCAGCTTGTGAATGAACTTGGGAGCTTTGGATAGCGAATCGACCGTGAAGACGGCCGCTGGCTGCGTGGCCTCCCGGTAGCCGGTGCTCACCGGAGCTGACTCGTCCCTTCGTAGCTGTTCTTGAGCACAGCACAGGTCATGTCGCTGTTCAACTCATTGCCAAAAGCAAACCAAACAGATGACTGCGCCGAATTCATCCCTCTCCACCTCACGCTAGTCTTAGGGATTTCAAAATCGATATGGGGTAAAAATTGGTGGGCTTGATTTTTGATTTACCGCGAAAAATCACGGAAATTCGACCAAAATTTGTGTTTTGAATTTTGAATCGAAGGGAATGAAAAGGAAAATGGGAATCGCTCAAAAACATGGAAAAATCGATCGAAATGACCAGCAAATCGTTGGATTTATGTGATAAATCGAGAGAACTAAAAATCGCTTCTGCCCGTGGAGAAATCGCTCGCTATGAACGGTAAATCGCAATTTTTTATAAAAAAAATTGATTTTGATGTAAATGGTCCAAAAAATAGTGACAAAATATTAAAAATTATGTAAATTATGGGCATTGGTTTGGTAATTAGTTAGCATGTAATGAATATAATTAAAAGCAAAGAATATGATAATTAAACTATTTCAAATTTGGGCATGACTTTTCCTAATTTTGTGTTAGATCCACATGGCAACATAGCAAAAGACAACATAACAAATGAATTATTTAAATTTTGGTATGACCAAAGCTAACTATTTATCCCTTCGAAATGACAACATAGGAAATGATTTTTTAAAAAAAATTTTGAGGTCCCTGGAAGTCAGCGTCGATTTCTCTGTAGAAATCATGATTTGCCGCCCAAATCGAGCGATTTTTGGGCAAAACTCGGCGATTTTGTGGTAGATCTGGTGGGAAGCGCACGTAGAGGACCAGAGCAGAGACGCACAAGCGTGGGGGACCGGCCGGGTGCGGGGAAACGTGCTACGGCATGGACATCAGGTAGGTAAAGACCTAAAAACGTAGATGGGCCAACCTGGGCCTCGGTTCAATAATGCATTTTCAATTTTTTCTGAAACTAAATTTAAATTTACTCACGAATCCGACCATATTTTTGAATATTTTCTTCACCATTCGGTTCGTACACAGTTCAAGAATTTATGTGAATTTTCTGGGATTTTCCACCAATTTTTAAATTCAAAATAAAATTTCAAACTCGAGACCGGTTTACCGAAATCGAATCCCCTCGATTTCTCGATTTACCACGATTTATCGCGATAAATCGTCGATTTTTCCCCTAGTCCTAATCCCATTCACGATGATCCGTCGTGGCCTAACCAAACACACCAAAAGTAAAAGTTGGACTATTTGGTTATTCTTTTAAGCTTAAATTAAAATTTAAAACTATAGCTGAAAATTTGTCATTTTTGTAAACGTTGTAGCACTTTGTAATCATTTTTGTAAGGGTTTTAATGGTTATTCTCAAAACTTCTAAAACCATTTTTTATATTTTTTGGACTCTCCAAACCTCCTATCGAGAGCCCGCAACCTTTTCAAATTATAATCTACAGTTAGATTAAGCTGAAAAAAAAGACAGGTCTCGACAGTTTTGAAAAAAATAGCTATGGGGAATTAGAGCGTTTTGTTCTATTTTACGGGGTTTTACGGAGCAGAAGTAAAAGCATCTGGAATTAAGGTTCTCTTTAATTCAAAGGAATTTTAGAGAAAATAGAAGAATTTAATCTAAAGGAAAAAAAAATTCCTCTGGATGTGTGTGATTGAAAAGATTGCATTAAAGAAATTTCAAAAGATAGGAAATTTTCCTCTAAATTTTGGAGAATTCCAAGCATAAGGTATAACCTCATTTTTATTATTTTTTAAATCTTAATGTAACTTTCGCTCTTGATCTCTGCCTTCTATAACTCAATTAGCATTTAATTTTAAAAATTTTGCAATTTCCTACTGCACAACGAAACAACGTGTTTCAACAATTCTTGTGGATTTCAGTCACGTAGGACTCAACGTATCTAGACATCCCTATTCTTGTGGATTTTAATCACGTAGGATTCAACATGTCTAGACAACCCAATTCTCGTGGATTTTAATCTTGCGAGATTCAACATGTCTAGGCATCCCGATCGCGCTAGTCACGAATATGAAACGAATTGGCCGATGAGATGATCACTATCCAATCATATCAGCATGAGTAGAGTTTATCTGCTTGAATTGTGTGGCAAAGTGACCTTGTACCGGCTGGCTGTGTTCTTTTGAGTTGAAAAACTGCTTCCGATTATGATATAAAAAGATGTATAAGGAGCTTTAAGAGGCCAAAAAATTATTAAAAAAATTAGTTTTGAGAATTTTGAAAAAATTACTAAGATCTTAAAAAAAATTAGCTATAAAACGATAAAATGTTTGACTTATATAAAAATAATAAATATCCCGCTTAAATCAGAGTCTAAGTCCTATAACCCGGATCCGTGGCTGACCTGGCTCTGAGAGCATTGGCATCTTCCCACGCGAGGCAGCGTCTGATTCCGTATTATTCGCATCGGGTTGCTGCCTCCTCCACTCTTTCCCTTAACAAACCACCCCTTCCGAGGCTAGCTCCGGCTGCCTGCCGAGCAGCTAGCCCAGCACGCCTCTCCGACGGCAGGATGAGCTCCGGCGGCTGCTCCACCTGCCTCGAGGTCATCCTCTCCGTCGTCCTCCCGCCGCTCGGCGTCTTCTTCCGCTACGGCTGCTGCAGCGTAAGCGTTCTCTGCCTCTCTGCTCACTGTTCACCGTAAAGGCCAGCCTTGCGCCGGCTGTCTCGTCTTGCTGATGCTTCGTGTACATGTGCAGCCTGAGTTCTTCATCTCTGCCCTGCTGACGATACTGGGCTACGTCCCCGGCATCGTCTACTCCGTCTGGGTCATCCTCAAGACGCCGCCGGAGCAGCCTGGCATCGACGGGGAGCGCCCCTACGACATCCTCGCCTGAAAAGGCTCGGCGACGGTCAACCATAGTTGGCCCGTTGAGCATACGCACGCTGCTCCAGTTTGCTGTACCATGTCGCGGTTGGTGGTGAGCTAGTTCTAGCTAGTGGTTGAGGACATTCTTGATTATACTGGTGCTGTACTCTTCTTCTTCTTCTTCTTCTTGCCCTTTCTCTTATGATTGTTTGGATTGGGTGCTATGATTCTTTGAAGTGTGAATTATCGGTTCCTAGCTCGGGAGCTAGGATGGATGCGAATCATGTGGTCGGATGCTTGGATGTACATACGGTGGTTGAATGTTGTTTACTTACTCTGCAATGCATGGATGAAAGAAGTTACAGCAGTGATTGAATTTCACTAGCTCCTGCTGTCTCTGTTGTCCCTGAGTCTGAGCCGTAGTTTCCTTTTCAAAGCTGAATCAATGAACTCCGACGGGAGTTCGGGATTTTGACCACAGGTGAAAGTGATTTGAACAACTAGCTAGGAATTTAGAATAATCCAAGTATCCAACACAGACTAATAGCAACAAATTGTAATTTATGACATGGACCTAATGGTTAAGTAGAACTGTGGCTCCTTTGAGGCAAATCACAGTCCCACATTCCTGAGAAATGATAGGAGTTAGCTACCAGACAGATGAACAGCTCTTCATTTGCAACAGACAGTTTACATGGCGCTGGCAGGGAGAGTAGTTCACCTCATCATCGGCTAATTAAAAGCTTCGCTGCCAGGATACATGTGGTGGATTGGTAGAGTTGGCAAGCGGCAGAAGCGCAAGAAGGGCAACATTTGTTTCATAGTACAGGATCAAATTAATATGGGAAATTCTGAAGTTGCTTGCGTTTTGGTCTGTATCCATCGGGATATCTTGATATGGTTCAGAGGCGCAGTTTGGAAGTGTGAGACCGTGCGGAGGTCTTTATATAGAAAAAATCGGTTCTGTGCCATCGAAAGATCCCGACTTTTGGCATACCATCGAAATCTCGGGTTGCACTTTAATACCAGCAAAAGGTTGCGCCATTCCCCTTTTTGCCATTTTCACCGTTTCCATCCAATCTCCCGTCACCTCTGCCAGGTACTCGATGGGGAGGATGTCGTGGTCCATGGCGTATGGCGGCGGCGAGCATCCACACCCCTCAAGCTTGAAGTCGGACAGGATGCCGTCGAGGCCGCGGTCCTTGCAGCCCTCCTGGTGTGGGTGGATCGAGTTCATCAGGTCCTGGCGGCCGTCCCAGCTGTCATCGTCGCTACCAACTAGGGCTGGACATGAGCCGAGCCCGAGCGAGCTCAGTCCGGCTGCTCGTTCAGACGGCACCGAGCCGGTGAGCAAGCTGCTTCGGCTCGACTCGAGCTCGTCCGGCCATCGGTCCGCTCCTTGAGCTTCATGGCCGGGCTGAAGCGGAGGCGATGGCGGAGGCGATGGCGGCGGCGGCAACCAAGTGAGGCGACAGGGAGGAGGCGGCAGCCGACGAGAGGGAGGCAGCGCCGGATCTGAGACGGGCGAGGAGGAGGAGGAGGCGGCGGAGGAGGCGGAGGCGGAGGAGGGCAGAGGCCGAGCGGAGGCGGGAGGCAGCCTTGGCCGGATCTGGGGGACGGAGGAGGAGGAGGAAGTCGACGCGAGAGAGGCAGAGGAGGAGGAGGCGGCGGAGGAGGAGGAGGGAGGAGGAGGCCGACGCCGGAGGCGGAGGCTGAGGAGGGAGGCGGAGGAGGAGGATGGGAGAGGGAGGAGGAGGAGGAGGCCGACGCGGAGGAGATGGGGAAGGACCCGGAAGGAGGAAGGGAAGTGGGAGGACCGGAGTCTGAGTCTGGGGCCGGAGTGGAGGCAGGGGGGATCGAGAGGAGACGGGACGGCCGAACGGACGGGGCTTCAGGCCATGAGGCCACACGCCCACGCCGCTTCGCTTCGGTGGCCTTGCGCCCTTGCCGTTCGTGGTGGAATGAGCTCCGAACGAGCTCGCTCCGGCTCGGCTCGGGCTCGATTAGATGACCGAGCTGAGGAGGAGGCTCGACTCAGGCTCGTTTACGGCTCGAGCCCGAGCCAGCTTGCGAGCCCGAGCCAGAGTTCTAGCCCTACAGCCAACGACGTCGACCGAGAAGCCTAGCTAGCGACGCCCGTCGTGCCCCGCCTCCTCCTTAGTGGCAAGGGACACATCCAGGAGCTCGACGAGCAGCTCGCCACCGTCGATCTCCGTCACCGCTAGCTCTAGGATGCCGTCCTCCTCCCGCTCTCCATCACCTCGAAATCCTGCTCGCCACCGTCGATCTCCGTCACCTCCAACTCCACCGGTGCGAGCATCTGCTCGAAAACCCGGCGCGCGGCAGGGATGTCGCAGCACTTGGCATAGCTATCAAGGAGCGCGTTCTAGGAGACGAGGTTCGGAGAGGATTCGTCGAACAAAGGCCAAGAAGGCTCGGGAGCCTTGTGCGGCGTACGTACATGACGAGGAGTTGGCGGCGCGGGCGAGGAAGGGGAAGGTGAGGTGGGAAGGGCGCTGCATGGAGTGGAGGAGGAAAAGGGAGATGGAGACGTCTTGGGTGGAGGCGAGAAGAAGAGGTCGCTTCGGATGAGGGATCGGCGGCGGCGTGAAAGCGCCTGCATTGTCGAGTGGCGGAGGAGGTGCGGCAAGAGTCACGGGGAGAGGGAAGCTAGCGGAGGAGGATTGAGGAGGAGGCGAGGGTAGGGCTTGCAGTGACGGGAGATTGGACGGAAACGGTGAAAATGGCAAAAACGAGAACGACACAAACTTTTGCGGGTATTAAAGTGCACCGTGAGATTTTGATGGTATAAACCAAAAGTCGGGATCTTTCGATGGCACAAAACCAATTTTTCCCTTTATATATGATGATGGGTATATATGATTTGATTTGTTTTGGTTGAGGAGTTTGTGTTTGAGCCTTATTTAGAGCCGATCGGATTTATATTTTAGTACACACAGTTTTTACGGTTTAGACTATTTCGTGGTGCTCGTTTACTCGGATGATTTTTTTGGTCTTTATAGCCCTTGTAGAGAATTTTAAGGCCAAGATTTTTCGTTTTAGGAAAAAAGTCATTTAATGTACGGATTAATTGATATAATTTTCGCAAGTTGCTGTGTATTTGAGATGCAGTTTTGACTAGTTGTGATTAGTGCTAACTTTAGGTTAGTTAGGGCTATTGCATGATTGTCGACGAATTGTGTCGGCAATGTATTTTATAGGACTATGCAAAAGACCACAACTCAATGGTAACACAGGGGCAGGATTTATACAGGCTCAGGCCCTCGGAAAAAGGTAATACCCTACTGCTGTGCTCGTGGATTTGTATTATGGGGTGTCGATCACAATGATCAAAGGATGATCATAGTGACGACGATGAGGATGATGATGATGATCAAGATGAGGATGTAGATGTCGAACTAAGGACCCCTGACCCCTTTATATAGTGTAAGGGGTAGGGTTACAGATTGGTTCCCTAATCCGTATTAGGGAGATAAGGGATATGGCCGAGTCGGCTTCGCTTATCTCCACGTATTCGAGTAGAATTAGGATCCTACTCCTTATAGAGCAAGTTGGGCCACGCCGTCCTCCAAGCCCGTCTTCTGGAAGATCCATGCGACTTAGGCCAAGGAGGTGGTGCGTCCAATCGTCTGTCTCCGAATACCCAAGGCACATGTTGTCCACAATGATTATGGATGCTAATGTGCTAACTTGCAGGGAGGTAAGTGAGATACTAGTGAAAATTATGTTGGTCCATTTAAGTACAGGTTTAAAGACAGATGTGGTTGTTGACGAGTGCCAGGACTTAGTTGGCTAAACCGACGCCCAAAACGGTCGAGGATGTCGGTGAGACAGTTGGGCTTAAAATAGGCTCACATAGACGTCATGTATACTGGTGCGGAGTTACAGTGTCTGGAACGTGCTTATAATTCAAGCTCTTTCGGGTACACAGGCTAGAGTAGTATAATTTAGATTTAACTCTAGAGAGTCTTATACGTAAAAAATATATTATTATTATAATATAAATGATATTATGGTAGCATAAAATAATGAAAACCAATCTAAGCAGTTATATCCAGAGAAATGAACTTAAAATTACGTAATAATTTATACTAGGCAGCTCGTCTCATAGCTCATGTGGACGTGGACTCACGTGGTTATGACTAACCAGTAACATGCAAGCTACGGCCTACAAGATTCCCATAATCTTTTCCACTTACAAAATCACCAGATTACAAATATTAAGAATTCCCATCAATTTTTAAACAATTTGATCAAATCCTACGTATACTACTAACATTGCTCGGGTGTGTTCTACTCCACCAGAGTACTCAATCAGGGCATGCATATGACACAACCGTGATTGTTAGTCTATTACCCACTTTTTTTCTTAAAAAATCACATTCATGCCCTAATGGCTGAAATGTGCAACACCTATCGAGTATTCTTTCCTCGCCTATGTACCATGGTTTCGGATTTCTATCGACGTGTTACCACTCAGTTGCAAAAAATTTATTATTCGGTACTTATGCTTAATTTTTTTTAGCGCCCTACCAGCACCTCCTTCCCTCAGTTGTTGTCACCTTGACAAGTGGCAATACATCAGTGTCGGATGCAATCGGTGGCATTGATGATAGCTTCATCGAAGCAGGGCTTTGTAGTCAGCCTCGCTGAATATTAGAGAAAAAGGTTCTTCTATGTACAGATCTTCGAGCACAATCAAAGAGCCAGGAATTTGACTGATTAAAAAAAAGTATGTTTGGTGTATAATGATTCCAGAGATCTAAACCAAGGAAAAAAATTCTACGGAGAAAACTTTGAGAACCTTGTGCATGGTCAGAGACTCTATCACCTTGTGGTTGAGCTTAGGACATGTACAATGCTGACCTTAAACCTGATCATGGGCAGCCAGCCCCGGTGACCCGGCCTGGACCTAGCCAGATTTTTTCAGGCAGGGCCGGGCTTAGGCCTATAGGAGAAAATCAGTGTAAAGTCGGGCTTTCAGGCCGGGATCGAGCCTGGTGCATAAAATTTTTTTGGGCCGGGCTAGGCTTCGGGAGGGCATGATCAGGTCTAACTGACCCTATTCTAGTCCTATTTTATTTTCACCACATCATACGACCTATCCTAACTCTATTTTATATCTCTTATATTTTACTTTCAATCATATTTTTATTATTTACGATCTCATCCTATTTTGCAACAGAAATGGAGTCACCTTTAAACATGCCCTCGGTACAAGCGGTTAAGCAGTTGACATCCAGCATCGCCGTCCAATACGAGCGTGAAGCGATCCAACGGCCACGCAACACAGACAGTCTCTCCTACGTGTGCGATATTTTTTTTCTCCCTCCCCCTTATCACCTTCCCCCTCGTCTCCTCCCTCCCCCGCAAGGTTCTGCCGAGGTTTCTCTCCCCTCTTCCACCCGCCGCCTCCTCCGCGCTGGTCGTCTCACCCACCACCACCAAACCCCAATCCAGAGCTTCGCCATTGGAAAATCCGGGACCCAATCGCGAACCCTAGGCGCGCATGCCTCTCCTCCTCTCCCCCATCTCCCCGTGCGTGCCCCCGCCGCGGCCCCGCCTCCGCCGCCTCTCCCCGCCGCCGCCCATGGCCGTCGTCGCGCCACCCCCGCCCGTCACGGTACTCCCCTCTGTGTCGAGTGGGCTCCCGCCGCTCCCGCCCCCCGCCACCGACGACTTCCACTGGCTCGACCTCTTCGCGTTCCTCAATTCCCCCGCCGACTCCTACCAGATCTCCCAGGACGGCGAGGAGGAGGAGATGGAGGTGGCTTTGGGGGTGGAGGAGGAGCTGGAGAGGGAGGTTGATGTTGATATGGAGCGGGAGCGGACGAGGAGGAGGGAGCACCGGCGGCTGCGGCTGCGGCAGGTGAAAGCGGAGACGGAGGCGTGGGCGCGGGCGGCCGAGGAGTACCGCCAGCTCGAGCGGGAAATGCTCGAGCGGAGGCTCGCGCCTTCGCTGCCCTACGTCAAGTCGCTCTTCCTCGGCTGGTTCGAGCCGCTGCGCGACGCCATCGCCAAGGACCAGGAGGTGCAGCGGCGGAAGCGGGTCAAGCACGTCTACGCCAAGTACCTGCTCCTGCTGCCCGCCGACAAGGTGGCCATCATCGCCATGCACAAGATGATGGGCCTCCTCATGTCGAGCAAGGATGGCAGCGGCAGCGTCCGCGTTGTCCAGGCTGCGCACTGCATTGGCGAGGCAGTTGAGCGCGAGGTGAGTAGCTCAGTTCTATGCTTGAATAAACGCTCGATTGTTTTGATATAGCTCATGACTTAGCTCGGTCACAACAATGTGGGGCCTATTTTTGTGCTGAACCTCTGTGAGTGGTGATGGATGACTGTGGTCATCTGGTGTATTTAACGGTAGATGGGTTGTGAATTGTGATGGATGTAGTTCATCGTGGATTATTTTTTGGTGCTTTCCATCTAATTGGCAATCAACTTGATTTTGAATCAACACATCACATGAGAACTTTGACAATCTAATCAGTTAGCTCTTAGCTGTTGGAAGAACTGAGTGCACTATACAAGTGATATATTTATTGATTATTAGAATGTATGATCTCAGATTCTGTCCAAATGTGATCATGGGCGAAGGCATTGACCTACTTTATCTACTAAGACTCAGGTGTCATGTGAGTTTATTGTTGAGTGGAGACAGCATGGAAATTTTCGCCTGCTTGATAGTAGGTTTTCTTCTTGTCACACAATGACAGGTTGCCACATGGGAATGGTGTCCAAGATACATTATTTTTATGGATGACAACTGACAAAGTTTGTGAAGAGTCGAAACTGTTAAACTTGGATTAGGGATTCATCTTCCTGTGGATTCAGCTATTATTCTTATGCATTAGAATTATATTTATGTATTAAATTACTCAAATTTGATTGTTTTCATTAGGACGAAACTCAATGCTATTTTATATTCTTCACTTTGCTATTTCAATCTTCAACAACCAATATTTCCTCTAGCGAAAGTTGATTTGACTGTGCATTGAAAGCTAGCAGTTTGTTTGTTATGCAGTTCAAAGTCCAGGCTTTCTTTCAAAAGACTAGGAAGAAAGGTAAGAACAAAAATCAAGACGAAAATGATCCAGCATTGGAGAAGGAGCAGGCCAAATGCCGGAAACTTGTGAAGAGTTTGGTAAAGAGGCGAAAGTTGAGTGAAGCACAAAAGCTTGTGCAACAGGAGATTGAATTGGAGGAATGGAGCACAGAAGCTCAAGTGAAGGTTTGTTTTCTGCATAGTACACCTATAATCACAGCCTTTTTTCTCATATGTTGTGAAAAATTAGCCAAATTAACCCTCTTTTTGTGACTGCAGTTAGGAACTCGCCTGATTGAATTATTACTGGATTCGGCATTTGTGCAGTCACCGGCTGACCAAACACCGGATAGTTCTCCTGATATCCGACCTGCATTCAAGCACATACTACGACAGCCTATAGTAGAAAATGGGTAGGGCTGCACATTTTTCTGTGTACCATTTACTTTTGTTGCATTTTGTGTGTTTGCACAGACATACACTGTTCTATCAGTATCATCTGCCTGCTTAGATTGGTTGAATCTTCTTGTGACATTTTTATTCAATGCACAGGAAACTAAAGAAGAAGCATTGGGTGATAGAGTGTGATCCTCTTGTGCATGAGGGGTTTGAAAGCACTGTAAGTTTATTTGGCACTGCTATACTTGTTTTTCTGGATTCAAGTAGATGTTTGACCTATGACAAAGTGACAAAACAAAACATTTAATGGCTACTCAGTTCTTTTCACTCTTCCCGTTCTTATTATGTTGATTTTCCCAAGTGTCAAATATTTACTTATGATGCTCACAAATTGCAAATTCCTCTTTTCCATTTGGCAAATGTTTAGTCCATGCAAAGGAAATTTTCAGAAATATTTAGAGATTTGAATTTCTTGCAGGCTAGACACGTGGACATTCCCTATCTTCCTATGCTTGTGCCTCCTCAAAAATGGAAGGGGTATGTTGGTGATTGATGCATTTGTCCTTTTCAGTTATTTCTTTAGGGTATTTAGATCATCAAGATATCTAAGAAGCTATTTATGGTTTAATTAGATAATATAAATTTGCATCTTCTATCTCATGATTTTAATTTTTTGAACCATATTTTGTTTCAGCTATGATAAAGGTGGGCACCTTTTTCTGCCCTCATATATTATGCGGACACACGGTGTGAAGGACCAAAAGGATGCCATCAGGAGTGTTTCAAGAAAACAGCTGCGGAAAGTATTTGAGGTTTGCTAACCACCCACCCATCTATGACCCATTGTCCCATTTATAAGTTACATCCTGCTCTGGCGTGTGTTAATTTGATGGCAGCAGGTGTTGTAAACCATGAAAATATTAACTATTCTAATCACGTCTTATACTTCTGTTAAAAGCCATGGTTTACATGATTATTCCATGGATGTTTATTTGGTTATGCTTGCTTAATTTTTAATAAGGAATTATGCATCTTCTTTATGAGTAATTGGACAGCTCTCTGAAGTATTATCATATTGCCAGGCATTAGATATCCTTGGGAGTACTAAATGGAGGGTGAATAGAAGAGTGCATGATGTTGTTGAGACTATTTGGAGCCGTGGTGGAGGCATTGCCGGATTGGTTGATAAGGGAAATGTGAGTGACTGCATATGATAAATTCTGACATGAATACATTATGAATACTCTGTTTCTTTCAGTTTGTTGCATGATATGCTCAAAGCATTAAAGCAAGCACATTTTAACATCCTATCTGTTTGTGCTTCTGTTTTGTTCATAGATTCCTCTACCTGAACGACCAGAATCAGAGGATCCAGATGAAATCAAGAAATGGAAGTGGAGTGTAAAGAAGGCAAAGAAAACTAATCGTGAATTGCATGCTGAGCGATGTGATACAGAACTTAAACTCTCTGTATGTGTTGTAAAACGGCATTCTTCTTTCAGTTTTAGATATTTTGGTCCAATTGATCTCATATGTTATGGCATTACTGAAGTTATACCTTTTCTACCTTGATGAACAGGTTGCTCGCAAAATGAGAGGGGAGGATGGCTTCTATTATCCTCATAATCTAGATTTCCGTGGTCGTGCATACCCGATGCATCCACATCTGAGTCACCTAGGTTCAGATCTATGCCGTGGTGTTCTAGAGTATGCTGAAGGGCGTCCACTTGGCAGCTCTGGTTTACGATGGTTGAAGATACATTTGGCTAACAAATATGGTGGAGGCATTGAAAAGCTTTCTCATGAGGGCAAGCTAGTGTTTGTGGAGAACCACTTGTCTGACATATTTGATTCAGCAGCAAATCCTGTTGACGGGAACCAATGGTGGATGAATGCTGAGGATCCTTTTCAATGTTTAGCGGCATGCATGGATCTTTCTGATGCCTTAAAAAGTTCATCACCTCATCGTGCTGTCTCTCACCTACCTATTCATCAGGTATTAATGTATTACCTAGGTTGAGAATGGGGCACACTTGGATGAGTTTTAGTATTACTTAATCACTTGTAGGGGTCTACCTTTCATGTAAACAAATAGAAGGTTAATATCCTAGGTTCATTAATCAACATTGGTATTGCTTGGCAGCACAAGGTATCAGTCATGCTTTTACTATAGAGAAACCAATATTTGCACCAAATTAATTTCATAATTACATGCTTACATGCATGCTTCTCTAGGCACATGACAACCGTGTACATCTTATTTTTACTAGATCAATTGTGCCTGTTATCATAAACATATTATTGAATTAAACTGCAGTATAACTCATTCAGGCAGCTTCTTTCACCGTTACTGCTGTTTTTGGAGGAATCTCAATTCTTGTTAGTTTTCAAGTATTCTATGAATCAGCAGTTGCTTAATCTGACTGGCTATGCTGGCTTCGAAGTAAAGCATATGCACCTGTACATTGATAATGTTTATTTTCTTACATGTTAAGGGGAATTATCAGATATATGGGGCCTAGACAATTAGAACTCCCCATCAATCCCATGAACACTACATCTAATAAGGACAGCTAATATTTTTTCAAATCTAGTTGAAGAAAATCAAGTAAACACAGCAACAGGAACTTCTCTACATGATCATGCCATGACGCTCTAGCATTTAGTTACCACAGCAATTGATTTGACCTATTTCTGGACAGTTAGCATTTGTTGTGTCATCACTAATTGTAGGTTACATCATTCCATCTATCAGGATGGCTCATGCAATGGTTTACAACACTATGCTGCTCTTGGAAGAGACTATGTAAGTTTTCTGCCCTGCTAACTACCTGAGCTTCATTCAGCCTTAACTTCTTTCATGTAACTCACATTATTAGCATGGTAGGGAAGGGCTAGCACCTGTTCTTATTTCTAATTAGATAGTCAGCCTTAACCTCTGGACTGTTATGCATATTAACCATTTTAATATTTGGTTGATGTGGTTAATACCCTAGAATCCGCCTTGAATTATATCAAAATCATTTTCCCTGTGTGATAGTTTTTCTGTTTGCAACTAAACAGTAAAGAATGCTTCCTGGATTGTGCCTTTTAAACCTACCAGCTAACAGAGCTTCTCTCTTTGTTTGCATGTTGCTTCATTATATTATTTGGTGTAATTATTCAGAGTTTAACTTTGTTTTCCAACAGATGGGTGCTGCTGCTGTCAACTTGGTTCCTGGAGAGAAGCCTGCAGATATCTACTCAGAAATAGCTGCTAGGTGGGTTTTTTACTTATGTATACTGCAGTCCAGGATGTCCTTTGTTTCCACTTGGCTGTTAGTTGAATCTGTGGAAACAGGGATCAAGTAACATGATTTACATGCTCGGCAGTACATTTGGTTGAGAACTTTTAGCTTTGTATTGTTTGTTGTGATTTTAATTCTTAACTGAATTTATTTAAATAGGTTCAAATAACTGTGTTTTATCATCTTGGAACTATATTAGGAAATATAATTTACATGACCTTTTGAAAGTTTTCACGTGAAATTACCTTTATAAAATCAAGTTACAAAATATTTTCCTTTTCTAAAACATAAGTTCAGCATGCTGTGTATAAAGGAAACCATGAACTTACATGTTTGGCATCTCTAAATGCAAGTTGCTAGATGGTCATGCATTGGTTGGTCGATCAGCATGCCTCATGGTATCTCAAGTTTAATTTATATTACACATATTAATGAACTCTTTTCTGTAATTGTGCCTTAATAGATTATGGTTGAGGTATCCAAGTTGTCAAGTATGACTTCTGTGCCATCTGATGATTAACTTCTAAGTTTTAAATTCTTAATTTCATAATGTATTTTCTTAGTACAGATTGTATCCCTGAGGATATAATTACTAATGCTTTGCCATGAACTTGACTGAAGAGTGCTGGATGTTGTACGGGAAGACTCGATGGAAGATCCTGCTTCTAACCCAAATGCTTCATTAGCAAAGGTTTTAGTTGATCAGGTTAGCCCCTCCTTCTCTCTTGTTCCTAAATTCTAAGAAATACTCTCTTTCATGTTCTTTTTTAATAAAACAATTGAATACCTGGACAATGGTAGCTTACAGGTGGATAGGAAGCTTGTCAAGCAGACGGTGATGACATCAGTTTATGGTGTCACATATGTTGGTGCTCGTCAGCAGATTACAAAGAGACTACAAGAGAAAGGGCTCATTTCAGATGACAAATTGCTGTATGATGTGTCCTGCTATGCTACTAGGGTAAGTACATACTCTGATGTTTTTGTGACTCCCTATTTGCCTTGGAGAGACAAGAACATGCTGTGACCATGAATTTTTTTTGAAGGTAACTTTGGATGCACTAGGACAAATGTTCCAATCTGCCCGTGGTATAATGGCATGGCTTGGTGATTGTGCAAAGGTATACTCCCTTTTCTCCACTGAAATGTTTTTTTTCAACTTATCTGTAATTTGACGCATCCAGTTTTTGTACTTCTGGAACTTAGACCTATACACTGTGTTATACGGACTCGCGTGTTCAAAAAAATTTTGCCACGTCTACTCATGTCAGACATGGCTGGGATGCGTGTCAAAGACCACTTGCTGTGTCCAATGGCGCTGCGAAGGATTAGCTTGCAGCGGAGGAGGAGGGGAGGTGAGCGCGTGGCACCGGGAGGGAGAGGGAGGAGCTTGCCATCACACAGCCACCGATGGAGTGCACAGCCGCCGCTAGAGTGCGTGCCCGTCCTTGCCGCTGGAGCGCATGGCTGCAGCTGGAGCTCGCTCTCATGCCGCTGGAGAGCGCGCCAGCCCCTGGAGCTCACCCTCATGCCGCTGCCGCTGCTGCTTGTGCACGCACTCGCTGGAGTTCCCCTCGAATGACCGCTGCTGGAGCGTTCTTGGGGACGGCGGCTGATTGTTGTGGCGTGAAGCTGCGTTTTGTTAGGTTAGGAGGAGTGGAATCGGGATTGGTCTGGCTGGTATTGGGCCGTGTAGGAGTTGCTGCCTTGCTGGGCTGGGACAAGTGTTGGGCTTATAAATAACGATTGAAATTGGGCTGGTATCGGTGCTTATGAGATTAGGGTAGGCTAGGGATAAGATTGGGCTAAGTTGGCTGACTAAAGTTAGCCCAGTAGCTAGTTCATTTTTTTTTCTTATTATTTCTTTTGACGAAATTATATATATTATACGAATCCCCGAATCCAATTTTATAGGGTTTGCCAAGTCGGATGCCCGAACCCGTGTCGGATTTGGACACCTGTGTCAGTCTGCGTCCGTGTAACACAGCCTATGCAAGCTTCTTTGGTAGTTTAGTTAAGCATCAAAGGTTTCTGACATTCAATTGCTCATAGATGATTGCTTCCAAAAATCAACCAGTCAAATGGACGAGTCCTGTTGGTCTTCCAGTTGTTCAGCCCTACAAGAAATATAAAAACTATATGGTGAGCTACTTATCAACCATTGCAAGCATATGATCTTTGTTTTATCTGCACTACACATCATGTTGTGTATACATTCTTGCTTTTGTCTTGTAGTACTTGATTTTCTAAATTAATATGATTAATGATGCTACATATGCTCAAAAACAAAAGATACCCAAGTAAACTCACATATGATTTTCATGTAGTTTTGGCATAATATTTGCTTAGTATTCTGTATTCTATCAGATAGAAAAACTATTTATGTCTGTGAGTCCTATTGACTGGCTTGCTGTGTGTGTGAAACCTGGTGTCTGAAACTTGTGCCAAGTAGCACCGGCACCGGCATGCAACATGATCACAGATCACCTTTTGTATTGATGTAGAACTAACTATATTATTCTGTCTCATTTGTTTTTACTTTGTGTACTTGTGCCAAGTAGCACCGGCACCGGCATGCAACATGATTACATATCACCTTTTGTATTCATGTAGAACTAACTATATTATTCTGTCACATTTGTTTTTACTTTGTGTACTTTCAAAAAGTTTTGTCCCACACATGGAAAGGGGCATTTTGGAGGAATTGAAATATATTCAAGCTGATATGTTCAATTGGCTCCATGTTTTTACAATCATGTGGACAACCTGATTTATCATTTCTTGGTTTAATGGAATAATACTTTGACAAGTTTGAGAAAATGATACTCATTTTGCTACATTGCCATTGTTAACACTATTTGTTTCATTTTGTACAGATACGAACTTCCTTGCAGTGTCTTGCTTTACGAAAGGAGGGCGATGCTGTAAGTAATACTTTCTTGATTACTTCTTCAGTTCTTTGCCTTTTTCATTATCATGGTTAATTTGATGTCATAATTTTCAGATTGCAATCCAAAGGCAAAAGGCAGCTTTCCCGCCGAATTTTGTGCACTCTCTTGATAGTTCACATATGATGATGACAGCGATTGCTTGCAAAGAGGCTGGTCTTCATTTTGCAGGTCTGTTCTGATTGACTGGTTCCATTGCCAGCGAACACTAGGAAATCTTTTCCCAGCACCAACCAATCTTAAGTTGCCATTCCAGCGGAAGTAGACTGACCTGGCTTGCTGTCTTTGGTCTTACAGCATTTCGCTAAAAATGGACATTGGCTGCACAAAACCTCATTTAAGCTGCGAAAATGCCTGTTTTTATTGAATTTATGCAATATAGAGCGGTGATTTGTTCATGCTGACCTTTACCAGGCCTGAAGAAAAATATTGTAGGGCCTATACCTGTTACCTTTTGCACTTCCAATCATTTCATGTGTCATAGTTAGGCAAGATATTTTGTTCATTGTTGAGGTGCAGCTGTCTACTTGCCTTTGTCATCAGAAGAGATTGATGTAATTCAAACTTTCTGATGAACAATGGATGGCTTCCATTTTAACTTTTCTTGCTAGCTGCTTGTTCTATGGTCTAGGAATTCTTGTAAACAGTGCTGTCAATGTTGACTCTTGGCCTCAATCTTCTGTGTACAAATTGTACAGTATAGGCTTTTGCTAATGTGGGTTTTCATCTACAATTTATGTTAAGTGGATAAGATGAATGCCCAGCTAGGGTTGACAGATGAAAAGCTGGCCAGAATCTAATCCAAGTACAACTGATTCTAAAATTCCATGGAAGATGTAATTTTAGTGTGACCATAGGACGGTATATCAAACAATCAATAGAAAATGTAAATTAAGTCTATTTTGACTGTTGACTTGAAAAGATCTGTACTTTCCATTACTTGTACAGTCGTGCATATGATGTTTGTCCATAAGCATCTCCATTTAAGGAGCTCATCAATGTACTTTGGCTGCAGGTGTGCATGACTCATTTTGGGTGCATGCGCGTGATGTTGATAAAATGAATCAGATCTTGAGAGAGCAATTTGTGGAGCTGTACAGCTTGCCAATTCTCAACAATGTATGTCATCAGAACTATTCTATCCACACTATCTTTAAGCAATACCTCATTCTTGAACTGTATGGGTGATGATTGCTTATTCCTAACGTTTGCTTCTTTTCATTTTGAATTTGTTTTGAATGCAGTTGTTGGAGGAGTTTCAGAGATCATTCTCAACACTCGAATTCCCTCCCTGTCCAGCACAAGGGAACTTTGATGTGAGAGAGGTTCTCGCATCTACCTATTTCTTCAACTAAGCTTAATAAGAAAGTATTTTTCTTGTTAATAAGCTTGGTGTGGTTGGATAGCTCATATCTGAATAGCCAGATCACAATCCACGACACCTTCATTATGCTGCAGCCAAGTATAATTATGATGCAAAGCTGATCATTAGAAAGAGCTTTTGGCATAAAGAAGCAACAATAGCAGCATGCCACTGCATCTCTGCATTGCGACATGGGGAAACAGCACAAGGGTTTTATGCATTGGTGAATCAGCTTAGCTGGACTCCAGACTCAGGAGGAAATACCAAATGGGTATAAGAATTTGTCCTGAGCAGGCATTTTGAGTAGTTCTTGCTGATGTTTTTTTGTTGATGCGAGAACTGATAGGATGTATAGTTCAGTTCACGTATTGGCTACCGACACCTCAGCCCAGGATGATAAATTATGGCATGTCAGGTTGCCAGCTGCTGAATTACTGATTGACGATAGTAGTCCTGCTGATCATGCTGACCGATTTGATCGATCATAGACAGGTTGAGCCATGATTTGACTGTCTATACAAGCGACAATATTTTTTTGGTCTCATAGGATTTTATGGCCGATGGCACCATCACCTTGTAATAATAATGCTGTAATAATATTGTGTAAAATGCGAGTGCCAAAGAGTAATGTGAAATGTATACAAGATTAAAGGATGCTGCTTGCAGCAAGTTGAAAGAAGGAAAAGCAAATGAAAAAGGTCCGAACTTGGTTAATTTGTTGATATTTTCTTTCCTTCACACTGGTACATGGATCATGGATGATATGTTGTCGGACTATGTGTTGGAACAAAAAAAAAATTCATTTAATTTCGTTCAACTTAAAACAGGATTATCTATTATTTATGATTGAATCAGATTGAGAGTATATGGAACTCTTATCACAATCCTAATCAAATCGATCCCTTTCTATTTCTATCCTCGCAAATCCTAATCAAATTGATCTCTTTCTGTTTCTATCCTTCTAAATCCTAACCAAATTGATCGGTTTCATCTGGACTCCCCCTGACCCCTATAAAAGCCAGCGGAGGCCGGAGCAGGCCGGGGGCAAGCGAAAAGATCAGGCGCCGAGGGAGAGAAAAATCAGATCGCGGAGCAGACGACACGCGAAGCGGAAGGGGAGATCACATCGTGCGAGGACGGAGGGCATTACGCGAAAGCATCAGATCGGAGATCAGGCGACGGATCTGAGGCGAAGAACAGGTCTCGGAGGCAACAGCGGAAGCAGCACGAAGGCCAAGGGAGAAGAGGGGACGCGCGGCAAGAAATCAGATTGGGACTGGTGCTCACGCAAAGTCTCTTCCGGGCTGCCATCTTCCTGCCATCTCACCCACGAAAAGAAAAGGTTAGTCATCGGGCATCGGGTCTGATGCTTTGTGTGCATGCCCTTCAATCGGCCTTCTCTCTCCAGCTTTTCTCTTTGATTTTTTTTCTATGGCCGCTGATGGGATGAACCTTTTGGAGCTGTCCCTGTGACCTTTTCTGCATGGCTCTTGTCCCCTTCACGTGATTTTCATCTCCCTTCCTGGCTTCTTTTGCTAGTCTTCTTTTTCCTGCTCTCTTTTTCTCCTGCTCTCTACTCCTACCGCGCCAGCTTCTATCACGCGTCGCCGCCGCCAGGACGCCGCTCCGGCCCGCCGCACACGTCGTCGCCCGGCTCCGGACGCCGCCTCCACTGCTGCGCACGCCGCCGCCCATCTCCGGACTCCGCCCGGCCGCGCGCACCTCCCTCCGGCCTCCGCCCGGACGTGTGCGCCGCTGCCCGGCCTCCGCCCCGACTCTGCCTCGGCCGCCGCGCCTCCGCCGCGCGCGCCCCGTGCGCGCCGCGGACCCCGCTCCCAGTTGCCGTTCGTGCGCGCCGTGCCGCCGCCGTGCCGCCGCCGATGAGGCCGCCTCGCCGCCGCCGTTCGTGCGCGCCGCACCGTCGCCGTTCTGGCCGCCGCGCCGCCCGGGCGCCGCCTGGCTCTGCCCCGGCACGCCACCCGGCTCTGCCCCGGCACGCCGCCCCAGCGCGCCGCCCGGCTCCACTCCGCGCACGCCGCCGCCCAGACTCGGCCCCCGCACGCGCACGTCGCCGTCCGGCCTCGGCCCTCGCCGCACGCACGTCGCCGTTCAACCTCGGCCCCGCCGCGCGCACATCGCCGCGTGCACCGTCTACAGGCCCCGCCGCGCGCCTCTGGACGGCCCTGCACCATCCTCGCGCTGCCGGCCGTCTTGGCGCCGGGCGCCTAACGTCGCCGCGGCCCCGCGACGTCACCGCCGGCTACTCCTCCCGCACCGCCGCGAAGCCGTCTTCCGCAGGCCGTCCCGTCGCCGTCGTCTCAGGCCGCCCATGCCTACGCGCGTCCCGTGCCGCTGCCGGCTTCAACGCCGTGCCCCCACGCACGTCTTCGCGCTCGGCGTGGTCGCGGCCGGAAGCACGTATATGTATACGTATACTCCTTATGAGCCTATACGTATGCATGTACCATTCCAAACCATCAAGCAGGCAAACAAAAAAAAGAGGAGATGCTATATGGGCATTACAAATATCAAGGCATGCAGATTCATGCAGAGAGGAAGCATAAAAAAAATCAGAGAAGAGGAAGAAATCTACATGGAGTCTTGGAAGAGCAGATCCATACGGAGGCAAAGACGCATATACGGAGACGAAAAAGATTGAAAATCACGCGAAAGACAGCCGGACACAGCGGCAACACGCAAGAGAAGGAACGAAAGACAGTTTGGGAAGCGTGCTAGGGATTAAAGAAAAGCACGTGAACACAAAAAAAAAAAAAAAAAGCACTGTTTTTGGACGGTTGCGTTTACGTTTGCTTATAAGCTGGAAATTTGTACCTCCTCGATAAGAATATTGGATGGATCAAAAAATTATAGAAATAATGGTTTTGAGAGTTTTGAGAAGAAATAGTAAGATCTACAAAAATTGGCTACCAAACGTTAAAACATTTGGCTTGTACAAAAATAACAAATTTCTAACTTATAAGCGAACGCAAACGCAACCGCCCAAAAAAACAGTGTCAAAAAGGGAAGATGATGTGCGTGCATAAGCTCTGTCATTTGCGCGGGGCATACAGTGCATTGGCATAATTGCATGTTCATACGATGTCGTTATCCCACAATGGTGATCTATTTCAACCTCTCCACCGATAAATCAATGTTCGGAGGGTTTTTCCCAGACATCAATCCAACGACCAGGCAATATTCGGCGAGCTACTCGGACAATCCCCTTAAGATGCGCAATATCAACGATCCGCATAAAATATCAACTTTGACGATCAAGACCTCATCAACATTCTCATCCAAGGCTGGACATGTGAGAACGCTTCTAACGACGCCAGCAAAGTCGTCAACTTCAACTCAAGCCAAGTGCAAAGCCGTGCACCTCTTCAAGACAAATTCCAACGTGACGTTTGACGAAACAAGTTCAGACGACACTGGCGGATGGAGCCAAACAACGGCTCCGCTAGGCATCACGTGGGCCCAATCTACCCCACATGTTCTGCCGTCGTCACACCGGCCTACACCAACAAGCACGGTGATCCACAAAGCGAAGAAGAGAAGAAGATGACCAAACAGCTTAATCGAAGGTGTTTCGTGTGTCAGTCGCGGATGTAATTAACTGGGTGTCCTTCCGAGGCCCCAGGATCCAGAACCCCCACATCGTCAAGACAGAAGTCTATAGCGCGCACATTCACGGGAATTTGTATTTTATTGTGAAAATAGAATATCAGTGTTCCTATTTTTCTTTCTTTCTTTTGTGTATTTTATATACACTGGCACGCCTGCAAAACCCTAATTTCTTTTGTAAATTTTCCGTGCTAACACTATGAGTTTAATTTTCTGCTTACGTTCCACACAAATATTCAAGGATGCTGCTTGCAGCAAGTTAAAAGAGGGAAAAGCAAGTGAAAAAAGCCTGGACTTGGTTAATTCGTTGATAGTTTCTTTCCTTCACACTGGTACATGGACGATATGTTGTTTGGGGTTCGATTTGCTGCTTACATTCCGCACAATTTGCTGCTCAACCAAAAGGTCAGGTTCACTGCCAAGATTTGGCGCACTGCTTCCTGGCTGGTAGGATTCACAATATCACAATAATTGCCATATCGGAGTGGCCCGATACGGCAAACCATTGGGCGAAATCGGTCAAAATTTGAAATAAAATTAAAATTCAAAATTGGGAATGATCAAAATTTTGTTTTCGGTCGATAATTCATCCATATTGATCGATTCAAAGTTGTGAGAAAAAAATCTAAACTTTGAGACCAGGCGATATCAGCCGATTATCTATCAACAAATCGACAAGTTTCAACTTTAAATTTTAAATTTGGACAATAAAATTTAGTTTTTTTACAACTTTTTTTAACGCTTCCGTGATTTTCAAAAAGGAACATATTGTGAACCTTGCTTCCTAGCCGTCGGAATAAGAATTGGACGCTTACATAACGAAGCCGCCAGCGAAGGGCTCAAGTTATCATGTCCGATCGTCGATTTTTTGGCTGCCTCTAAGGTTTTTGCCGTCTTCTAAGGGCACTTTCCTAACGAGGATTGGCTTGCGCCTAATATCTTCTCGCTAGCGCCTGACGCAGCTTTGATTCCCGTCGAGGAGAGCTCCTTAACGAGACGAGATCCTTGTACTATTATCCTATCAGTGAGGTCTGAACAAGAAATATTAGTGCGTGTTCTTCCCCTGAGATCGTGTTGTCCTAGTAAGATCCCTCATGAGGGCAAAAGGGGAACGTTCATTCCTCAATTGAACAACAAATAAGCTCGGCAGAGACCCTTGTTTTCATTATGGATCATTTCTTTAACCGTTCACGTTAAATTTTGTGTATACCGAGAAGAGAGGGAGAAGAGAGAGCTCCCTCGAGAAATAGCTTTAGAATCAAACTAAAAAGAAAACCGTTACTCTTCCGTGTCCCTAGTCCCTGCTACCGTAAAATCGAAACCAACCATTTACTCTACCATAACTGAATTAGAGTGATTGAATTCTAGCTACTAAGGATTGGGAAGGCTGTATCAATAATTGTTTCGCTCGTATATAAATAAGTTGGTAGAAACCAGACACTAAGAGAGTGTCGCATATGGACTTGCAGCGATTCTGCTTTGATGGCTACTTGACTAAATGAACCTACTGTTTGTAGCTTTCGTTTTCCTTCCTTTCTGCCATTCATGACCATTTCAAATGGTAATGAATCTTATGTTCCTAGCTCAATTTGTGGTGAAAATTTGTTGCACTCCATACCTGCGTGAGATGTGAATGAATGGAGCTCGTGAGACGTTTGAAAAGTTACCTGCCATATTTGATTCAGCACTGTGTCCTGTAAGGACTTGCAGCGATTCTACTTTGATGGCCACTTCACTGAATGAATCTACTGTCTCTAGCTTTCGTTTTCCTTCCTTTCTGCCATCGAGGACCGTTTCAAATGGCAATGAATCTAATGTTCCTAGCTTAATTTTGTTTTTTAGATAATAGAACAAAAACCCGGCCTCTACGCAGCTTAATTTTGCTAGATAATTAATCTTGACTAAATTGGTTTAGTCGGCACTGAGCGTGCGTTGAGTTGTAACATGTGAACGTGCAGTTTAACACGTTGAGTATGGCGCATGGTGTGCATGTATTTGGTTGAGGATAGAGTTGATTAGGCTTAGTTTGTTAGCATGCTCATGCTTAGTACGAGTCTATAGGTATTTAGTTGATGTGTACGGTGTGTAGGCTCGCGGGCGTCGGCTGGCCTGCAGCTGCTGCGTCGAGCTAGGCCCGCGCGCACACGTGCAGCCAACCAAACACGAGCTCGCGCGCGATCAACTGCACGCGGCAAGCCTGGCCGGCCGCGCGCGCACAACCAAACACACTATAGTTGATGTGCATGATGTGTAGACGCGTAGACGATGATGCGAAACAAGTTATTCACCATCTGTTGGGCGTGGAGTCGATGGAAGGAATGGGCGCTCTAGAAGACATGGGCAGCGGCTCAGGCGTCCTCCGGCGGAAGCTCCTCGGCCCTCTCATCCCCTAACTTCCGCAACCTTATCGAAATTGGGGAGGTGAATAGGGATCATGTTCCCGTCTTGAAGCTTCAGGGTTTTTAGTTAGATCTATTTTTAGGGTTAGGGTTTGCTATTCGTCATGTCTCCGTGGAGGCGTCGATGGCGGGGCAGTTAATTGGTATGGTAATAAGCTCTTTTCTAGATTCTCTGGTGTGATAGTTGACTTCGGTGACCTCCTCGATGATGTCTTTGGTAGAGTTGGTACTCATGGTCCCCCGTGTGTTCGTAGGCTATTAGGTGGTAATAAACTCCTTTCTAAGATTCCTCGGTATGATGGTTAACTTTGGTGACCTCCTCTCAACGGTGTCTTTAGTAGGATTGGTACTTATGGTCCCCGATCTGATCGTAGGTTATTAGGATTTGTCTCCCCCTGTGGTGGGAGTTTTGTGTCGGGTTGCCGCATAGAATTTCTCTCCACGACGATGTCAGATGCTTTTGCTAATCTGCAGATGCGGTCAACGGAGGCAGATTAGAGAAGAACGGTGGAGAAACTAGATTGAGGCGTTCATGCATCATCTATGGTAAGAAAAAAACATGCCTTTTAGAACTAGCATGAAATTCCTAGTATGATATTACTAGTGTAAGCAGTGTACCACGTATACTACAAATGCATGCTTTATCCGGGTAAGAGGAATACAAGTTAATATTAATTCTGCTTCTAGTAGGTTTCTATAGGTGGAGTTATATTGTAATATTTTTTTAGGTTGTAACCATTTGGTCAATGATCTAATAGAAATTTTATTATTCTAAAAAAATTTGTGTGTGTATATCTGTAACTAGCTTATTATTTGTTGAGTTCAAGAATAAGGGAAAGGAAAGAAAAGGGCATGATAGTTGTAGTGCCTCAAAAGTTCTATGTGTTCCTGTGTGTTCATTGAGATAGTGTGTTCAACGCGAGAGAAAACATATGCATTCGAGTACCTAGGTCAACAAATTTGCGATGAAAATTTGTTATGCTCTATACCCGTGTGAGACTACCCAAATCTTGGGAGCTCCAAAACTTGTGGGGCTGTAGCTAGGGATGGTAATCAGGTGGGTTGGGCATGAGTATCGCACTCGCAAACCCGTACCCGAGCAAGCGAACACACACCATACCCGTACCTAAATCTGATCACGGGTATGGCATTGTACCTGTGCCTTTACCCTTGGGGTACCCAAAACCCTAACGAGTGCACGAAACCCACTTGAGGGAGGAGAGAAGAGGAGGGAGACCTCAGGTCAAGGCTACTGATGACTTTGTGGAGTGGCCCAGCGAAGCCTACTGTGTAGGTGGCAACGGTGATATAGAGGCAGCAAAAGAGGACACAAAGCTCACAACCGCCCTAGTTGCCCATCTAAGCTCGTCGGCTTTAGATTCGCCTACCCTCATGCTGGATTCAGACGACACTGCTGCTCTGACCCTCCCATCGATGCTCTTGGTGTTTTTGCCACCGCTACGCATACTATCCGCCTCCATACATGGATCTGAGCTCCAGCGCCACCATACCGCACGTGGACCCAAGATCCAACTCATGTGGTGGCAATAGCGTATGGTTACACATAGGTGGTGGTGGGACGGACCGACAACATAGATGGTGGCGACGGCGAATGGCTCCTTGCCCGCAAGTGGTTGTCGTCAAGTTGTTTGGCTTGAATCTCTCCGGTGTGAGGGCATGGGGACGATGGGAGAGATGATTGAGATTGGGGAACTTGGGATGAGGGGGAAGAGAGGTTAAGGATGACTAGGTCTAGGGCAATGGGCAAATCACCAGATGGATGCGCTGTGCTACATGCTTTACTACTTTGGTGGGCCCATAGGTTATTTTGGGTAATGGGTATCAGCACCACAATACCATACCCAAGAAAATGGTACTCACGGATATCAAGCTCCACCCATACCCACGCCCACTACACATGCCCATACTTGATGGGTATTTACACGTGGGTATTTACGTGAAGGCGTACCCATTGCCATCCTAGTTGCAGCATTTAGAATTGCTAATGTTTTCACATGTGACAGACTCACTCAACAACCAACATACAGGTTAATTTGGCAGGCCCATCTGGAATGCCAAGAAAAATCTTTTGATATGTACTTGGATCAACGAATCAATGACTCAATTGCACACGCTTTGCCTATGTATGACACTACGTTGCATGCAAAGTCACAACAGCGCCGACGCTGCGACGGCGCCGGCCGCCGTCTCTCGCCAGCCGATCAGGATTGCGGTAGCGGCGTAGTGCGTGAGCGCGCCGACGAGCACGAGCACGTGGAAGATCTGGTGGCTGTGCCCCACGCAGTCGAACTTGCCCGGCCGCCACCGCTCCGGCACGCGGGCGACGTAGAACCCGGCCCCCCCAGCGTACACGAGCCCCATGACGAGCTCCAGCGACATCGCCAAGTAGCACTTCGGGTGGCCCCAGTTGAGCCACAGCGCGTGCAGCGCCGGCACGACGCCGGAGAGGCCCATGGACACGAACAAACCCGCGCGGAGGTGGCGGAGCCGCGGCGACGAGCGCGCCGGCGCGAGCAGCGCCGCCACCACGAGCACGCCAAGCGTGGTGATCGCGGACAGGTAGGCAAGCCGCGCCGCGGCGCTGCAGAGGAAGGCGTAGTACACCGGCGGGAAGAAGGAGGCCACGATCATGACGGCGATGCCGGCATAGTCGAGCTGCCAGAAGAAGCGGCTGAAGCTGCGCGAGTGGCACGCCAGGAGGTGCGCCGCCGCGCTCACCGCCAGGCAGGTCATGGCGCCCAGCAGGAACACCGTGCGCGGCCACCTCGGCACCGCGTGGCTGCTGCCCATCACCGGTAACTTCTGGCTCACCAAGCTCTGCTTACATCAAGAACAAAGGGATCCACACATGTTAGTACCAAAACAATTTACTACTAATGTGTGATAATATCAAGATGCTAACATTAGGCTATATATAGGAGAGTATATATGTCAAGTGTTAGCACTTGATCAACCTGTGATCATTTTAGATCCTCCTAGAACAAATGCCAAGGGGGGTTGTTTTATGGTCCTTGGTCCTTGTACCTCTCGCTACCTTTAATTAGGACCGTCTATCAAGTTTGATCCAATGGTTATCATTACATGGTACCTTTTAGTACCTCTCTTTTATTTTAGAAGATGCTAACACCCTGAAGGGCAATTTTGTATTTCTCTTCCTCCCATTCACTCTCCTCTTTAAGGACGTAAAAAATCTCATGCCAAGGTCATATTGGGACATGGGAATTTTAACCTATATATCCTTCGTACTTACGAGGAAATGAATAATTCTACGTGAAATTCATGTATTCCAAACATGACTTAATTTTTTTTTTGTGTTACGTAGGTAAGAAATTTGGATTTTCACCTAGACTATTGTGAGTCATTTATTTTGCTTAATTGATCTAAGCTCAGTGATCTTCAACCCCTAGAAGGTAAAAGGTTGAATATATCTAGACCATCACCACACATGTTTGATCTAACGGCCAAGTGATCAAGAAATTTTGCGTGGAAGGTGACAAAGGTTGTAGGTTCGTTCCATTTGGTTGGTTGAAACAGATCAAGAGGCCGATTAGGAGAGAGACGTAACTTAATAAATGGATGGTCCTGAGAATAATGCGCAGTGCAATGGTTCCTTACCTGATTGTGTTGGCTGCTCTGACAGAGAGAGATGCCTCTAATCTAGGACCAGAGATGCAATCAAGGTGCTTAGTACAAAACCGCTATCCAGCAGGGCCATAACCTAGGTGTCACTCATGCCCCGTTCTTGGCTTTAAAATCTCACCAATCCCTCCCAGCAAATTGCTGGCCTCCAGCTCTGTGACTATAAACATAATTTTCTCTTCCATTACAGAGCATGCCCAACTAATAATTTATCCTGGCTTTAGTGCTTGGCACATAGTGTGTACAGCTAATGGGGATGTGATCTGGGCCTGTTTATCTGATGATTTGTGCTTAAACTTCATGTAGGGACAGAGATGAACTGGAGCCACCTACTGAAGAATCTTTGCAGAAGGGGTGAGCCCCATATTCCATTTCTTCCTTCTCAGGGAAAAACAGAATTACATCTACTGAAGAATCTTATAAGATGGTTCCTAAAACTGGCTAACAATAATTGCAGTGGAGTAGTATATGTTCCTAGCTTTTTTTTTGTTTTAATTGGAATATTTGTTCAGGGTTATTCTGATTCTTGATATGCTAGGTTTACATGGGTATGATGTTCTGGTCAAATTGCGAAGAAGAAAATGAGAAGGAAAAAATTGTGCGCGCAATGCGTGCATTTTTCAGGCTTTGATTGATTTTGTTGGTGGAACCGAGAAATTGGAATGGAAGAAGAAGAATGAAACGTTTGAAGGTTTCTATGCTTACCGAATTGCCGGTTTTCCACGAAGCGTTGGCTGACGTCATCACGAACGTCATGGCCCCCGGAGCGGCTGCGACGCCTGCGGCGGCCGTCTCCGTCCCGCCGGCGATGGCGAGGCCCAGGAACAGGAAGAACCCTCCCAGATGGCTGCAAACACACCGAAACCGAACCGGGTCAGCCAAACGAGCTCGATCAGATCAAAACGACCCCGACTCGGAGAAGAAGGGAAGAAGTGAGCCAAGAAGCCTCGCCGTCGCCGCCATGAGAGGAGGCAAGAGAGGAGGCCGGCGGCGAGCACGTACGTCCAGACGTTGAGCGTCTCGTTGTGCCAGGCGAAGGCGCTGCGCAGCGCGTCGCGGACGGACCACTCGCAGCGGTAGTGCCCGCAGATGAACTCGTTGTCCCTCAGGTAGTCCGGCAGCTCCTCGAACCGCGCCAGCCGCGGCAGCCCCCGCCGCCGCCGCCGCTCCTCCTTCCCCGCCGCCGCCACCTCCTTCTCCCGGCCCTTCTTCGCCCGCGATAGCGGCACCGGCACGACGTCGGCCACCTCGGCCGCGTGCCCGCAGCACTTGCCGCCGTGGCGGCGGGACCGCGTCGTCGTCACGGTAGTCGTCGCCATGTCTACGCGCGCGCCGGTGAGCCTAAGCTTGAACTACTAAGCTTACGAGAACTCACCCCGCGATTAGCGGAGTCTACTCGAGCTTATGTAGTAGAGAGGGTTCATCTACCCTGACAACTCCGACTCCGAATCCTACTGTGACATGGAGCCTGCAAATACAATCACAAACCCAAACCAAGAACCCTAATCCGGATGGCTAGGACGCGGTCACGTTTTTAAATGGGATTATTGGCGGAATTAATTCGGGCGGGAAGGTTGGCGCGGCGGGTGGCGGGCAGGAGCTTGGTGGGGGCCGGCGTGCGGCGGCTATGCCTGGACATCTAAAAGTCTCAAAATGGTATAGCATTTTCTAGCTTTTCTCTTTGTTTTACGATCCATCATGAATCGAGCTATTTCGTATGAAATCCTTGCGAAACTTCAGCGTTCCAAACAAGCCGCGACCGTTTGTCAAAACCAAACAAGCAGGGTGGATCCAAGGAAAAAAGGTCGACCGGGTCGCTGGCATCGCTATACACTTGTAACACTATTTTTAACTTGTAATATATGATATATATATACACACACTAAGAGAATAGTGTGTGGTGATCGGAAGGGCACCAGGTCGCTTGTCTCCGGTGCTTACACCGTAGATTCTCCCCTGCAAACAAATATGTTTCTCGAATCCACTTCTCAATTGGAATGGCAAAAATACCCGTAGGCCTGGATACCCGCTGGTACCTGACCTGACAGGTCCAAGTACCTAATCTAATGGGCCCAGATCAAGGCCCTATTTTTAACCTGTGGGTATTCGGTTTTGGCTGGAGGTACATGTTTCATTTTGGAGCCATGGATGCAGCTGTGGAGCTTCAGTTAAATCCCAAGGCGGCCTGCCTGGAGTGGATTGCTAAATACTTGTGGTAGATATACATTTACCTTAAAACTCCACAAAAGATTAGGGGCCATGGCCCCCATACTACACTAAGCTTCGCCGACATGGGTGCCTGAAATAATTAAGAAAAAAAAACTCGCACAATCCAGCCCGCCCTTTCGGCTCACCTAGCCCACCTGTCCCTAACCCTCCCCTCCCCTCCCACTCACTCTCTCCTAGACTCCCACTCACTCATTCCTTAACTTAGTTGCCGCCGCTGCCATAACTCTCTCCCTCCTCCCTTCTACTCCCACTCGAGTCCTTGGTGTGCGCGTGATGCTTCGACATCTCCTCTATTCATTGATTGTGGCGGTGTGACCTCACCTTCTCGGTGTGGAGGCCTGTCTCGGTGCACGACGGCTCCCCTACACAGTAGCTTCCTAGAGCGGCCTCCCCTCCCCAGCGTGGCCGCCCCTCTCAAGTGCGTCCTCACCTCCCCGTGGCGTGGCCTCACGTCCTCCCACTACTAGAGAAATGACCTTCCATACCGGTACATCAGTCCGATTGACCACAAACCGGGACTGATGTAGCAATAGTCCCGGTTCGTGGCTACAGGGCTAAAAGCACGATTAGTACCGGTTCGTGGCTGACATTAGTCCCGGTTCGTAACACGAACCGGTACTAAAGGTGGCTTTGGCAAGCGGGTACATGCTAGCTGGCACAGGCACAAATTAGTTCCGGTTCGTGTTACGAACCGGTATTAAAGACTCATTCCAGCATACTTCAAAAGTAATGCATATCCTAGTCTATTAAATACGCGTGGGTAGGTGGGTTGGTTAGAAGAGTGAGTGGGGAGTCACGTGGTGGCATGAGGTCCCAAGTTCGAGTCTTGGGTTCACCTTATTTTTTAGATATTTCCTACGCTTTAGTATCGGTTAGGAGAACCGGAACTAAAGGCTGTTTTTCTAGTAGTGTCCCCTCCCCTCCCAACTTTGTGGCAACACAGCTTTCCCTCCCGTGTGTGGTAGCTTCCCAAAGTGGCGGTCCCCTATGCAGCAGCTTCCTAGCGCTCCTCTTCTCCCCTCCTCGACTTGACGATGGCACATCATCCCCTCCCCTATGCTGGTCGGTACGGTGAGGTTGGATCCAACACATACCCATTCCGATTCGGATATGAGTCCAGGTTTGTACTCGTAAACCACTTTGTGTGTTCAAATTCGTGACATACGGTTGCACTTAGAGGTACCCAAAACAATTGTCATCCCTACTTCTAAAAACTAAAGCCCTCGCACCTTATATTTTAAGAAATTAAATCATTCCAATAATTTAAAGCTAAAACCCTCGCACCTTAGATTTTAAGAAATTAAATCATTCCAATAATTTGAACCCAACTAAAAAGAACATGGAGCCCTGAGAGCAAGGTAGCTGTACCGGTCTGAAGAACGTGCCCGCTGTGGAACTCGTGGACTTTGGGGTTGGACAGCCGTTCACCCAGCTGACTGCCGACCGAACGCTCCTGTGTCGATGGATCGGGAGGAGGCGTCGGGTCGGAGGCGCGAGGGCCACGGTTCACACGGGACGGCGACCGGCTACACCTGTCCGTGCTGCGAACGAGCTGCCTGCGTTGGCAAGCGGCAGGCAGAGAGAGACGTGCGCGGACTCATCCCGACATCCGGCGCGGCAGCTCTGACTTGCATGCACCACGCTTCCACGGACGCAACTGCAAATTGTTAGGAAACCCGGTCCATGAAGAATTTGTTGTATAAAATTATGTGGTATAAGCAATATGACATAAAACAATAATAGAATAATTTTAGATTTAACTAATAGCCAATATTCAATATTATCATGACACAGATATGCAAATATGAATTCTACACATGCAAGGACAGCAGCATAATAATTCATATATGACAGTGAAATCAACGTGATAATAAACTGAAATTTATAACATTTAAACAACAACATAGCTCACTTTGATATGTTATAAATTGCCCTCAGTTTTAATGTGTTGGGTTGCTAAAATTAGCCATCCAACAACACTTTTCACAAATATATATCATAGATAAGCTATGACAGATTTAAAGATAAATGCACTGCTAGCAAGATTGATTAACAGTCCAATTTCTCAGAAATTTACTGCTTAAACATAATTTATCTCACATTCCAGCAATAGGACATAGCTAGATCGCCAGACGAAATAGCAGTACAGTGCTACTTCCAACTCAGTGTATAAAGATATTAAACACAGCAAGCTAGCCCTCAGATTTAACTGTCCAGATATGTCATCCAACAGTTCACAGTTGGAAATTAAACAGCTAAACAGTGGTACTAACAGTTTACTAGTCCTCAAATTAGACTGGAATTAAACCAACAATGCAGCAGGAATGAAATCAATAAACTATCATAGCTAATCTCAATATACGTATCATCATCGAGTTATTAAACCGACAAGCCCACAAAAGGCACCGTACCCAAATCAGGATCAATTAGCCCCTTTGCAACAAGACAAGGTCCCCAAATTTCTCCTGATTGGCACAATGCACAAACACAAAGAGAGGAAGGGAAATCCTTATAGAGCACCGAATCCGAATCGGCAAGGAGGATGGCAAGGCGCGACTAAGCCGCTGTATCAGAAATCAAAATCACCGTAGCACAAATGCAATCAGCGGCGAGAAGACCCGGAGATACAATGACGTTGCCTTCCTCGTGGAGCTTGCCACAAGGAAGACCCGAGGTGAAGGAGAACGCAGCAACAAGGTCACGGAGACCAGCCCTGGGCCAAAGGGACCAATGTCGACGAACAGCACCACCACCACCGAAGGCCCGAGCTCCGGAGAGCTAGCCAAATCTCGTACCAGCGGCAGCCGCCGGCCAGATCAGCCCAAGAACAGATCAGAGCAAGGAGGAGGCGGCTAGGGTTTTGTGGAACCAAAATGTGAGTCGTACCCAAAAGAGGAGAACTAACCGAGCTATATTAGAGGAGAGGAGGAGCGCACGAGGTGGCAGCACTGGAATCGCCAAAGACCCGGCCATCTCCAGCTTCCGCGGCCACACACCCACGCTGCGAGGCATGCGGCCGCCGCCACCAACGCGCAGCAGCGCTAGGCTCAGGGAGCCAGCTGCTTCAGCTACTAAGGGCGCTGTATAAAGAGAGATACCCATTGCAACAAATCTAGTGAAAAATGACAAAAATTGTTCTGTCTATATCTATGTATTCATCTTTTTATTTTTTTTAACCCCTACTCATATCAGTCTATACCTATGTATTCATCTTGTTATTCCTTTTTTAACCCCTAATCATATCAGGTAGCCTCTGGACTATACCCAGCGTTCCTGGAAACCGGCTCGTGTGTGCAAGGTGCAAACCATTTCGTCGTTGGTCAATCTGCGACTGCCAATTTTTTTTTTTTTTGAGGGAAATCTGCGACTGCCAAATTGGTAGAGAGCGACGCAGATGGATTGAGAGCAAGAGTACGTGACAGCAGGGAAAAAAAATAGTTTGCGTCTTGGACGTCATCATGAATAGGCTCTCGCGGTGGCATGGCGCGTCACGTCCGTGCTGTCCGCCGCCAGTCAAGCACCCAAGCGGGTCAAAGGCTCCCACTCTAGTCTCAGGGCCGATAAGTCAAGGCAATATTAGCAATCTTACATACGTGATGGTTCGGGCTAGAAAGGATCATGGTAGATCCGCCATGTCATTTCTTTCCTTCTTTCTTTTTTTTTTTCCCTTGTGTCTAGTTGTGTACGTGTATGATAATTGTATCCATGGCATGGTGCCCCGCTGAAACCAGGGTTTTTTTTCCTTATAGGCGCTGGAACCAGGGTTGATAGCATTGGGGACTCCACAGGCAAAACATGGAGAGCGAATTCTCAGGTGTTTTTCTAAAGAGTTCAAAGGAAATAAGAATGCACATAAATTCACGCCGCACATAGATACTCTATAGCATACATATGTGTGCACCTTCATGTTGCAAGCACACACCATACTACTATAGACGCACACACATTTACCCTATTATTAAATGCATAGAAAATATCCTAGGGCAAGCAAGGAAAACCTCTAATGCTGGTCGGTTGGGCTTACACGACCATGCATCAAACCAATTGAACTAAGCTCGGTCCTCAATCCTCATGTGGTGTTAGCCGTGACGGCCTAGGACGATAGTTCCATCTGGTTTTTTTTAATATTGTTGTTTATTCATTTTTACAAAAATAGGTGTTGACTCGTGTTTTAGAGAAAAATAGGCCCTCCTTGCCTATCAAATGGGCAATCGCCCGATAGAGGAGCAATAGGATGACATACTAATAACGCAACGAGCCTAAGTGACACCTATCGCATGACCGTTAGAGGATAGGTCCCTATAAAGCCCTGCCAAACCAAGTTTGTGTGGATCAATCAAATTTCAAAGACGCTCTTGATCGACGAATGCCTGGGGAGCTGCCTGCCAATAGAGGTTTGATTAACAAGCACAAAAGGATATCAGGCGAAGCGTGCGTGTGGTGACGAGGGGTGGGTAGAATCTAACCACTTTTTATATTTTTCTCTGTTTTCTTTTAGGGAAAAAAGGATATTTCTGGCATATTCGAAAATTTTGCAAGAAGGGTTGACCTCAACACAAGCTATTGCACACAGGATGTTGTCCTGGAAATATTGGCTTATGTCCATAAAGCCAGCACAAGTGATATATTCGAAGATAATTCCGAGGAGTAGGTATCCTTGTTGTTTTGATGTCATCATTTTTCTTTCTTAAACATCTGAATTTCCTTGCTAGTAAATCCAGCACAATTTTTTTCTTCAGCGCATGTCTCAAAGCATGGAACCATTTTTTTAATGAGTTAAGCTACGCAGATGTTTTTTCACAGTTTAACGCCCCCATGTTTTTTTTACTATGAAAAAAATGAGCCGCATTTTTTCTATTACAAATACGCACTTTTTCTTTTTTTTTTTTTGTTTTTCCACGAATGCTTAGATGCCTATTACTAATAAATATGGGACACCAATTTTTTTTTGTTCTTCACGGTAACTTATAAGTCCCCCCACTGAAAACAGGTGCAGAGATCAGGACATAGGACACAATGGGTCCGTTCCTTTTAGCAAACCGCCGGGACGGTTTGCTACAGTAAAATTTATTTTTTTTAGTTTTTTTTAAAATTATTTAAAAATTTCCTAAAAACTTATAAATTTGCTACAGTAAAACCGCCAACCGCCAATCGCCAGAAACCGCCGAAAGAAACAAAGCCAACAACAAGCAGGATAGGCAGGCATATGCTGCCTAGGATGCTACCCCACTACCCCAGCAAACTTTGAAGTCCCAGACACTAGCAACATTGAGCTGAACAATTTTGTGGTTGGATCACAAAAATCAACAGAAGATGAATATGGTTCAAACGGCACCCTCAAGATTAAATCAGATGATGAATGTATTGAAAACAGTTTGCAGGGTTCAGGTACCTCTATTTTTTTGTAATTTTTTTTAAATTTTTTGTTAGCACAAATTTGTGCCCATTTTCTCAGGCTCAAAAATTTATCTCAGCTTCTCCTTTTCCATAGGTTTAACTAAAACCAAGAAAAATAAAGAGAGAGGTGTCAAATTATCGCAAGGCAGTTCTTCAGACAGCTTTATTGCAACAAGAACTAAGTCAAAAGTAAAGATGCCTCATGGCATCTCCAACAAGGTTGCCCATTTCCCATTGCCCCCATCACTGTGGTAAATAGTGATAGGACGAGGAATGGGACAGTGAATAGTAAAAGTAAAGAGTTGGAATAGTGATGGAGCTGTTGTTGGGGAGGTGAATAGGGATGATGTAGTCCCATTAGTGATGGGGCACGTAAATAGTGATGTGGCAAAAGGAAAATGAGACGGACTGCTACTGAAGATGCCCTCAGAGATCCCCTTTGAGCCAGGCAGATATGGTTTGTTCTTTTCCATCCCCCCCTTTTCTAAAGTTTGAATAATTTCATTTCTAAGGGGGCAGGAAGCATAACAGCATAAATTAATCTTTCCAGTATCTATTTTTTAAAGCAGTGCTAGTTTCAACCATCTATTGAACAACAAAGAAACCACTTTGCAAGTAGAAACAACAAAGGATGGACAATGTGGGCAAAAGATTACAGGTAAAACCTTTTATTTTTGCAACCAGTATAATATGCCAGTTTGTTTAGGTAACACGTTTTTTTCTTTGTTTACAGTGCCAAGATATTTTTTATACTATGTTAGTTTCATTAATATATAGAGCAAGAAACCACAACCAGGTTTTTTTTCTACCTTTTTTTTGTTTTTCTTCTTTGCAGCATGAAAACAAGCATCCAAAGATTATTCGAGCCATCAACAGACATTGGAGACTTCATCCACTGAGGACACTGAAGTCGAGATGCAACAAACAGCTAATCATGTAAAAACACTGAAAAAATAGTTTTGCATGGGGGATCATTTATTTTTCTGGTAATTATTTTGTTGACAACAACAAATGAAAAGATTTTTTTTTTGTTGCAAAGACATGAAAAAAAAAATTCAAATTTTCTTCTTTTTGACAAATTTTCACGGAAAGCTTGGCATGATGACATCCCATCCTTCAAACTACTTGAGTCCCCTGACTGCCTTAACGAGCCTGATACAGGTAGTGCTCCCACAGCACAACATGGAGTGGACAAAACAGCACAGCAACATGGCAAGGAGATATTTTTTTCTCTCCCCTTTTTTTGTGTCATCACATTTTTATCATTTATTTTTTGATTTTTCATCCTTTTTATATATGTATCACATTTTCATTTTTTAAAACAATCCATTTGCATATAGAATACAGAGATGGAAGAAATATTCATCTGCAGATTCTAGTAAAAAGCCTTATCGCGCCCCCCTTCCCACACCTCGATGCGTGGAGAGATTTAATTACGTTTTTTTGTTCACGATCCTGTTTTTTTTCTCTCCACTGTGACACACCATGCATGCAGGAGGCAATTATATTGGATGGCACTCAAACAGAACAGGGAAAAGCTAGCCCCATTGGTGGATGCATAGTTGGTTAGTTTTTTTAGCCTATAGCAACCTGTGTTTTTTTTTAATCAAATTTTTTGGTCAGTAGTAGCTTTTTTTTTTTTTTTGCAGAGCTCACAAGAATCACCAGTACTTTATAATATCAAATAATTTCAGATATATTTAACAGCAATAAAAGTCAATTATCATGTAACTAATCTACTGTAATAAATTCTTCTAATACAGTCATTTAAAACAACAGTATACAATTCATAAACAGTAAGAAATGACATGATTAGCAAACTCAAATTTATAACACTAAAATAGCAACTTAGCTCAGTTTTAATAGTTATAAATTTGTTTTCAGATTTAAGCAGCCGGGTTGCTAAAATTAGCCTTCCAACGGCTGAACAAAGATATGATCACAGATTGTGATATGGCAGATTCAAAGAAGAGACAAAGCTAAATAGATAATTTCAATCTAACTGAATATACTTTACTGCTTACTGCTCTCAATTTTCCAGTTAAACAGCATAACCATCAACATCTGACCAGCAGGTATCAAGCACAATGTAAATCAATTTGCATCATGCACATATATATATACACTAGTATAACCAGTGAATAATATATATATATATATATATATATATATATATATATATATAGAGAGAGAGAGAGAGAGAGATGGCTAGTGTGCTATGGATAGCACGGATCTCTTCGTGCTATCCACGACGTTTGGAAATTCTGAGACTGAAATAGATGATCTGAACCATCCATCTTGTTCATCTCGATGAAATCTCTCTACACACCAAATTTCAAATTTTTTTGAATTTTTTTACTATTTGTTTTGTATTTTTGAAAACTGAACTTATTGGAGGGTCCACGGCTAATTAGATCAGCGATTTTCAAAAATATGAAACAAATAGTAAAAAAATTCAAAAAAATTTGAAATTTGGTGTGTAGCGAGATTTCATCGAGATGAACAAGATGGACGGTTCAAATCATCTATTTCAGTCTCAGAATTTCCAAACGTCAGGACATAACACTAGCCATTCTCTCTCTCTCTAAATATATATATATATATATATATATATATATATATATATATATATATATATATATATATATATATATAGAGAGAGAGAGAGAGAGAGTTTGGGCTACGGTGCTTCGTGAAGCACGGAAGACGCCAGCTTCACGTCTAGTTTAAAAAATCCGAGACTCAAATGGCCGATCCGAACCATCCATCTTAATCTTCTCGTTGAAATCTTTTAGATGACCGAATTTCGTATTTTTTTGAAATTGTTTGCTATTTGTTTTATATTTTTAAAAACCAGCAATTTGGACGCTTCACAACTAATTAGATCGGTGATTTTCAAAAATACAAAACAAATAGCAAAAAATTTCAAAAAAATACGAAATTCGGTCATCTAAAAGATTTCAACGAGAAGATTAAGATGGACGGTTCGGATCGGCCATTTGAGTCTCGGATTTTTTAAACTAGACGCAAGCATCAGATATTCCGTGCTTCATACAATCAGAGTCTAACTCTATATATATATATATATATATATATATATATATATGATTTAAATGTCTCAAACAATTAGCAGTAAACAGCACAAATGGATTTAACTCATTTGAACTGAACAATAATCTATATAGCATGCTATAATACATTGAAAGTGCCATATGCAATCTCAAAACTATGTCATCATCGAGCTATTATTACTAACCAACATCCATAGCCAGTATTAAGTCCCCAAATCAAAGTGATTTCAGCCCTCTACTCAAACTAGAGTAAAGTCACCAAAAATCACCTTAATTGGTGTGATAGCCCCATAAAATAATTAAACTAAAATTTATAAGAAAATTAAAAATCTTCTATCTTTATCCCAACCGAATTCCTAATCCCCAATTCTATCTCTAAACCCCATATATATATTTGTGAAATTCCCCCTAATTATCCCCTAAACCCATATGTCAATTCCCTAATTTCCCCCCTAAACCAATCTACTACCCATGGTGCCGTCGCCGTCAATCGCCGCCGTTGGCACTGCAGCCGTCGTCATCAAGGTCTTCACTTATTACATTAATTTATAATGACCATAAAGTTCACTGAATGCAACTAAGAAGCAAATAAAAATAATGATGTCCCATCACGACCACAGGCACGTACTGAATGGGAGCCGCTAGTAGTCCTGCGCACCCTCCGGATACTCCACAATGAACTCTTGGTCGTACTCCTAACCTGCTCATAGAATAAGCAGCCCCGAATAAAAGCCGGGGTAAACACGTGAAAGCTAGCAAGTCTTTCCTGGGAAAGGGCCAGGCTAGACTTATCCTAGAAAAGATAGTGGCTCATTTACATAAAAATATTTAACTTAGAAGTATAAAAGCATTTAACAAAATATAAGTAAATAAATAGCAATTCTCATAATTAATCTCAACAATAAGATAAATATGGCATAATTCTCAAACTCAGTGTCTCATATCTCACATTCTCATTATCTCAAATCATCATCTCAATATAGTTCTCATGCTCATTCTCGTTCACTATGAATCATCTAGCAATAGCACACTGCCGGAAAAACTTTACCAAAGTCAAATTAATTAAGGTATAACTACGATGTAAAAAACCACCAAGATGCTCATAACAGGAAGCACGGCCATTCGAATGGGTTTACACTCTCTATAGAGGTTGTACGCTTTCCCCGCAAGATACGATATTCTCCCGTCGGAAAGCATCATAACAAAATCCATTAAAAGACCAACCCCGAGTTTGACACGGTCATACCTAATATTCACACAAGTACCCCGGGGCTTCGACCATACTTAATATTCACATAAGTACCCCGAAGTTCAATCCCCGGGCTATACACCGGCAATGACGCATCCCTCAGGACCTCACCCACGGTGCAAGGACGGTAGTAATCCCAACGTTACTCTCCCTCTAGATCATGCCTGTCCTATACCGGGCTTGCGGTCGCACGAGAAATTCTCAGTTAAATCCATCACGATCACCTGTCATTAGGAACTAGAGCTTTGACTCAAATCATCCGCTCCGAGTCAAGTTATTAGTTGGTAAAATTTTAATTAACGAGTAAACAATCCTACCATAAACCCAGTTTCTCATGCCTCATACTCAAATACTCCACAATCTCAGGTTAAATTGTTTAATGGTGATCATGTTGGGAATCACTCCCCGGTGACTATCTAAGCAATACTAAGCCAACTAATAATTAAAAATAGTAGCAAATTAGATAATATTCTCATACTAAGGTTTATCATGATCGTGGGTGTATATCATGTAAATAACAACATGCACTAGGAATCACTGTAGCAAATACGCATGATTTAATTAAATAGCAATTTTGGTAGAATCTAGAAAATTAGGATTCTAGAGAAAAGACTTGCCTTCATGTTCTTCTTAACCTTGCGGAACGTCAGCGGCGTCGATGAACTCTCCTTCGTCACCCACGTGATCTATCGCATGCAAAACGAGAAAAATAATAATAAATACCAGAAACAGTAAATAAATTAAAAAATTATATAAAAATTACAGTAGATAGATATGAACTTTCTGGATTTTTAAAATCTGGAATCTCCGGATTTGGAGTTCGGATGAATTTGCAGCGAAATAGTGAAGGATCACTATTCACTGGAATATTGGAAATTTTACTGTAGTTCACGGGCTGACTACTGTAGCAATAAGCCCACGTGGGAGAGAACAAAGCTAGCTGTTGGATGTGGCTGAAAAACAGAGAGAGAGTGAGGAAGATAGAGAGAGAGAAAGAGAGAGAGAGGAAAGGAGGAGTGGCCGGCGACGAGGGTTCCGGCGAGGGGAGGGCGGCGGTTTCGGCGACGGTGGCGGGACCAGCGGCGTGATGACGATGGCGTGGCGAGATGAAGCGACAATGGCGTGTAGGAAGCAGCCAGCGGCGCGCGTTGGCGATTCGGCGTGGAAGCGGCGGCGGCGGCGGCGACTGCTCAACGGCCAGCACGCCGCGACGACGTGGCGGCTATGGCATAGGGTGAGGGCCTGGCGGCGTGGTGGCGAGGAGGCGCGGCGTCGCGCGACGGCGCTACATATGGGCGCTGTTCACGATGAGGCAAGGCGGCGGCGGCTGCAGCGTACTGCGGCAAGATATGACAGCCATGGCTGCAGGTGCAAGGGCACGCGCGTGCAAGGCTGATGCTCGCGAGGTGGAGGTGGAGGGCAAGGAGATGGCGCGTGGCTACCTTGACGACGTTGATGACGGTAGCGATGGCAGGACGACGACGAGGAGAACGCAGATTGGTTTTGGGGGTAATTAGAGTTGATTGGGGGTTTATATAGGGATTAGAGATGAGCACGTGTTAGGCTAGGATTGGGCTAGGCCCAATCCGCGAGAGTTTAGAGATTAGCTTCTAATGGCTTTAGGATTCGTAAAAGCAAATTAGGAAAACTAATTTGTTAATTTTTAGGGTTTCACAAATCAGCCGCTCGAAACTAACTAGCAGTCAGCCTGTACATGTTCCTTGCAAACTTTTAAAGGCCACCAAAAATTCATTTTTCATCCAAATAATCTCCAACAAATTTATGTGATCTTATAAGATCCATATCTTCCTCTTTGCCAATTTTTGCAATTTTTTTGCATTTATGTTTTTTATTTATTTTTTATCAATAGTAAATATTGTTAATTTCCTATCTTTTAATATTTATGTCCAAATGAGATGAAACAAATTTCTAAAAATTTGCTATGTCAATATCTTCTTCAATATTTAATTTCATATTTTTCTAAGTTTTCTCGTATTTTGCTATTAAACGTTGACTTGATTTTAGTGCGATAGATAGCACATAATTTACAAATCAATCGCGTGGGCGACGAAGGAGAATTCGTCGACGCCGCCGACGTCCCGCAAGGTCAAGAAGAGCAGGAAGACAAGTCTTTCCCTTAGAATCCTAATTTATCGATCTTGTCAAAATTGCTATTTAATTAAATTATACGTATTTGCCATAGCAATTACTAGTGCATGTTGTTTATTTATATGGTATGCACCTATTATCATAACAAACCTTAGGATGAGAATATTATGTAATTTACTATTGTTTTGAATTACTAGTGGCTTAGACTTGCTTAGATAGTCAGCAGGGAGTGATTCCCACTTATATGATTACCATTAAATAATTTAATATGAGATTGTAGAGTATCTAAATATGATACATGAGAAACTGGGTTATGGTGGGATTGTTCACTCATTAATTAAAATTTGACCAACTAATAATTTGACTCGGAGCGGGTGACCTGAATCGACACTCTGGTCCCTAAGAACTCATGATCGTGATGGATTTAACTGAGAATTTGAATGGAATAACTTTCCGATATTTAATAAGTGATGGATTTTCACTCAAATCGATGATCGTGACCCGGCATCGATTACGATGAAACTTACTCTCCGGTTATGAGTGGAATAAATTTTCGATATTTAATATCTCTGGCAGCTTGTATGAATTTGAATATGCAGTTAATGGATGTGGTGACCGTATATTTGTATGGGTCACTTGATTTGGATATCTATATGTGGGTCCCTGAGGGGGTAAAGATTCTGAAACGTGGAGATCGCAAGTTATATAACGTTAAGTTTAGAAAGTCGCTATACGGACTTAAACAATCAGGTAGGATATGGTACAACCGACTGAGTGAGTTTGTCCTGCAGAAGGGTTACTCTAATAATGATGATTTTCCCTACGTGTTCATAAAGAAATCCCAGAGTGGATTTTGCATCATCTCAATCTATGTCGATGATTTGAATATCATTGGGACAGCAGGGGATATTAATGAGGCGAGTGCTCACCTTGTGACGGAGTTCGAGATGAAAGACTAAAGACCCCTATGATCGTTCGGTCCCTTGAGTTGGACAATGATCTGTTTAGACCGAAGACAAAGGATGAGGAGATTTTGGGACCAGAGGTTCCCTATCTCAGCGCTATTAGGGCACTAATGTATCTTGCTAACTGTACCAGGTCTGACATTGCTTTTGCAATGAATTTATTATCTCGATACAACTCGGCGCCAACGCGGTGGCATTGGATCGGAGTTAAAATTGTCTTAAGGTACCTGCAGGGTACTCAGAATCTTGGGTTGTTTTATGGTAGAAATCGGCCAATGACCATGGTGGGTTATACGGATGCATGATATGTCTTATCTGCATACAGGTAAGTCTCAGACTGGGTTTTTTTACTTGCTTGGTGGTGCAGCGATTTCATGGAAATCGAGTAAGCAAACGCTTGTGGCGACGTCCACTAACCATTCTGAGATTATTGCTCTATATGAGTCCGCACATGAGTGTGTTTAGCTTACACGGATGATCAACCACGATTATCCATGAGGATAGTGCTGCTTGTGTTGCACAGATGCAGACGGGCTACATTAAGAGTAATATGACAAAGCATATTGCTCCTAAATTGTTCTACCCTCACGAGCTCCAGAAGAGTGGTGAGATAGAGGTAGTACAAACGAAATCGTGTGACAATCTGACGGATTTGTTCACTAAAGCGTTACCTACTTTAACAATTCAGGCTTATGTTCGCGGAATTGAGATGAGGCGATTTCAAGAGTTGTAAGGTTCGGGGGGAGTGCGCTCCACTGAATAGTAGCCTGAGTGATCTAGGAGATCACACACACACACATATATATTGTGTACTCTTTTGTTCTTGTTTGAGTTTTTGTAGACTTTCTCATAGCGAGGTTTTTAACGAGACAATATCACAATGCAGCATGTGTGCAATGTACTCTTTTCTCCAATCCTTTTTTTCCACTGGATTTTTGGATGGAGTTTTTGACAAGACATGTGCATATCATTGTTTTGCCCAAGGGGGAGTGTTGTAACCCAGAGAATAAAGCCGAGGTGGGACCTGATTTATCTCTAAGGATATTATGGGCAAAACTAAATTAGACTACAACTATAAATAGGAGAGGTACCCCGTTGTATTCAGAGGATGACCTTCCAATTAATAAAGATCTGTGATGTGGGTTGTCTCTCTATATCTGGTGTTTTGATTGATGCCATAGTATTTTCTCCTATGATTGATTGGTTGATCTATGCTTGCTGTGTGTGAAAGACTGCACGATATTATAACAATTACAAGGAACAGTCAAGTTTTTTCTTTGAATATTTTTAGCAAAAAATCAGAACTAACTGGGCTTACACTAATATGCATAGGCCAAACAACACCATGGCAGTCACCTGCCACGTAGTCGAATCCTATATATATCTCTACTACTTAAAAGTGGCTTGTGGTCAGTGATGATGAGTGGTGGTCCATTTTTACTGGACCATTCTACCCTTCGTCCTTGCATTAACTACACATATACCCAGCCCCACTACCTCCCTCATCTATTCAAAATTTGAAATCACCGTTAGTGGAGAGGCAATATTTTGAAATCATTCTCGAAATGGGTATTTACTTCGTTTTGATCCAATATTTTAAAAATATAAAAATATAATAAAAACCATGTAAACCAAGAAAATTACCTAAAACAAGAAGACAATATTTAATTGCTTGAAAAAATATAATACTTCATAACTAACGAAATCACTAGGCAGTTGACATTGTATATGATAGATTCTAATATTTTTTTTTACTATTTTTGTTTTCGTAGCAACGTACGGGCATTCAGCTAGTCTTCGATATATGTAGATAATAGATATAGATATTACGGGTTTGTCAAATGACAAATGACAAATATGTAAATACACGATGGTGCAGGCTTGTCACCATGCCTGTGCGTGCACAGTCACGTGATCAGACGAATCGTCCAGGCCGCGTTATCGACTGGTGCAGCTAGCTAGCTAAGCCCAAACCGAAGGTGGCGCGCGCCTGAGTCAGTCGAATTATTCGTGCGCCGCGGCGCATGTTCACGTGATCAAATGAATCGCTGGTTCATGAACGTGCGTGCAGAGGCGGAGCCTGCACTTGCAGATCGAGGCCAGAATCACAGACACGTCGTCTGCGATGAGGGCCGGTGACAGCCACTCTATAAGAATCCGACTAATTTTCGTCGGCCAAATAGCGCGGTGATAGCCACACACTATAGGAATCCGACTAATTTTCGTTGACCAAACGCCGACAACGTAAAAGGGACGAAAACATTTATGTTGATTCTAGTAGTGCCAGCGGGAAAAAAAAAGAAAATTTAGATACATACTATTATAAAGTGTAGTATTTTAAAATAAAATACATCACTCTATATATGTCAATAACATATGAATATCATGCGATATATTTTGAAACATAAATTTTGGAGTGGCATGAACGTAAATCACCCGGAAAAAAATAAATGTTGGGCGCAGCTACCTGCGGAGAGAAGTGGAGGCTGCCGGTGCGGCTATCGGACACAAGTGCGCGCTGTTGTAGCCAGATGTGATTTTGGGAACGTTAAACGTGCGTCTTGTAGGCAACTCGACGATAGAAGCAGCCAGCACCTTGTACACACATGTGGTGAACGTTGGCGGCTTGCCGGTTATGGCCAGTAGGGCTCGCGTGGTCAGTCGAGCATGGCTGCAGCCTACATACCTGGCGCTACGTGCCACACGAGTACGAGTCCATCGCGCGGTCGCACGTAGACGATTGGACATCGCCGTCGCCGTCCATTGATTGCGGATGGGATCGTCACCACGTCTTCTCTCGGGGGTGTTTTCTGCTGGGTTCATCGCCCACTGCAGAAGGACGACTTCCACGTGGAGGCGGAGCGCGCGGGCTGCAGCGCAGCGGCGCCCATGGGCTCGAGGCATGGCGCCCCGCGGGCCGTTTTTGTGGAGCGGGTGCGGAGGATTTGTTCGCGCGCGGCCTGCGTCATACGTGGGCTGGACTCTGCAGGCTTTGGGCCTTTTCGGGGCTTGTGCTCCGTGTGCCTACCCGCTGCGCCGGCGGCGTCAGGCGTTCGCTTGTGTCCGTCGCCGACATCGTCTCATCGGCTCTGGATGTGGGTCCTCATGGTGGCCGTTCTCGTGGATGGTCGGGGTGTCTAGTAGGTGAAATATCTGAGAGAAGGGTTTTACTTAGGAGCATCTACCAATTTTTATTTGTATCTCAGATCCACGGTAATAAGATACTTAGTGATGGCTGAGTGGCTACAGCTCAGAGGAAGGGATGACTTCCCGTTTAGAGATGTTTTGGTCGAAGAAAGTGGATGAATGTGGTCTCTTTGCAAGGTGGTTTCTGCTTTGTTGCTCGTTGTGTCGACGACGGTAGGTTTCGGCTACTCTTTAGCTTCGTCTCTCTCGTGGGTGGCGATGTAGTTGTGCCACTGAAACAACACAACGGATTTAGGGGCTTCGACAACTATTTTTTTATTTTGATCTTTTGTTTCCTTTGGTGCTTAAGGCTCGAGGAGACCGAGTTCGGAGTGGAGCTGGGATGGTTGTTTTCGTCTTCACCAGCGGAAGGTTGAGCTGTTCAGCTCGGCTCAGTTTTTTAGCACTTAGGCCATTTCCAGCAGTGCCCAAGCCATGCCCAAGCCCATCACTGTAGCAACAGTGATGGGGTATGAATAGGAAAAGTAAAGTGTATAAATAGTGATGGGGCAGTTGTTAGGGAGGTGAATAGGGATGGGACAGCCCCATTTGCTGAGGTGGCACGTGAATAGAGACGGGGATTGGTCATCTGCTGGAGATGCCCTTAGCCCCTTCATAGCCTTATTTTGTATTCCGTGCATGATTAGGGGTGTCTGTGTAACAGGCGGTTTGATCCATGAATCATTATCCCTTTATAAAAAATTTTTGAGGTGATCTATAATATATTCACGGAAGCGCTGAGACCGCTGACTTGCACTGCTCGCGATGATTGAGCCGTGGGCTCGTGGTATCAGCGCGTGCAAATAAATGCAGCTGATCGGCGACTCGGCGAGGGAAGGCCTGCGTGCAACGTGGTACCTGCATGGAACCGCTCAAAGTCGTTGCCTCGGCACGGCAGGTATAATGAATGGTTCACGTAAGTTACATTAAACTGTCTATATAAGTCCTGTTTTTTTTTTTTTTTTGAGAAGGGTGAAGATTTTATTCGATCATTCAAACCCTTTTACAAAGAGATCCCTCGCTAAAAACAAAAAGACGAACACATCCTTCTAGGACCAAATTGCAAACCACAAACAACATCGAGCTCCAATCCAGTTCACCTCATCCACTCCGATGAACAAGCTAGCTAGCGCCACCACGATCTTCATCACCTTCGGCCAGAATCCCATAGGGCGACAGAAGGAGAGATCAAAATCAAGAGTAATCATGAAAACACTACAACCTGTCAATAGCACAAAAGGGGAAATAAAGATCAAGTCAGCGTCCAGCAGCATTGCCATCATCGGCGACAGACTCAGCATCCTAGAAATTTGCCGATGCATAACCCAAGCTCTTCCTCCCCAATCAGCCCACCTGTGAAGGGATCGACGTCGCACGACACGACCGTCGCCCGGAGAAGCTCCCACACCGAGGCATCTCCACCTCCTCCGTGCCGTCACCAGCCCGGAGAGGTCTCCTAATGACTTCTTCCCCAACTCGATTTCATTTTCACTCACCTGCACAGATACCCAGGGGCGGATCTACAGGGTATGCCGGGTGGGCCACGGCATACCCTGTAGATTCGGCCCAATACAGTTGTAATAGTAGGTAAAAAAAAAAAATGAATGAACTAGGCCGGCCAAGCCCAGCCGACCCAGCTCCTCACCGCCCTAAAGTGGATAAGGAGGGAGGGTGCTGCCCTTATCTTCTCCACGCCTCTCTCTCCATCCTCACGTCTCCTTCTGCTCTACACAGCAGCAGCAGTGCCTCCCCCTCCCTGCTTCCCTCTCCAGCGCGGCAGTGCCTCCCTCACTTCTCTCTCCCTCTTTGCCTTCCCCACAGCGGCACAGCGTCCCTCCTCCCCGTGCCTGCGCCCTTCTCCCCTACTGTTTGGTGCTGCAGCCAGGAAGGGAGAGGAGAGGGGAAGGGGCGAGAAGTGAATAAGAAGAAGAAGAAGGGAAGAAGAGAGGAGGCTGGCCAGCCCTGGGAAGGAGAAGAGGAAGAAGGAAGAAGGAAGAAAGGGGAAAAGAAAGAGGAGGAAACTAGGGTTTGGGTAAGTTGAAATTTATGTAATTTGGCACTTGATTTCTGCAATTCGATGTCTGATATGAAGTCTAGGGTTTAATTTTGGGAAAACTTGCAAGCCCTAGGGTTGGATTTTAAGTTTAGGTGCTTAAACACGATGTATGCAGCAGGTTGTTCCTGAATTTCGAGGGATTTTCTTTAAGAATCAGAACTGGGTCATGTTGAATAAAAGTTGAGTCCCGTTTCTAGCTTTCCAACGCATCCAAGAACGCGAAAATCGGATAAACAGTTTAGGATTTACGGCCGTTTTCATGCTGCTGTCCTGAGATTCATTGCTGCACGTTGAGGCTGTTTTAATGTGATGATTTGATCTAGTAGAATGCCAAATTGAGCTATGGTCATAACTGAGAAAAGATGGGTAATTTCGTATAGTTTTTGAAAGTGGTATTATTTGTTACTTTCCGAGAAATATAAAAATAGATACGAAAATAACAAACCTGCTGACCTGTTATGGACATGATAGGATTTTGACAATGTTGGTGCTAGTTTGTTTGGCTAATGGGTAAAGTGAGATGGTAATGGCATTAGAGTCAAGAAGGGGTAATCACATATAGCTTAAAATGGTTTAGAGAATTAAGGGTTTAAGCCTAGTGTAGCATATTTCATACTTAAAATATTCAAACTATTTATATTGTAATTTATACTTGTATTATTATGTTTCTAGTTATTTTATACTCGTATACCGAATTTCTTAACAACATTTGTAGTTGTTTACCGAATTGTTCATTGGATTTTACCGAATTGTATATTATAGTATTAGCTCGGCAAATCCTAACTTAAAATCCTAAATCCGCCACTGCAGATACCTTTATTGATGCCGATGAAGCTCCCGCAACCGGCCTGATGACGACGTGCAGACGCTTTGGACCTCCTCATGGCGACGTGACTGTCGCCTGAGGATGTCGCCAGCCGCCTTCATTTCCCGCCTCTCTTGCTGCTGCCTCCGGCCAAAATTTCCTATAGACTAACCTTTTGCCACCGCAAAACCTAGCACTGTACAAATCCCGGCCAAGATCCTTCTCTCCAACAACAAGACTAGCCTTTTGCGACACACACTTAGCATCATATACAACTTGTGCTGCTAGAAAACTCACCATGAATGTCTACTGTAACACGCGCCTGCATCACATATAGGTTGTGTTGCCGCGAGACTATATTGCATTACATATTACATGATGCTAACATCTATGTGTAAAATCATTTACTTGAACAAGACCAATCTATAACTCTGCATCACTTAATAGACATGTTGCTGCATATGACAAATATTTTGCATATGAAAGAACTAATATTGACAGGGAAAACTTTAGCGATTTACATTTTAAGGAGATGATAATACCGAGAATCAACGGTTAATTACATAATTTTTGGATTTTAAAAAAATTTTCAGACGAAAATTAAATTGTTTGATGTTAATACTAGATAATTCAAAAAAAATATGAATTATGTAAACTATCGGTACCAAATTTTTAAATTTTTAAAAGATATGAATTATTATCTTATATATCTATTGTATATCTACTAAAGCCTGAGGATATCCACCTATCATCCTAAATCTATATTCCTAGAGAAGTACGGTCTCCTCCCTTCAATCCCGCCACGTCGCCATCATTGTTCTTACTACAGTACCCTGCCTCGGCCGTTTGATCCCGCGCCCGGCCATCCAAACCGTCCTCCCCCATCTCCTCCCCCGTCTCCCCGTTCCTCTTCCCTGCCGCCGCAGACAGCGCTTCACGCTTTTGGAGCACCACCGAGCTACCTCCGTCTCTCTCTCCCTCTCTTTGCCTGCTTTCCCCCTCCCCGTCCAGGCGGGCCGCCTCTCCCTGCAGCCCCGCCGCGCCGTCCCCACTCCACCCCGCGGTCCCCTCCCCACACGGCTCCCTCCCACCCCCGCCGCCGTCCCCTCTCCCCGAGGTCTCCGTCCCCTCCTCCCACAGCCTCCTGCCCGCCGCCGCCCTCCCCTTCCCCCACGGTACGTCTAGGCTCTCCTTCTCTCCTCTCACCGGATCTGTGTGAGGACGACAGCAACGATGACCACAAGGCTTGCTTCTGCCAGTTCGAGCAGGATCTCAGCAACCACGGGCCTGATGCAATTGGCAGAGACGACGCCTTGCTCGACGAGGTTCCCTGCCGCCGATACCGAGGCCGACAAGGTTGCCTTCTGCATGGTGTCCATGCGCCAGCCGAGGTTGCTTGGTCCACCGTAGGTGAGAGCTAGAACACTTGAAAAGTTCCCCCTTTCCCATCTTCCGTTCAGATAGATAGACATGCAATTTTTACTGATGTATTTTTTCTCTTATTATACAACCTGTAAAAGTAAATTGCATCACAAGAAGATGATATTGGCTTCCAGATGCTTGCAGAATCATGTGCTTAAGGTTCAGACTGCAGTGATTTACTCGAAGCATTTGCAGATGTATTTGGTGGTCAATATGATACCCAGTGGTAGGAAGATTTCTGATCTAAGAATTTATGACAGAGATTCAACTTAGGGCCTTCAGTCTCTTGGTTTGGCAGAGAAATTCGCCCTTTACTATTTTGTTGGATAGAACAAAATGATGGTAGAAAATGACCTGCAAGTTCAATATTTCAAAACTACGCCAGCCACTAATTAGAATCAAGGTAAAAAAATTAATAGACGTTCAACTTCATAGTGCAAAATGGTCAGGATAGAGAAAGCTGAATGTGCTCATATTGTTCTGCAGGTTGATTGCTTTCGACTTTTAGCAGTAAACCCACCGGTTTGGTCCAAAATATGTTTGAAAGGTACTTCAAGCTAATGAAATGCCCTCTATGAACTTATTTGATGAGTTCTCAAAATCAGTAATTTATAAAAAGAAATGGTGCTTATAATATTTACTCAAGCTATGCAGGAGTTATATATTTTTTCCTGATCATGGTTCTAGGTATGGACTTATATGTTGACAATGATCTTGCGTTACATTTCGAAAGATTAGTTAATCAATCAACCCTGCAACATTGGAAACTCTATTTTATTTTCAATTCCTTATTGCTTATGATATCTGCCTAGAGAGAAAATTTATACTAAGCTATGTGGAACCTACTCAATAGTACTTGACCTAGAAAAAAGATCACGTCTTATATAATACTTCATTTGTTAGCTATGTCTGATGTTATAGAAAATGTAATTAAATATTTCTGAGAAACTTTGTCCTAAGGAACTAAATCAATGAACAATTGAGGCTGTTGTCGTGCAACGCAACTTGGTATTTCTTAAAACTGCATATATTGTATTCTTTTACTCATCTTTCAGGATGGATGTACGGTGATATGTCATACAGTTTATTTTTAATGACATGCCCTTTAGTTTTATATGGGACAACCGTATCATGAAATGCGAATAATTAGTGGTTTCGTATTGGCCAGGCATAGGATTTTGCTTTCAGAAATACAATGGCATCATACGATCATTGATTTTCTTTCTAGGCAGGCTGAGATTGCAGTAAAATTCAAGCTAGAGCTATATCCGGCCCCACGTCCCCACCCTTGCTCAGCCCCGCCGCCTCCTGATGCACACACGGCCGGTGCGAAGGTATGTCCTTATTTGCCCTCTAGCACTCCTCCCAGCCAGCTCGATTTGAGACTAAGCCACGGAGTAGGTGAGTCCCAACCAATCCAATCAGCCCTAGATCGATTTTTCAGATAACGTCAGGAAAAAAAATGATTGATTGGATAGGTAGTGCAGCCAGTGCTGCAGACTTTGTGCAGTGCTCCCATATGTATTGAAGATTTGGGTATTGAATAAACCAGCTATATTCTTTATTTATTGGGCAGCTCTTGCTTTTTTGTCCACATGAGTTACCTAGGACACTTATCATGCTGCCTATCTACCTTGAAAATAATTAGGATCCTTCTCTGTTATGTGATTTCTTTCTAAGCATGTGTGACACTAGACCCAGCAAAAAAAAGAAAGAAAAAGAAATTGACTGCATCAATTTGGCTATTGCCCGCATAGACCTGTTCAGCCTTCCTAGAGCTGTTGTTGTTCCAATAAATATGGTAAGTAATTTTGTCCCCTCTTAAATAATAGTCCCTAAAGGTCCGATTCAATTTCAACAACTTATATTTTCTTTTGCTGCTTTAGCTTAATGCATAACGAAGTATATATGTTTTTCAGGAGTCATCCTATAATACATTGCAATGCTAATCTTTGAGCTCACCATCCTACCTAATGCTGAATTTATTTGGACATGGAGGCAACACAATTAAGGCGTAGCTTACTGTGATTTTTTCTTAAACCACAGCTTTCCTTACACTTTTTTTGGTTTGTAGCTAGACTGACTCCATGTTTCTACTCTCTGATTTATAAATTTTGACTAGCATAAACCAAAGAGATCATGTTTTGGGCTGTTGTGTTTGCAAGCAAATGTTGTAAAATTCCAACATGTATTTTTATTGTTCCTTTTGGCCCTAGTGTTACTGGATGATCTATTTGGTTACTTAATTCAACCACTATTTTATTATATATGATTGAACCATTCACAATAGGATATTTTGGATCATAGAATTTCTATTTGCTCTTGCTATATTACCTTAGATATATGCTCTTCTTTTTTAGGGTTACATCTTGGAGTTGCGGCATCACTTATTTCGGTACTTCATTGCAGGTGACCAATCTCTTTCTTATGGTTACATGCATGGCTAGACAAGGCGTGTCAAAGAATATATATTTGCTTTCTCTGTAAAGTTCATGACTGGGTTTTCTGAGCTTAGTTTTTTTTTCCAAATAATCAAGCTTAATTATTGTATATAGCATAGAGCACACTAGAGAGCATGCCGGCTGAGACTATGCAATCCAAGTTTTTTGTTGATCTGTTGATTGCTATACTATTATTTGTGGTGTGAGACAACCAGTAAATACATCCGCTTTTTAGGTTGCATAGCTGGTTTCTTCATAGATTATGCTCTATACTTAGATCAACTAATCCATATTCGAATGCGGTTTTTTTTTGGGAAATACTTTTCAATTCTGTAACGCCCATAATAGCACAATTCTTGGACCTTCACGTTTGAGAATCTGGCAAGGTGCATACATGCATGTCAGCATGTATGATTTTACCATATGATATTGCTTCTTATTGGTGCAAATTTGACTTACTTTGTTTGATTTTAGTGCTTATCTTCCCAGTGCTTCAAAGTAGTAATTAGTTTTTCATTATATATTAATTTATTATTGTTAGGCACATAATGATTTTTTATTTGGTTATTTGCTACAGGTTTTTTATAAGGCAAGGCATCTAAGCAGAGATTTCTAATAATTGCCCAGAATTTGAAGATAGGTTTGAACATGTTGTAGTTTGGCTACAGATCAGTTGTCCCTCTGTATGTTCGGCCAAGATAGGCTTGAAGTAGTTTTTCTTTTGTATGTCCAGTGATGTACATTACATATATTTAAATAAAATGAAATTCACCTTTTGATTATTGCGCATTCTTTACAGTTGCTCATGTTCAATTGTAATATATTATGGGTGATAATTATATCTCATTTATATATACGTAATAAAATTATATTTTATTAATGATGTTACAAAATAGGCCACTTTAGTGATGCTGCACGTTTAATGCTGTTGCAATAGGCTACTTAAGTGATGCTCGCATATGCAAGCATATGTAAGCTACGTAATGAATACATGTGATGCTATATGTGTGTTGCTAGTTAGCATCACTTATTCGAATTTACAGAATCACATAATTTGTGTTGCAGCGTATACCCTAGCAACACCACCTATAACATCACCTACATTATGTGATGCTATCGACGACTGCAACACATATAGGAGCATATAGCATCACATGGGCATGTTGCTATATGCCAATCCTATAGTAGTCCCCCACCTCGGCGATGGCCCAGAGGCCCGCTCCGGCGAGGGAGACGACCGAACCTCAGCTGGTCTCCGCTGTGCTCACTCTCCGCCCTTTCTTTCTCCGCGAGAGGATAAGCACGTCTTCTCGTCTATATAAGTCCTGTTACAAAGGATAAAATACAATGTAGATAAGAGATAATGTATATAGAGAACTGGATCTTTTTAATCCTATAGTCTACTATAGCACAGATAATATAGACGATGTTGTAGACAATTATTTTTATACTGCTATATAGTGTTCTTAGTGTCCACTCTTTGAAAGTAAGCGGCCATCCATGCTGAACAAACTCCAGTCAAGCTTTTATTCTTGTGATACCATAAATTTTCTATGTAGTAGTTGAGTGCTTGTGTTTTGCTATAAATTTTAAAAAAGTATTAAATATCATCTTACCATATTGTGATCAATGTGTTTCGCACATGCATTCAACTATTTTTACATACTCGACTACATTGTGCTGGCATACTCTCATATTAGTGTTTTTATTGCTCAAGAATTTAGTTGCATTTTACGTCATGCCCCGGTTCTAGCTTTTTTTTTTCCTTGAGTGACCGCCCCGGCTCTAGCTTTTTTTTTTCCTTGAGTGACGCTTGAAACCACCCTATGATAAACAAAGGAAAATAGCAAAACAAATCAAATTAATAGAAAACATTCTTAATAATCAAAAACTTTCAAAAATATAATACGGTAAATAAGAAAGCAGTGCAGGTAAATGAAAAATATCCGTATGATGTGGGCCTGGACGACGTCCAACTGGGACATTCCTATCGGATGCCCCTCTCCCCGTACGTGCAATATTCTTTGTTATGGTGTGCAACAAAATAGACCACGCTTAAAAAAAGAGCTAGGCTTGCAAAAGTCGCGAAGATGTGTTGGAACAATCTAAGTTAAACCTTGCAACAAATTTTTTTTTTGCAAACATTCAAAATCAACAAATGCAACAAATAAATTACTCTGTTGCAACAAACAGAAACACTAAATGCAAACAAAAATATCACCACAAAGAGGAGCAGCCGGCTCATTGATTGTCCCCTCCTCGTCCTCTTCCATCTCAAGGGATCCACCCAGCGCTAAGCCTTGTCCTTCCGCGAGCTCCAGTTGGACCCGCCCATGTCGTCGCTACGGCGAGATCACTTGTGGTATGGAAAGGTGAGCAAAAATGTGTAGGTCATGACTGATGCGTCGCGTGCTCCGATGGAGGCTCTCCTCGTCCGCCGCACACCACATGCGCGAGCGGGGCTCGTGGGCCGATTAGCCTTCGAGACGTGGGTGCGACTGGGTGGGAGACCAACGAGCAGACAAACGGTCATGTGAAACCGGTTATGAGGACGAGTCGACCAACGACGGCGATAAAAAGAGCGACTGCCGATAGGAGAGGAAGAAGATAAGCCGCGGGCAAGAAGAGAAGGGTCTCATCCGCGACAGAGGAGGAGAAGAGGACGGCGACGGAGGAGGATGAGTAGAGGAGCAGTAGTTGCTGCCTTGCTACGAGACTATACTTTTGTCGAGGGAGCGAGAGAGACGCGGTGAGGCAGGTTGGAGTGGTATCGTCCAATATTTTCCTAGATATGACCGCCCGGTTATAAAAAATTCTGCTAATGTATGTAGCAGTAGTAGGTTCATCATATTACACAATACATGCCGTAAGATATTTTTAAAAAATTGCAGAGACACCATGAATTTTCCCCTAAAAAATCACTTTTTTGGCTACACTAAAAATAGGTTAATCGTATACATGTCATTATTAAATGTCGATTTCGTAGAAATGCCATTACAAAATGTAAAATTGTTATCATCCCATTATAAAGTAGGAATCATTTCAAACATATCATTTTGAGGGTTATAAGATCTTTTTGGACTAAAATACCCTCACCTTCTTCGTCCTCCTCTCCTCCGACCATCTATCTCTTCTCCCTGCCTTCCTCTCGCAGCAATTTGGTGAGCGCGAGTCCAAGGTGATGTGGGCAACGACGACGGGGGCCCGAGGAGGCGCGGGCTGAGGCGGCGTCGGTAGAGTAGGCCCAAGGTGATGCAATCCCCGAGGCGGAAGCGGAGGTGACGGAGCGCATGAGGCGGCACAGGCCGAAGCTGAGGCGGCGACGACGAAGCAAGTTTGAGGCGCAGGATAGCCGAGGGCGATGCCGGGTAGCTAGGGACGTCGTAGCGACACGACCAGCCTGCGGGGACGCGATGGACAACGGCGTTGTGGGAGAAGGTCGCTGGAGCTAGGGAGAAGAGAGAAGGAGAGGGGGGGGGGGAGAAAGATGAGGGAAGTGGTATTTTGGCAGTATATTTGAAGAGGACAGAGGGTATAAATGTGAAAACATCTTAGGAAGGCTTGGTAATGGCATGTTTAAAATGATTTCCGCTTTATAATGGTACGACAATAATTTCACGTTTTGTAATGATATTTCTGCGATGTATGCGCTTAATTAAAATAAATCAATTGACATGAGCAACTCAGGAAGTCGGAACCCATATTACCATGGTTGGGATCCTCTGCAGTCCTACAGTTGGCGGGGAATTTAATTTTATAACCCTCAATTGGTGTGCACATTTGTAATTTAATTTTGAATTTTAGAAATTTGAACTCGTATTTGAAATTTGAACTCAAGGCATGGAATTAGGGACACTTTGGTAAAAGAAAATGAAAACGATGGGGAATGGGAGGAATATCATGAAATAAGAAAATTCGCAGTCACGGTGTCCTACAGTAATTGAGCTCAAATTTAGGCCCTGTTCTCGTCAGCTTATCTTATCTGAGTTATTTGACTTTTCTTCTAACTTGAGAGCTTCCCGAAGTAGCTTCGAGAGTCAGATCCGCTTTGTTCGACTTGTGTTTTAAAGGTTTTAGACAAGTCTTTGAGATTAAAAAAAGATTCAAAAAACAAATCGTTTTATTTTAAATAAAAATAAGCCCTAATCTTAAATAAGATTCAAAAAACAAATCGTTTTATTTTAAATAAAAATAAGCTCTAATCTTAAATAAGACAGATAAGCTGACGAACGGGCCTTAAGTGTTTTGTAGAAATGTGCACACCAGGGCTATAAAATTAAATTTCCTGCAATAGACTGCATCCGGATCCCTTCATCGCATACCTGTTGCTACCGCTTTGGCGCTTTGCTTCCCGAATACCCCCAAATCCCTTCGCGACCGCGCATTACCCTCCCAACTCCGGCAGCCGCGCCCCCCACTTCCGGCAACATGGCCACCCCCTCCGGTAGAGGGCTACTCCCCTAAGCGCCGTCCAACCCTCTCCTCCTTCCGTCTAACCCTCTTCGTTCTCCGCAGATCCCCATCCCTCCTTCCTCGCCGACAGGAACGCCAAGGTCTTCGTCGCCGGCCACCGCGGCCTTGTAGGCTCTGCCATCCTCCGCCGGGTGCTGTCCCTGGGGTTCACCAACGTCGTCGTCCGCACCCACGCCGAGCTCGACCTCACCCGCCAGTCCGACGTCGAGGCCTTCTTCGCCGCCGAGCTCCCCCGATATGTTGTCCTCGCCGCCGCCAAGGTTGGAGGCATCCACGCCAACTCCACCTACCCCGCCGACTTCATCGCCGCTAACCTCCAGATCCAGACCAACGTCGTTGACGCCGCCCTCAAATGCCGCTCCGTCCGCAAGCTCCTGTTCCTCGGCTCCTCTTGCATCTACCCCAAGTTTGCGCCCCAGCCCATCCCGGAGAACTCCCTCCTCTCCGGCCCGCTCGAGCCCACCAATGAATGGTATGCCGTCGCCAAGATCGCCGGAATCAAGATGTGCCAGGCCTACCGCATCCAGCACGGCCTTGACGCCATTTCCGCCATGCCCACCAACCTCTACGGCCCGCAGGACAACTTCCATCCAGAGAACTCACACGTCCTGCCTGCTCTGATCCGCCGGTTCCACGAGGCCAAGACCTCCAATGCCCCTGAGGTCGTTGTCTGGGGCTCTGGCTCCCCGCTGCGCGAGTTCTTGCATGTGGATGACCTCGCGGATGCGGTGATCTTCTTGATGGATCAGTACTCAGGGCTGGAGCACGTCAATGTGGGAAGTGGGAGCGAGGTCACCATCAAGGAGCTCGCGGAGTTGGTAAAGGAGGTGGTTGGATTCAGGGGGAAGCTAGTGTGGGACTCGAGCAAGCCGGATGGCACGCCAAGGAAGCTCATGGATAGCTCCAAGATACAGGGGATGGGATGGAAGCCCAAGATCCCCCTCAAGGAGGGGCTTGTTGAGACATACAGCTGGTATGTGGAGAATGTTGTCTGAGAAGAAGTAATAGTATGCCAATGGTAGTATATCATTCTCATTACTTCTGAAAGTTGATGTCTTGATATGATTAGTAGTTTCTTTGTTGTTGGTTATTGCATCATACATTTATCAGGTATAAGGGCACCCACGAAAAAGAGGTTATGTGATGGTTGAATAATATGTGGGCCACATTAGCATACCACTAGAATCCTATTTGATGTTGAACATTTTTTCTGATTACAGAAAGTTTAACACTTTGCACGTTGGATTGTAATGGCTCAAGACAATTGCTTACTGTTTCGATCTTATGCCATTTACTCTATATGCAATGAGTGCGTACTGGAAGGTACAATCTTATTTGATGTTGAACATTTTTTGTTGATTACAGAAAGTTTTAACACCTTGCACACTGGATAGTCATTGGCAATTATGCAATTGCTCACTGTTTTGGCACATATGTCCTTTACTCTATATACCAATGTGTGCATACTGGAAGGGTTGATGGAAGGATAAATTAATTTCTAGTGATTTCAATATCTTTTTTTAAGACCACAACCTTTCAAAATCATGAATGGAGGAAGGACCTATGAGACTTGTGAAGTCCATTGGATGCAGCTCAGCCTCGCTTGCACCATTGCGAAAGGAGCTTGCTTCAGAGGCTGTCTGCTGAACATTGATGTTCCAAGCCCAAGCTCGCAATAAGGTTATGTTGTGAACGGAACTTTGAATCTTAAACTGCATTTTAGGCCCCAAAAATAGCACGATAGCTGTAGAAGTGCACGAGGTCCTTTTACTTCTTGCCCACTCTTGACTTTTAGTTACAAGCATCCTGGACCATGCTATTGCTATGGGCTAGAAATCTAGAATAATTTGCATCTGTCTATCTGATTCTTGAAATTGAGCTTCCTCAAGTACCATGGTCATTGTCAGCTTGTCTTTGATTTCATCTGTTAGGAAAAATTGTAGCTTTGGCTAAGATTATCATGCTTTGTTAAAGTTTGAAAAAATGTCATTATCTCTCATGCCATTGGTTTTTTGAGCGAACTTATGCCATTGATTAACAATAATTTTAGGCATTTATCATGCGCTTCAACTCAATTAACTCATCTGTGTAACTCAATAACATGGAAGTTAGGAAAGATCTTATAAACGGATATTAAAAAAAAACAGACATGCGGCACTTTTCTTGCCTTCTATGATTTTTCTATGGATATATTGTACTTACTATCTGGGTTGTATAAAAAAAACAATTGCATGTCTTCCCGCAGGCATGCAAAGGATTTTGCAGTGTTTATGCAAGAAGAATTAGTTCAGTTCCTTTGTGTTTTGAGTTCCTAGCTTGCTATCCAGTTGTGCAGAACCATTTGAAATCTCTCTAGGTACATGTTTGTGCATTTGTCCTTTCGATAGCATTGCTTCAATGATATCTAAAGCAGTCCAAAGAGAGTTACCAAGTTGACGAGTTTTGCCTGGAGCACCTTGAACTAAAATCGTGAGTGGCAACTGAAGGAGATGCCACTTTATTATCCATATCAAAAAAAGATGAGTGTATGCTGTATCCAGTCACGATGGATTCTGAATAATTACAATGTAAAAGGCGTACACCCTACTTTGTTTTGTGTAGAGGTCTGTTCTTACAATAAACCTGGTGACGATACTGCATTATTGTTTTCGTAAGGTATTGGCATCCCACCTTTGATAGGTTGTACATGAAAGAAAATTATGGCAATCAAAATTGGTTCAATGACAGAACATTTCCTCAATAAACCGTCAGTGGAAGAGGCCTCATGCTGTTGGTAGTACCATCGCTAGAAACAACCGATAGGTACTACTGTGACTATTTCTCCCCAGTGAAGTGCCGAAAATAGTATCTTTTAGAACCAACTACTGCGTTTTTATCTTAGCATGGTTGGCAAAATTCATGCAGGGTGTTCAACATTCACAAAATTATTTTCGAATTCGCTTAACATGTACATGGCAGTGCTACGTAAAAACATCAAATTTCATTGCCGACCGACCTGTCGTTGTAAAAGAAAAGCAGGTACAGGCCTTACTGAAAAAAAGAGACTGAATTTGCTTATGAAGGTTGCTTCTCCAGCATGCTACTTTAATAATCCTTTTCGATGCATCAGATTTTTCATCCATGTGATGATTTATCTGACAGGTGATGGATGATAAACTTATATTAAGTAGAACCGATTGTTTATCCACAAAGGGCATCGAAGATCAAGAGTTCGACGGTTTATTTCAATTGTTACCTGAAAAGGTGCTCAATGGCCAATTACTATATTAATTTGTCCTAGAATTTGACCACATTATTTTGACAATATGTTAGAAAAAAAAGGTGATCCGAATTGGAGCGGCTTAGCACGCTACTCTTGCTATTTTTTTTAGTTTTTATGAAGAATGCTGGGTTTCCTTGCAACGGATTACAATCTTTAAAGAGCACTTTTACCTAGGCTTGCATAGAAGATAAACGTCTTTCATTTGTAAGTGTCCCGTTAACAATGTTTATTATATGTAAACATGTTAGTTTATGGACTTTTGTCTCTACAAATGCAAAAAAAGAGTATTTATTATCTGTAAAGTTGGTAGTTGATGTTGGATTTGAAGTAACTATTGGATTTCCCCGGATGAAGCACTCAGAAAGGGATAAATACATTTGATAATGTGTTGCCATATGGAGGATCCCTTTGCCATATGCCTCATCGTTTGTCGAGAATTTAAAAATGAACTATAGAATGCAGATATATTGACAATGCAGTAGTCACCCAGGACTTGCTGAATGAGTACAATTTGCTATCCGTAACGGAATTTCATTCGTTTCTTCAGCAGTGTTAAGGATGCAAGATGCTGTTAACAGTGGCCAGTTTTATCTGCTTAATTAGAGATTGCCTTTTAGTTTTAGTGAAAGCAAATGCTAGCAAGCTAACATAAACCCGAGTGAACTGGTTCCATGAGCCATCTCCAGCAGCCAGCGCAAACAACGTCTATCCTAATTTGCACGCTTTCCACGCGCGCGGAGCTGCCTAGCAGTAGACTGTTACGACCGATCAGATCTGAACATAAGAGAAAGGGAGGAGGAAGAAGAAGAAAGGATGGAGACAGGAGAGAAGGGAGGAACAGGTAGGACTGAGTTCTTTTCCATTCGACACCCTTTTCGGATGAGCAACAGGATATAAGTACCTAGCCTCGACCGGTTCAACTCCACTCGGCCCACGCCAGCCCACACACCCTACAACGCACACCAATCATAAACTAGATAGGAGGTAAGCAAGGACTACTCTCGCGCTTGCATAGTCACTAGATTTCTCTTGCGGTAGTTTTGCAAAATCCCGTCTGTAACCAGTTGTGGCGGCTTCTGTGAAGAGTTGAAAATTCTAGAATTTCTCTCCTTCCATAGATGCCAACATATGAGCAGCACAAGGACATCAAACTGTCTCACTGCAATTCATTGAGATGATTGACGAAGCACCCTCCAAAACTCACTGAACTCGCTTATGGCTAGGCTTGTCATCTGGATTTGGACACTATGAAGGACTAGCCTCCATACTTGCTGGGAGTATAAGCATTGAAGGAAGAGGTACTAGACGCTTTCATCATCGGTGCCACAGAGGGTGCAAGTCGACGACTGCACCACACCCCTCTACAATAACCTATCCGCCATGTAGATTCTGTTCTATAAAAAATAGTCATGCAAATACCTTATATCGGTGTTTAGTTTGCGCTCCCAAATGAGTTTGTGGTTTCTGTCCACCACCCGGGTCATGAACTGCATCCGGTATGCAGACTTGGCCGTGTATGTGTTGTCCTCTGTCCACCTCTAGATCAAGTCGTCCTAAGCATTTGGGCTGGTTTGCACCTCCTATATAAGACTCCAAAGCTTTATGAATTCATCTAGCTACTGCCCTATGCTGATTCCCTAGAGAGATCAGCGAGCTCATAAGCCACTGACCGGTGCTTGAATTGTGCCAGCTTGAAGCAATTGGGAGCAAGTAGCTTTGGAGACAATCCATTAAGCCACCTGGAACTCCAGAAGGAGGCCCTCTGTCCATCACCTAGTTTCATCTCGGTTGCAGCTTCGAAGAGGACGTGGTCCGCGAGATCACATGAGAGTTGCATGTCGTGCCAAAGACGTTCTTGGTCCTTCCAATGGAGCCACAGCCACCTTAATCTTAGAGATCTTCCCAAGGCCTTGATGTCCTTGATTCCAAGACCCCCATACTTCCGTTGTTGGCACACCTTCGCCTAGCTTACTAAGCAATGTCCTCCTAGACAATTGGCCTCTCATTTCTAGAAGAAATTTCGGCGTATGCCATCGATCTTTTTAGCCACCCAAGTGCACAAGGGTAAAGTTGTGAGATGGAAAATGGCCAAGGATGTGAGCACTGAACTTACCAGGACTAGCCTTCCCACCCTAGACAGAATCTTGCCTTTCCATCCTGCCAGCCTTTTGCCACATTTATCAAGCAACGGTTGGAAATCAGTCCTGCGAATAAGTCCAGGCCTAAGAGATAGTCCAAGGTACGTGCATGGGAAGGTATTGATTTGTGCCGAGAAAGCCTGAAGGGACACAGCCACATCGATGTCTTGGCATGCAATAGCAAATACATGTGACTTCTATAAGTTTATTTACAACCCCGAGGCCTGGCTGAAGATGAAGGAAACGGGTAGGCTATGCTAGTGCAATTTTAAAAATTTCTACCACGAGCACCTAGGACATCATGCAAGTAAAGGATCACAAATCGTTACCGTTGGCATGCGGTTGCAGCGGAAAGAGAGTCAGAGTAGCTGAGTCCGACGTCGCACGCGTCGAGGTACAGGAAGTAGTTGTTCACGTCGAGTCTAACGTCTCCTCTTCGTTGATCACCACCGCAGCAACGTCGTACGTACTGCCTAGAGGAAGTAGTCGATCTCGCCAACCTTCTCCTCCTTGTCGCTGATCAGCACCACAGCAACCGCAGCAATGCCTTTACGGTATCCACACGTCTAGGGGTGGAACGCCGTGCGTCGGTATGCTAGCACCACATGTGCGCGGTTAGGGTTTCTAGGAGTCGGTAGGGGTCGTGACGGCTAGAGTTACGTGGTGATGAACTCATGTGTGTGCACCGCCCCACCGCCTCCCCTTATATAGAGTGCACTAATGGGCTTCTACACTAAAGGCCCATTAGGACTCTAATCCTACACAGATTAGTATCCGTGAAACTAATCCTACACGGATCAGTATGCATGAATCTAATCCTACACGGATCAATATCCACAAAACCCACTAATGAATCCAATCCATTAGACATGTTTCAACTCGTTAAATGTGTGACCCGTTAGGTTTATGCGCAAGTGGCCATAGCCTTAGAAACTCTTTTCTGAACCACAAGTCAATAGTGGCTCCTAGCAAGACATATTGACCCCCAAATGCACAGAATGATCATATCATTTGACCTTGATATACTCACATACCGATCCCTTTGCCGCGCGATACCAGTCAAGCTCAAGGCGAGATACGTGCCACCCTTGTGATAGCTCGACCATTCACTCGATCTTGTGATGTATTCTAAACCGTGATTAATTCTTTAATCATATTGGTATGGCCATGCATTTTTCAATCCAATCACATCGAGGGACCCAGAGATATGTCTCCTGTTATCAGGGAGGGGCAAATTGCATCTTGATCACTCACACCCCACGACATGTTTCATAGCATATCCGAAAGCTATCTTTATAATTACCCAGTTACGGTGTAGCGATTGATAACTCCAAAGTATACAACTACACATGCTAGGATTCAATGACAATCTCAGGTCTAAGGATCATATAGGTATACCACTCGAAACTACAGGCTGATGGCACATGTAAGATAACAATCTCTGCAGTGTCTCGGAGTAGGTCTATCCAGCACCATGTTCTCTAACACGTGTCTACATTATTTATTTGATATCTCTATATCTATGGTATGTAAAATATTACCATCAATCAATGCATGTGCTAATCAAATTATTACTGTCTTACATAATGATATGAGACTAGGGATCATTTAAAATAAAATCATATAAACAATGTGTCTCACAACCAAGTCGTACTTGATGAACAATGTGAATGACGTTTATTCATGGAACTAATAACATATTATCCAAGAGTACATGAACATAGACGTGATACAATCATATTACATGATTGCCTCTAAGGCATATCACTAACAGGAGATACTAAGTATGTTTGCAATAGCTCGTAGATTCTGCTCTAGGAGGCTAATGAATAATGCGACATCATCTGCATACATCAAAACTTGAAGATGTGGCTGGGTCCTAGGGATTCTAGAGAGGACCCCCTCCTAGGTCACTTTGAGAAGCAAATGCTATAGCGGGTCAATTGCAATTATGAATAACATTGGCGGCAAAGGATCACCCTGATGAAGGCCCCTCCTATGTTTGAGGCAATCTCCAATTGATCCATTTAGGAGCACCCCTGAGGAAATGATGTTAGATATATCGCAATCCAGTCTCGCCAAACCTATCCAAACCCTATAACTTGTAAGAGCCTCAACCCATTTGGCCCAAAATTTTTTTAAAAAAATAAGAAAAATAATACAATGTAAATATATATTATGGATTGAATAAACAAATTATATTTCAAAATAATTATATATATATAATACATATTTGACATATTAATACCCTACGTTAGCGGCCAAATAGGCTAGGTCCGCCTAGCGCCTCAACCCAAGCACGGTTTGTCGCTAGATCGACCAGACCTAGTGTGCAGTACCGGATTGCATGATTTGGCCTGCTGAGCCAAGCCTTTTTAGCTAGCTCTACCGGCTAATGGAAAAAAGGATTTACACTCCAATGATTGGTATTAATTTTCTTAACACTATCATGGCATTGACCCCACCTATCCCCTTCAAATTGCATTGCGGAGGTCATTGCTAGGACATGGAGCACTCATAGAGGTGATTTTGCCAATGAGGTGATTTTGCCAATGTCACCTCCGTAGACACAAAGAGGGAGCAGTCTAGTTGTCTCAGATTGAAATGCCCTACTGCGGGAAGAATCCAATAACAAGTGCACACATGGAACGTAGTCTCCTAGGGAGTGCTCTCTGTATCCATACGGATCTAGGGTGGAGCCCCAACTCGCGTCTAGCTGGGCTCTGTCTAGAATATACCGTGTTAACCCTGCCTCTAGGGTAGGTGTGGGGGCAATGTTGTAAACTCCTAGGTACATTGGTCTTTTGCTACCTACCCTATAAATAGGGAATAGCCATGCTTCGTAAGGGAGAGAATGAAATAAGAACAAAAGTCTCGCTCCTTAATACCAAGAAAGGAGTATCCTTATGAATCTCATTGTTTGACTCGATCACCAACAATTGGTGTCGTTAGCGAGGAGCAAGGCAAAAAGTTGAGGCATCATACCGCCCAAAAAGAAATCAGGGTGGCGATGATGGAAATGGAAGATGAAGACCAAACCCTCATGTGTGCAAGGAGAAGAGCAAGAGACATGAAGGGAGTTGCATCGGGAGAGTTGGCTTTGCATGGTTCGAATCATGAAGTAGTGTCCAAAGAAAGGACTCCCACCCTACCCAACCCAACCGAAGGTAACACTTTGTTTCCTCTGCCCACAAACCCAATTGGAGGTAACACCCACTACACCAAAATAGGTCATATATACTGGTATATTAGCGCTGGTTCATATAGAACCGACATAGATAACCTTATTTGTGTCGGTTTTTAAATTGGCGGGTAGGAGTGACTTATCTATGCTGGTTTTTACAAAGAAACGACACATATAATAGATTATATGTACCGGTTATTAATTAGAACCGACATATATACATATGTGCCGATTCTTATAAAAGGAAGCATATATAAGCTACATATTCGTGTCGGTTGTTAAATATAACCGGCACAAAAACCAAAAAGGTTGGAGGTAGAAAAGCAAATGCGCGCCTGCATGTTGAAAAAGTGATATGAATCTCTCTCCTCCTTATCTCTCTCTTATCGTCTCATTTTCTCTCTCCCTTGTCCTCTCACACGACCCTGCATCTCCTCATCTCTCATCTCCTATTCTCCTCCGCCTTCATCTCCCACTCAACTCGGTGCCTCCCCTTCTCCCCTCTGCAGGTGGTGCGGCTCAGGTGCAAGGCCTGTCATGGTGCAGTGCAAGGCGACACGGTGGGCATGAGGCGGCGCGAGTGCAAGGCCATGTGACCCAGCACGACGTGAAGCGAGGTGGTGCTGTGGACGCGGCGCAGGCACAGGACCGTGCGACCAGGCACGGCGCGACGCCGGTGCTACGCGGCGAGTCACCGGGAATGGACGCATCGCCGAGCACCTCCTCTTCTCCCTCTGTGTGAGGCAGCGCGGCGAGCACAAGGCAGCGCAACGCCAGCGTTGTGCGGCGCATCACCGAGCACCTCCTCTCTTCCCTCTGCTCAATCCTTTGGTGCGGGCGTGGCGTGGTGTCACCACGTGCACGGCAACGAGGCTTGAGGCCTGATGCCAAGCTGCAGCATGCAGGACGGGCTCAAAGCCCGATGCTTTTTTAATATTTTTTAATGTCATTAGTGTTGGTTCTAAAACCCGGTACTAATATTGTTTATCATTTGTGTCTGAAAGTTAATGCTGGTTGAAAAACAGATACTATTGTCCGTTTAGAACCAGTATTAATGACCATTTATATACTAATGGCCTTATTCCCTGCGTCCACAAACCCCACCGGAGGTATCATCGTGTTTCCTCCATCTAAAGCAGTCCAGAGTGAAAGTTGCCAAGTTGATGAGTTTTGCCTGCAGCACCTTAAACTAAAATCGTGAGTGGTAACCGAAGGAGATGCCACTGTATTATCCATATCGAAAAGTGAAAAATGTATGTTGTATCCAGGTCTTGGTGGATACCGAATAATTACATTATAAAATTTGTACATCATGCTTTGTTTTGTGTGTTGGTCCAGTGTAAACCTGGTGGCGATACTGCATTATTGATTTTGTAAGATTTGGTCATTTCTCCCTTGATAGGTTGTATGTTAAAGAAAAGAACCATTGGATGAAGAAGAATGGATGACTCATGGTAATTTTAGTGTATCGTAAAGAGCCAAAATTGATTCAACCATAGAACATTTCCTCAACAAACTGTACAATTGCTCCAGAAATAATTGCTAGGTACTGCTGTGATTAGATTTTTTTTTCCTCTGGAGTGCTAACAATGGTACCTTTTAAAACCAACTACTGCTTTCTTATTTAGCATAGTTGGCTAAATTCATGCAGGATGTTCAGCACGGTAAAAAGTATTTTTCGAATTCGCTTAACGTATATACTCATGGCAGTGCTTCGTAAAAACTTCAAATTTCATTGCTGACCGACAATGGTCGTAAAAGAAAAGCAGCTTAACATTTTACTATAGACTGAATTGCTTATAAAGGTTGCCTTTTCCAACATGCTACTTTAATAATCCTTTTCGATGATCAGATTTTTCATCCATGTGATGATTTATCGGATGTTTGAACAAAGTCAAGAGATGAATGCTATACTAAAAGGAATTCAACGGGTGACAATAAACTTATATTAAGTAAAGGAGATTTTTAACACGCACCTAAATTGTTTTGTACTGTTAATGTGGTTTGATCCAAGGCCTTTAGATCAGGTCACCTATGGAAACTCATCATCCATTCAATTTCCATTAATACATGCATTGAAAGTCATTAATTCATTGAATCTCTATTCATACATCATGAAAAGTCAATACACTAATTCATACTATGCATGGCAGCATGACGACACTTTCCATCCATCTATAGATATGCGTGGTCATAATTAGAACTTTCCAATCCATTAAATCTTTATCCAAAAAACACGATTGATTTAAGCCATCATATTTGGTTATTTTTATTCAAACCATAAAAATTTCAAAACAATCCAAAAATCATGAAATATAAAATCTAGTACTTTCAATATAATTTTTAAAATATTTTTACAATTAATATTAAAGTTTATAAAAATGTAAGAGTCAATTTATAGAAACTATCAAGAAAATACTGAAAAATTAAGATCAAAATATTTTGAATTTTTTATTTAGCTTTACAAAAAAAATGGATGTAGTGGTCATCTGATGGAGACCGGTCCAGAAGAGTTGTTGTTGGAACGCAACAGTATGTATCAATACATAGAAATTGATGCAGATTTTCCTTTGATTTGTTTCCGAATTCCAATAGGCGAGGATAAGAAAAAGAGAAAAGTACCAATTTGGTCTCTGAACTTTTGCTCTCTTCCTATTTTGGTCTCTAAACTCCAAAGCCAGGTTAACGACCTTGGTCCTCGAACTATTAAAAACCAGACTAAGTTGGTTCCTTGACCCGTCAACACAGTGGTTTTTGGGGCTTTTCGCTGATGTGGCGTTCACAGGGCAGTTTTAGCTTACATAGCGTCCATGTAGATGGGAGAAGAAAAGAGAGGGGATCGACATGTTATCCACATGTAATGCCACGTCATCAAAACCCGCCACGTGTAATTCCACGTCATCGAAAACCACGCCCAAACCGCCTTTTGACCTGTCAAGGGACCAATTTAGTCCAGTTTTGATAGTTCAAGGACCAAGTTAACCCGGTTTTGAAGTTTAGGATCAAAATGGAACAAGGACAAAAGTTCAAGGGGCCAAATCGGTACTTTTTATGAGAAAAATCCATAGAAAATAGGGAAAAATGGGACCCCGACTCATCTCATATGAGGGGAAATGTTTATCCAATGCTCTTACCCGCTAAAGGCAGTATGGAGCATTGTAAAAGTACCCCTTAAGTAAAACTGATTCATTTATCCATTAGGGCATCCAAGATCAAGAGTTCGGTAGTTTATTTCATTTGTTACCTGAAATGGTGCTCAATGCCATATTAGGGCATGTCTAATGGTGGGACTATATCGTAGCTAGGCATATTACCAGTAGAAATGGGACTGTGAATAGTGAAAATAGGGTTTGAGAGTAAAATATAAGAGAGGGATACGTAGGGATTGGAAAAATAGGTCTAGATTGGTGAGATGAATAGTAAAATAGGGTTATGAATAAAATGTGAATAGCAGATGAATAGTAAAATAGGGTCAGGAAATAGTCCCAGCGTTACATGTGCTCTGACTACATTAATTTGTCCTAGAATTTGACCATATTATTTTGACAAATCCGTTCCTCCAGAAAAAAAACTGATCCGAATTGGCGTGGCTTAGCACGCTACTCTTGCTAGTTCTTTATGAAGAGTGTTGGGTTTCCTGCAAATGATTACAATTCTTAAAAAGTACTTTTACCTAGGCTTGTATTGAAGATAAACCTCTTCCATTTGTAAGTGTCCCCTTAACAATGTTTGTTATATGTAAACATCTTAGTTTATAGACTTTTGTGTCTAAAAATGCAAAAAAAAAATCTGTAAAATTGGTAGTCTATGTTGGATTTGATGTAACTATTGGATGTTCCCTGTTGTGGCACTCAAGAAAGGGATAAATACATTTCATAATGTGTTGCCATATGCTCATCATTTGTCGAGGATTTAAAATGAACTTTCGAATGCAGATATCTTGACAAAACAGTAGTAACCTATGACTTGCTGAATGACTATTTGGACCTTTTTCCCACCTGACTAGGTAAGTACAATTTGCTACCTGAAACGAAATTTCATTCGTTTCTTCATCAGTGTCAAGGCTGCAAGATGTTAATAATGGCCAGTTTTATCTGTTTAGAGATTGCCTTTTGCCTTTTTAGTGAAACAAATGCTAGCAAGCGAGCATAAACCTGACCAAACACTGGTTACATGACGAGTAGTGTTTCTGATGGTAACCTTAAACCATAAATTCTCCTTTGATCGATCCTACGTCATCTGATCAGCTGAATCTTTGCATATGATGGAAGACTGATCAACGTAGGGATGCAAATTGGCCGAAGTTGCTCATACAGTTACACCAAGCACATCATATACATGCATATACAGGCAACGGTAATGCTTATCCCTAAGAAGCCATTCTATTCGTGTCTTAAACAGTTGATTTTACGCTGACTTGTGAAATAAGCTATGGATTAAAGATAGCTATAAAATGCTGATCAAAGATGGCTTGTGCTCAGCTTGAGGCTGTTGCCAGGGTTTCAAAAACCTGTGGAGGTCCAAAAATTGCTACCCCGCTGGAGTCGGAAACCCACCAGTTAACCGACAAAACTGTTAAAAACTGTTTAGGAAACCGTAAATTTAGGAGACAAAACCGTTTGGCTGTTTTCATGGACCGGTTTTCGAAAGGGTGACTGTTGCTACCCATCTTTGCGTCAAGCAGCACTGTACACAGTGATATGTTCTATATTAAGATGTCATGGTACAGGAAAGATGATTTAGGCCCTGTTTGTTGTAACCGTGGCTTCTCCAGAATTGTAGAAGCTGTATCTGCTTGGCAACCCAGCTTTTGGTTCTGATGTCTCTGTAAGGAGGACCCGGCCGCGGCGGCGTCGAGGGAGGAGGAGGACCCGGCTGCGGCAGCGTCGAGGGAGGAGAAGGCGGCCGCGACAACGTTGTGGGAGGAGGACCTAGCCACGGCGGCGTTGAGGGAGGAAGAGGAGGCGGCGACGTCAAACCCTAGTCGCCAGAGGCAGCGGGGCGGGCGCAATGTCGCGAGGAGGATTCTAGAGTGGGGTGGTGGGAACCCTTTTATACGATAGCAATGGTGGGTGATTTCTTATCAACTATGATGGTAATGTCGTAAGTTCAACCCGCAAAAGCCATAAAAGCTGATGAAACTGGGCTTCTCGGTTTCAGTTATAATGCTGGTTTTTGGATGGTTAGCTTTTAAAGAAATCTAGAAGTAGTCTCTTGGTTTGAACTTCTGACTTCTACGAGAAACTAGTATAAGCCAAAACATATATGGCCTTACTAGCGCTACAGCTTAGTGCTTTTATCTGTCCCAGTAGAGACTAATCATCAGAACTGACGTGCATTGTGTAAAGTGTCCTTAAAAAAAGCATTATCCCCTGCTATAACTTCCGTTGTAGTCTAGCTGGTTAGGATACTCGGCTCTCACCCGAGAGACCCGGGTTCGAGTCCCGGCAACGGAATCTTTTATCAGCGCTTTATTTCTGCTACTTTTTTTTTTTTCTTCCGAGTCCCGATCCCTCCTCTCTGGAAACTGTCCAATCCGTTCCAAAAAGGAGGATTCCTTGCTTCCTTCCCTCCATTTCTGCTTTCCTTCCGCCGCCCAAAAAGCAACCACCCCCACCGCCGGCCGAGAATTTATTATTTTTTTACCCAAAAAAATCATAAATATGAAAATACCCACGATTCGCAGGCAAATGTAGAAATGCCCATATGCCGTGCCACCGTACCACGGCAAAAGAAATGCCACATTACCGCGTAGCGACAAAGCCTATGCCGCAGTGCGGTACTACAGTAGCACTGCTGCCGCAATGCCATTCAGCCGCACTTCATCAGCTTACTACCTACTTACTAACTACTACTAACTACTAGCTAGTAAACTAACAAACTTTACTGAATTTTTTAAAAAATATGCAACATCAAAACGCGACAAACTTGAAAAAATAGAAGGAAGGGTCCATAAAAAGTTTTGTTATTTTTGAAATTTTGAATTTTTTTAAAAATTTGAAATTTAAAATTCGTTAAGACAAAAAATTTCTAAAAAATCATTTTTTTTACCCATTTCATAAACCTATTGTTTCTTTTTCAAGTTTCGCTGCATTTTTTATATTTAAAAAAAATCATATTTTTGTGAATTCATGATTTTTTTAAATTCAAAAAAAAATTTAAATCAAAGTTTCCAAAAAAATTTAAACTTTTGTGAACCCTTTCCGTGAACCTACGGCTCCATTTTTTTTATGTTACATAATTTTTATGATTTTTAAAATTTTTAAAAAGTATCCATAAAAATTATAATAAAATTTAAACTTTTGTGAACCCTTTCGATGAACCTACGGCTCCATTTTTTTACGTTTCGTTGTATTTTGATATTATGATTTTTTAAATTTCAAAATACAAAAATTTCAAAAAAAATATTATGATTTTGAAATTTTTTATGATTTTTTACGAAAAGTGCCATAAAAATTATGATTTTTAAATTTTTAAAATCATAAAAAAAATATGTAGCATCAAAATACAACGAAACGTAAAAAAATGGAGCCGTAGGTTCATGGAAAGGGTTCACAAAAAGTTTAAATTTTTATCATAATTTTTATGGACACCTTTTTTGAATTTTTTTAAAAATCATAAAAATTATGTAACATCAAAATACAACGAAACGAAAAAAAATGGAGCTGTAGGTTCATGGAAAGGGCTCACAAAAAGTTTTAATTTTTTTGGAAACTTTGATTTTTTAAAAATTTTTGAATTTAAAAATCATGAATTCACAAAAATATGATTTTGTTAGAAAGATAAAAAATGCAGCGAAACTTGAAAAATGAACAATAGGTTTATGAAATGGGTAAAAAAAATATGATTTTTTAGAAATTTTTTGTCTTCACGTTTTTAAATTTTCAAATTTAAAAAAATTCAAAAATAACAAAACTTTTTGTGGACCCTTCCGGTGAACCTACGGTTCCATTTTTTTCAAGTTTTGTTGCGTTTCGATGTTGCATAATTTTTTAAAAAGTTAGCCAAGTTTGTTAGTTTACTAACCAGTAGTTAGTAGTAGTTAGTAAGTAGAAAGTAACCTGCTGATAAAGTGCCGCCGTACCGAACCGCGGCATAGGCTTTGCCAGTACGCGGCAACGCGGCATTTCCTTTTGCCGCCGTATGGTGGTGTGGCAGATGGGCATTTTTATATTTGCCTGCGAATCGTGGGCATTTCCATATTTATGATTTTTTTAGGCAAAAAAAATACATTCGCCGGCCGACTGCCTCCTTTGATCGATCCTAGGTCATCTGATCAGCTGAATCTTTGCATATGATGGAAGACTGATCAACGTAGGGATGCAAATTGCCTGAAGTTGCTCATACAGTTACACCAAGCACATCATATACAAGCAACGGTAATGCCTGTCCCTAAGAAGCCATTCTATTCGTGTCTTAAACAGTTGATTTTACGCTGACTTGTGAAATAAGCTATGGATTAAAGATAGCTATAAAATGCTGATCAAAGATGGCTTGTGCTCAGCTTGAGGCTGTTGCCAGGGTTTCAAAAACCTGTGGAGGTCCAGAAACCGCTACCCCGCCAGGTTCGAAAACCTACCGGTTAACCGACAAAACCGCTAAAAACTGTTCAGAAAACCATAAACCTAGAAGACAAAACATGGAGCCTGCTCCACGACGCAGCGCCATTCTCTGCCAACAGTCGACTGCATCGCGGCATGCATGTCTATAGGAGCTGCCAGAGTGGGCCCAAGACTCCTAACTAGCAGTGAGGAGTCCGTGCATACATATTTCAAACGATTTTATTTTTATTTTTATATCTATTTCATGTGGGATCCAAATTACACAAAATAAATTTCAAAATTCATTTAAAATCATATTCTACTTCATGGAAATTTTTTGAAAATTTTAGGATTTATTTGATTTTTCCGTCTTTATTGGCATTTGGAATCAAAAATTGGCTTCAAACTAAACACACCCTATGTACCCCTAATCTACTATGTTGAAACTTGTGTTTCGATGTTTATATACCATCCGACTAAATATTTATTTCCGTTTCCATTTCCAATCTGATTCCAATTACTATCCCTTTTTTTTATTATCTGATACCGATTTAATATTCGATCCGTTTTCCTGCTATTCGTCTTCGTATTCATATTCGAATGGTAAAAATATGAGCGGATATGGAAATGCCGCTGTCCAACCAAAACCACTCCGTTTACATCGGAATTTATTTTTTTTGCCCAAAAAAATTATAAATATAGAAATACCCACGATTTGCCTGGCAAATGTGGAAATGCCCATCTGCCGCGCCACCGTACCGCGGCAAAAGGAAATGCCACGTTACCGCGTAGCAGCAAAGCCCATGCCACGTTGCCGCATAGTGGCATTCCAATGCCGCGTAGCTATACTGCGGCAGCACTGCTGCTGCCCCATGCAGTACGTACTTACTGACTACTACTACTAACTATTAAACTAACAAACTTTACCGATTTTTTTTAAAAATTATGCAACATTGAAACACAACAAAACTTAAAAAAATGGAACTGTAGGTTCACCGGAAGGGTCCACAAAAAGTTTTGTTATTTTTGAAAATTTTGAACTTTTTTGAAATTTTGAAATTTTAAAATAATGAAGACAAAAAATTATACAAATCCTTTTTTACCCATTTCATAAACCTATTGTTCCTTTTCAAGTTTCGCTGCATTTTTTATGTTTCTAAAAAATCATATTTTTGTGAACCATTTCCGTGAACCTACGACTCCATTTTATTTACGTTTCGTTGTACTTTGATGTTACATAATTTTTTATGATTGTTAAAAAAAGTTCAAAAAAGTGTCCATAAAAATTATGATAAAACTTTAAACTTTTTGTGAACCATTTCTGTGAACCTACGGCTTAATTTTTTTACGTTTCATTGTATTTGATGTTACATAAATTTGTATGATTTTTGAAAACAAATTCAAAAAATCATAATTTTATGGACACTTTTTCATAAAAAATTTCAAAATCATAAAAAAATTTGAAATTTTTGTGTTTTGATTTTTTTTAAAAAAATAAAAAATTATGTACCATCAAAATACAACAAAATGTAAAAAAACAGAGCCGTAGGTTCACGGAAAGGGTTTAGAAAAATTTTAATTTTTTTGGAAACTTTGATTTTTTTAAAAAATTTTGAATTAAAAAATCATGAATTCACAAAAATATTTTTTTAGAAACATAAAAAATGCAGCGAAACTTGAAAAAGGAACAATAGGTTTATGAAATGGGTAATAATCGGGTTGGTTAAATCCCGCCCGACAAACGGGCGAGTTAAATCCCGCTCGATAAACAGGCGAGTATTCCAGGCAAATCCAATCCCGCCCGACTGGCGGCTGATGTTCAAATATCACCCTTTCATCGGGCGAGTAAACACAAAAATATGTTTTTTTTAGAAACATAAAAATTGCAGCGAAACTTGAAAAGGAACAATAGGTTTATGAAATAGGTAAAAAAAGATTTTTTAGAATTTTTTGTCTTCATTATTTTTAAATTTCAAAAAATTTTAAAATTTTTAAAAAGAACAAAACTTTTTATGGACCCTTCCGGTGAACCTACAGTTCCATTTTTTCAAGTTTTGTTACGTTTCGATGTTGCATAATTTTTTAAAAAATCGGTAAAGTTTGTTAGTTTAATACTCCCTCCAGTCTGAATTAGTTGTCGCTGAGCACTCTTGCTTAGAGTATTTGAAAACATGTCGTCTAGCATTAATTCATTGCTTGTTGGCCAATATTACCCGTGCAATCAATACTCCCATGCAATCTGACCGTTTTCACATGGTTAATATTTTAGCATTTCCAATAAGCTGGCTCTTGGGTACACGAGTCAAAGTAACTCCGCATACATGCAGTAAGTTGGCTTTTATTGAAGATTCGCTTCAACCTGAAGTATTCCTAGAAACGAATGAGCTAGATGTATGCCGAGATTCTTTAAGGATTTGGAGTAGTGGCGAAGGGCTAGTATGTCAAGTTTTATATTCTGAAGTAATTGGAGCCAATTTATTTTAGTGCTTTAAATTATTTCCAGTAGCATTCCATGCAAATTCGCAGCATAAAATGAGTATTACACTCAAAAACTTGCAGCATAAATTTTTTTGGCTAATTATGTAGCGAGTTGTGCCCTAGCATCATCTATCAAGGAAGAATCACAACTAATCTTCAAAGGAAGGCGCCCTTGTCTTTCTAGCATCCCCTTCTTCATGTGAGGAATTTTGTATTTATTTCCTCCTCCAACTTTCATAGCCTCCATCATGACAAGCGGTAGAGTCAAGAAGATTCGATTCGACATGTACAGAATACTCGTAGAAAGCCTGCTTTATGGGAATATGGTTAGTTCCAACTAAAATGATAAGAGTATACAGAACTAAAGAAAAGGCAATACCTCTTCAACGATCGGAACAAGTTCAGCCATTTTAGCGGCAGCATGCTTATATTGAATTGACTGGATAGCACGGAAAAACCCCAAATTTAATATATTAAAATTCGGTGAATTTGCCGGTTGGCAAATGAGCCGAATATCAAATCCATCTTGTTTAGCAGCTTCACAAAACAATGGGTCTGTAGGCACGATATGGGGCTTAGCATTGTCTTGCTGAATAAAGATAGGATTATTGACATCTTCACGCGGCCACTTAGCTCGAATAGCAGGTAAGACCTTATCAATCAAAAAAGTTCTAATGACTTCCTTTGTAACCGACACAATAGGCTTCATTTCCAATGTCCCGGCTACCCGATTAACACTTGTCCTTTTAGCAGCTTCATAAGTAACAAGAGGGAAGCACCCGATTTTTCCATCAAAAGTGCAATTCCCATCGGAATCAAACCTTCGACGAGCTACTGCACATAAGAACATGATTTTAGGGATAAAATTCTTGCTTTTACAAGTCCTGGTGGGCTCATCTTCATCCGGAAGTGTATAATATTTCTCCGTTTTTCTTATAAGATTGAACCATTTTTCATCAATGAACACAACATCAAATAGTGCCTTAAACATGGGATCATTGGGAATACTTCTTGTGTCAAGCATAGATAAACACCATTGTAGCCTACTCTTCTTGTTTTCATTTGTTAACAACGGTTTTATGCTGCTTGATTGACGCCTTATGAGTCCTTCTCGTTTTAATGCTAACAGCTTAGCTTTACCCACATTTAATCAAGCACATACGTCTACCATTGTTGTTTGATCTGACAAAGGAACATCCCGTAGTATTGATACATCCACTTGGACTCGCTTACGACTAGAGTTGCACTTTCTACTTGAAACATCAACCACACCGCCTTGATTAAGATAACTTTTTCCTTGTTTCCAAATACGTTGGACCGTTCTAATATGTACTGAAAATGATGCAGCAACTTCGCCAGTCACATGACGCTTCAACCTTCCATTGGAGCTTTTTGCTAGCAAAGCTTGAAAAATTTCTTTCCGTAAAGCATTAGGCAAATCTTTTCTACCTATATTCTCGGTAGCACCCAAACCAATGCCATCGTCCAAAACAGTCTCGTTAGCTTCTAAAAAGACAATACATATGGACTAGTTTTAGAAAACATGTTGCATAAAAAGAAATTAAATTTGTCCCAAATAAAAAACACTGTTTACCGTAGTCTTCTTGTGTTTCCATGTTCATATCTATTCCATGAGTAGGAATAATTTCTTCATGTAGCTCCAAATTCAAATCAATCTCGCCAGCATCCGAACCAATCCCATCATTGAGAGCATTCTCATTAGTTTCTAGAAAGACAATTGGACAAAACAAATGGATTTAGACAGGATATTGCATGACAAAAAAGATGACAAAGCAAATGAGAGAGTTTACCACATTCCTCTTGTGCTTCCATATTTATATCTATTCGATGGGTAGGAACAATTTCTTCGTGTAGCTCCAAATTCAAATCAATCTCACCAGCATCCAAACCAATCCCTTCATTGAGAGCATTCTCATTGGCTGTGTGAGAGAGAGATGGATTTAGACAAGATATTGCATAAAAAAGATCAATTTTTAGCTTAAATCAACAAAGCAAATGAGAGACTTTACCATTTTCCTCTTGTGCTTCCATGTTTAGATCTATTCTTTGTGCATCAATAATTTCTTGGTATGGCTCCAAATTCAAATTTATCTCTCCTACCAATCTCCCTCTAGTACGGAGTGACATGTTTTTCTTTGGAATGGTGATCTACAGTAATCTGAAGACGAGAGTATGCCCTGGACTTCATAATGAGAGCTATGAAAAATATTGGCGCCACATAACACAAGTAAACGAATGCCAAACTTAAAAAATTGAAGCATGCAACAAGGCGTAGCGCCAAAATGAAAAAAAAGCGGAAACATGCATGCAACGTCAATTAAATTATTGAAGCATGCATGTACCGCCAAGAGGCCCAGGACTAAAATTCACAGCCGCGCGTTACCAAAATTGAAAATATGTGCAGCGCCAAGGCTAAAAAAATTAACATCTGCATGCGGCGATGGGATTCAATTGAACATACGTGCAGCGCCAAGGCTAAAAAATTTCACATCTGCATGCGGCGACGATGGAACTCATCTTGGTATCTCCATTCTTGTCTAAAACGACAACTAATTTAGACTGGAGGGAGTAGTTAGTAGTAGTAGTAGTTAGTAAGTACGTACTGCATGGGGCAGCAGCAGTGCTGCCGCAGTATAGCTACGCGGCATGGGCTTTGCCGCTACGCGGTAACGTGGCATTTCCTTTTGCCGCAGTACGGTGGCGCGGCAGATGGGTATTTCCACATTTCCCTGTGAATCGTGGGTATTTCTATATTTATGATTTTTTTTGGCAAAAATTTTTTTAAACCAATGATCAGAACTGACGTGTATTGTGTAATCAGCTTCTTAAAAAAACCTTATCCCCCTACTGGTAGGATCCGTTGTGTTCTAGTTGGTTAGGATACTCGGCTCTCACCCGAGGGACCCGGGTTCGAGTCCCGACGACGGATCCTTTTTTTTACGGCTTTATTTCTGCTACTTTTTTTTTTTCTTCTGAAATGAGCGCATCGCGACCGTCCAAAAAGAGGATTCCTCGCTTCCTTCGCTCCATTTCTGCTTTCCCTCCGCCGCTCAAAAAGCAGCCACCCCCACCGCCGGCCGACCGCCTCCTCCCATCCCGTCTTCCTTCCACACCTGCACCTCCGCCACGATGTAGTCGCGGCGAGGCTATAAACCTCGGCTCTCGCCGCAGCATTCCCGTTCCCCGCACGGATCGGAAAGGCGTAGGTACTAACGTCTAGCCACCGATGGGCAACGCTGCGTTCTGGCGGCGCCCGGAGGTGGAGGAGCGGCTCACGCAGCCGCGCCGCCTCGTCCGGCAGCTGTCCGACGTCGACCCCGGCCGCCTCCGCCGCCTCATCCGCTCCGGGGACCTCGCGCCGTGCTTTGACGCCGCCGAGGACGCCGCTGCCGGCCACGCCGAGGAGTGCCCCATCTGCTTCTACGTATGACCAGTTGACCACCAGACTTGGCTTCTGCGTTCTGATGTTTCCGTTCTGATAGAATTTGTTTGCTCCCTTGCCCTCTATGCATGCAGTTCTGCCCGACCTTGAATCGATCCAAGTGTTGCGGCAAAGGGATCTGCACTGGTGGGTTCCTCTTCCTCGAGATATCTGTCCTAATTTTGCAAAATCCTTGTAATGAAATTCAGAAATAGTCAAAACCTTGTACTGAAATTCAGAAATAGTCATTGAACTCTGGTAGTTTTGACAAAGAACGGAAATGTATACATATGAAATCAACCAAGAGGGTGATTGTAACAAACCATTAGTACCTGCAGACGTCAGTTGCGCTACAGATGCCACGTTTCATGTTCGGCTCAAGTACTGTTCCTCTATATTTCTGTTCTTGTTTCTGTTTTTGTCTGCAAAATACTTTGCATCTTCAGTTTATTCATGCCTCACGAATGTTATTTCTCATTTTAGTTCTTCAGTATAATGTTTTGAGAAGTTACTTACTAACGGTGTCATGGTCCTTTATCCTGCAGAGTGCTTCTTGCAGCTGATGCCGTCAAACGGTTCAAAAGTTGTCCAGTATCCTATCGTTATACCTAGTTGGCGTGCAATGTGTGCATTAGTATTTTACATGTCCCATCAACATCTTTTACTAAATCCAATCTCACAGATGCTCAATACTTCTTACTTTCGGTTTTATCTCAATTGAAGTATTGGACATATAAGTACTCGCTAGGCCCTTTTTTATAAGCATATTTCCTGGTACTTAAAGATACATAGATGAAACTCTTTGCCAGCTGCCAGCTGAATTTTGCACCTGAATTCCCTTAACTGGCAATGCAGCTGTCCATTCTGCAAAACAGCATCCTACGCAGTTGAATACCGTGGTGCTCGAACCTTAAGTCAGAAGAAACTTGAGCAGGAGGTAAGTTTTCTTTTAGAGATTCTCATCAACAACATCATACCTTATAATTTCTAACTAGTATTTCCTCTAAATCTCCTATAGGAAGAACAGAACGTCGATGAGGCTAAGAGTACATTCAAAGCCTCAGATTGCTGGTGAACTTATTCAACCTTAGAATTGCAAGCCTGATTTGTCGTTGCTAAAAGATTGACGTTTCACAAAAAAAAAACATTGCTAAAAGATTATTAACCTACTTCTAATTTTTGTAACCTATGGAGTACTTTCATGACCGTCATTATCATAACCGAAATAATTCAAATATCAACTTATGCAGAAATCCGATTTCAGCAGTAGTGGTTCAGGTGTGAGTGCCACTGTACATTGAAGCAAAATTATTCTGCCAGTGTCAGTAAAAGAATAGGATTTGGTATAGAACTGTGGAACCGACTCTCCAGACAAATATTAGTTCCAAGTGTTAAAGCCTAAATTATGTTCGTGGTGGTCATGAACTCCACGTAAGCATCCAATAATGCAACCGCGCAATTGTTTCGATTCCATTCGGTGCACTTGGCCGATGCAGAGTCCTGGCCTGCTTTTCCATTTTGCATTTGTCCCTCATGTTTAGTTTTTTTAAAAAAAAATCTTTGGAGGCGCGTTTTGTCTACTACTGTCAATTTTACAATATGGTAAAGTTAGCATAAAATGTATTCTTCAGCTCAGACGTAATCTTTTTGCTCATTTATAAATGCTTCAGACTAGATTCAAAATATATTACATTTCATTTGCCAGAATAAGTATTTGATAATACCGTTCCAGAAAAAACCATTCCCAAGTGCTTGTGGTAGTATACTCAAAGCTATTGTGTCGTAAACTTTCTACTATATTCTATAGAAGCTGAATGTTGTTTAACCATTATGTGCATCTGCGCTGTACTTACTAGATAGCAGAACGTTCAATCTGCATCTGTATAAAACTGCAGAAGAAGATCCTCACAATTCACATGAAATTTTCATGTCTCACGAGTATTACTTAGTACCTAATCACAAACTAAAAATAGAATTGCTAGTATTAGCATAGCTTGATTGTCGATGAAGAGTGTCTATTCCCACTGAACCATGTATTTTCATACGAAAGCCGATGAGACGAGGCAAGGCAAGCACATGCAATCTGGAAACATCTATTCGGAGCCTCCTAGTATGAGCATAGCAAATTAGCAAATACCAATCAAAGCTTGAGCCAAATCTCTCGTGAGTTCCTAGGACAAGACGAGCTGCCATTGCCAATGGTTAAGCTCCAAAGCATTAGGTCGCGTTCACATGCGCCCGTGAGGCCGTGGAGGGATAATCCAGTCACCATTTGCACTTGCAAACCATCTTTTACAGTAAGCATCATGTGCATGCGACCAATACATTAAGCGGAAATTGCGGCTATATAAACACCCATAAATCACACACTGGCACTCACATCATTAGCAGGATCACAAACAGAACTCGATCTCAAATCTCAATCGCCAATGGCATCTCGTAGAGCTCGTGTTCTTGCTGTTCTTGTGGCACTAGTTTCAGTAGGCGTTGTGAAGGGAAGACCAGTGAGAAGAAGCAACTTGGGTGTGGGTCTTGGTGCTGATGGTGGCATAAGCATAGGGCTTGACCTTGGGTTAGGTGGCTCCGGCTCCGGCTCTGCCTCTAGCTCAGTGCAGGGGTCAGGTTTCGGTGCCTACACTGCGTCTGGTCAGGGTTCGGGCATGGGCTCCGGGTTTGGTTATGGCTCCGGCTCCGAGTTTGGAGCCGGTAACCAGGGCTTGGCTCCTGGCTGCGGTTCAGGCACATCATCCTGTTCAGGCTTAGGCTCGGGCTCGGGATCTGCAGCATCAGGTACGTCGATAAACGTTGGTGCTGGTGTGGGTTCAAATGGTGGGGTGCACGGTGGCTCGGACTGTAACACTGGCTCTGGCTCCGGCTCCGAGTTTGGAGCCAGTAACGAGGGTTCGGTTTCTGACTGCGGTTCAGGCACATCATCCTGTTCGGGCTCGGGCTCAGGTTCGGGACCTGCAGGATTAGGCACGTCAATAAACGTTGGTGTTGGTGTTGGTTCGAATGGTGGGGTGCATGGTGGCTCGGACTGTAAAGCTGGTTCAAGCTCAGGCTCAGGCTCATACCGCTCATGTGGGCGTGGGTCTTCCAATGTTGGTTCGAGTTCAGGGGTGGGTTTAGTTGGTAATGTTGGGCCAAGTGGCGGGTGTTCGTCTTGTGATTCTGGGTCTGGGTCAGGGTCCGGTGCCATTGGTGGCTCGTCATCGAGCTCCGGCTCTGGCTCCAGCTCAAACTCTGTCTCGAGCGCAGGCGCAGGATTTGGTGCCTCTGGTTCTATGCCTGGGCCAGGTTCAGGCTCATCGTCTGGCTCCGTAGGGATGTCCTATGGATCATCAGGTTAGTGCTTAGTTTTGTAATTAATTTAATTTAATTATTCGTGTTGTAGGCTTGTGGCTAACTTGGCAGTGCTTTTATTCTTCACTTGGCCTCATTTTAGGTGCAGGCTCATTTGGTGGATCAAGCAACGGCCCATACTCTAATTCCGGCCCTACGTCAGGCGCAAACTCAGGCGCCGGCTCAAGCTCCGGCGCGTTCAGTGCATCGGGCAGTGGGTGGAACTCCATGTCGGGCTCAGAATCAAGCTCTAGCTCTAACTCCCAATCCGGCTCGAGCTCAGGTCCATGACTATCCTGTGTTCTACACGCTTGGATATTAATTATTGGTATGCGAATATGCGATGTCGTAGTGCACGATCGTTATACCTTGCATTGTTGTGCATGATTCCTACTACGGAGTATCCACAGAACTCTCTTGGAGAGGTGCCAACTTTGCGAACAGGATACGACTCCGCCTTTTAAAAAAATAAATACAATACATTATTTCTTTTGGATTTGTTTTGGTCTTTCCGTTGAAAAAGTTTTCACCATGTAGTATGAAGAAAGATAGTAAAACACCGGTTTGGTGTTTGTTGCAGGATCCATTGGTTCCGGATCATCTGCTGCCGCCGGATCCAGCTCTAAATCCAGCTCAAGTTCCGGTGCAGACTCAGGCTCAAGCTCAGGCCTAGCATGGTCCAGCTCCAACTCTGGAGCTAGCTCAGCTACACTGCCCGAGTCTAGCTTCGGCACAGGCGCTGCTTCCAGCTCGAGCGCATGGTCTGGCTCCGGCTCGAGCTCCGGCTCGCTCTCAGGATCCGGAGCTGGGTTTTCCAGCTGGTCTAGCTCATCGTCCAGCTCGGGTTCTGGGTTTGGTCAGGGTTTCGGTGGCGGGCATGGGTTCGGAGCCGGAGCTCGACCAGGGTTCGGCTTCGGTGGAGGAGGAGGGTTTGGAGCTGGAGCTGGAGCAGGTGATGGGCGAGCTGGCTGGGGCAAGCACCATTAAGCGATCTTTGTTTTGATGGTTGATACTGTATTTGCAATTGCTTCCGTTCTGCTACAAAGTTAAGCTTTTCCTTTGGTCGTATGCATCATGCTCGTTATGCTATGCATGTAGAGGTCCGAACTTTGTTCCATTATCTAAAACCACGTTAAGTTTTACTGGGGAAATAAGCTTCTGCAAGTGCCATCTTGAGTCAGCCGCTCAGGTGCTCATGATTTCTTTGAAATGAAATGCTCAAGTATGCAAATGGAGTGCGCGGTTGTTCATAGGTACGTGTTTCGACCAGAGATTTATATTTTGGATGGCCAAAAATTTCTTCCGCTAGCAAAATGTACGAAATTTTGCTAAAATTTCATCGGAATTTAAACCATTCTATGTCGTTTTGTTACTTCTTGGGCTACTCAAGCAATAATATAGTCGTCTCCTCACTGCACCACTCCGACAACATCCATAACACACCCAAAATTGTACTCCCTCCGGTCATAAATAATTGACGTTTGAGATACGTGCCAGTCAAAATTTTGTAACTTGAGTCACGAATATCTTTTTAAATAATTAGATTGTGCACATAAAAATTATATATGTAGATTCGTCTCAAAAATACTTCAATAATATTATAATTTTAGTGGATTTTAAAAATAAATTATAATAGTAATTAGTGGTCAAAGTTATATCTTGGAGACCGTGCAAAATCAAAAACGTCAAATATTTGTGACCGAAGGGAATAACTAGTTTCATATTTGGGGTGGCCAAAATATTCGGTTCGCTACCGAAATTACTAGAATCCCTTGTTCTGGCCGGTACGGTCAGAAAGGTGAAATCCTTGAGATATGTGCTAAACTGCTCTGCATATGGCGCGCATGCACGGCACGCGTGCCCGGAGCGCGCGCTCCCTCGCCGGCGCACGCACGGGCGCGGTTCGGCGTGGGCACGGTGCTCGCCGCGCGTGCCACTGCCGCCGGCACGGCCACAAGTATGGCCTACATGTGGCCGGCCATCAATTACTTCCGTCTACGTGCGGCTGCCACGTCGCGCGCACGTGCGGCTGGCGCAGGCCGGGATTTCAAACAGCAAAGACGTACTTAAACTACGGTAGAAGAAGACTCTAGAGAAGACATCGCGTTAACAGATCGGAGACGTTGGAGACGACGGCGGCGGCGGAGGAAAAAGTGGCGAACCGTCTTTCAACAAAGCTCGTCGGTAATTAGACCCTCTTCTTATCTTAAAACTTCGGATTTCAACTAGATTTTGTTTTCTAGAGTTAGGGTTTGTTGACGTCTGTCCCGTTCTCCATAGCGGCGTCAATGACGAAACAATTTGGTATAGTAATAAGATCTCTTCTTATATTCATTGGCGTGGTGGTTGCCTACGGTGACCTCTTCGACGACATCTTTGGTAGGGTTGGTATCCGTGGTTTATCCTCGATTTGATCGTTGGCTATTGGGATTTGTCTTTCCCTATGGTGTGAGTTTTGTGTTGGGCTATTGTGCAAAGTTTCTCTTCACAACTACGTCGGATGCTTTTGTCAGTCTGCAAATATGGTCGACAGAAGCAGATCTGAGAAGAATGGTGGGGGAGCTAGATTGGGGTGTTCGTGCATCATCTCTGGCAAGAAAAAATACATGCTTTTCAGACCGTGCATAAAATTCCTATTATCATATTATTAGTGCAAGCACTATACTACTCATGCTACAAATGCTTGTTCCATGCGAGAGGAATGCATGTTGATCTTAATACTGCTTCTTGCAGGTGTTGGTTCTATAGGTGAAGTTATGTTGTATTTTTTTTGTGGTTGTAACCCTTTAATCAATGATCTAATAGAAATTCTATTATTCTAAAAAAAGACGTACTTAAACTATTGGGGCTATTCATTTTGCCTGATCCAGTGCTTTGATAACCTCTTACCCCTAGGGGTTAGACGAGGAGTACATCCGAACCGTATATGTTTAATCCAACAACATAGACAACTCTTACTACCTAGTGTTCTATAGAAGCGCTCAATACGAACCGAGAAAATACTTCACACACGTATAAAGATTTTCTTGTCCTTGTCTGCACCGTCCGGTCATGATGTCCTTATCTCCACTCCCAGTTTTCTTTCCGCACTACTATGGATAGTCAAACAATGAGAAAAATTGGATTCCATTGTTAACCAGTCCTATCAAAAGTAGGAATTTGAGCCCTAGCACAAGGTTTCATTAAAATATGTATGATTTTCCGATCTAAATCGAGCAGATTTTCATAAAAAAGAACTTGTTCGACATGTTATATTCAATACTGATAGAAAAAAAAAACCCAACTCCATATTCTTAAAAAAGAGGAGAAATAGAACAAGTCAAAATGATATGGGTCCGAACACAATCCTTGTACAAGTGAATCCATAATCTCGAAGACACATACCGCTAAATGTTTATAAATATAAATATACGCTTAAAGAGAGCGCTGAGTGACACATTATCACCACCCCGATCGCCACCGCTTAACGGGAAGCTAGTTGATGGATGATCACACTGCGCGTGAGGACGGGCGGCCGACCACCGCTCGCCGTGAAACCCAGCTGGGCGCAGCGACCGCCTCGATTCTAGCTACTTTGTGACGTAGCACGCAGTACCAATATGTCCTCTCTGTGATCCCTGTTGATCCATTAGAGTGTTGGTAACAGTGGCTTTGTTTACTTGTTGTAGCTAACTATATTACTATAAAATAGGGTTGTAAATAATAAAAATAAGATTAAGAATAAAATATAAAAGAGAGATATATAGGGATTAAAAAAATAGAGTTGCAGATGGAGACGAAATAAAATAGGATCAAATAAGGTAGAAAGATGAATAGTAAAAAATAAATAAAAATAAGGCTAGTTTTGCGAATGCTCTTATGGGCTGTTTGGTTGCCTTCTCAGCTCAACCAGGTTATATGAGCTCAGCAAGGCTAGTAGGAGACAGGCTAAGGTGATACAAGGGGATGTTATTTGGTTGGTTGTATGAGATTGGACAGGCTATGCAAAGATATTGTTTGGTTGGCTGCACTATGAGGGAAATGGGATGGACAAATTCAAAAGAGTGAAATAAAAAACAAATACTGTAACAAAAATAAATTCAAAACGAAAATTAAAATTAAAAAATAAATACAGGAACAAAAATAAATTCAAAACAAAAATAAAAATTCAAAAACAAATCTGGAACAAAAATAAATTCAGAAACAAAAATAAATTTAAAAAATATTGGAATGAAAATAAATTCAAAAATGAAAATAAAAATTTTAAAAAACAAATACAGGAAATCAATAAATTTAAAAACAAAATAAAATGTAGAAAATAGAAAATAAATAAATTCAAAAACAAAAATAAAAATAAAAAAATGAATTTTTTTCAAGACCTTGTACTTGAACATACGGTTCCATTTTTTTGTTTCGTTGAATTTGGATGTCATTTGAATTTTAAAATAATTTTTAAATGTGGGAATGAACATGTTGTGACAGTGCGCGTAGTGACTTAGTCTTTGCTCGTTGCCCTGCGCGGGCTGATACACAGGATTTCCACGTTTGTCCTCAGCCAGGTAAGTAGAGTGCTTTTGTATGCGTTGGCACAGTGCTCTGTATAGACAACCAAACAAAAGAAAGTTGCATGTGCTGATGCAAGGCTGGGCTGAGCAGAACAACCAAACAGCATATTAATGCCCCCATAGGTAAGCGGGCAAGGTCACGTAGCATCCCAGGACAGGAACATTGACCCATGTATGGCTGGCTCCGGTGCGCCCCAGACGGGCCGTGGTCGAAATCAATTCGTCGCAAGTCGCAACGGTGAACCGTCCTCGGCGTACACACTCTCACGCCACGTTTATGGCCTGCCTCTCGCGCAGTCTCACGCCACATCGATCTCACCACTACGGCCGCTCTCATCCACTGTAGGGTCTACGACTCTATGGCTAGCTCCTGGTTTATTGAACCAAACTACTTCGGTTAGCTAAAAAATTGTGCGGTTTTCGTCGGTTTTGCGGAGCCTCATGCATGGTCACCGGCGATCGAATGGAACATGCGTGATGCAACAGGCACATGTGAACACCGAGCCGTCCAGTCGGAAACCAGTTGGCCGGACCGAAACACATGCGGTATCTGCACAGCTTCAATGTTCTTTGTTTAATTTGTTGGTCGCGTAGTCTAGTCTAGTTACATAGCACTACCAAACGCGGCATGCACCCTTTTCGATCGCCCATTGATAAGGGCGGTGCAGTGGTCGGCGGCGGTTGACCGGCCGGGGTGGCGGTGGCGCCGGCGCCGGCGGCTAGTCGTCGCTCTTGAAGCCTTTCCGTTGGGAGGCGGGCAGGTGAGAGGCGAGCGCTGGGCATCGGCCGGAGCGCGGCTCATTCAAGTCCCACGCGGGTGACCTACCGCCGGTTCGGAGTTCGGCCCCCGGTCTCTCGCGTCCAGACTCACTTGCGGCGCGGTCGCTGTTTCCTCCGTCGTTTTCGAGGTATCTCTCTCGCCACAGACTCACAGTCTGTCACAGACATCTCCCTCTGCGTCTCCTGCAGCACGTTGCCTACTTGCCTGCCACTGTCACTGCCACTGCAAGTAGTCAAGCTCAAGCACGTACGTAGGTGCTCGATCGCTGCATGCAATGCAATGCACACGTAATTTGATGGGAAAAAGACGCCCCGGTTTTGCCCTGGGTCACGTTCCTGCACCCGTGTAAAAAGTTGGTCCTGAGGAAGAAGAAGAACCTATCACCCAACCACCAACTGCATGTGCGACTGCGACGACGCCGATGAGCTCGAGCGAGCCCTCCTGCCTCCGGTGCAGCCTTTTTCCGCGGTGGCGGTGAGCGCAGCGGCCTTTTTCCCCAAATCGGCAATGGGCATTCACGCACAGTGGCCTCTGCCCTCTGCAGCTGCAGTGATCCTTCAGATACCGCACAGGCGGTAGCAGCAGCAAACAGCTACAGCGGGTGCGATCAATCGATGCGAGCCCCCAGGCTTTGTCGCAGCAGCTGTGGGCTGTAAGCATATGTAGCAGGCACTTTTTATAACACTGTTTATTTGATTTAGGATAGAGTAGCTACTAGAGAGAATAAATCTTTTAGAGTGTAGTGTAAAATGTAAAGAAATTTTAGATGGATAGATAGAGTATGTAGAAAATAGTGTTATAGAGTGAAAATTTGAAGCAGTTGATGTGGATGCTCTAAGGTACTAAATTCACCACAAGGATGCAGCCAGGACGTCGTTCGGCCACATAGGCTCCGTTCTTTTCAGCAGACCGCCGGCGGTCGGCGGCCGACGGTCTGCTACAGTAAAAAAATTTAGATTTTTTTTTGCCCATTTAAACATTTTTTCAAAAACTTATAAATTTGCTACAGTAAAACCGTCAACCGCCAACCGCCGAAAGAAACAGACCCATAATTTCTCGGCGAGGCACAACGCGAGGGCGCTCTCCGGTCGTTGGATCAGGATCCAATGACGCAGACAGAACGCGGTGATGATGGTAGCTACGGCTTATGGGGACTGGGGTGACGATGCAACGAACCATGCTGACAGAAAGATGATGTACATTGTACAGCCTTTTTCCTACAGTTCAGGCAGCTCCAGCAAGTGTGTTGTCTATTAATCACTGGTTTACTATCTCGTACAATGGAAAAATAATCCACGCTTGTATGAGAATTTTTTTTATGAGAAAATTGATTTGATGACACCGAAAGAAAGATGACATATTTTCCTTTCTAAAATCGAAACAAAACGGTACACTTTAATACCAAGCGAAACGGTATACTTTAATACCACTGAAAGATACTGTTGTTCCATTATTTGCTATTCGGTCCCTTCTATTAGCTTTTTCCTTTTTTCCCTCCAAAATAAATCATGTGAAAAATACCAAATTGCCCCCTATTTCCCTTTCCCACCCCTACCCCCATGCTCTTCCCAACCCTAGCCCTTCTCTCTCTCTACCCCCTAACCATTCCTGACACTGGCGTTCATCACGGCCTTCTTCCCCGCAAGCACCACCCCTCTCCCTTTCTGTCGATGTTGTCTCCTCCCAGACGATGAGCATCCGCCTCTCGGACAACAGCAAGGCAGGGTGGCGAGCTCGTGGATGGACGATGGAGTAGATTCGGGTGGGCGCAAGTGATGAGGAAGGCGGGGCAATGGGCTCATGGATGGACGGTGGAGCAGAGTCGGTCGGGCTGTGTGACGAGGCAGAGCTCCAGGACGGTGCCATGGTGGAGATATCTGGGCATGGTGAATGATGGCGCAGTGGTGGCAGATCTAGCCCATACTGACCATGAGTGATGATGGCGGTGGCACTAAGGTAAGTGGCGGCTCCTCCCCCTCCCTCTCTTTCAATCTCTCCCCCATCTCTTTCTGCCGGTGTCATCATCGTCGCTCTATGGTACCAACACCACCACTTGGTAGACCATCGCTAGTACTTTCTTTTCCTCCGGCTTCCCCTTCTCTTTCTTCTCCCTCTTAATATGTAGTAGCAAGGTGGCAAGGAGGCGGTGGCAGTGAGCTGCAGTGGTGGCTAACTAGAGGAGTAGAGAGAGAAAGGAGGAAAAATTGGAAGAAAAATGATAGGTTGGATGAAATGACAACATCTTTCAGTGGTATTAAAGTGTACTATTTCGTTTCGAAGGTAAAAAAACAAAATGTGCCATCTTTCAATTTCGTCAAATCAATTTTCTCTTTTTTTATCCATGTCCTCAATGTGCTCTAAATTTCGTGCTGCATTGTTCCATGTGCTCCAAAATTCGTAAAGATACAAGAAGAAAATCTTGTGAAGTAAAAAATCAGTGCTCCCAGTTCACCGCTTTAAAGTAGTAGCTACTAGTACTTGTTTACGTGTTACTCTAAAAGTTTAGCGCCCTTATCGATGGCCGTATGGATGGTAGGGGCGGTGGCCGGCGGCGACGGCATCTAGGTTGACCGGGAGAGCGTGTGGCGGCGAGTGGCGACGGCTAGTAGCTCTTCAGGTTGTCAGTTGGGAGACCAAATGCAGTAAAGGAGTCTTTGATGTGAGTTTAAGATTAAACACATGGCACGCAAGCATTGACATGAACAATTGGTTTACGTGCAGTACATGGAATCGGTTCTTCTTTTTACTAGTATATTGGCTCCACGTCATATTTATATAAAACAAACCTATACGGATCCTCAAGCTGACGAGTCCTAGTTAAAATCGGCAGTTCCATCCTATTGAGTCGACATCAACCATCAGAAACAGGTATTTAGGCCGGTTTAATGACAACATTGATCTACGAGTCTGTTTTTTTTACATTACATGGTACCTTTGGGTATCTCTAATCATAACCATTTATCAATTTAGATCCAATGGTTATAAGTAGACGGTGCCTCCTAGTATCTCCCCTCTATTTCCTTTTTACCTCCCGGTACCAATTATCGAAAGAGAAATTTTGGTATTTTACTTATGATCCTCCGTGAGGCTTCTCTTTCTTCCCTAAAAAAATGCCGCCATCCATATCGTCATTGGAGCTAGCGCCGCTGTCCACCACCTCTACGCTGGATTGTCGCCGCCAATCCTCGTCCGAGCGCCACTCGCGCTGCTGTGGCCACCACCTATGCGTCCGAGCGCTACTAGCATCACCACCATCTCTGCGTCCGAGCACTGCCACTGTTTTCATCGTCGTCCTAGAGCCCTGCACGGTCGTTTCCGCGCTCGGATGCTACTGGCCCCGCCGTCGCCTCCCAGTCTGATCGCCACCGCCTCTGCGTACGAGTGTTGTCGTCACCTCTACGTACGAGTGCCGCCGCCATCTCTGTGTCCAAGCGCTACTAACATCGCCACCACCTCTGCGTCCAAGCACTGCCACTGTTGTCGTCGCCATCTTAGAGCCCCTGCATGGCCGTCTCCATGCTCGGGTGCTACTGGCGCCGACGTCGCCTCCCAGTCCAATCGCTACCGCCTCTACGTACGAGTGTCGTCGCCGTCCCTGCGCCCGAGCGCCGCTGCCGCCTTTGCGTTCGAGTGTCGCCGCCCCTGCAACAGAGCGCCGCCATCCCCACACCTCATCCTTGCGCTGCCTCCACACCCAAGCCCCTTAGTCGCTCTCCTTTGTGTTGTTGTCGCCCCTCCGCCCTCGCCTCGCCATGATGTTACGTCGTCCCATGTCCTTGACACATGGGCGATGCCAACTCATCCCTGGCGCTGCTCTACTCCCGCATCCTCCCCGCTTGAGTGTCACGGGCTCTCCCGTCGTCAAGATACCTTTTGAAGGACCAAAGACCGTAAAAATCCTAATACCTCTTGAAGGACTGTAAAAATCCTTACGCCCAAGTAACTAAAGTTATTTCACTTATACAATGGAACAACTAATAAGAGAGATTTTATACACTAAAATGAATGTGATCCGTCCATTCTTCTCAACCCAACGGTTTACATTGATTTTGGTTTTTTCAATACTAACTAGGATAGTTTTTGCACTATAATAATACTATTCTATATTCTCATGAGAGATGTCCTCTAAAGAAACAGTTATATTTAAATTGTACTAGCACACTATTATACCATGTTGCGTACTGTAAAAGCACTAATAAAGGCGGCAGGAGTAGCACCAATGCTGTAGCACAACCATCTCTGTACAGAAAAGACACCATTTCAGGCGGCTTCACTAAGCATCACTCCTGATTCTCCAATTACCATCGTCTGCACAGATTTCTGCTTACCACATTGCTGACAGTATCTACTCGTTTTTATGCACTGTGACAGCTTGCCAGTAGCACCAGCAGCAGTGGTACAGAGCACAAGCTTGTGCACCGTTTAGGCTAGCTAATAGATCTCTTGGGTTGGGGCGTAGCACGAGCAAGGTCCAGAAGATGTCCATGCGACCATGTGAAGAGCTGAGACTCGAGGCTCGGCGCCATTGCCGCCCCTGGTGCGTGAGCACATTAATGTTTGATGGATGAGGCGAGCCAATGGCACGGGCGCGAGTAGACCGACGTGGCAGGGGCAATAACGCGCGGCTGCCAGGACCACGGAGGAGCACGGTTTAGAGCTATGTCCATGCAGAAATGTGAGCATGTTCTTGGTGATCTATTTGCGGGTATTGTTTTCGAGATCAACTGTTTGGCAGTTGACTGAAATCCCATCACCATTGGCGCAGCCTCGCTGTCCCTCTCCACCATCGCCCCTCCCTCTTTCCACTCTCCTTCCCCTCCGTCGGCAAACCTGCAGCCGTGGCAGCGCCCACTGCCTCACTGCACCGCTACTGCCGCCTCCCACTGTCAGGTTGCCACTAGCCTGGCTTCCTTCTAAGCCCAAGGGGCCATGCTGAACCCCTCTTCTAACTCTAACCCTAACCCTAACTGCAACGAGCTCCAGCGAGATCCGTGAAAGGCAAAATAGAGCAGAGGGGAGCTCGGGGAGATGAGAGAGAGGAGGAAGAGATGAGATGGAGGAGCACAAGTGACTTCAACGACCGCCAATTTGCAGTTCCTTTTTTCTAACTTTTACCACTAGCTAACAGAATTGTAAACAATTAAAATATATCGATGGATGTTAGATCCAAACCATCTGTGAGGCACTATAGCAATATACTGTAGTGGGCTAGTGGCTAACTGAAATATTGTAGCCTAAGTATTGTAGCCGTCGGATCAAAAAAATAGATGGCTGAGATTGTGTGCGGTAGCTTAACATACCGTCCCACATCAAACCATATGTGTACTCCATCCCTCGCTCATTGATAGCTAGGTTCATCAATGAAAGATCAGTTCAAAACATTACTACAAAATATCGGTGATACGCTTATGATTTTCAGCAAAATGTTGTTATAGGGAAAAAACGATGTATTAGCATTAGCACACTTTTACGTTTTAGCACAACTGAACCCAAGCTGAGTTAAATATGGCCGGTAGTTAGATTTTTGCGAACACTGATCTTCCTCTGCTTTACAGGAAGCTACAATACAATCTTAACATAACAAGGACACGTTTATAAAAATAACACAAAATATCATTACAAAATATATAAGCAATTAATTTCCTCCTTTTCCTCTTTCTTTTTATATTTGCTTCCAATAGAAACAACATTAGTTTCTTAATCATTTTTTTGCCTTGTTTCTACTATATAATCCATTTGTTGAATAAGAATCAATCGTCTTGATATCTCTTCTCATTAATTATCATCCACCTCGGCAATCCATCCTATATAGCTATTATAGAAACGGTTGATATTAGGAGCCCCCTAATCATACCAAACAACTAATAAAGAAAATACCTCCACACTGACCCAATTTCCAGCCAGACTCCGGATTGATCAACTCGGATTTGCTATCAGGCAGCTTGATCTGTTTTTGGATTTAAGTCGATTTGATGGCCTTGCTCGAAGGGCGGGGTGGTGAGGCAACAGTGTCACCGTATCAGCCATGGGATTGGCATAAAGCAATGGGAGAAGTTAGCCAACGGATCAACAAGGAGGTCAAAGAGTCATTAGGAGGATAGCAGGTGATGGATGGTGGATCTTGCGGCGGGAGCTAGCTAATAGATACGAGGGAAACAAGGTGGGGGCAGGGGTACCTCGTTAGAAAAGAAGAAGATGCGGGCTAGAGGAAGGAGGAGGGTGCGACGCTAGCAGATGAGCAATGGACAAGGGTGAGGACAGGGGATCTCTCCATGTAGGCTAGAGGAAGGAGAAGGGTGCGGTGTTGGTGGAGGGGCAACGGAGGTGTACCGGTGCTGACACGCCATCTGCATAGAGGAGGAGCGAACATAGATGACAACGGCTACAACACGAGACGAGAGGAGAGGAAGAAGATTAGGGGTGAAATTAAGGGGTAAACTATAAACATGGAAGATGAGATAGATCTTGATCCAACCTTAACAAAAAAAAATCGACTGCAATTTTTTTATTTTTTAGTTGACTATACAATAGACTTGTGTTGAGGAGGAGCGGGGCACGGCGGCTGCAACAGGAGGGATCGGAGGAAGGAAATTAGGTCTGAAGGGGTATGTTATAAACAAGACATATGGAATAGATCATGACCCATATATGCAATAGAACCTATCAATCAGCATCATCGAATGACACATATATTGTAAATTGGAAGATATACATTAGTTGCGATGTCGTCGATGAAGAAGAAAAGAGGAATAATTGGGCACGCGCTAGCTGGACCACATGCTCCATACTAGCCCGCGCATGCATTGGTCTGCAATTCTTCTTCATAATTTCTTGGCTGATTAGTTATTGGGGGAGAGAGAGAGATGTATATATCCACCCAAGAACAATGCTGTGAAACGCCATTGAACATATGCACTGTGATCCGGACGGACCACGATGCACTCTCTCCAAGTACGCGCGTACGTACTGCCTGCATCGGTACATAGACGCAATTAACATTCTTGCTCGCCGAGCTGGACACACCAGAATGACCGGCCTGATATATAGTACAACAATAGTGCTGGTGTTGAGGCCGGCCTACGATATTTGGAGTCGAGGCTTATCTGCGTGCCTACGTACGTACGTGTACCCACCCTTGCGTTCGGTACGTATTGCCAATTTAGTAGCTAGGGCTAGGCTAGCCCAATATATTTTGGGCGATACTGCAGCTCACTCCACACTCCAGCTTAATTAATTTGTTTTTAGGCATTCGGAGTATATTTTGGGTGGGCATATGGATTAAGAGGTGGTAAAATCAAGAGAAGGGCGTAAAGAGATGATCATGCTGCCTATGTCATAAATATGTTGAAAACATGAAAGAGAATATTGGTTAGAGCACCTCCAGAAAAAACCTTTAAATTTATCCTCTATAACACTATTTTCTATAAACTCTATGCATTCTCAAAAATTCATTCACACTTTACACTGCATTTTAAAAAAAAATTCCTCTGGTAGGGACTCTATCCCTAAAAAGTTAAATAAACATTGTTTTACAGCTCCGGCTAGATATGCTCTTAGAGAGTTGTAAATAAATGTAAGAGAGAGAAATGTGTAATAAATAATGACATAGAAGGAAAAATACCAATAACTTCACATGCATGTCTTATACTCTTATTTTGAAGTAAACCTACTAAAACTACATGCCTTAATTATAATTTGAACTGGAGGGAGTTTTGAACCGATAAAAATGGAAAAGGCACTTATAGGTACACTAGGGTAAGAGATTACCGGACCATTGCATTAAAAAAGCTTTGCTCACTTAATGACACACACGTACAAAATCCCAAATGTGGAAAGAGCTTCTTACTCAAGTGATGACACACACGTCGCTCAATCAATTCAAGGCCTGTTCTTCTCAGTTTATTTGTTTTAAACTTATTTATTTATTTGACTTATCTCATAGCTTCGAGAATTTTTGAGATGGCCTCAAGAGCCGGATATCCTTGGTTTTTAGGGTTTAGGGAGCTTTTAGACACATCTACGAGATAAAAAAAAATTCAAAAAAGTGATAAAAAAGTCAAAATAAGTCACATCTTATCTGACTCATTTCGTGTCTTATTTGACATTTTTTTATTACTTTTTGAATCCTTTTTTTATCTTGTAGACGTGTCTAAAAGCTTCCTAAATCTTAAAAACTAAGGGCATTCGGCTCTCGAGACCACCTCGAAAAATTCTCGAAATTACGAGATAAGTCAAATAAGCAAATAAGTTTAAGACAAATAAGCTGAGAAGAACGGGCCCTCGAGTCATGGTTGCTCGTAGACTCGTAGTTACTGCAGCGGTACACCGTGCCGTTTCGTAGACTCGTAGTTACTGCAGCGATACACCGTGCCCGTTTAATTAGCGTCAAAGCACCAACTCGAGATGGCTAACCGCGTGCGCGAGCTCGTCGCAGAATGGAAATTAATTAAGGGCGCTGTCGTTGAATTCTTCAGCATGCTCGTTTAGCTCACTCCCCTCTTGTATTATAAATAGGGAGCTGAGCCTGAGGTGCTGGTGCTCCAAAGCACGTACGCCACTAGGGTGAGACATTAATTGAGGTATCCTAACACAAGAACTGAAAGGCTATAGCTCAGCTCCCTCTCCCTCTCCCTCCTTAACTCTACCTCTGGCTGGGGCGGCGCCGGCCATGGTTTCCCCCTTGTCTTCTTGGCCATGGGCGAGCCTAGGTTCATACAAGGCAAGGACATGCTTGCAATTGCATGCAACCTTACACCTCTCTATTCTTCTTCTTCGCCGCCATTGCTGTGGCGATCGATCTGGCTACCGGAGTTGTTTTTTTTCGGTGTCTTTTCTTTCCCTTTCTTGATGATCGATCGATGCTTGGATTTGTGTGTGCAGTACCTGCTGTACGGGCCTCTGGTGGCGAAGGTGGTGCAGGCGTGGAGGGAGCAAGACAGCGCGCCGCTGGGCTCGTGGTGCCTCCACCTCCTCCTCCTCCTCGCGCTCCGCTCGCTCACCTACCAGCTCTGGTTCTCCTACAGCAGCATGCTCTTCTTCACCCGCCGCCGCCGCGTCGTCAAGCACGGCGTCGACTTCCGGCAGATCGACGCCGAGTGGGACTGGTAATTAATTAATTAACCGACAAGGCTACCGCCCTAATTACCTCTATTTGTTCATGACGACGCCACACAGATAACTGCAGAGACTGTAAAGCATCGCCCGTCTATGGTTGAAGCGACTGCCTAGTCACCTATTATCTACCCACCTTGGTTATGTGCATCTCACATTTCATAATGCAGAGACTGAAACTTTCTTCTCATTATCTTAAAAAAAATCACTTGAACACCACGTTTGCCCGTAAAATTTATAGTACGTTTTTAGGTGCGGTTAATTAGATCAGCATGTTTGATGTTTGGGACTGATTCCATTGGCTGAATCGATCCCAATAGAACTGAAGAGTTTTCAGCTGCGATTTTGCGCAAGCATGGAAGGATCAGACATTCAGACTGTGCATAATACAATACACATATGGTCTCTGTGTTGTTCCTTCTGCTCAGTTTAGTTTGATGACCCCTGGCCGGCTGGCCTCCTGGGGGGGCCACATTGCGCTATGTAGTAAATGTGCAATAATTTCATCTGCAATTTTTTTGGTGTTCGTTGGTCGATCGATCAACTCAAAAGCAGTACTAGCTAGCGCGTACATGTTTCAAGATATATATGTACGACCCATGGCTAAATGCTAAGTACCACATGGTGTACTTCAGAGCCGTTCTTCCTTCCAAGAATTTAAGCTAGACGAGTACTGAGGCGATTAATTTCCAGCAGAAACTTTGTCAGATTTCTGGTGCGACGATGAACAGTATTATAGGACAGTAGTGCAGCGGTTGTGCCGGGTGTTTTTTTTATATAAGGTAGTGTTTATTTGGACGATTGCGTTTGCGTTTGATTATAAGCTGAAAATTTATTATTTTTGTATAAATCAAACGCTTTGACGTTTGGTAGCCAATTTTTACAGATCTTACTATTTCTTCTCAAAGCTTTCAAAACCATTTTTTCTATAATTTTTTGATGCCTCGAATGTCCTTATCAAGAAGTTACAAATTTTCAGCTTATAAGCAAACGCAAACGCAACCGTTCAAAGAAACACTACCTAAGTTAACGATTTGGTTGAGCTCTTTCTAGATGAAGAGGTCGCTTCTTCTTGATGCATATTGTATTCTCTTCTTCCTGTAGTGAAATGGCATAGCTTCTTTCTATTGTTTAAAAAATTGAATAGTTTTAGTTAGTTGCTGATTCATCTCATTATCAACATGGGCATGAGCTTAATTAATTCTCGGTTGTGCTTTGGTATAACTGGATGTCTGGATGGGTTCATTAATTGTGCAGGGATAACATGGTGATCATGCAAACCCTAATCGGGGCCCTGGTGAGCAGTATGGCCTTCTTCCCGGCCATAAGTGACATCCGGCTGTGGGACCCGCGGGGGTGGGCCGTGGCCTTGCTGCTCCACGTGGCCGTCTCAGAGCCGGCTTTCTACTGGGCCCACCGGGCCCTCCATTGGGCCCCACTCTTCAGCCGCTACCACTCCAAGCACCACGCGTCCCGGGTCACCCAGCCGCTCACCGGTACGCGCTAATAAATCAACCCGCTTCGTAGTAATGGCGTTTTAGGAGGTCTTAATCGCATAATTACCTGATCCGGTCGTCGTCTCTAACCTGCAGCTGGGTACGGCACGCCATTGGAGAGCCTGGTCCTGACGCTGGCGATGGGGGCCCCACTTGTCGGTGCCTTCCTGGCCGGGACCGGCTCCGTGAGCCTGGTCTATGGACACGTCTTCTTCTTCGACTACCTCAGGTGCATGGGGTACAGCAACGTGGAGGTCATATCGCACGAGACCTTCGAGGCCTTCCCGCCTCTCAGATACCTCGTCTACACCCCAACGTGAGTCATTTCATTGCTGCTTCTCCATGCAAATGGATTCCCAGGATGCTAGCTTCCATTTTGCTTAATCTTAGTTGGTGAAATAGAAATACCCTGTGGTATATATTCGTAATAGCTGGCTAGAAATATGGAATACATAGGCCTAAAGTTCACTTTACTGATCACGGATGATCCGACCAAATCCCAACATATACCATCTGGCCGCTTTATTCGTTGGTAGGCTAGCTAAATTTTGAGAGCTTTTCCAAAACGGCGGTTTGGAGAGTATTCCCACTTTGGTGACTTGTATTCGAGAGCTTTAACCATCGGTGTCGAGATAAAAAAAAAAGAGCTTAAGAAACCAAAGCGTTAAACTATTCTATGCGAAGGTATATCTTCAGCAAAAACTTTAAATTTCTCTTCTATAACACGATTCTCTACAAACTCTATCCATATTTTAAAATTTCTTCACACTTATATTATATTCTAAAAGATTTTTTTTTTCTAGTAGAGACTCTATCGTAAAAAAAAAAACTGTGTTTGCAGCATCCGTTGGAAATGCTATAAGCTAAGAAGAACATGTACGGAAGTAAATGGCAGCCTATAGTCATCCAAACCAAAACGCAAAAGATGCCAACTCCCTGCCTGCAGTGCCGAATTGAAGTGGCACGGCCGGCAGGCACGAACGACCGCATTCATGGCGGTCTCGTGGAGCTGAGCTGATGATGCTAATCGATCCTAAGATCATCTTCAGTAGAGTCTTTAAAACAAAATCTTTTCTATATTTAGAGTTAATCATTATTCAGTAGAGTTTCTATCTCGATCTTTGAATTTAGAGTTTTTTTCTTCTAATTTTAAAATTTGGAGTCCCACTAGGGTAGGTGTACTTCACAAGCACCATGCAGGCACGTTTATGATCATGCTCTTATAGATTGGGATTGTTCTTTACATGCGATGTGCGAGCTGAAAGGAACTGCATTTACGATCATGATCTTTATCTGCTTCGTAAAGACTAATTAATTACTGGTAATTAACCTGTGACTGTGAATGCATATGGCGATCGATGTGCAGGTATCTGAGCCTGCACCACAGGGAGAAAGACTGCAATTTCTGCTTGTTCATGCCTCTGTTCGATGCCCTGGGAGGAACCATCAACTCCAGATCCTGGGAACTTCAGAAGGAGGTCGACTTAGGTATCACCATCATTTTCATCCATCTATATACACCTCATCCACAATTACACACCAGAAAATTACTCCATGCTTAAATAAGAATTTCTCTGTCTTTATCTCCACCGTCCGAGGTGCTTCAAGATTCGTGCAAAGAAATCCTCGTACAAGCATGAAATTCTTGTGCTACTCTGATCTGGAGCTGATTAATTTGAGGCATAATTAATTCCAATTTGCTAAATAGCAGTTGCCCACTTTTCAGTTTTGAGTGGATGACTATCTTTTCCAGTTAGTCTACATATTTTTCCATTTAGTTTAATAGCAGAAATTTAGTTATTTTGTATTAAAAATACTTACATATAGAAGCTGACATCAATTTTTTTAAAATTTTTTGTTGATGTTTGCTTTTATTGATATGTAAGGGGCCGCAATTATCTTCTTGTTGTCTCTTTCTTTAGGACGATTATCGGTGTTGTGATCTCCGAATTTGTTTTGGAGTTTTGGTATTCTTTTTTTGGAACGGTGGTGATTCTTTTTTTTGCTAGAAATTTGGTTTGTATTTTTTTTGGGTTTTTTGGGGTTAACTATATTTGGATATTTTGTTGGTATGTAGGTTTTTTTTTGTTGTTTTTAAGGTTGACCATACTGCAAATGAGTGCTAGTGTGCTACAAATCTTAAAAGCAGTCAGCTACCACCAAGCTGTTACCTAGTTAATTCGCGTCTTGCATCTAACTAATCGCAGGCAAGAACCACCGGGTGCCGGACTTCGTGTTCCTGGCGCACGTGGTGGACGTGATGTCGTCGATGCACGTGGCGTTCGCGTTCCGGGCGTGCAGCGCGCTGCCGTTCGCCAACCACCTCGTCCTGCTGCCGCTCTGGCCCCTCGCCTTCGCCTTCATGCTCCTCCAGTGGTTCTGCTCCAAGACCTACACCGTCAGCTTCTACAACCTCCGCGGCCGCCTCCACCAGACCTGGACCGTCCCCCGATACGGCTTCCAGGTGACGAACCTGAAGCCTCTATATAGTTTTTTAGGTAAACTGGTCGGTGCATGAAACTCTGACGACGATCGATCGCTACACTTTGTTGCAGTACTTCATCCCGTCGGCGAAGAAGGGCATCAACCACCAGATCGAGCTTGCCATCCTGAGGGCGGACAAGATGGGCGTCAAGGTGCTCAGCCTCGCCGCGCTCAACAAGGTGTGATACATGCATCAGACGGCCATGACCACAAGTCAATGACCAAGCAGTTTTGCTAGCGATCTAATCTGTCAGTACCAAGGCTGAGACGCTGTGTTTTTTTTTTTTTTGGTGTTCTGGTTGTGACAGAACGAAGCGCTCAATGGGGGTGGCACGCTGTTCGTGAGCAAGCACCCTAACCTGAGGGTGAGGGTGGTGCACGGCAACACCCTCACGGCGGCCGTCATCCTCAACGAGATTCCCAGCGACGTGAAGGAGGTGTTCCTCACCGGGGCGACGTCCAAGCTCGGCCGAGCCATCGCTCTCTACCTCTGCAGGAAGCAGATCAGAGTCCTGGTACGTTCAGACTCCAGATCGATTCACAATTTCACATGTATGCAATGCATCCCATGACCAGATCATCAGAGCAGGATAATGCATTCAAGCTAAGCTAGTGATCAGTAGTTCGATGCATGATACAGATCAAGATTATTCATGGCGTCCGCGGTTGTTGTTTCAGATGCTAACGATGTCGACGGAGAGGTTCCTGAACATTCAGAAGGAGGCGCCTGCGGAGTTCCAGCAGAACCTGGTGCAGGTCACCAAGTACCAGGCGGCCAAGAACTGCAAGGTACGTACGCATGTAGCTGCGAACGCTCGCTCGATTGCACAGTGTCAGATCAAAGATTCTGGACGGTGCAGTACTGCGATGCTGCTGGAATTGCTGAGTTCATGACGGCCATGCATGATGCATCTGTGGTTTTCAGACGTGGATCGTCGGCAAGTGGCTGTCGCCGAGGGAGCAGCGGTGGGCGCCGGCCGGCACGCACTTCCACCAGTTCGTCGTGCCGCCCATCATCGGCATCCGCCGCGACTGCACCTACGGCAAGCTCGCCGCCATGAGGCTCCCCAACGACGTCCAGGGCCTGGGCTTCTGCGAGGTAAGCAGGAGAAAGAAATTAGCCTTTAATTAACCCGTCATTAATCAACTGTTCTTGACCATGATCGATCTCGATCTGGGCATCGATGATGTTGCAGTACACGATGGAGAGGGGGGTGGTGCACGCGTGCCACGCCGGCGGCGTGGTGCATTGCCTGGAGGGGTGGGAGCACCACGAGGTGGGCGCCATCGACGTCGACCGGATCGACGTCGTGTGGCAGGCGGCGCTCAAGCACGGCCTGACGCCGGCGTGATAGCCGAGGGCGCCGCAAGCACGCACGCATATATACAGGGCCTCATGGCGGCGGCGCGTGACGCGACGCGGCAGGAATAACTCGTCGATTGCTCGATTGCTCCGCTATTAGAGGATTTGGAACCCTCCGACTTCACACAGTCGATGCCATCCTCACCGACATGTGGACGCGTGTGTTTGTGTCGTGTTAATGATAGCATTGTTAACATGTGTACGTATCGTAGTAGTAAGGATACCGCAAAATGGAAGGAGAGTTTGCCTTAGCTAATTTGGTGATCTTGCTTCGTCTGCGTCGTCCATGTGCGTGAAAGTGAAACCGTCGTTATACTTGATTACTTTCATACATGGTCATCACAGGTAGTTCACAACTCAAAATGATGCCATTAGTAGCATGCGTTCAGCGCTACGGTCTGCCGAATCGGAGCAGATCGTGGCCCAAAGCACGGTTGCATCGGCCCATCTTACGGCCCGTTAATTTGTTTCCAGACAATAGGACACCTGCTCGATCGGGCCGGCTGGTGCTAGTATTTCTCTCTCTAAAGTTTTTCTTGAGAGGATACAACCCTGCTCACACGAACTCATAGCAAACTCACGCACACCACACCATGTCCACCACACACAGGGCCTAAACTTAGAGACCGGACCTCCTTAGGTAAAAAATTTTATTTTTAACCTTTTTTTAAAAATTAATTTAAAATTAACCCTGGTGAAAAAATATTTTTATTTCTAATCCTTTTGAACGCGCCACTCGAGAAGGCGCCACCACACACTCATCTTGCCAGCTGCATGTGGCGCGGCAAGTGGCTGCCAGTGGCGCCATGTAACGGACAAGGGATGGCGTGGCAGCGCGGGCCCACCTTTGCGCAAGGCCACCACCGGCGCAAGAATAACGACCTTGACACTTACACATTGTGGTCGACGACGCCGACTGGCGGGCCCCACCTTTGCCGCACCACCCCGCCTAGCACGGCAAGAGCAATCCGGACACTTGCACTACCGATGCACCGACCATGCAGCCCTACTTTTGTTGCGCGCCACCACTCTGCGCGCAGCGAACCTTGTAATTATCGGGCCAAGCCCTTTCCTGGCGCATTTCTCTGCTCCTCCTCTCCTTCTCCGCCGCAAGAGCCGCCGCCCCGTCCATCTCCGGCCGATTCTCGTAAGAAAAAGCGTTGCCCACCCTCTTAGCAAGGTAATCTCCCTCACCACTTGAGCTATTTCTCACCCGATCTATCACATTTCGTGGTTGTTTGATAATTAGGGTTTTAGTTAAACTTTTGATTTAGGTTGGATTTGAGGTTGTTTAGTTTAATCTGAGTACCATGGGATACGCAACGCACATTCTGTCCATATTTGTAATGTGTGAAATTTGTTGCATGTTTCGATTTGTCGTTGAAATTTCAAATTTAGGGAAAGCGTAGGTGTAGCTATATATATGTAGTATATGCATGATGAAAATATATTATGTATAATCATGATGAAAATTTTTTCTATTCGTACGTACGTCCTTTTACGATATTATAGGGTAAAAGCATTTTTCACGTTTCGTGCACTATATACGATTGAACATTATTCAATTTTCTGTAATTTTGCATGTTAGGGCTAATTAGTTGTATGTGTTGTATAATTTGTGTAGATGGATCGTTTAGTTCGATTATTTTATGGGAAACTGTTAGAGCAAATGGGGAATTTGAGAATATGGAGGAGGAGGTTGTGTTGTTTGATAGGAGCCCAAGCTATGGTGATTTAGTGTCCCGATGTCGGTCTGTGCTGAGGTGTGGTGTTGGTGAAGGTGAATTGGTAATGCAGGGCAGATTTGATTGTACAAAGGCTAGGGCTCACTATTTGATGTTGAATATTTCATTCGAGTCGGATTGGAGTAACTATAAGGAGGTTGTGAAAAATTCAAACGTCAGTTGTTGGGAGGTGGTGGTTGATTTTTGTATTGGACTAACCGAGCAGAGAGTTCAGGAGGAAGTACTGCCTTTGACCCAAGAGGTGGGTATAGGTGTCGACACCCAGGTCACATGTGAAGCATTTCTTGCGGAGGCGGACAGAGAACCCTGCATTAACTTCGGTAGTGACTTTGCCATCGATGAGTTCGATGATGGAGTATTTGAAGAGGAAGAACATGACGTGGATGTAGATGAAATCTCTGTTGGGTCGGAGGATGAATCCGCGGATGAAGAAGTCGTACAAGACGATGGGGAGGATGAATTCGCCGATGAGGAAGCCGTACAAGACAATGGGGTACAAGGCGAACAAGATGGGGAGGAGGACGAAGATGAGGTGGATGACAAAGCCGTGCTGGAGGTTTCGTAGCCTAGCCATGGTGGATAGACGACAAGCATTGCACGGATTGTCAGCTGAGGAGAGGAGGCAGTTGAAGACAGTTCATGTCGACGTGCCGACCGTGGGCATCTTCGAGAACCTAAGCCGAAGCCACATGGCAATATGTGAGAGTGGCCTGTTGTCAACCGAGGTTGTGCTAGATGCTGAGAACTTGGAAATCCGAAAGGGTATGAAATTCGACACGCTTGCGGCGCTTGCGATTATTTCGATGGACTATGCGGTGAGGCATCATAGGCCGTACACCGTAATTCATTCTGATGTCAAAGTACGATACACTGTGAACTGTAAACAAGGATGCCTATGGGGCGTGTGGGCTCGGCTAGACAAGTATAGTCAGAGATGGAAGATAACTCGTGTCAGGCAACCTCACACATGTGGCTCATCGAAGACAAAAAGGGTGCATGCTCAAAACACTGCCAAGTACCTAGGCCGTCGTATCACTGGCATTGTCACGGCGGATAACGACGTGTCGGTTGCTTCATTGATAGAATCCATATTTGCGTTCACTGGGTATCGTGTGAAGTACTCAAAGGCATGGCGGGCGAAGCAACACGCCACTCAGATGCTATTTGGGGACTGGAAGGAGGCCTACAACATGGTGCCATGGATGTTGAGTGCAATTAAACATTTCAACCCGGGTACGAAGTTCTATACGTACACGGGTGATGGTTCCTTGGTCGATGAGCATGGCAACACACGGAAGGTGTTTCGGCGTGTCTTTTGGTGCTTCAAGCAGTGCGCCGAGGCTTTTGAGCATTGTCGGCCGGTCATACTCGTCGACGCCACATTCCTTACCGGCAAATATAAGGGTGTGCTGATGACGGCCGTCGCGGTGGATCCGGAGGATCAATTGGTGCTTCTTGCATTTGCCTTGGCGGAGAGCGAGAACAACTCGAGCTGGGCATGGTTCATGATGATTGTGACGCGCGAGGTTCTGGGCAAGGGCAGGAAGGTTTGCATGATCTCCGACCGTCACCCGGGTCTTCTAAACGCGGTTAGGGAAGAAATCCATGGTTTTCCACCTCTCGAGCACAGGTGGTGCATGAGGCACTTTGCGGCAAATATTTGGGGTAGATAGAAGGAGGAGGAGGTGGTGGCGAAGGTGAAGCAGGTATGATGTGCTAGAGAAGAGAAAATTTTCGGGAAGAACATGAAAGAGCTAGATAACATGTTGAACGACCGGGCGAGGGCATGGATGGCGGAACAGCTCATGAGCAAGAGCAAGTGGGCGCTTGCCTTCGACGAAGGCGGTTGTCGGTACGGCATCATGACGACAAACGGCGCCGAGTCATGGAACAATGTGTTCAAAGGAATTGCGTGCTTTGCGGCTTACGAATAGTACAATACTCTTTCCAAAAGTGCAACAAGTACTTCGTTGATCGGTGGGGTATGGCCAAGCATGCTATTGATGGAGGGCAGAGTGGGGAAAGGCTGGTGCCACACATTTGGAGCAGGAGGAGAATTTGGCTCTAAACCACATGGCTGAAGTACACGGACTGAATAGAGTGGTCTATATTGTTCGGTCGGCGGGGGGAACTAATCCCGGTGGTGAGCGTTTCGGTGGCCGGAACTTCAAAGTTGACATCGACAAAGTGGAGTGCACCTGCAAGGTTCCGCAACTTCTTCATGCCCCATGCTCGCATATGATCACCGCTTGTTTGGCGCGAGGCGTCGACCACAAATCTGACAAATACATGTCCATACTCTATCTGAAGTCACACACACTAAAGATTTGGGAACCTACATTCGAGCCTTACCTTGATCCCACTCAGTGGCCTGAGTATAGTGGCGACGATTATGTGCCTGATCCTGCCCTCCTGAAAATTAAGAAGGGACGACGGAAGAAGAAAAGACTTCGTGGGGAGATGGACCAGACTAATGGGAACGACGATGATAGATACGGAACCGGTGATTTTGACGAGGTTCGTGGGGAGGTCCGATGCTCTAAGTGCCACAAAGTTGGGCACAATGCGAGTACCCATAAGAAAAAGCCCAACACTAGGAGCACGACGAGAAAAATGGCTAAGGGTTGTACTAGGGGTACAAAACGTGGTGAGGTAAAGGGCCATTTGAAAATTTGTTATGTTTATTTGTACATTTCTGTTGAATACATGTGCTGATAACTAACTTTATTACTTGATTTATGCAGGATGGCGGACCCTCGGTACCCGCTCCTTGAGACTAGCTACGAGAGGGAGCACCGTGCGCGAGCGATCGCTGACGACCGCCAGGTTCGGCTTGTTATTCTTGTCTCGCGATTTCATTTGAAATTGGCAAGTTCTAATGCAAGATCAGAATCGTATTGCAGACTTTGCCCACGCTCCGTCCCTCAGACACACGCGATCCGACCGACGTGGGGCGACGTGTTCGCGACCGTGCTTGGCGCGAGCCGGTTTCTCGACCTTGCTCGCGACCGTGACCGCTTAGGTTGCCGGACTGGACGGGCCTCTCTTGACGGCCCTTGTGGACCGTTGGAGGCCCGAGACGCACACCTTCCACCTTCTTTGCGGCGAGATGATTCGGTAACCATGCAGACACTTCGATGATCCTCGGGTTATCACGGAGGGCTGCGCTTTATGGATCTTAAATCCCACGCGTGGCGCGAGATGGTCGAGGGCATCCTTGGTGTGCAGCCCCGAGAGGAGGACCACGCCGAGCAAGTAAGACTTAATCGAATCGTTGTGTGCATTTCTCGCATTTCATTATTTGGTCACTAATTTTTGGTCTCGTCACGAAATGTGTGTTTGCGGGAGGATGTCAGGGGTGAGCTCCGCGTGGTCTGCATGAGACATTCCTTCCGCCCACCTCAAAGTGGAGGAGGTCGAGGTCGAAGCGACGCTGAGTGTGGGCTGTGGCACTTGGTCGACGGCTTCCTCTTGGTCGACGCGTCCGCAACACCGCTCTGGGCGTGTTGCCTCTCCTTGCCGAGCCGTGGGAGAATGTGGCGACGTATAGCTGGGGGTCGGCCGTTCTTGCCTTCCTCTGCACGCAGAATGTGCGGGCTCGCAGCCTGACGGCGAAGATCCGCCACCGGGAGGATGTCTTTACCTCCTCCAGTGTGGGCGTGGGGCGGCTTCGATTGGGAGGCCACACCGAGCTGCGATTAGTGCGTATAGCACCAATAAAGGCCTTATATGTGTCTCTCGGTTCTAACTTTTCTTGTCTTTGCAGCGTGGAACATCCCGGTGCCACGACACCGATGTACATCTGAAAAAACATCAGGTCGGTTCGGGGCAACCCGGACAGAAAGGTACTTGACCTACACAAATGAGCTTGATCAAGCGTGACACAATGGCGAGTTAGTATCGATCGAATCGCTTGTTTTACTAACACATTGCGCTCACTCTAAGTATTGATTATACTCTTACTCTGTAGGTGGTGTGGTCACCGTACGCCCGTCCCGAGGTGGAGGGCTTGGAGTTGAGTCTCCTCTCAGACTCAGATACTTCTTTGTGGCGGCGGTGACTCCACTTATTTTTTTCCACATTGTTGAGTGGCACCTCCCGTCGAGAGTGTTGCGACAGTATGGTCGCAGGCAGTCGACCCCCCCAGCCATTGTCTCCACTGACCAGCGTCTGCACGGGTGAGATTTTGGTTTAGCTACTTGCATTGCATTAGTCGGTGCGTAGTTCTCTGCACTAATCGATGATTGATATTGGCAGGTTCGAGAGGCGCAAGCGCTACAGGGAGTTGGATTGGAGAGTCACCCACCACGTGCCTCTTCAACGGTGGGACGCCAGGGAGAGGTCCGAGCATAGTAATGGCCCGGTGCACTCCGATCAGGCTTTCAGAGAGTACTTGGCCTGGCTGCACCGTTCGACGCGTCTTTTCCTTAGGCCGGCACTCAGCAACATACCTATCGGTGACACGAACTCTGACGACGAGTACGACCTCATGACACGGGAGGGGGTGCAGCCAGAGAGAGGCCCACTGCAGCACTACATGGTACGTGCTCATGGCTACAGCTTTAGACCCATATAGTATGTGATACATCGATTTCAATTGAACTTTAGTAACGTCTACTTCTGCGGTGTAGGCTACACAGCTTGCGCGCCTCTCCAATGAGGCTGGGGTGGCTCTCGCCAGTGCCGGTGGTCAGGAGAGTGGTGCCCTATGCACCCTTGCGGAGGTACGATATTGTGCACGTGTCCGAGCATATTAGATTGCATACTAATATCCTTGTTTTGTTTCTGCGTGGCCCATGTGCAGACCGTGACCAGGGTTTGTCGCCGCCTGGCCCATAAAATGAGTTGCATGAATACCAACGATATGGGCCCAGCGCGAGGCGGCATGCCTCCCCAGCAGTCGTCGAGCCAGCGGACCCCCGTTTGGTCCGGGGGCACAAGAGCTCAGACGCCGTCACGATCGGCCACTTCGTCGGCACCTCCCCCCGACACGCTTGGCGAGAGGGCCCGCGGCAAGCGGGCTCTCTCCACAAAGGCAGATGACGACGAACCCAGCGGAGGACGACTCGGACTCTCCGCCGACGACCCGACCTTCCGGACCACCTACGGCTCGGCCGGATGTCCGATGCTCCTCCGTTAAGCCGACACCCCACCCAAGAAGCGGTAAGTGCTTTATGTATTCCTCCCAATGATTTCGTCAGATTTTGTACATTAACACCGCAATCGTGCTTCAATATAGGGTCCTAGCGGCAAGACCTCACGACTGACACCTGGTTCTCGGGCGGCAAGGCCATAGGCGTGCCCGTGACCAGAGCGACGTAGGAAGCCACAACGTCCTACGGACTAACCCTGGGAGGGCTCGCCGGCCGAGGGCTCCTTTCACGCCTGCAGGGCGCTGAGCAGTACTTGTTACTCCCTGGAGCATCACTTCCAGGTTTTTGTCTTCTTAAGACTTAAGAGTTTACAATTAGCATCACTTTTTTTCTTTTAAGGGCTGTGCATTCAAATGAATCTTCTTAATGAAATTTATAAGATGCACTAACAAGGTCCCCTAAATCCCAATGTACTGTGCTTCCTACTTGTCAATTACGCTTATAAGATTTCATGAAGAACAGTTCCTTTTGATGCATGGAAGCTATGTTTTCTTTTATTATTTCCTAAACCATTTTCTTTCTATTCTTGTTTGTGACAGGCCATGTTGTTCCTCGATCTTGCCAAATGACTGATATCCATGCACTTTTGTCTGGGGAGTAACGATGATATCTGACTTAGTATTTGGAATGGACATTTTCCATTGTAAACTGTGTTTATTGTATCTTTAAATGCATTTTGAATTTTCAACTGAATAAAGAAATGAGAAGTAAGCTTTTGGTGTATCTGTGGAATGCAAACTGTGTTTATTGTATCTTTAAGGTACAAACTAAATGTTTTGACAACAGGTTCTGAATCCTATTAAGGTACAAACAGGTTTTGACACTATTAAGGTACAAACTAAATGTTTTGACACTTTGTAACCATGTTTTGACAAACAGGCGGCGGTTGGGTAGAGTAGCCATGCTGCTTCGCCTTAGTGACGACCTCAGGTCCCTAGGTCTTCCTTTGTCGGCGCCTAACGAAGGAAGCCTGTAGTTGCGACAGAGCCGATGCCTTGTTTCTCCTTGCTCCGATTCATTAAGTCATGATGTACTAGCCCTACAACATAAACAGTAATGCAACTTTATGTACTCAAATATCTGGTATTAGAAGTTTTGGACCTAAACGAAAACGCGGGACAACTTTAAGGACCTACGATGCAATTTAATCTTATTTTATCTATACCATTAATAAATATAAAATTTTGATTTGTATTTTATAGTATGTATATGCATGGAAGGAAGTATTGTACAACAACAACTACGAGCATCCTTAGCAACTCATCTACCCACCCATCCTCCATAACACTATTCCATATATTTTCTATCCATCCACTAAAATTCCTTCACACTTTACCCTGCATCCTCTAAAAGATTCCTTCTCCAGTAGAACCGCAATCTTTAAAAATTCAAATGAACAGCGTTTTGTAGGCACTACTAGGATGCTCTAACAAATACTAAGATTTTTTTTAAGGCACGTCCAAACTACTCTAATTTGTCTATTTTATTTGATGCAACGGCCCAACGATCCTTTATCGCTTGAGTATAATAGAAGGGCTTACACTCCTATACCGCTTCATTTTTTTTGAGAAAGGGGCATATATTATATCAGAGAGACAGTACATCCTGTGTTTACTTTTTGAATCCTAGCAAACAACAAATTAAAACGAAGTCCCTAATAGGGCTAAAATTAAAGCATCCTTTGCCTGACAACTGCACCGCCGCTCGCCGGTGACGAAGGATCTGAGCCTCACAGTGAGCCCGACCATCAACACCATCTTCCATAGCCATGACCCACAGAGGGTGAAAGATGGGATACCAAACCGCAAACCAAATAATTGTCTTTGAACCAAGGTACCCACTCAAGACCAAGGAGTAGCAAATCCGACAGCAACATGAAGAAGGACATTAATGTTAGCTCGCCCAAGACCAGCAACCCCCACAACAAGAACACCAGTGCAAACCGCACCAAGACAAGGGAGGTGTCACCCCCCTCCAACACAAAAGACCTTCCCCGACAAGATCCAAAGGCCTAGAAATCTCCGAAGAACTCACCGGAGCCTCATATAATACTCTAGCACTAAGAACTGAACAACCACTTCATCCAGATCTAGTGTCAAGGCTTGATCTAATCCTCTTCCGCACCGCGAGAAGCTGGACGAGCATAGAGAGGCCTTCCCACCTCAAGCACCGAGATCCAAAATAGCAGACACCACCTGCGGCCTACATGACTCTGTCAACGCGGAACATCCACTCCGACCGAAATGAACAAACCATGGACGCAGAGAGCTTATTCCCTAACCTTAACCCTAAGACTACAGCTAAGACACAGAAGCTATACACGAGCGGATATGGATTCAGCGGGACTCCCCTCTACCGGAGGCCACCGGCGGCAAGAACCACAGCCAGATTCACTCCGCCCTTTCTTTGTACTGTAGCAGCCGAAAGGATAAGGCCCTCACAATTCTCGTACTGCTCCATTTTAGGCTGTCCATTTTAGTTGATTTTTTTAGGCTCGTTTAAACACGTGTTAGAGCATCCCAACAGCCCCTCTAAATTCTCCTCTCCAAAATACTATTAGTGTCCCCTCTATCCATCCCTCCAAACTTCCTTCATATTTTACACTACACTTTAAAAGATTTTTTTTTCTCTCCAGCAGCTACTCTATTCTAAAAAAGTCAGAGCTACCGTGCTTTAGAAGAACTGCTGGAGATGCTCTTATGGTGCTAATCGTTTTTGCTGCACGACCGATCACTAGTTACTAGTACTTCATTTTACGGCGACAGATTAAAGGAAGCTACCAAGCTAGGCGCCACATCCACATGCAACAGGAGGGGCTGCCTAACTCCCAAACAAAAACGCCAGGAAAACGAGAAACAGTCCAAAATACAGATCAGTAACATCAGTTGCTCAGCATGAATTGATTTGCATTGCCAGATTCAAGCAGGCTAAAGAAGTGCCAAACCAACCATGTGTCGCGCATTCGTGTGACTTCTGTAGCACAAATAGAATCCGTCCGCTGTTGATTCACATGCCCATGGGCCCCATGGCACATGATGTCAGTGGGGGCAAATTAGGGGTGTTCTCCCCCAGCTTATCTTAAAATGTAATCTGACTTATCTCGTAACTTTGAGAATTTTTCGAGATGGTCTCGAGAGTTAGATGATCTTGATTTTTAGGATTTAGGGAGCTTTTAGACACGTCTATGAGATAAAAAAAAGAATTAAAAAGTAATAAAAATCAGATAAGTCAATATTAGTCAGATAAGACGTGGCTAATATTGACTTATCTGATTTTTTTATTACTTTAAATCTATTTTTTTTTATCTCATAGACGTGTCTAAAAGCTCCCTAAATCCTAAAAATCAAGGCCATCCGACTCTCGAGGCCACCTCAGAAAATTCTCGAAGTTAAGAGATAAATCAGATTAGACTTTTAGATAAGCTAGAAAGAACACCCCCTTAGGTGGAGCCTATGCCTATGGTATCCACCGGTGGTCTATTCAACCAGGGATGGCAACGGGGTCCTATTCCCCGTTCAGCGATGGGGAATTTCCTGTTAAGGGAAAGGGATGGATGAAATTTGTCCCCCGCGGGGATGGATTTGGGGAAAAACCATTTCCCGTCGGGGATAGCGGGGACGGGGACAGGGACGGAGAGATAATTTCCCCACGATGATGGGTATGGAGCCCGATAATTTATGGTCTAGCACAATTGTTTTTTAGCATAATCTAATAATTCAACCTATCTCAACACTATTTACTTGAATGGGTTAATAGACCACTAAAGCCTAGCCGACACTGATCTAATACCCCTCATTGTCCATCAATTCATCGGCACATTACTCCTAAACTTTGCCAAAAGAGATGGTGAGGTAAGGGAACGGGTCCCCGCCACCCGCGACCCGAACGGGGACGGGGACAGGGAAAAATATCCCTGAGTTCGGGGACGGGATGGCATTCCCCGACGAGAAATGTTCCGTTGCCATCCCTAATTTTAGCTGGATTCTTTTTTTTCCCCTTGTCATCCAAAACTCTTAATTACCTGTTTGGATCGGAGGAAATTTAATGAAGTATGTTTTTTTGTTTGAAAGGAAAGCTTTACGATTCATGTGTTTGTATGAAAGGATGTTATTTTTGACGAACGCAAAAATACTTCTTTCTTATATGGTATTTTCAAAGAAACATATCGGCTGCGACATTGAGCGTTGTTTTAAAACGAGGCTGAACAGAGAGCAATAATTAAAGCATGCCAATCCTTGGAGGTGATGATACGATCTTCTTTGCCGGTTATGGTTGGAGAATGAATAATAGATGGTGTCCTTTCTAATTGTGTTGCCTCATTTTGGGGACTATTTGGTTAGGAGTTGTTAGCCTTGAGATGATATATAATCATCTTTGTGTTGGACGCGTTTTGTGTTGAACTTGGCCAAGTACATTTCACGATGTAGAGACCATAATTTATACTTCCATTATTAAAAAATCATTTTGGAGGAAACTAAGATGAGACAAGAGCTTACGGAAAAATTTTCTTTGAAAGTTCCATTGCAATACGAAAGATTTGTTTGAAAGTTTGTATTGATGTGTTTCGAATACCACCTTTTGTAAAAGGATAATTCCTATATTTCCCCACTCTATTTTAGACATGTATTTCTTTCCTATTTCTGTGTTTTTTATTTCAATGTTTTGTATCCCACGTTCCAAACAGACCCTAAGGAGAAGATTCTTGCTGCGATGTTCGGTGCTTATTTTTAAGTTGGGGGTGAAACCCAGCCCCTTGGCATCGCATACACTCGTTTGGCATTGTGTCTAGCTACTGCGTCTCAGGGATTTAAAAATCAACAAAAAATCGTGATTTATCGCGAAATCGCTGGGGAGCAATTTCGATAAATCGTTGGTTAAATTTGAAATTTCATTTGAATTTAAAAATTAAGAAAAATTCTAGAAAAATTCCTAAAAATTGTAGAAACATGTATGAACAGAATGGCTGAAACGAAATTTCAAAATCACGTAGGATTCATGAGATATTTTGAATTTAATTTGAAAGAAATCCAAAAATTCACTGTTCAAATTGGTCCATCTAGGCTCATGACATGTGCAGCTCCGTTAATTGACCTCCCAAAAAAAATTGACCTGCCAACAGCGATTTCTCGGTTGTTTCCATCGATTTGTGTAGTAATTAGGTCGGTTTAGCTTCTCATAACTTTAAATAACATTTTACCATTTTTTCCCAACTATTTACTTCCAAAACAATTTTTGCAACAAAAATCTTGATTTTTAGCAAAATCGGTCGATTTTTCCATTCTTCGGAGCGATTTCGATTTTTCTCGATTTATCGGAAAAATCGACCGATTTATCGGTAATATAAACCGATTTATCGGAAAAACGGGCGATTTTGGGTTTCCTCAAACCTTTGATTGATTCAAAATTTAAATCACAAAATTTGGCCAATTTTCCTCGATTTTTCGCGATTTACCGTAAAAAATCGAAAATCGAGGGCTAGCGATTTTTTATGCCATATCGATTTAAAAAACCCTGCTGCGTCTAGGGGCCAGTAGTTTATGCCTACTTGAAACACCAGACGTCAACACCAGTCAAATCAATGTAAGTGGTTTGATCTACTTCCAAAAAAAGCTAAAAGTTTGTAGTATGCCTGACATTTGTAATATTTGAATTAAAATTTGTTCAACCATTTCTCAATTTTTATAACTAACTGATGTACATGAAAATAATTTATTTAGATCCATAATATGTTTATATCATTATGCAAAAAACATGTTTCCTGGAGCATGTTTGCTATTTTTAATATTTGAATTATAGCTGTAGAATTTTTTTTTTGTCGTGCCGTGTCAGTAAAAGTGTCTTTGATTTGGATAGGGATAATTTGTCTGGTAATTTTGGAGTTGATGATTGATTTTTAACTTTGCTCAAAGTTTAGAACGGTAAAACGAACTTTACACAAAGGAATTGCGTTTTGCTGAAGCCTGAACTTTTCCCCCCAATAAACACAGATGAACCGAAAAATTTATCCCTTGACTAGCCATGCAAAGTGTCCCTTAAGAAAAGCATACAAAGTTCCAAAAGGAAAATGGGAGATATTACGAAAGCGTTTCGTCGTCTAGAATAAAGTCGATAGACTCTCTGACCCATCTGTCTACCCGCCTCGATCTAACACGTACACCACTTTTGTTGCCTCTTTGGTGGAGTTTATCGCCTTTTACAGATGCACTTGGTCCTCCGCCCTCAGTAATCCTAATCCCATGTCAACTCCAAATACGCCCATCTTCACCGGTTGCCCCAATTCAAAATTTGTCCCATCACTATTTATATGCCAAGTTATAAATAGGACTGTCCCATCTCTATTCACTTCCCAACAATCGTCCTATCATTATTTCCACTCTCTACTTTTACTATTCACTGTCTCATTGTTCTATTTCTTGTCCCATCACTATTTGCTACAATGATGAGACAATAGGGCTAGGGCATGGCTAGCGGAGATAAGTGGGTTTGGTTCATAACCGTCAATAGTTGACATAACCAATGAATAGTTTAAAATTTCTGAACCAATGATTTGACTTAAGTATCGGTAAAAAAATGAACTATGTTGACCAAATAATAGAAAGTGGGAGGAAATCTTAGCAAAGAATAATAGCAATCTAAACACAAGCCAAATTTAATCAACCCTCTAATGATTGGCATGGCAGCATGTCAAAGATGGTAGCAATTGACCATGCCAAGCATACCAAAATTGCAACGGTGACATCGCTAGAAAAACTACCAAAGAAGAGAAAATTGGCTGGTAAAAAAATAAAAATCAATGGATCATAGATGGGTAGTCCTCACTCCTCAGTGCTAGTAATATCTATTTGGCTACCACAAAAACCACATTTGAAACGCATCAATATTTACTGAATCATATGAAAATTCCAAGACGCGGCCAGGCAATGCATGCAATTTGCAAACTGCCCAGGGTCGTGTCCGCGAAGCTTTCCCCAAACAACGTTTAAAACGAGGCCGTACGGACTGAAACAAGGAGAAAAGGAAAAGAAAAGAAAAAGGAGACTCGCTTTTCAAATTCGAAATTCGAAATGCTCCGAAAACCACGTTAAAAACTCCCCCACCTCGTCGCCGCAAGAGCGCACGCGAGAGGACGCGACTCCTCGCCGTAGAGCGCCAGTAACCGAATCCGAAGAGAGGAAGAGGAAGGGGTGGAGGCGAGCCGCCATGGTGCGGTGCAGCAACGGGCTCCTGGGCCTGCTCAACGCCGGCGTGCTGGTGCTGGCCGTGGTGGTCCTCGGCGGCGGCATCTGGCTCAGCCACCGCGCCTCCAGCACCGACTGCGAGCGCTTCCTCGAGCGCCCTGTGATCGCGCTCGGGGTCCTCCTCCTCGCGCTCTCCCTCGCCGGCCTCGCCGGCGCGCTCTGCCGCGCCTCCTGCCTGCTCTGGCTCTACCTCCTCGCGCTCTTCCTCCTCATCGCCCTCCTCTTCGTCTTCACCATCTTCGCCTTCGTCGTCACCAACCGCGGCGCCGGCTGGGCCGTCTCCGGCAGGGGCTACAAGGAGTACCGCCTAGGGGACTACTCCACGTGGCTGCAGAGGAGGGTGGAGAACTCCCAGAACTGGGCCAAGATCCGGAGCTGCCTCCAGGACGGCAAGGTCTGCGAGAAGCTTGGGGCCAAGAAGGAGACGCTGACCCAGTTCGTCAACAGCAACCTCTCCCCGATCCAGGTGAAATGCTTCCCTTCTTCTTCTCTTTGTAAATATCACTATGGCTTGTTCAATTGCTCCTACAAAGGTCAGCGCGGAGATTTTAGTGTTCACTTGGATTGTTTTGGAGTACCATACTACCATGTACTTTTTTACCTGCCCTTTGTTGCAATTACTTGTCTGTAGATACAATTTCCTTTCTGGCTGCATGAATGACAGTGGCAGAAGGGTTGGTGAAGGCTAATGGGAGATTTGAGCATGTCTTGTGGAATGACTAATGCTAACAATTTAGCTAGATTTCACTTTGCTGATGGCACATTTCTAAATAAATCGATGCCACTAGATCTCACCACATTTTGAGGCTGGATGATGTAGTTGTCTTATGATATACTAATTCTGAATTTCTGATGAAGGAAGGCCTTGTGATAGAAATTGCATAAATTTTACTGGTTGACATACTTAGTGCATCTATGAAAAGCGTCTGCCCTGGTAATTTTCCTTTGTTGCGCATGTGGATCTCTTCTTGTCAATTATAGTTTTCTTCTTTTATGAAAATTAAACCCCTGACATTATTGTATTGATGGCTTGCTGCATTGGTGATTTTGCCTTTTGCGGTTTGCTTTGGATTGTCATGTTAACTTTAACCAAATTCCAATTGACGGTATGACTTGCCAGAACATATAGACTTCTTTCTTTATGTGTAATCCACAGGTATTACAAGCTTCATGAGCACTACTACTTGCACGTTGATGGTACTCTTCATCACATCACCCATTCCGTGGAGCTATTGCCATTTAGAGGAACTCTCTATATTTTTAAGCGCAATATATTAATATCTGAACCTCTTGATCCGACTATAAATAATACTTCTGTATTGGTGTGTGGAATCGGGATACTCTTACATGCAGACCATTATCTCTCTTGTACAATTGTATTATGTATTTCAGCCTTGACTTTAGTCTTTGATTGCCCTGACTTTTTTTTGGAATTTTGATCAATATTAGAATCATCTGTTTAAGCCATTCAGTTGAGTCTTCTGGAGCTAACACACCTCTCTTATGTCCAGTCTGGATGCTGCAAGCCCCCAACGGGGTGCAACTTCACCTATCAGAGTGAGACTGTCTGGATCAAACCTACCGGCTTCAACACTACTGATAACCCTGATTGCAACGCATGGTCGAATGATCAGACTGCCCTCTGCTACGACTGCCAGGCGTGCAAGGCTGGCGTGCTTGCGAACCTGAAGAATGACTGGAAGAAGATCGCCACCGTCAACATCATCTTCCTGATCTTCCTCATCATCGTATACTCCGTCGGGTGCTGCGCTTTCAGGAACAACAGGCAGGACAACTCGTACCCAGCTTGGAAATGAGATGTGTAGCAACATGTAGGTTAGTAGATAGGCTGTGTTCAGCGTTGATGTGTTTTCGTTCGTGCCCTATTATCTGTCCTAAGTCTGATGATGTGTCAACCGTCACTAGTTGGTGCATGTTAGCTATATTGCCCTAAACTCATGCTGTATGAAGGCTCCTATTATCAAGATATGATGATAATTATTGGATGATAATTATTGGAGTTTGATCCAAATTAGGATATGTTTTTATGTTGGACTCATACATGTTCAAGGTTCCATTTGCCGCGGCAAATTGACATATCGAGCTGACTCGGCAACGGCAAACCGACATTTAAATTCAAAATTTTGATTTGAATTTAAAAATTGAAAAAAATTCCCAAAAAAATCTCAAAAAATCTATAAGCCTGTATGAAGGTAATGGTGAAAAAAAAATCAAAAACAACATCGAAATCACGAGGAAATTTGAATAAAAATCGTGAAAAATTAGAAAATGTACTGTTCATGTACTTATATTATATAGATGATTCATTATTGCATGCTCTGTTGTCCCGTGATTCATTGCCGTTGCCTTTCTCCTCCTCGGCTAGCTCCTCCACTGTCCTTGCTCCTTGCTCAGATCTCGCCGCGAGCTCGCAACAAATC